>OZ010572.1:123257744-123370244 GCA_963932145.1 Acanthosepion lycidas
TTTAAGCCCGGATGTTGTCCTAAAGCAGTTCCATAAAAAGAAAAAATCATGATTATATACAGGTGTATAGAACAGATATGTCTCAAAGAAAGTTATCTTATTCAGTTGGCATACCGGTTCCATCGAGGTACAAAATGTAATTTTCATTGTGATATTACGTGTTTCCACACAGGGAACATTCGTCATCCATTGTCCGTACAGCCAGCGTTAATGTCGGTTGAAATATTTACAATATTTGTCTTAAAACGGTTTTTCAGGAAAACGGACCACTCAAGTCTTCTAAATGTTATCCCTCCTTCGAATACAGATGAATATTTCCTCCCTAACGTTTTTCCCAGTCTAGCGTGGAAATTCGGCATTTCGTTTCGATTATTTTCCCTTCTATTTACATTTTTGTCGTCGGAAAACTTCAAGGGATGTAGCTTTCGTTATTAGATAAAGTTTTTGTATGATTATGTAGCGTCAGTCTATAAGATCTGAAGAACTGTTTTCTTTAAGACCCAGAAGATGCATTTGTGTGAAACAATTTTAGTCTGTAGCGGTATTGAGGGCCTAAATCAACTCGTGCATTTTTTCCTTTACGAATGTTTAAACAAACGCAAAAGCAACAAGAGAAACAAGAAGGAACACAAAACGGTTTCATAAAAACGAGATTTATATTTATATTCGTACAATGATATAAAAACATATGGGTTACTTCCCTCTGACTGGATTTAAATTTGTACTGATGGAATACTTTTTATCTGAGCTCATAAAAGGCTGAATGAACTTGCCGCTCAAAATATTCACAGTGAGAGAGTTGAAAGAATTTTGTAAAGCTGAGAACATGTTGAGTAAACTTTTAGCTTTAGAAGAGTTGAAGGAGTGAATGTTCCGTAAGCTTTGTAATTAAGTTTCCATTGCTTGTAATGTTTGTAATTAAGAATGAAAGTTTCGTACGTACGTGTATGTGTGCGTGTGTGAATATGTTTACATAGCGTCCGACTGCAAGGGCTCGAGACGCAATCTCTTTTACAACTACATTTTAGTAGCGAGAGAAATCAAGAGAATGGAAGAACGACCGTCTGTCTGGTATTTATAATCGACTTCATTACGTGACAGGCTTGAAAGGCAGATTTGGGGCGGAATTATATTTTAGTCGGGTCAAGAAATTGGTCGATGTTATTCGGACGTAATTGAGGACATGATTTAAATATTAAGTGACCAGAAGTTAAGATTTTCTTAAAATATGTATGAAGCTGAATAAGCTCTGTGATCTGCTTTTTGCACAGATTTGAACAAGTTACTATAATATTAGCTATTGAAATGATGTAGAATTAAAATTCTACATGCCGCGAAAGTAGTTAGTGAGAAGTTAGGCAGTTCTGAAAGATTTAAAGTCCGTGTGCACATTGTCCATACAAGAGTCTAGATTTCATGAGGCTATTTCTGAACACGATTCAGGTTAACGTTTTGGTTTTGTAGGATCTTGTGGTGTTTGGCGAAACTACCCCTAACGCGATTTCTTTATCGTCTATTCTAAATTTGTTTAGAGGTTATTATTTCAATACACTGATCCCTGCTTTCATTCTAATTCTAGAATCCGGAGCCTGCGTTGGAAAACTTTATCGTTAGCTACTTTCTGGGAGACTTTGTAAAGAATGCCGTTAGTTGAATTTAAATAGCATGCTTGAAATCATACTCCTGTTATATCTTCCGTACCATATTTTAAAATAAGTAGGTGACCATTATACTTCGCAGATTCTGTTTTTTTCCATTATATTTGAATTTCTATTTTTGGAACGCTTGTCATAACGATTTACATTTCAGTTATCTTTCTCTTAGATTAGCTATCACCAAAGGTTAGAAATATTTTTTTTCTTAAATGTATTTGTGAATAGGGAATACAACAGACAAGACCGGAACTTGAATCCGAGTCTTATCGTGTCCTCTCAGGACGTAGGCGATCAGAACTCTCCACAATTTCCTGTCCTTTGTAACTCTTAAACGTATTTCCGCTATGTTAATCTCTATTCTGAGAACACCCAAATTGGTTAGTTAGGTGTAGCGAACGCGCGTCTCTACAGACTCAAAAGAGACATCGGATTGCATGCGGACATTTTTGTCAATACCAGTTACATACGGATTTTTCCCGTTAGCAGCGGGACAGTTTGGCATGTCTAGCTAGATAGGGGCCACTCTGCAACTGGTCAAGATACGGGTTTTTGTAAGATGCCAAGAAAAGTTGGGGGTAAACATCAGTGGGTAAGACACAGTGTCTTGTGAAATCGGTCCTGTGGGCATTTTTTTTCCCTCAAGTTGCTGTGGTTTCCAAGACAGCATTAATTTTTGTTACCTCACCTTTCTTTTCCTTGTGTACCTATTACACACGTAGTTTTTGGGAGAGCAAAATCTTCCCTCCCCACAATCTCAACAGATTTCTTGTTTCCATTACAACAGTCAGCTGTGCGCTGCTCTCTCTCTCTCTCTCTCTCTCTCTCTCTCTCTCTCTTTCTAATATGTAATGTGAGTGTCAAATATTCTAAGACATCTTTCCCCCATAATATACCCTAGAAATATAATCTCTCTTTTTTAACATAACTGTCCTCTTTGTTTCTTTTCTTCTTTAAAAGATCGACATAGCTCACAGGTTCAGTCCTCGGTATTCTCAGCATTCTTCTGAAGAACCTCTTCTGTTGGCTCAAATTTATCTTTTTATCCGATATGACATTGTGGTTAAGAATTATTTTCTTTATTTCTATCGAGAGTTACCCGTTTCATAAAATTTCATTTTTGCGATCCCAAAGCGTCTTCTCTTACAAGGCCTGGAAGAATAGCTTTTTCTATCTAAATGCGATATCCGTACATAGGTCGGCGAACATGACACCTCGACTTCGGGAACCATGACACACGGATCTTTTTATGATTTATTATCTGCAATGCTTTCTTGGAAAAGCTCCTGGAAATCACTACATTTTCTTCATAAGTGTCATAATCGGGTACCGTTGTAATGTCACTGACCCGCTGATTCAAATTGTCTCTGCTGCATGACAATGTTTTTTTTCTACGTGAATCATCTTCCAGTTCCCTCATTGATGTTGACAGATCATTTTGTTCTCATTCTGTCGCTTCTTTTGATACTTCGCAGCATGACTCGTACATTACTCTTTTTGAGTAGATACACGTCTAATTATCATCTCTCAGTTGCGTCTCTGTCTTTGGGCAGAGTGCGCGCAGGGGCTTCTCTTTCAAAGGACAGAAGGGCAACTGAGGAAAATAATACTGAAGAGATGCCGAACCCCGGGGAACAGCTGCTCGAGCCCGCGTCCTCCCATTGCACCAGAGGGAGGGATCGGTGCTCGCACCGAGGCCAGCGCAACCGACAGTTGCCGGGGCTGAGGGAAATTTTTGTTCCTGTCCCGGTGTACGCACTCGGGTCCCCACCTAAAAATAGACCTTGTGTCACATCTCGTCTTAGTGAGGGGAACAGAGTAAATAAGATAGTTGGCTCGTATGACGTGTCCATAGTTTTTCAAAAAGTTTTATCTTGACAGTAGTTTTGAGGTCTTTGAACGGGCCTGTTTCTTGTTTATTGGTGTCACGCACTGCGTCCCTTTTCATGAGGTTTACGCTGACGTCTAGTTTTTTTTCTGTAGTATTTGAATGCTAACGTTTGCATTCTCCGCTGCAATTCTGCTGTAACTGTCATTGGTTTTCTGGTGTAAAGAAAAAGCTCAGTCAGACCAATGCACGCAATTCTAATCTATTTTTTACATTGATGTTCACCCTTTACAAGGCCCGGTAGTCATTCCAACTAGAGGGTTACAGATTAAGTAGCACAGTTTATGTAACGGTTAACCATAGACTAGAACAGATTAAGATTGTAGTGATCGGCAAAACATTCTCTTTGGAGCGAACGTGGTATACCTTATTGCGGCTCGGAATAAGAAATTTGATGAGCCGATTTCGAATTCCAGCAGAGGTCATTAATTTCACTTCCGCACAAATAACCTTGGGAAATCTATAAATCCCTCTCTTCTCCCACAGCTATGGGTTAAATATTAGAAAAAAACATCGATAAAACTCCCCATCTCCCAGTAAGCCTTGTCCCCTGGTGGGGATGCATCGACGCATGAAAACACACAGCAACTGAAATTCATGTGAGTTACGCATCCTGCAGCAAGCGGAGAAAGCGTTTATTTTACGCGATATTCATTAAAAAAAATGACAAGAAAAAAGATTACGTCATTATCCGTATTTCTGATGTACATGTACAGTTAGTGTAACTTATCAGCGCAGAACTTAAGTGACTTGAGTTCAAAATCTTGCTAAGTCAGTTGTATTCAGTTTCACAGAAATGACCTTGGGAAAGGCAGGCGTCCAACTTTACCCTCCTCAACTATGTGTTATATAGCGAAGTCGACTACTCCCTGTCTTTGAGTGGCAGCCAGTCTAGGAGAAATGTAACTCTGGATTTAAAACCGTGAAAAAGTCAAGCCGAAACCTCTTCATAATATCTTTCTTAAGAATGCATGGCAATCCATAGACAATAAAAAAATGAATCCGCGATGTGTGAAGATCGCCTCCGTCCTGAAACATGTGGCAATTTTCTAAGCGAAGTTTAGCAGTGGCACAAGGCTGAAAGTAAGGAGCACCTAGGGAGGATCAGTCGTACTTGATCTAGCAAGACAAGATTTTTAACCATTGCATGACAATGCTCAAAAATCCTGAAAGAATATGACAAAAGAGTTGTGACATTGTCGTCTCTGGATGCCAACACTACTATATAGATGGTATTAAGGAAAAGACAATTTCTTTTTTTAAAAGAGAGGGACCGATAAGGCAGCTTGGACCTTAAAGGATAGCTGGAGGAATGAAGCCAAGGTAGCGGATGCCGTCCATAGGCTTAGTCGGAGCGACGTGGGTGAAGGAACCGTATCGAAGTGTCCCTCTCCTGATTTCGCAACTTTTTAGACTCCTATCCAAAACTCAGACAAAAGTAATCCATCACTGTCAGAATAGCACGTCCACTAAGTTATTCTGGTCAATCACTGACCATTCTGGTCCTGGCCTCTGGAATTCTTCAACAACAAAAAAAGCGGAATGGTCTACAATACAAATAATGGTAGCTCCCGAAATACTAAGAATAATCTGGAATGAAAAAAAATATCTAGCTGAAACCTTACAGTCCTCACTTTCCAGTGTCGATAGAATCCCAAAATATCTCCTTGTGGGTGACAAATTATTTTCCCACCTTGCAATCACTCTCTCACAGACGAGATGCTGCAAGCATCTCACCGCTCTAACCCTACTTCTGTCGAAAATGCCCAGACAAACTACATTCCTTAGTTCTCTCGAAGCGGTGGTTGAAGCCATTCAAAGATTTTATTGAATAAATTTACTCTTTGTATTTCAAGATATGTTGTGTAATCTTTAAAAATGAGATGTCAGTGTCGCTGTTCATTTTTGCGTAATTTAACAATGAAAATGAAATCGTACTTGAAACGTATGAGGCACTTTGTTAAACCAGGATAGAAAGTTAGGTTAGATAGGCGCTAAGATCATCTTGAACTAGTTGGAAAATGATCCTGGATTATATATATATATATATATATATATATATATATATATATATATATATGAAAGAAGTTTGGGGACTACACTCTGAATTTAATACTGAATAAGTTTCCTATCTTCCTCGTCATTTTACGCCAAGCAAGTCAATAAAACCATTAAGGTTCAAGGCGTTACTCAGAGTTAGAGGATATGACAAAAAACACTATTCAGAAGAGAGAACAATAAAAGAACATGAATCAATAAAACAGACGATAACAACTGACCTCGTATTTCAATTTTTAACGATCAAAGTTGACAGGGAAGTAAAAAGTCGACAGATTTCCACAAGCGGTAAATGCTATAGACGAAACTGTTAGCATAAATCTTACGGTTGTATCTCGTCATTTCAACTGCCAAATGACGAAACCTTGTCATTAATGTACTACTGATCTTAAACTCATAAAGTCTAGGTAACATAGAAAAAAGTTCCCTAGAACAATTACCATGAAAGTATTTATAGCAAAGCACAGGGAAGATACATTATAGCCGTGTGAAAGTGACTGAAGCCGAGATATCGGATTAGGGTTAATAACATTGCAGACTCTTCTTTGGATTTTATCAAGAATTTCTAAATACATAACAAGAGCACTAGACCATATATAGCAGCAATATTCTAAGTATGGGCGAATGGTAGACTCAGTGAACCAAGTGTTCTAGCAGCAAACCTCGCAAATAAATCAGTTTCACTTTTCTACTTCATGTCAGCAGAGAAGGTTAGTAGAGGGAATGTGCAACAAGACTCTCCTGGAGTTTTGCTTCAGCCATCCTGATGAGAGGCAGACAGGGCTTAGTCTTGAAAAAGCTAGGCAACCTTCAATTTTTAGGCGAATACAGAGAATTTCCCAAACTTTTGATCTATAGTGTATCTGATTTTGTTGTGATTCTGATTCTTGTTGAACTATGCGCCTCTCCTCTAATACAACGGTTTTAGTGTCAGTGTATTCTTGGCATTCTCGCCTTCTGACGTCTGCGCATATCTCCTGACTTCACGTTGAACTTTGCCCGAACACTCATCTGGTGATGACAAAAGGCAAGCATATTGACCCGAATAAACCACATACAATGTTTAAAACAAAATTCCAGCACTCTAACAAAAATCCGAGTAGACCCCAACCCTTGCTATATATATATATATATATATATATATATATATATAGCTACAAAATGTAATTATTTTAAAAAGAAAATGTAAAATAGAGGTTGCGCATGTTTGGTTGATTTTACGTCATATCAACACCCGGGTTATTTAATGTCAAAATATCTTTTTGCTGTTGTTATTTGCACTTCTACCATTACTCCTATTACATTTGAGACGACAAGCATATACTTAGTTCATGGATAGGTAAATAGTGTATGCTTGTATTTGAACCTATAAGCATTTACTTGGTTCAAGATTAAGCAAATATTGTGTGTTTGTATTTGAGTTTCAAAGCATTTACTTGGTTCAAAGTTAGGTAATTATTGTATGCTTCTATTTTAATCTCAAAGCATTTACTATGTTCAAGATTAGGCTAATATTGTGCGCTTCTATTTGAGTTTTTTAGCATTTACTTTACTTGATAGGTAAATATTGTAGGCTTCTATTTTAATCTCAAAGTATTTACTTGATCAGGGAATCGGTAAATATTTGTTACTTTTTGTGAGTCGATAAGCATTTTCGGGATAGGTAAATATTGGTCGTTTATATTTGAACTCAGAAATATTTACTTGACTAGAGGCTCTTTGTAGAAACCCCTTCTCCTTCTCCGTATTATAAGCGCCGACAACCTGGCAGTAGGGCTATAGAAGAACTAGTCAAATCATGAATTAAATATATTCACAATTATAGTCGAAAAAAGTCAGTTAAATGTATATTTTCACTTAATATAAAAAATACTACCATCTTGTCTTATCCATGATTAAACACTACTTCCTAATCGGTTGGTCAGAAAGCAATATTTCTTGTTCTTGTTAATGTTCGTCAACTGCACCAGAAGCAGTTTTTAGTGGTATACCTGTAGAGGTTGAACCTGTATTGGATCCCCATTGGAGATATGCGATATAATTTGGCCTGTGCGTCCAAATAAAGATAGTCACAGGAGGCCCGCTAACGTTTGTAAATTAAAGACGTGAAATCTTACAGGTGGAACAAAAATGGACAACAGAACGGGGATATATAAAATTCAACACAAAATTTATTTAGAATATAGACCAGAGTCATTGTAGGTTAAATTATCATGCAAGTCCACAGTCCGAAAGTTAAGTTTACAGGTAGTAAAAGCCAAGAGTGTCTGAAGTAAGGATTTGTGGTAGCTGGAAGTAGTAAAGATTAGATAAAAGTAAGATGCCGGAAGATAAGAGTCCGTGGTAGACGGGAATAAGGATCTGATGTAGCAAGGCCAAGAATACCGGAAGTAATAAAGGGCAAGAGTGCCGGAAGTAAGACTAGATGGGAAAGCCCATCTAGCGTCCAGTTGGCAGTCAGATAAAAAACAAGAGGCCTGTAACTTAATACAGTGTTTGTGTTGACAACGGTGCAGAATTCTGTCGTCGTTTCCTCCTCCTCCCCTCTTGCTGGTGTTCGGTGAGAAGCCGCTGGGTTATATGGAAAGGGAGTGTAAACAATAACTCGTCCTGGAAAGTACTAATAATCTCAAGAAAAATAAACTGATGTGTGAGAAGGCATATAAAGGATATAAAATGTCCATAAACTTTATTCCGACTAGGCTCGTAACACTGAAAGTCATTAGGTTCATCATGAAACTAAATGAATTTTGCAGAGTGTGGCAGATTAATGAAGATCAATGTCATGAGGACATAATGTCAGCCCTTGGACGGAGTGACGAAGGGCTACGATAAGACTTCCTACTAATAATCAATACTTTTGTTTTAACACTTTTGCAGTTAGTCACTGATAGTCTGGAAACATTTTGTGTGATGCGAATATCCTGACGAAGCTGTGGTGTGTCATTGAATACTTACATGCGAAAATATTGCACACATTGTCAGTAGCTAAAGGTTTGCAAAGAGCAAACAATGGATATGAGTATTGTTAGGCGGTGTATAATGTATTTCATGTGTTGAGGATGACTTGCTTGATGAGTCATGTTACAGTCGGCTCTCTACAATTTCTGATTAATCACTGTTCATCGCTGGCTGAAATGCATTGACAATGATGTTGACAATGTCTAACAATCGTGCTTCGTAGCTGAAAAACTTGCTCTAACCGTCTGTGCCACACCGTTCTCTGTGTCTGTTGAATGTTTCGTAGATATGAATAGGTATTACTTTTGTAGCATCCCTCATATAATTGATAAATGCTGAATGGAAATTAAAATGTTATTCAATGAATTATCCGAATCCAGAATTTACAGCATAATATCAGAATGTCTTTCCCAATCGTCCTATTTTCATAGAAATTCTTCGAAGAAGAATTGTTATTATTCTACGAATTATTCCATTTAATATAATTTTCATGTTTGTTTTAATTACTGGCTCGCTTTATGCGTTCTTGTCTTTCAAGACTTCAGGGAATATTTAAATAGTATCCCAATTAAGTATTTAGTGAGTTTGACATTCCTTAAGGAAAATTACATTTAAATAGCTTTTAAAAGCTAATTCAATTTACATATTCTATATTTAATTCAAAAGAAGAATCGGAAAATCTTCTAAGATATCTATTTATTCTCAGATATGGAAACGGAAACATATAAGCTGTAAGCTTTTCCAGTTAAATATTTAACTATAAAAATAAAACATCAATACAAATGTATATGTTATGGCGTGAGAGGAGGGCTCATTCGGATTTACATCTAATAATCTTACATATTCGCTCTTTATTTCTCTCTCTCCCTCTCTCTCATACATATATATATATATATATATATATATATACACATACACACAAGTATAGGATTGGTGTATACGGAATAAATTCCAATAACCAAACATTTATATTCTTAAAAATGTGCGCTATTCAGAGTAGAGCAAATATAATTATTTATTAGAAAATTATAACATAGATACGTTATAAAATCACTACAAAAATAGCCATTTTGTTTCAACACCTCTGAATGTAGAATAAAGTGTTTTAAAAGGCTCGAATAAATTAACCACCACTCGCAAGGGGCAACGCTGTTACATAAGCTGGATTGACCAATCAAATTACAAGTATACGAGAATTCAAAAAACATGAGAACGAACTAAGCTTATAAAAACTATTTAATGCCTTAATGTTGGGGTTAGGCTAAAATAGAATTTATTCTAACTAATAAGTATTAAATTATATGATAAAATTTGAAATAAAAAATAAAACAAAATTACCCATTTTAAAACATTAATCTCTATTAATTTTAAAATTATAAAATTACTGAGGAAAAAAGAAAAATACATATGTTATTCTATTTATTTTGTTTTTATTGAAATTAAGTTGGAATAAACGTTAATATCAACTGTTGTTCCGCGCTTCTTGACAACATGGATACATTTGAATTCTAAATATAGGTAGGGGAGGATAACAGCTTGCAAAAGACAATAAATACACAATCAGATTATAATACATTCACACGCAGACGTATTTATATATATATATATATATACACACACACACAAAAATGACGAGACAGGAAATATCTCTACGATCCTTTACAAAGAAAAAAATACATGCACAATGGAAGGATTCTCCAAGTTACCATACATAAAGACACGTACATGCGTAGGAATCCAACAAAATGATAGGATAATGAACAAGTATGAAACAGATCTTAATCTAACATTTTTCACTTTATTAAAGCTTCGTCAGAGATCAAGATAGAAATGATAAAAAGGAAAGAGACGCAGCTTAATGATATGTCGTGTTTAGCTATTTCTTTTTGATTACTTGTAATGAAGTGACATAATTTTCAAGTATGAGTAAGAAAACATTCTGGGCGCTCAAGTGTGCAAAAGTTAGTGCGACGCTGCAGGATGTTTTGAAAAAAATTGTTTTGATTTGTTTTTTTTTCATTAAAGCATATCCCATGCGCATTTTGTATATATTTTCATCGATTTTTATGTATTCGGAAGTGATAAGTTAGATTCATGAATAATGGATCCGTAGAAAATAGTGATGTAGTTTTTAAACGTATGTTAATACGCGTGACTTTGCATGAGGTGAAATCAATTATACATACATATATATATATATATATATATATATTAGTTATGGTTTGGTAATCCGTATGGATAATTCCAAAGAGGATATTACCAGAGAGCTCAATGTAAGAACAGAGCAAATATTAATTATTATTAAGAAACAGACAACTTTAAGAGTACATGATTATAATTTATTTCTTTAGGACCGAGATTCGATCCCAATTTCTCAGATCGACTATTTCCATACAAATACATGGGTGACAAATTTTCCAAAATGATTTATATATTATTTTTAATCTCTGCACACTTCTTTTTGAGGAGGCAGGTCTAAATTGGGGGTAGGAAGAGTTATATATATCAAAAAGGATAAGATCGAGAGAGTGGAAGACAAAATTAGGAAGGGTAAAAAGAGAAATAGAGAGATATGCTGTATCCACATCTCTCTTTATAAAGAGACATATAGAGGTGTTTTTTTTTTGTTTTTTGTTTTTTTTCGACATGCTGTCCTATTTATCA
Organism: Acanthosepion lycidas; assembly: GCA_963932145.1. NCBI lineage: Eukaryota > Metazoa > Mollusca > Cephalopoda > Sepiida > Sepiidae > Acanthosepion > Acanthosepion lycidas. Next base: position 123,268,968 of record OZ010572.1, read on the forward strand.
AGTATATTCACAGGAGAGTGAAAGAGGAAATTAGATAGAAAGAACTAAGGAAACAAAAATAAAGAAAGAAGTAAGATAGAATAGAAATTAGACAGGGATGAAGGAAAAAGAAAAACATACACGCGGGATTCAGGCAAAAAAAATGTCTACAATCGATTTGACACTTCAATATTATTTTAAATAATAATAATAATAATAATAACAAATAAAACTTCAAAAACCGAAAAAATATTTACAGTAACATTGTTCTAAGCGAAAAATGATGTAAATAAATTTAAAAAAAAATATATAAATACGCACATATATGCATATATACTCACAGACACACGTGTGTGTGTATTTCAATTTTTCAATAAGGATTACTTTTTTATAAAAATTGGGTAATAAATAAAAACCTATGAAAATCCTATTAAATGTTAATAAAAATACAGAAAATATATTCCTTCAAGATAATAATACAAATGAAAATAAAAATAAAGAAAAATAATATTATTAATAATAATGTAATATTATAGAATAAAATGAAGGTAAAAAAAAAACATATACTAAGCTAAGAAGGAAAATATACAATAGTACAATAACAAGTAAAAGAATTCATAAATGCTACAGTGTAACCCGGATATAAGAGAGTTGTCGGGACCAGAGAAAATCTCTCTTATATCCGGGTTACACTGTAGAACCATTATGTATTTTCCATTGGTTAGCATATAAAGGGTGAATATAATTCCAACAACAGATACATGTATATATGTCCACATTAATATATATATATATATATATATATATATATGATTGGTGTATATGGAATGAATTCCAATAACCAACAATTACTATTCTTAAAAGAGTGCTCAATACAAAGTAGAGCAGATAAGACACCGAGGGTGTTGAAACAAAATGGCTATTTTTGTAGTGATTTTATAACATATTTATGTTACAATTTTTTTTTAAAATAAATAATTATATATAATGTGTGTGTGTGTGCGTGTGTAAAGGTGTATTTAGCCATGAATATTCACCCCAAAAAGTTTTATTAAAGAGAACTGTATATTTAATATTTTATTGTATTTTTAAATTTTCGAATGGGATTTTGTTTGTGATCGAAGTTGCGGATAAAGCCTCCAAAATTTATGATAGATATTTTTTGGTCAAGTACTTTCGATCCGTTATTTTCAGAAACCAATTTTTCCTCAATCCGAGAATAAGGTATATGCAATATACTGTGGATCAAATATATTTTTCTGTTTATATATTTTGTTTTTTAGAAAAGTTACCAAATCAATGTTTGAAAGATTAATGAAGATCGTAGAATTCCCAGGTTAACAAGTAAAATCAGTTAATTATACACTGTGCGTGATACACGCTTAGGCGATCATTTATCTTTCGTGACGAGTCAGATTTTTTTCCCAACAGTAGGTTACCATCTTTCTGCGGTAGACCGGCTGCTGTCCAAGGCTATAGAACCCGGTCTGTCATGCTATTTACCCATTTCTGGGGGGAGAAGAAGAGGATTAATTCCTTTCCCAAGGGTACTAGCACGTAAGTGAATGTAATGGATGTGACTTGTTATTAGTGTACGCTAATCCAAATAAATTCATTGCGGTAAAAAAAAAAAAAAAAAAGGTTTCAGTTATCGTATCTTTCTAATAAATGTTAGCTTAATTATTTTCCCTCTGATTATTATTTACATTTTTCTTATTATTATCACAACGTTTCAGCTGTTGTGTATTCCGGACTTCATCTTGTCCTTATCCATCTGAACAATCTTCATTGAATTTCTAAATAAACATTTTAATACACTATTCATTTATTGCTCGCCTTGTTTCCACTGAGTTTAAATGCCGGTCCGACTCGAGGATTGAACTCTGAATCCTTTGTCACCAAATTCACGAACGGACGCATTAATCCAGTAGGTATTGTCTCGTGTGACAATAAGTCGATTAGAACTTGATTCTTAAAACTGATCTGCCTGTTGCTGAGGCACCTTTGCTCGACTGCATTCACCGAGGCTTGCTACTGCTGTTAACCCCTTACTGACATTTTCTTTATTGATTAACGGCTCCCATATTCCCATTTATTTCTATACAAGGCCAACTAAGGGGTTCCCCATGACATAGCATATATTCCGATGCTCAGCTGTTTTTATTGTTTAACGGCATATTAACCTCGATGGAGTATTAAATGCCAAAATCTAAATATTTACGACACAATTTTATTATTTGAACTAAATATATTTTGAACAGCTCTATGCCTTCAATTACAGATAAAATGTATTGTTGGTAATTCTACTATAATTGGGTAGTATTGATAATTTTTGTATGAAAATCTATAGCTGGTGTTTTTACTATAAAAATGTATTTTTTATACATTTATAGTGTTTTGTTTTTTGAGAGGATTCACTATTTCGCCCTAACTGGGGCTCTAACGTGAGCTGTCACCTCGGGCCAGAGTGGATCCGGGGACAATAACAATTAAGAAGTGGTCCCACGCTTGTCAGGACCTCTAATCTCTTGATCAGAGACCTTGCTTCCGCATGTAGTTTATCGTCAAACCCAGGACACCTGATTCTTTCTTGTTTTTCTGTCTAGTATTGTATTTGTTTTTAATTCTACCGAGGTTGATTCAAACGGAAAATTGACAGCTTATAAATGGATGTTTCACATCGTATTTCCCACGTGGGTTTTTTTTCCAATCCTTAATTGTCACAATTTGTAGGAAGGTCCTTGGATGAGAGCGAAAAACATAAATCGGCCTACAGAAATGTACCTACAGACGTTTTCGTCCATTTCCCATAAATAGGAGACAGTATTTTAAAAATTGAAAAATGTCTATAATGAAAATATATTTTAGATTGTTTTTATATATATATATATATATATATATATATATATAGAGAGAGAGAGAGAGAATAAACATACGGGTAGTGTAGCGGAAAACGAAATTGTCGTGGCGAGTTAAAATACTGGTATGAGACGCCTTCAAATATCACTCGCACTAATAGTATTGGCTTGATAATACTCACTCGAACAATAATCCGTATAGTGATTAGAGTAGAGAATAGCGGTCCAAATAGTAATAGAGGATAGAATAGAATTGCGAGCTATATAGTAGTATAGTCTAGGGCATACTAGAAATGCAGATCCGAATAGTAATAGAAGATAGAATATAATGATCAATCTAGACGTTACGTACCTTGCTGTATATGAGTTTCCTATATGGTCACGTGATCCACTTAATTTAATAATGGGATCGCCTGTATTTGCGCACTAGCGATCTATGTTCAAACTCAAGTGCCGGCAAAGACACTTAATTCCTATATAACAATATGTGATGTCTCAACGACCCTGTTAGTTTACGTGAGTTGTGCATATTTGGTTTACCTCATTTTATACACGGGAATATTTGCATATCAGAAAACCGAACAGTGCAGGTGATCGAAAATAATTGCTACAAAATATTATAATCATGCATGGAAGTGACTCCAGTAGAGTCGGTATTTAATGTTTATTTATATTATTAGATTGGTTAGAAAGTACTGACACACTTGGGAAGCGAAAAGAAAATCACACTTTTATAGAGCAACGTCAACATTTATTCTTCAAAATAAACTCCCTCATTCTCGACAATCTTCTGCCAGCGATCAGCCAGCATCCGAATCTGTCCCAGATACCAGTTCAATGGCTTTATATCCCAAAACTGTAAACAAGCATCCTTCACTTCATGAAAAGTGTCGAATCGCAAGTCACGGAGAAAGTTTGCCATTGAGCTGAATGTCAAGGTCACTCGAAGCAGCATCAGGACTGAATAGTGGATGTAAAAGAATCTCAAACCCATCCATAATGTTGAGTTTCTCCTTGCTCAACTGGGCAATGTGCGTTCTCGCATTGTCTTGCTGAAATAAAAGGCCGAGCTTGATTAATCAAAGCAGGATACTCTTTCTTTAATTTGTCGAACACGCGGTCTAACTGCTAAGAATAACCGACCTTAATGTTGGTGTTGCCGTCTATATTTCTGAGATGAGGTATTATGTACACTATTTACATTATTCGGACTATTGTCCTCATATTTGTCGTCATGTTTATCACAACGTTTCGGACGTTCTACGCTTCGGCTTTCTTCAGTGATTGGAATGTCGAATTGAACCCTTTATTTCGCTCACTGGGGTGTACTGTTCTAGTTCCACGTGCCATGTCTAATGGATGTCAGTTATCCTCTGTTAATTCCCCTCTCAAAACGAGTTACGGTATAAAGATGTTTATCACAAGGTTTCGGCTGTTAGTTAGATCCAGTGACAGGGACCCAAAGAATGCGAGTTCAGTACCTGGTTAAGGCGGTGGAGAACTTTGAAAGGGGAATTAGCAGGAGATAACTGACATCCATTAGACATGGCACGTGGAACTAGAACAGTCTACCCTGGTGAGCGAAATAAAGGGTTCAGTTGGACATTCCAACCTCCTGAAAAAGGCCGGAGCTTACAACGGCCAAAACGTTGTAATAAATATGGTGACAAAGATGAGGACAATAGTCCGAATAATGTAAATAGTGTTGCTGCTAAAATAACCCAGTATTTAGTTTAGTATTTACTCTAAAGCGATGTTGTTGTAAACACGACGTTTCAGTCGTTGGATCCTGTAATTTTCATCAGATTTATGTCGATCCGATGACCTAAATAGTTAATCTGTAGAAGAAGCGATTAAAAACATTCACTTGTAACCATATAATATATAACAACTAGTTTGCTTGTGCCACCAAAGATCTCATAATTGTAATAATTTTAAACGTGTCCTGAACGAGGCTGAGTATTTCTTTGCTGATAGAATGAGGAACCTCTAACACATTTGGTTCTCGTTCTACTAGTGACACTGTAATGCATTGTTAAATAAGACTTCTATCTCTCTTCTCCTTATTCACTTTGGAATGTTAACATCTGATCAAGAATGTTTTGCTTCTAAATTCTCTTCAAATTCTACAATTGATTCATCAGCACTAATTTTGCCTGATTTTCAATTTAGAACTGTTTCTATTGGATGGCATGATATCCTTCCATGCTTTCTGATATCAGCTCTAAACCGGATACTCACAAAGAATTTAACCATAATGGTAACTCTGCAATAGTCCTTAAGAAATGTTTTCCGGAACTGGCTCTTGTTCTCTCAAAACTATACAAAAATTGTCTTGCTTCTTAATACCTTACTTTTTAATACTTTTGTTTAATGGAAATCCTTTTCTGTTCCGCCAGTCTTTAAGGAATCAGATGAACCATGTGGTGTATGTAACTATCGGCTTATAAATATTCCATCTGTTTGTGGCGAAGTACTAGGGGATCTAATCAACTTTTAACAATTAGGTTGGTGCAAAAATAATGTCGTTTTCTCACATATGTTACTATGTGAGAAAACGACATTATTTTTGCACCACCCTAATAGTTAAGCATCTCACCTTGCAGAGTCTTCGTGCACATAAGCAATATGACTTTCGCTTCTGTAGGTCAACAGCTGATGTATTAACAATTATTGCTGAATGAGTCTATGAAGCATTAGTTAAGAATAGTGAAGCTCCGGGCCTTTCTTTTGATATCTCGAAGGTATTTGCCTGTTTTTTTTTTTTGGGGGGGGGTTGCAGACAAGTCTTATTTACAAGTTTAAAGGTTGTGGTATTTCTGGACGAATGTTTGACCTGATTCAGTCTTTCTATATCAAATAGCAAAATAAAGGTTGTCTTGCATGTCCACTTTTCTAGAACATTTTTTCATTTAGCTCTATCCTTAGGTACACGTTTCTTTTGATATCTCGAAAGTATTTGACAGATTTTTTGCAGACAGGTCTTATTTACAAGCTGAAAGGTTATGGTACTTCCTATTCTTATTTTCACTAGGCTCTATCCTTTGCCGCACGTTGTTCATAATTTTTATCAACAAACTTACTTTCATCAGTTCTCAACTCAGTATCTCTGGTGGTGATATACAACTATTTACTCCCAACTGAATAGTATGTTTGAATGTGTTCCATATGCATAAATTGGTAGCTAGTCTCTAAAATGAAAAAAAAACCCAAAAAGAATCTGCAATGTTACGGGTCCTGAACTGGTACCACGGCTTTCCCACCACCATATCCTAGCTTCCCTTTGTCTTTATGGTAATTATGCTGATGAACTTTTATCTATGCTACCTAAACTTTATGAAATTAAGCGCAATAATAGATTAGCGGCAAGCTATCATCATTTTACAGTTGAAATGGCTAGATGTATCAGGAAGTTTTATGTTAAAAGTTTTTTCGCTCGCACATCTCGCTTGGGTTATTCTCTAGGGGCACTTGCTCGCCTGTCAAATTTGATCTTCAACAATTTATATGCCGCATCAATCGTTATCATCTGTCGTCTTTTCTGTTCTTTTATTTTTCTCTCTCCTTCATAATATTTATTTTCGTCATATTTTCAAACACGGTAACAACTAGCGTCTTAATGGCTTCACTGACTTGCTTGGAGTGAAATCATTAAACAAAATGTTAGAAAATGTTAATATTGAGATACAAATGTCTTTAGACTCAATCAGCTTGAGATTCAGAATTCACAACAAAAATAAAGGTCAATTAACTCTTTAATTACTCGTTTTCATTGGTTTTCTTGGCATTATATAAATCATTTGTTGTCTAATATCTCGTCATGTCAAAATATCATGTTTAATGTAACAGCGGCTCGAAATTCTGACCCATTTCGAATTGAAGCAAGGGATCACTTAGTTATCTGAGTGACTCACAAGAAAGGCTTGAACAAATAAGCCTGCCGTCTATGAAACATAGTTCTGGGTATGCCGATAAATTACATCCGGCAGCGAGGCCTCTAATAGGTCCGTCCTGGGTAAGATAATAAACTACGCATGGCCTCTGATCAGGAGGTTTTGAGGAGCGTGGAACCACCTCTTAATTGTTGGTATTCCCAGGTACACTCTGACCCGGGGTGGTAGCACCTGTTAGGGTCCCAGCTATGGGAAAATACTTAACACCTAAACTTGGGCTAGAATACATGGATGTGTAAAAATAGGTTTTAGTACCAGAAATACTTCGTAAATATTAATACCAGCAATGTTTTTTTTTAATGAAAAATTATTATCAGCAGTACTTTTTAAAAAATTACCAGCAATTCAAACAGGTATACATTTTTGAAAAAAAATAACAAATATTATCAGCTATATATTTTTGGAAAAATATTACCGGCTATACATTTTTGGAAGGAAAAATATTCCCAGAAATAGATTTTTGAAGAAAAAAAAATAAACTGTCGGCGTTACATATCCCAGTGAGTTTGATCTGTCGTAAAACAAAACAAAACATACTGGGGTCAAAACTCTATGAAAGTGTAAAAGTAGGCTTTAATACCAGAAATACTTTGAAAAAAAATTACTACTGGTAATAAATGTCCCAAGAAAAAAATATTACCAGCAATAAATTTTTGAAGAAAAAAGAATTCTTACCAGTAATAAATTTAAAAAAAAAAAATCATCGCCAGCAATGCATTTTTGAAAAAAAAAAATATTCCCAGCTATACATTGTTGTAAAAAAATAATACCAGCGATACATATCTGAAGAAAGAAAATATTACCAGAAGTCTTTTTTTTTTTTTTTTTTTTTTTTTTTTTTACCAGAAATAGATATATAGAAAAAAAAATACCAACAATAAAAATTTTGTCGGCATCAAATAACACATTGAGGTTGATATGCCTTAAACCAAACAAGCCTCTGATAGGTAGATCGGGAGTTTTGAGGAACATGGAACCACATCTGTATTGTTATTTTTCCCACGTTCATCCTGTCTATTTGATTTTGTTTCCTTGTTGTGGAAAAATAGTGAATTCACACCAATGACAAAAAAGAAACACACTTTGAAACTATACAATACATATTTAAAGCAAAATGACCAGCAATACACCCATGAAAAATTTCATTTTACTCGGGAACTAATTTCATGGAAAGATAAATATTTTAAAATTACTAAGGAAAATAACCACTCGTATATTTACTACATTAAGTTGATTTCTATCTTTTACAACTATAGATTCCGACAAGATAAAAAAAAAAAAAATATACTGCACATTAGGAATTTATTTGTTTCTGCAGTCTATGGAGTCGGGTGACGAGTTAATTCCTGTTTTAAATGTTTTCAACATCCACCGATGCAGACCTAACTTACAGCTTTTGGGAGAAAAAGCATAATTACGCGTGAACAATGTTTCAATAATGTCATTATACTCAAACCCTCGATGACTTGTAACTTCGAACAGTTTCGTCTACCCTTTTTCCCTTAAACATCGTGGGTCAAATCGAGGTATTTTTTTTTCATGCACTCTCCAATAATTTCCCTCACTGGCATCGTCTCTCATATCTGGTCAAGAAGGTGACCTCGTGACGATATCAATCAACAATAATGAGATTCGAACGTTCTAACCACTCGTCCACGAGCAATAATTATTTGGTCGGAAAGAAATTTCTCGTGGCTTGGAGACCATTAAATTTATTTAGAAACATCTCTAACTTTCATTCAATCAGTTATATAGATTTAAAATCATGGTAATTATCAGAATTATGCTATAGTTTAAAATGACTTAAGGCTTTTTCACAATAGTGAATATGTTCCGTACATCTGTATGCCTTAACTCGTTCTGTGGGACCCTAGTTCTCGAGGTATGTTTCTAAATACTATTTTTAAAAACATTTTTGCAGTTAGTCGATAAACGGTGTCGAAAATTGCTACGCTTATGCCAAAGGAGTTCTGAAACACCGCCGAACATATTATTTCAGCAAATCGGATGACAAAGAAAATTCTTGGGATAGGCTTGATAATAAAATCAATATAGATTGTCCACATCTGCGAAACGCCTGTTCCGCTGTCTTTGAGAATATTGTGATTTCAATGCGAAGCCAACGTTTCTAAGTGTGGAACCATTGATTTTTGCCTAAATCCATGTCTGCCGGGAATCGTGTGCAGTAAGTCGTGGAAATATGACTTATTGCTGTAGTTTTCACAACAGGATTTTATACATCGACTATTTCTTCTTTTCCTTTTGTTTATCAAAATTACCTTTACATTAATCGAATTCGTCCTCAGTTGATTGAAGCATTGCTCGATATTAAAGCGAAATTATTTATTAATCACATTACATTAGCAGCGGATCAATACTATTAGCAGGTGTGAGAAGGTTTTGATTGTGGTCAGATACGTAACAGCAATTTGTCGTCTGAAAAAAATGTTCTTTCGTCATATTATTGCTTTATGTAAATATAATTGCTTTCGCGGAAGAAAAAAAAAAGGCAAAAAATTATTATTCATGTATTTATTTATCGATATAATTCTGATTGCTTCTGATTGTCAATAATGGGTGTATTTAATTACAAGATAGATGACGAGTCAGCTGCAAAGTAAGTTATGTTAGTACCAATACATGCATTTTGAAGATCATCAAATCTTTTTGGAAGCCCACTTTAAAATCGGCCTTGTGACATATTCGTTTCAGATGGGTGCATAATTAAACACATTCAGTTTATCGGCTTTTTTTTTATTTGTTTTGAAAATTCGCGTCTCCTGTTGGGATGAATTTAGCTCTAAGTTTCATGGTGTTTCCCTTTTTTTTTTAAATCATAAATACATAGGCGACTTTCGCTCTCTGAAACCATTTTTGTCTCAAATTTTCCCCTTGTAGGAAGGAAGATACCAGTCGACTCATTTTCCGGTGTGGCACGATATGAATTAATCATAACTGGTTCCCGGAGATCTCTTTGGACGCGATACCTCCTCATTTCACTATCATAAAAAATTGGCAAATATGGAGCTTCCTGGCCGCAAAGAAAATGTTTAAAAAAACAAACTTTTTTTATTAACTCTGCTATTAGTTTAATTAAAGTTCACTCCCTAGGCAATATTTCTGTAGAAAAATATAAAAAAATAAATTTACCTTTTATAAAGAGTTATTATTTAAAATTTTGTTAAAGAAGTAAATCTGGGAGGAAATTTTTTTTATTCAAAGTTAAGTTTTCTTGATCGGTCAGTACTAGGCTTGTAGTGTAGTGTTATTGACTCACAGGAAGTAGTCTTCACTCAGATGCACCATGGGTAACAGCTGTAGCTATTTATAGTCTTTGTGACTTCATATGTAAATGTGTAACCTCATCTCCCTGTACAGAAGAGGTTTTATCCCCCTATTTTCCCTGGTACTACTTCTTGGAGCTTTTGTTTCTTCACTATCCTTCCCCTTTCTCCCTCAGAAATTGTCTAGATATGGGGAGATTGTGATCTTTTTCATATGAGTGTTTCTCCAACGATTGTTTATCTTATTCTCGATTTCATTGGCATGTTTGTCTTGCCTTGACGTGACATTTTCGCCTTCATTACTTTCAGGCTCACTATACATTTCTTAATCGCCATCTTGTTCCACTCTAACTTGGGCTATAGGCTAATAACCCGTTTATATTTTTTTTTTCATATTAACACAGTGTTCTGCGCACTTCGCATTATGAAACTTGCCTCTTGAAGATTAGATTCACCATTCTTCTTATGTCACCAACGAAAAACTGTGGTATAAGACATGGTCAAGGAGGCTCTAATTTGTCTACCCATGATGGGCATTTCGATCTATCAGTATGTGATACTGTCCTTGAGCTTTACAATAATCGAGGAAGATATGTTTCTTTTCTTTCCGTTGTACAAATATTCTCAATTCGTTTTTTAATGGTTTTCACTATCGTTTCTGTTGATCTGTTAGATTGCAGATTGCATGGTGTGGTTTTATATGGTTTGAATCCAATTTTGCTCAATTATTGGCATAGTTCCTCGTCACAGAACTCTGAGGTGTTGTCAGATAGTAGCGTATTCGCAATTCCATTTTTTGAAAATATGAAGCTTAACGTTCGTTTCACGGTGGAATCTTTTTTGTTAGAAACCTACATTATTTCTGGCTAGCCTGAATACAAATCTACCTGTATTTGTAATAATCCCACTCCATTAACATGGGCATTATCCATGTGCACTCTGTCCTAAAGCTGGGGTTCTTTAGACCATGTGTTTTTGTCTGTTAAAATTTTCTTCTTTCATTACACATTTTACGCCTTTTTATGAAATCATCTACATCTGTAGAATAGTGTTGTGGGGTATCCTCGTTCGCCAAGTTGTTGTGGATTCCGCGTGAAAAATCGGTCTCCAATAAATGACAAACGCAAGTATTTAAGCTAAGAAATTAAATGTATTTACACAAAATACAAAAGGTAATGCTGTTAGTAAAATCCAGGAACGCCGGTTAGTATTAATCAAAGATCGCTATATACAGTCTCGAAGTAAACTTCCTTAGAGTCGGGCGTCCTTGTAACTGACTTCTAATGTCAACTCAATCACAGTGTCTATGTACTTTTCACTGTTTCTCCACCCTGTTCCTCCGCTCTCAGATTCCGTGACTGACTGTGGCTATTTCATGGCAGCAGGAAGAGTCCATTTATATCTGAAAAGGGTGGATCCCATAATAACCCCCTCCTTAGATCCTTTTTTTGGGGGGTTAATATTTTTGTCTCTTGTGGTTGATGATTAGTGGTTCGACGAATTTTCTTTTCCTGCTTGACCTTCTCATTACTGTATTATTTTCTTGCGGTCTTTGTATCTCGAATGCCTCAAAGATTGTATCCATAGCATCGTCATTATCTGTGGTTGATGAGCATGGTTCCTCAGTTCGTCATTTCTGTAGCTGGTCGATATGTCTTCTGTGTGTGAACTTTTCGCCTTTTATGGTATACATTAGATTCCCGATTCTATTGATTACTGTACCCGGCTCCCAGTACGACAAATTGTTTTTAAAATTTTTTAAATAAACCCGTTCTCCAGGTTAGAATGATCACTTTGGCACCATTGGTGTATATTGATTTTTGCTCTTGCTTGGCAACAATTTATCAATTACCGATCATATTTTCCGCGCCAACATTATCTCTGCTAGAGAAAGACCCTATGGTGTGTTTGCGTTGGGTGTTATCCTATATACTTGTAGAAATTGCTGTAGAGCTTTTGTCGTCGGTACGTCCTCTGCTTTTTTTAGTGCTCTTTTCAACGTGTCGACAAATCTCTCGGCTTGTCCATTTGATGGTGGTATGGCGCTATCTTAATATGTTTTACTTGGTACATCTCGCAAAATTCTTTAAAATCGCTGGATGTAAACTGTGTGCCATTATTGCTTACTACGCAATCTGCGACACCAAATCTAGCAAATAGTTCAATTAAACAATTTATTGTGTTTTCCGTTGTTGGGTGCTTGAATCTGGCAACCTCTGGCCATTTGCTAAAACTGTCTATTGCTATTAGGTAATAATAACCTTCAATGGGTCCTGCATAATCCACGTGTATTCTGGACCACGGTCTGTCTACTTTAGGTCATGGCTTTTGTATAGAGGGTGGTGCCTTCGCCGCAGCAGCACAACCTTTGCAACTTTTCACCATTTGCGTGATATCATCGTCCATGTTCGGCCAGTATACAAAACTTCTCATGAGTGATTTCATCCGGTTTTTTCCGGGATGTCCCAAGTGGAAATCTTTTAAGATCCTTCTTCGTAGTGACTTTGGTATTACAACTCTCTCGTTATACAACAATATGTTGTCACAAATTGAGAAACTGTCTGCTAAATTCTTTACTTCCCTTCATTTTTTTCTTGGTATTCTGGATAAACTCGTCTCTTTCTGCTTCTCGTCTTATTTCTAGCAGCGTTACAGGTAGTTCCTTTATTGTGTTGCATAGTACGTTGCTGATTTCATCTTCCGCTTGTAATGCGGCGATTACCGACTCTTCTAACGGTTCGCTATTCGCAGGTATTAATCGTGATAGTCCGTCAGCATGTTCTACTTTCTTTGATGGTAATAATTGCAGTTTAAAATTATAGTTCAGTAACACAGTTCCCCATCTTAAAAGTCTGTTCGCTGTATAGACTGGTAGGCATATTTTCGAACCAAATATCGTAAGGAGTGTTTTGTGGTCCGTTTGAAGTGTGAACTCTCTTCCATATATATCTGTGAAAACGATTCACTGCAAAAATTATACCTAATGCCACCTTTTCAATCTGTGAATAGTTTCTTTACGCCGGTAATAATGACCTAGATGCGTGTGCAACGGGTTTGTTTGTACCGTTCGGCATCTTGTGTAAAATACACGCACCTACCCCACGTGAGCTCGCGTCACTTGAAATAATTATTTCAAGTTCGGGATCAAAATGTGTCAGTGTTAGCTCTGAAGTTAATTTCTGTATTATTTCCTTGAACGCTTTTTTACAGTCCTCAGTCCAATTCCAATTATGCTCCTTTTTTAGTAACTCATTTAATGGAGCCCTCAGATTATGCATATTATCAATAAACTCGTCATAGTAGTTAGCTAGGCCCAGGAAACTTTGCAGTTCTGCAATATTTTTTGGTTCCGGCATATTTTTAATTGCCGATGCCCTCTCTGGGTCCGGTTTCCTGCCATTTTCATTTATTATCTGACCTAAATAGTTAATTTCCTTTAGGAAAAAAAAATCACACTTTTCTCCTTTTACTTTGAAGCCAAAGTCCTGAAGTCTTCTAAAAACTTCATTTATGTGTGACGTGTGCTTTTCAACATTGTCGCTCTTAATTAGGATATCATCCAGATAAACGGTCGCAAAATTCTGGCCCGTGAGCATTGTGTCCATCGTTTGCTGAAAAATTGCAGGTGCAACTTTTATTCCGAATGGTAGTCTGTTCAACTTATACAACCCTTTGTGCGTATTAATGCAAAGGATTTTCGAACTCTTCTTGTACTGGGATTTGTAGGTAAGCCTCACTAAGATCTATTTTTGAAAATATCTTACCGCCGTTGAGCTTTGTAAATACCTCCTCTGGGCTCGGTAGTGGGTAATGGTGGTCTTTTACTGCCTTGTTGAGTCCCGTCGAAAAATCTGCGCATATGCGAATTTCTTCTGACTTTTTTTTTACGTAAACCACCGGCGCAGCCCACTCACTAAACTCTGTTTCAGATAAAATCCCAGTTTGTTCAAGTCTCTCCAATCCTTTGCCTATTTTTTTTTAATAGTAGCAAACGGTACATTTCGCTTCTTTCTGAAAATTGGTTGGACGTTTTCTTTTACTTCTATTTTGGCCTTAAATTTGTTGCATCGTCCCAACCCACTTAAAAATACCTCAGGAAATTGCTTGTATAATTCTTCCTTCAATTTTATGGTATCTGAGTTCAACCTCTAACTTTTTGCAAAACGAGTTGATAGGTAGGTTCCAAACGTTGAATTTCTGCATCCAGTCGATACCTACTAAATTTTCAGTATCTTTCATGACGTATATCTTAAGTTTTTTGTTTTGCCGTGAAAGTTAACATTCACTATTATTTTTCCCTCAAATTTTATTCGTTTGCCTGTAACCGACTTGGCAATTTTTTGAGTGTGTAACATGGTAGGTCTGTTGAGTTTTTTTCCATGTCTGTAAGTTGATTATCGTGAGGTCGGAACCCGAATCCAGTTGTAATTTAATCTTTTTGTTTAAAATTTCCAGTTCTACATATTTCCTTACATATGTGTTGTCATCATTATTCATCCTTGTAGCTCTTATTCTATTAGTATCTTTTCTATTTCTACATTGGGATGCCTTGGGTCCGTTTTTTCCACATCCATGACAGTTTTTATATCTGAAGCGGCAATCCTTGTTCCAATGTAATCCTCCACATCGATAACATGTGGATGGAGGAGGCTTATATTTGTTTCGATATCCGTCATAATTTGTCCTGTGTGTTGTATTTTTCTCTTATCATAATATTTTATTTTTCTTTCCGGGGAAGGTGAGAATCTTTTTTCATTGTCGTAAAATTTTAGTTTTCTTTCCGGGGAGGGTGAAGAACGTAAACTTTTATTTAACTTACGTATATGAGAAACAGCTGATTCTTCAATGACCAATGCGTCTTTCTTTATGCTTAAACATCTCTGGCAATCTTCTGAAAATTGCTGTAATGTTAGACCCGGTTCATTTTGTAATTTTTCAAGCATTCTACTACGCATTTCGCTATCTTTTGTAGAAACTAGCCCTTGAAGAAAGATGAGGCATTTAAAATGGTCCGGTGTTAATTCCGCTAGTTTGAAGTCACAATGTTTATTTACGATTGCGGTAAACGTGGAATAATCCTCATTATCGCCCTTTACCAGGTTAAGGCATTTCCACCTCCTATGGAAGAGTGATGTTTTGGGGCTGAAGAGTTCTTTAAGACATGTCACTGCTTCGTCAAATTTTAATTCGTTCGTCTTTTTTGGCAAGATATAATCCACGAACTTTGTATATTCTTCAGTTCCTAATTTTCTAAGCAATAGACGTAACTTTTTTGCTTCTGTTCAATTTTGACAGTCTATGTTAAAGATGTCTTCATGTCTTCTGAAGTAATCTCCAAAATTTTTGTCCTCATCTAGAGAATATTTGAAAATCTCTATGGTATTCCACACTGCGTCTTGAGAAAATGTTGCTTCTTTTTCAATATCTAATTGCTTACTGCCCGCTACATTCAATATTAGTTCCTGGAGCTCTGTTTGTCTATCTTGATTTTCCTTTTGCGTTTGTAATATTTGCTTTTGCCATTTTTCTTGTAGCTGTAACTGTTGATCATTTTGGTATTTTTGCATTTGTAATTGTTGCTCATTTTGGTGTTTTATCAGTTCTACCAACATATTTTTAAAATCTTTTCTCAATTTTATGTATTTTTACTCCTCGCTAATTTGTTGTTGAACGACGAGGGAAGGATTTTTCTTCTGTTGATTAGTTTTTCCACGTGTTTTCGCCAAGTTGTTTGTTGTTAGACGTACGAAAAGTTTTTCTTTCCGTGTGAGTTTCGAATCCTCGTTCATCGAATTGTTGTGGATTCCGCGTGAAAAATCCGTCTCCAATAAATGACAAACGCAAGTATTTAAGCTAAGAAACTGAATGTATTTACACAAAATACAAAAGGTAATGCTGTTAGTAAAATCCAGGAACGCCGGTTAGTATTAATCAAAGATCGTTATATACAGTCTCGAAGTAAACTTCCTTAGAGTCGGGCGTCCTTGTAACTGACTTCTAATGTCAACTCAATCACAGTGTCTATGTACTTTCCTCTGCTCTCAGACTCTGTGACTGACTGATTGTGGCTATTTTATGGCAGCAGGACGAGTCCATTTATATCAGAAAAGAGTGGACCCCATAATAAATAGCTTGGCCACCATGCCTCTAGCTTTAATCTCCTTTGCATAGATATTATTTCGCAATGAACATCGTCATGTATGCTTTTTATAGTTTGTTGGCAGAATCACTACGACTCCATGACGAATTAAACCATTTTCTACAGTTAACTTGTTTTTAACCTCTTTAAAACGCCTTTTCTGCCGGTGAGCAATTTTTCCACTTACTATTCTTTATCCTGAACAATATACTGTTCAATATAGGATCTCGTTTCAAATAATCAATTAATTTTTCTATCGACAAAATATCAGTTTCTTACATTGGGTGAAAACTATCTTTAGAGGCGGAATGGCCTTTCACATACTCAATATCAAAATCAAGCGTCATTAATATTAAGGCCCATCTTAGAATTCAAGAAAATGTTTCCTTAGGAAGTTCCTTCCTAGGATTAAAAATGAATTATAAAGGTCTTCGTCGGACATTAATAGGAATTTCCTTCAATATAAAAAAACTGCCGAGCTCTATTTGTCGCTCATGGTATGGCCAACGCTTCTTTTTACATACTGGAGTAGTTCAATTCGGCTTTTGATGATTTTCTCGAAAGATACACATGATGACGATCTTGAGCTAATATTGGCGAAATTGAAACTTCTCTTGTGTTAGTTGTTTACTACTTTTTCCTTTCTAGGGTCAAATATGTTTTACTAATGGCTTTTTTTGCCAAGAAAGCTTTTAAATTTAAAGATGCCACTTTTTTTTCTTTTGTCCAACTAAATTCCACGTTCTTTTTTCTTAAACAGTAAAAGATTTCGTCAATTCGGAGTATCTCTCTACATAACGTTTATAGAAATTTACTAGTCCTCAGAAAGATTCTAATTCTTTTTTGCTCTTAGGTACTACAACTTTTAATATTTTGTCAATTAACTATTGGTCTGGTGATATGTCTTCCTTGGATATGGAATATCCCAAAAATTAGATTAGTTAGTGTTTTGCACATATTTTTTTCGTTAATTGCTAGTCCAGCAATTTTTTACTTATTCAGACTCATACTGGTTTTCTATTTTAATACTTTGTCGATAATAGCACCAACACAAATGTCATGTCTGGCGGTTTTAATTCCATAATTTTTAATTTCCACCTTAACAAGCCTATTTGCGTGTTTTATTATTGTGTTTTTTGTTATATTTCGTGCTGATAGGAATATATACTTCAACAATATGGTGGATAAAATAAGTAAAGGTTTTTTGCAAAACCAATACAATAAAAATGAAAGTAACAGCTACGCACAAGGTCGTCGCAAGTCAATCCAGTAGTGTGGGCTACTATTGGAAGATCGGTAGTTCTCGCGTAAATCTGAGTCTTACTCAACAGATCCCAACTAGTAATATTTACCAACCTCCCCACAGGGTAGAATGTGGCACAAGGCCGAATTTAATGTGGGGCAATCCGAGCTCGTAGGGGCGGCAAAAAAAATCCCTTTAAACTATGCATAAACGTTTCTGGTTTGTCTACCTGCCCGAAGTCAGAGAGTTCGGCAACAGCTAAGATATGAGTAATACATCCCAGCCGGTCTCTGTAGCCCGTTAACTTACAAATCCTTACAGGTAGTTATTGTCTATAGTGTAGTCAATCATGGGGGTAACATGTTATTCTGTTGCATCAGTTTTCTTATCCACAAGGGAGTTCCAAGTCCATTTTACATTGTGGAGAGGATATTTCTGTACAGCAGAAACGGTAGCTAAACAAGAAAAAGTAAGGCCATATTCTGATTCAGCGCTCTCAAATTAACTAAAGTTTTTTTTTTTTTATTATTATTGTTGACCAGTGTAATAACACATTGAAATTATATTAGTGTATATTTTTATGAAATTAACTGGAAAATGGAACTAGGTTTTAAATGAGCAGTACTAAGGCATTGATATTTGGTAAGAAACTGGTGAATTTTAGACATAAAACTCCAGATTTATTTATTCTCATCCATGTTGATATTCCAAAAATTTATCGATCGCCCTCCCCCGGATAGTCCCAACAACCCCCAAGGATCGATATCATCCATTTTGTGGAACCGTGATTTAAACAGTGAATTCAGCGATGTTTCACTAGAAATTGACAGAGAACGCCTCGGGGCGCGACTGGCATTTTGTCTTAAAGATCAATAAACCTTTCTGAAATGGTTAGCAAATTGATGCAATAAAAGAAAAGTCAAGAATTTAATATCTAGCAATTGTCTATAAGTTATACTAGCATATTTTCCATCTAAAAATGTGACTATTTTCCCATTTGAATTTTCTAATTAATCTTAATTCTTGACATAATAATGTAATAAGCTCCTTGAGATAATCCATGACTATAAAATCCCGTATTATCGCGTTAAGTATTTCCTTATCGCGTTAAGTATGGGGTTAACAGCCTTGATAAAAGAATTATAATAGCAATACTAAATACATCATAAATAATGTAGGTCATTGTTTAAAGAAGTAAGAGTGAACAAATGTAAAGATACAAAAATGTTTTTTGATTTCACTGACGCAGACTTCAAACACATGAGTGTTATCCCTTCCTCTACCGTCCCTTTCTTTCTTTTTCTAAAACCAAATAGCCTTTGATACAGCTTTTCTTTCGTAATGGCAGGTTGAGATTAACAGCTTCAATGAAATATTAAAATAATTATAAATACGAATGCAAATCACGCTCGAAAGAAGTAAGAGGGAGCTAATTAAATATTAGGTTGGTGCAAAAATAATGACGTAATAATGTCGTTTTTTGACGTATAACGTCAAAAAACGACATTATTACGTCATTATTTTTGCAAGAACCTAATAATTAGAAAAATGATAACGTGTTCGCCTTAACTAGAGCAGATATGAAACGCGTGAATATTGTTGCGTTTTCTTCCTGCTTTCCTTCCTGGCTTCAACCAACGCCTTGAAGTTAGGTTGGTGCAAAAATAATGACGTAATAATGTCGTTTTTAGACGTTATACGTCAAAAAACGACATTATTACGTCATTATTTTTGTACCAACCTAATATATAGTTTCTCGACACAGTCAAATAATAATAGTCTATTATTTAACTGAAGTAATGTTTCGGCGCAACTTACATGCTAACGCAGCAAACAGAATGATAATAGACTTGTGTACACAATGCTGTCAAAAATGATGACAACTATTAGAAAGATTTAATAGTAAAACACAATGAAGCAAAAGACTATATCTAATGTATTGTGATTTAATATAGAAGAGATGAAGTATCCATAAATAAAATAGAAGCCAATGGACCATTTAATTAACCCGTTCTTTTTATATTCTTTAGACAGTTCATGGAATCTATGATTCAATGATTATTCCTGGTATTATATAAATCGCTTTTTCATCAATATCTTTTCATGTTGAAAATATTGTGTTTAAAGTAATAATAAAATGGAAATATCTCTGGGAAAACGATTAGTTCCAAAAGAAAAAAAGAAGGCAACGACAAAGCTTATTTCAAAAACCAGTTGAAGCAAGATCATCACTTAACAGACAAATGTATCCGATAGCCTCACATGAAGAGCTTGAGCAAATAAGACTGCTCACCAAGAAATGTAAGCGTGAAGAAAATGATTAATTAAACGAATCATTTTGCTCGGAAACTAATTTTGTCTAATATTTTTTTAATAGATTATTAAAACGTTTAAGGGAAATAATCACGCATAAATTTTCTAACCTAAGTTGATTCACCTCCCCTTTCTGCTGTAGATGGGACAAGGAATAAATACTACGGGTATATATATATATATATATATATATATATATATATATATATATATATAATTGATTTAAATATTTTTTTTTTTAAATTAGTAATTTTAAAAGTTACTCTAGAATTCGCTTGAGGATGAAATGGAAATAATGTCTTTAATTTAATTACAAAATTAAATTCGGAGCTTTCAGCTTCCATTTTTGAAACATGGTTAGAATTGTGTAGCGAAAAAAAACAGATGTTAAATCAATTAATTTATAATATTAATGCTCTGTAAATTTACATTGAGCACTATTTTGTAAAAATAAAAATATCTATAACAACACCGGATTATATATCTTACTGTTCTTTCTTTTTATTTTATATATATAATTGTTATATTATTTCATGATAATACTATTTTTAAATGACATGGTTCTTCTGGACGTAGGCAATCATGACTAAATATTTATTCTGTTTATTATCTCTGAATTGCCTTGTCTTCTTGGGGAAGATAATGGTAGAATAATTTCTTGTTATCTTCTACAAGGTTTAAATTTAAAGTCTTTAAAGCGATCCTGTTATTTAACCCTTACCAGTAGCTGGGGTAGAAAAGAAACAGACGCATGTTATTATCAACGTCATTTTTGAGAAACTGAACGCAACAGATGGTCACCACATGTAAACAGCCGAGTCTAGATAGTACTTGGAAAAGCCAAGAGCGGATTTTGTACCATATTGATATTATGAATAGGAAACCCCCTCTTCTAAAAGGACGAAATTTGATGCGTTGAAGAAGTCCCAACGAATATTAATCTGCAATAAATTATTTCTAAAAGGGATGTCCACTGTTTTGTTTATTAAATGGACCAGTCTACTTACGGAATATTTGCAGAAGATCACATCGGCTTTCTAGTTACAAAATCTCGAAACATTGTTGGGCACGCTCTGCTGATCTTTTCGAAACGAAAACAGATTGTTTTATCATCAGTCATAACACCGTATACTAATAATGACAGCCTATGAAGTTGGTACGGTTCCCAGGAACTCGTTCCGATTGTATAACAAAATATCCGGAAAAACACTCAATTGGAACAGATACAGGCGCCTTCAACGATTATTGTTTGCAACTCCAGAAACTGACAATCAAGATCCGTTAAAATAACAATGTAGTTATAATATTTAATTGTTGTTGAAAAGGCTCTTGAATATTGACAAGATGTCAGTTTTTTTTTTTTTTTTTAATCTTATTTAATCTCAAACAAATAAAGCCAGTTGGTCATCAGGGTTGACAAGAGGGAAAGAATCCGACTAAAAATACTATTGAGGTGAGAGGATAACGATAGAACAAGATTCAAGGGAGCGGAAGAACACAACTGACATTGCATTTAAATTTGTAACGACCGTGAAGAAAATCAAGAAGCCAGTCGAGTTCCATGGACGAGAAGTGCAAGATGCGACCAAGCTGCCAATATGGATTGCACTAAAATTCGTCAAGTAGTTAAACTGAAGAAGAAGGCAATATTTATTCCGAAAAATGCAAAAGTATGGCCAAAGCCAAAAGTTGAGATAGGGGAAGACTGGTCCTTGATCTGTCTTATCTTAAAACTTAGCTAGCCACGATTACTGACTCAAACATACCGCAGTATTCCTTACACCAAAACAACACATTCTTACTTACCATTCATACTACAGAAATCAAGTCACTATGTCATTTTAACTAGTTCCGATATGTACCGAAAAGGAATGCTCATCAGAACATTTGACATAAAAATATTTATAGAAAAGACGTGAAAAATGCCCGAACACGAGATACCAGGTTAAGATCTATAACATGGAAGATTCATCGCTGGATTTTTGTCAATAATCTCAAAATACATAGCAGAAGTATCCAGACCGGATGTGGTCGCAATGTTCTATGCACGGATGAATAGTAGACTTATAAATATTCAAGACCGAATATGGTGAGAGAAAAAGATTGTTTAGGGCCACACAGTGAATCTACTTTCTTGGCAGCGGACTTAGCAATTGATTCGCTCTAATCATTTCACATTGGACTGAGAACACACAGTGAGTTACTCCAGGGAAGGTTAGATTGCTGCGGGAAGGCAAGATTTTTGAAAGAGTAGCAGATATAAGAATAAGTACGTCTGAAACTTTATCAAACGTAAGTTGAGCGAGGAATTATTTACTGTAATAGATAAAGTAATTAGACTAATCCTTCCTGGGAATCAAATATTATAAAGCCAAGAGAATTGATTACAAAAATAATGAATCTGCATTAATTTTTCTGCAGTCCGTTTTTATCAACGGTGAGAGAATAATTATTTGCGATGAATTTCGTTTCAAATAAACAAAACAATGAGAATATATTTGATTGTCTGAGCAAACAAAATGGAAAAATATGTAAAATGATTGATTGAAGTCTGTGTGTGTGTCTTGTTGCCATAAACGATGTTGAGAGGTTTAGATTCGAGAAGTCTATTTCGTGTATTGTTCTATGCTGTGTTCAATGCGAGGTTCACTGGGGGACAAACAAATCACCCAACTGGGTGGTAGACCCGATTTACCTCTAAATCATCATGCAGAAAATGCCATCTAGCGACCGTATGCAGGAGTTTGTCAGACATGGGGATTGTGGCACGATTTAACGAGGCAGAAAGAGAAAAGGAAAGAGAGGAAGAAAAGGAGAGGCTAAGAACCGAATCGTGAGTGTTAAGCAAGAACACACACACAGCTAAGAGACAATGGATAAAAGGATATTTTGATAAGTAACAAATGGCGAAAGAGTGTCATTACAATGACAGGGAAATTCTGAGTAAAAAGAAAAGGAAAGAAGGAAAGAATCAGATATGTTTTGGCATTGGCCGTGTTATCTAAGGATATGAAAACAAACTATTGGTACGGAAGACATCTTATTATCAACTACAGACCGGCTGGCCAGAGAAAGAAAAATTCAAATGAAAATGTTATTTCGTTAAGTGACAACTAAAAAGACTTAGACAGATATGAAAAATTAAAAAAAAAACACCTACGAGCATCCTTGGCTTGCGATAATAAAATTTTGTTATCAGGAATTTGTACCGAAGGAAATGAATGTGTTTTCTTTCTTTCTTCGAGGCGACAGACGGACCGGAACTTTGGAGATGTTCCTTTTTGAGACCATGTCGAGAAGACCACACATTCTGATAATTAGCGATAAAACACCTGACGTAAACCACGTGTAGAACAAGAGTTATGACCGCCATTGTCATATTGTCCCGTTCGCGGCTGGAGAAATGATAAACCATTAAGGGGAAGAAAAAGGAAAGAGAAAGGAGATAATTTTTTTTAAGCAAGATATTTTTTTTCCTGAAACAAAGCCGCAGATTCGTCCACGCCCGACTAAGACATCATTGGTCGAGTGGTGATCACGTGATGCACGAGGGAATCTGTTGCCGCCCATCTGGAGGATGAGTAAGAGAGGTTGCCACGAAGATGTGGGGAGGGCAGTTCACGCCCCTCTGAAGTATGATGAGAAGGTCGGAGTGAGGAAAGGTTCCCAAAAATGGAAAAAGGTGGAAATTCCTAACCAGAGAGGTGGATATGTATTTAGAATGATCGAGGAACCCCCCGGCGCCGACAAACCCACCCCGGTTTTGGTCGGCGCCCATATAAACGAAGCCACAACGAGCAATTCAGGGAGTCGAGTTCCAGCAGTCTTCAGTTGAAGCAAGCCTCGCAGATAGCTGACCAAGATTCCCGCACATTTTCCAGACCCGCATCTTCAAACCAAGAACAATTATTTTGAAGAGCGACTTAGATCCAGATCACCGAAATAAGTTTTTCTTTTGACTTTCGTCCAAAGACCCACCGAAACGCCAATTTCTTAGAGAGCAGACGACTTGAAGTGTTAAAACTTGCCTAGCGGAAAACGATGTGTCACAATCCATAGAACGGGTCGGGAGATAGATGCAGTCCTATGTATCGAACAACTAGACATAAAGTTTGTTACCTTTTTCTTTTTGATACTTTGAACTTTTGAGTTTTCATTTTGTTGCCTTTTATGCGTATTTTTGTGGTATCACCCCCGTTGGACTCGGTTTGCAGTACGGCCCCGATGACTGATTGATTTCCTCTGCCTAGATCAAATCACAACGTGGGTGGGCAGACTGGGAAAAGTAGGACGTCACCGTTGGTGCCGTGGTAGACTGGGATACAACGACACGGTTGGCGCTGCGACCAGGGGACGACGTCACAGGATAATCTCACATTACTATGTCTTCCCGGTTCATTTTCTAGAGAATTCTCTCAAGTCTTTTTATAAATAGTACAGGAGAAATCGTATCCTTTTTCCAGATCCTTGTTTGATTTATATTTTCACATTGTTTGAATCCATTATCTCAAATGAACATGCTCCGACTATGAGGACCTGGTGTGATGAAATTTGTGACGAAGTTCTTCGGTCTTTCTTCGTTATACCTGCATATATACCCAACTCGCTATGTTCACAGATTTGTCTCCTTAGCCGTGAACGCATTCAACAAAAAAAAGACACTCGTTGGAACTTAGCAACAAAACGATTTTTTATTTAACCGTTTGATTCTTCATTCAGCTTCGAGAAGTGAACGTCTATCATAATAACTTCCGTTCAAAGAAAATGATCCTTATATTCGCTGCCTATTGTTTAGGTCACTGCCGATTTCTCAATCCCTGGCCGCCGGGAAGCTACTCACTCACTGGTCACCTATCTTCTTAGCTGGCTGCTGAATCCCTTTCTAACTGCTTATATGGATAATGGCTGGGGTCCATCACCCCTGCCCATCCACTTACATTCCGGAAGTTGGAGACCACCCAAACGCTAGAGGGGTGGTCAGCTTCTTCGAAGGATTATCTTTATGATTATCTAAAATCATTAACAACATTTTATGTTTGCTAATTTAAAGGTAGAAGTAGATATAAATCCACAAAACACTGACACTTAAGTTTACTCAGATATAACAAAAGACGAAATTCCTACGAAAATCGAAAAACTAAACGGATTTCAAAAGAAAGAGATTTTTCTAAGAATCTTCTAACAATGTGTGAGAAATCGTATTTTTCACCGGTTTGAATCCCTCTATTGTCAGAGAAATGATTTCTTGAACTTATCGTATTTGGGGGAGACGTTGGAAAGTGATTGAAAAAAAAACGCTGGTTGACTAAGGCTCTATCAAATTTGTACAGACGAAATTGTTCACATGCCCTCGATGGGCGTCCTGTGAAGAAACCGTTCATTTTCAGCATGGCTCTGAGCGTGCTGAAAAATCTCGAATCTGGTGATCAAGCTAGATCGTATGCACCCACTCTGCATACTCGCCGCAAAAAAAGAGAGAGACAGAAGGGGGTGCAGGCACGGTGATGTAACGGTTAACAGCTTGGTTTGAGGAATTAGAGCCGAGTTTGAATTCGAGTCGAGATCATTACATTCAATTAGGTACTAATACCTTTGGGATAATTATGAATTCATTCTTTTGCTCCCAGGTATGGGTAAAATAGCAGGGCAGACTGGTTCCTTGAATGAACTAGGAAAAGGAAACTCTGATTTCAAACTGAATAACATTATCCTTAAAGTGTGTATACATGTGGCTGGGGATACCGCTTATGAATTCAAATTCCCACTGAAACTTACTATTAGAGCGTCCTAATGCGGCGTTAAAAAAGAAAAAAAAAAGAAAAAAAACAACAACAATGTCCTATGAACCAAACAACTACTTTTCTCTCTGTGTGTCTGTGATAATAATCAAGAAGAAAACCTTAAAGATTCATTTCGGTTATTATTTATTTCGTGAATATCTATATATTCATCTCTTCAGATCGAAATCTTTTAGTAATTAGAGAAAATTCCACGGACCGATATACTCTTTAGACAGAGGGAATTAAAAGCAATAGAGAAGAGAAGCAATAGAGAAGAAAGGAGGAGAGGAAGTAGAAAATTGACGAATGGTCAAGATCTTTTTTTTTTTTAAATTGATAGAGAGAGGGTAAGAATAAGGAAGAAGGAAGAGATAAATGGGTAGTAGTAAGCCTAAAATAGTGACACAGCCAAGTTTTTTTTGTTTTTTAAATTGTGGACCGTTGGACATCCGGGTCATACAACAAATTCACCGACATAGCCAGTTATTTTAGGTAGGACAGATCAAGACAATTCCAATTAGTTAATTTAATAAAAGGGTCCTTAATACAAATGATCAATAAAAATTATAATAATAATAATACCAAACATAAATGAAGGGAATTTAAATACAGATAAATAATAAAAAGTAAAAATTATATAAAAGATGTTAATTTAGAATTATAAATGCTGTATACATCGGCAGGAGAGTGATAGATCCAACTACATATGAAGAAACACGCAAAAGCAAAAAAAAAAAAAAAAAAAAAAAAAAACAGAAAACCGTGAGTTATGTAATGTAAGCAAAGATCCACCTATACATATATACATACATACATATACACGAATATATTTACACTCATATGTGCTAACGCCCATAAAACCAGCGAATCACCCCCACCCCCGGACCCAAAAAAAACGTTATTAGGGAATATTAAATTTGTTCTTATGTCTTATGTCTCTTGCTTTTTCTTCACCCTATCAATCTAATGTATCAGTCTCTACTAAGAGATTTTGATTTGAAGTGATGAATATATAGTATCAGTCCGTATTTCTGAGATGAGGTATTCTGTACACCATTTACATTATTCGGACTATTGTTCACATCTTTATTTCCATATTAATCACGTTTCGACCGTTGTACGCTCTCTTCAGCTGGTTAGAATGTCAAACTGAACCCTTTATTTCACTCGCTGGGGTAGACTGTTCTAGTTCCACGTGCCATGTCTAATTGATGTCAGTTATCAGTCATCTCCTGTTAATTACCCTCTCCATGTTCTCCACTACCACTGAGTTCAATAAAATGTATGTTTGGGTTAGAATACGTTATATTGAACTACACGTTTAATATATTATTTTTACTCTTAATTACTAATAGATTATATTTCATTTTAAAACAAATAAATGTAATAGAATTAATTAAATTATTTAAAAATTATTATTACACATCAAATATAAGTATGTATATTACCAGCTCCCATTTTTTAAAATTATTTTCTTTTATTTTTAAATATTATTTAAGGAATTTTTTTGACAATTTCGGCAAAGAATAGCTATTTCATTTCTTTGACTCAGTAAAATTTTATTTTTTATAAACTTAGTAATATATAGTTTCTCATGTAAGCACAAAGGACATGGGTCATTTAATGACCTACGTATTCTAGCTTTTCTTATTATTTTCCATTTTACTCTAGGAGTTTTATTGGTTTCTTTTAAGTGCCAGAAATATTTCGATAGGGACGTCTGATTTCGGTATTTATTTATTCTAAATGAACTTTGCTGTTGATTGAATCTCTTTTTGAACTCATGGCTTGTGCAACCTATATAGATTTTTGTTTTCATGATTCTCAATAGTAATGGTAATTCCTGTGTAGTGAAGAAACCATATTATAAATCAGTTAATATATTATATGAATTACTTCATTCTTACACACTAATTCTAAGACTTGTTATTCTTTTGTGCTGAACGATATGTATCATCACGGAAAGAAAAAAAGCTCAATAATCAACAGTGATTCCATATAAGTCAAACACAATGCCCAGCTGATGATGGACACCGATTACTTGACGAAACCTTTGGTCAATAACAACATTTATAATTATCATGATGAGAAAACAGTACGAATAAATTAAACATAGTATATAGTTAATAACCTAAAAAGATTTTCTATTTTAAACAGGAAGAGCAATCACTGAGCAGCACTAAAAATAAGAATTAGACGATATAGCCCTAGGCAGTCAGTGAAACAAGAACAGTCAACCTCCGTAGATTCAATGAAGGTTTAATTTCTTAATTACCTGTAGGTTAACCAAAATGATATACACCCGAGGAAGGCTGGGGAGCACGAAAGACCGAAACTTTGTGATGACAACAATAAAGATGAGGAAAATAGTCCGATATTAATAGTGTAAATTAAAAAAAAAATGCAATAATAAAACGTGTTTAAGGCTTAAAACTACCTGGTCAAGCAAGCACTTTTTTGGCCATTCGTTTATATGGTAGCTACCGTAGTTTCGTTAGGTTTGTCAAGATATTGTGAGATAAGATAGAACAAGGGCAATAGTGGATTTACGCCTTTCTCAATGTCTTATGACAATTTACTAAGCGTAGTTTAGATGAGGCACAGGGCCAAAAGTATTGAGCACCCACTGCGAACCGAACTCACAACTTAATTGTAATTGATCTAGCGAGAAAAGATTGCTAAAGATTATATCGCGTCGTAGTGCCCATTTCTCCGCGACATATGTTCTCATTGACCTCAAGCACAATTAGCTAAACATTGAATTTCACATTGACATACCGATCTCAGACCAATTATCAGGAAATTCTTCATGGACAAACAGCAAAAGATGGAACAAGCACATTAATAACAAACTCTATAGAATCCATGGTTATAGAGAAATAAGAAAAGAGACATCAGAACTAGCTCGACTCCGACTAGGTCACACTTCTATTACCCACAGCTTCATATTAAATGGAAGATCCACCTATATGCTATACATATAATGAACGGTATGCGTATAAAATGTTTAGATTTAAGTCTGGTCTATGAAAAGTATTATCAAGTAAACAGTATGAATGAACACTTCAATACGATTGATCCAAATGAAATAATTAAAATTCTTAAAGAAATCAAGATATATTTAAAAAAATCTTAAGCAATAACTAATATTGTTAAAATAAGTATTGTTTATTTGTTTAGCAAAATATCAAACTCTTTATCGTTTAACGCTGGAATTTAACTTTCTTAGGAGTACAAGTAATTTATTTTACCAAAATGTATTGCTGGTAATTATTTTGTTTTTTTTAAAATTTATAGCTGGTAATTTATAGCTGGTAACATTTTTTTTTGTATTAATGTATTGTTGGGATTATTTTTTTCTTCAAAAATATTTTACATATCCCATATTTGTCGGAAGGAGCTTTATTGTTTTCAATATTAACAGTATCCTAGGATAAAACTTTATTATGGTTATTTTGCCTTCGCTTATTCACGCTGTCAATGAAAATTTCATTCTTTAGACATGGCGTTACAAAGACTGCCCACAACTGAAGAACTTTACGGTTAATTCCCTCAGAAGAAATGATAGAAATTTCTGGAGGTATACATTCTTGGTTTAAATATCAATTCTCCCGAAACGTTCTTTCAAGTTCCTCGTTAAGTGCTCCAAGAGCATCCATTACATAGGGAATAAGATCGACAATCATGTGCCATTTTTCTTCTTTTAATAGTAACTAAAAAGGAAGATCCGCCAATGTGCTATATTTTCAATGAACGATATGCAGTGGAACGCATACGTATAAATGTATAGATTTAAAAGTCTGTTCTGTGAAAAGCATTACCAAGGAAACAATATGAATTAACTTTTCAACAGGATTGATCTAAATAAAATAATTAGATTTCTTAAGGAAACCCAGATATATTTTTAAAAATTAAAGCAGTAATTAATCTTGACAAATAATTAAATGAACAAAATAAATTAACCTGCAACTGAATTTCATACCAAAACATTAACTATAAATGAACTCTTTTACAAAGGCCATCGCGTAAGTGAATTATACTAAAATATTATGGACAAATTAAATTTAATACTCAAAACATAATGCACAGTCAAATCTTCTTCGGCATGAAATGATTCAACGAAGGTTGATGTCTTTTAAAGCCAACACTCAAATCATACTAGCTCACGAGATGTATTTTGCAAAAATACAAAATTGTTGCACAAGGCCGAAAAGGTGGAGTAACATGAGGTTGGACATCACTGCTATCTTACATATAACTAATCCGGTTCGCGACCCATTCACTCGTTACAATTTAATACATTCACTAAAAGAACTTGTCCGTCATCAATCAATCCTCTGTTCGCCATAATACCTCGTACACTCAGGGGGGCGACAAAAACGCACCCCATAACATGAAAATTTAAAAATTCGATGATTCTTTTCCGAATGATGAGTTGGGTAGATAATCCCAAAAAACAAACGAAAATATGAAACTAAGAAAAGAAACAAACTGTGTTAGTTGAACCCGTCCACCAGTCAAAAAATAAAGAGAGGCTGCTGTATTCTGCCTTTTAGGCAAAATCAAGAGGCTCTCCCACAAAAGGGATGAAAAGGATAAAATAAATACAGCCATGAGGAGAGGAGGGTAGGCTGATCCGGTCGAGATGACAACCCCCCCCCCCCCAAAAAAAAAAACTGGGGATCCTGAGACTCTCGATATGGATTATCACGAAAGTGAAAGTCAGAGCTGCGTGATACACGCTGACGCGATCATGTATCTTTGATACATGACTGACGAGGCAGATTTTTCACAGTAGGTTGCCATTTCTTTCTGTGGTAGACTAGTTGCCATCGAAGGCCTGTCTTGCTATTTACCAATGGTTGGTGGGGAGAAGAAGAGGATTCATACCTTTCCCAAGTGTATTATTCATAAGTGAATGTAACGGATTCGAACTCGGCTCTCAGATTCTTCAATTCGAGCCGCTATCAGTTATGGCACTGTATCTATCTCAAACCTATATTTAATCTAAGAAATTAGGTTTGAATGCAAAGTCTGTTACTGTTATTTATTTTTAGCGATTGTGTATTTTTTTTTAAAATACTGGGTTAGACAACAAACATACAAAATACGGTTTTTTTACTCACGTTTCTATTTTTTTTTTCTTCAGTCGGCCTCCGTATATAGACATATTTTACGCGGTTAAAAGATTTAATCAACGTTCGCTCACTTCCTTTCTTTTTAATGTTTTTTGCTTCTGTTGTTTACAGTCGAGTAAATCACTCAAGGTGTTTCTTTTCTTTCCTCTAACAATTTAAAACATTTTCCCTTGAGCAGAACAAAATCGCATTTATTAAGCCTCTGTCTGTTAAATATTGTATTGCTTTTATTCCAATTTTCTTTCTTTTATAAAGAATGAAAAATTTAACTGCAACTATAGAAAAAATCCGTTTCGCACAATATCGCTTTGCATTGCGTACGAAAGAATGCTTTTGTGTCGGAATAAGAATTAAAACAAAAGCAGCTTATTAAAAAAAAAACAAATAAATTAACAAGAATATAACCAGGCCCCAAATTCCGATAATAAAAATGTCTTAATACTTGCAAGTTTCTATCAATATATATATATATATATATATATATATATATATATATATATATATATATATATATATATATATTTCGCTGGGCACTCTGGAAGTTAAACACGCTCATGGAAATAATAGAAATGAATGCATGAAAATCTATTAGAAATTCCAAACAGCTGTCTTGTTTATTAATCAAATATCGATTGACCACAAGAATGATTTATTGGCATCACTTCCACCTGTATTGAACGTAGGTAAGAATCAATCTATGTGCAAGTAAACATAGATACACAAATTATGTATGTATATATACATTTTCTTCATGTTGAAAACGGACAAATATGCAGCAATAGGAGAATGCCGCCTTAGGCAGGCAGTAAGTAGCGTCGATGCAAGATGCTTATTTATTTATATACATTTTTCCTCCATACAGAAAAGGAAAAAAAAAACATTCGTGTCTCTCTGTGTACATATATACATTTCTCTGTGTGTGTGCATATATATATATATATATATTTCTGTATGTATGTGTGTATATACTTCTATGTGTGTATGTGTATATATTTGTGTTTCTGTGTGAGTATATATTTCTGTGTTTTTGTGTATATATTTATATTTGTGTATCTGCGTGATTTATATGTATTTGTGTGTATATATATTTCTGTATCTGTGCGTATATATATTTCTGTATGCATGTGTATATACTACTATGTGTGTGTGCATATATATATCTGTGCTTCTCTGTGAGTATATATTACTATGTGTGTGGTTATATATATTTGTGTATCTGTGTGAGTATATATTTCTATGTGTGTTTTTGTATATATATATATATATATATATATATATATATATATATATATTTGTATATCTGTGTGTTTATGTATGTGTGTGTACATCTCTCTCTCTCTCTCTCTCATATATATGTAATATATATATATATATGTGTGCTTTTAGATCTAATCAGGGTTCCCCTACGGGAACGCAGGTTTGAATCCTGACGCCGGGCGTATATTTTTCTAATATGATTTCTCGAATATTCACGCAGGTAGACGAAAATAAATAAATATACTGTTTGATAGATTAATGGAGCGTCGACTCATATACGAGCATGCACCAAAAATAAGTTTTAAGTAATAAAAACAATATGTGCTTCAGAGTATATTAAAAATACTGTCACAAACTTTGGGGACGGCTTCCTCATACCAAACCAAGAACAAAAGTGCATATAAAAATCTTATAGTTATTCAGTTTAACGTTTACAATAGATACAGTTAAATGTATAGTCCAAGACCTAATTTCAAAAAAACTTTTACAAAATTTAGGGCAGGTTCCTAGGTAATCAAGGTAAAATATCAATATAAACATATGCCCAAAAGGCCATCGTGGTATCTCAACGCATCAACTCATAAAAAATGTTCAAAAGGTCTTCTGCTTTCTTCTACACACGTATGCACCGGTTGTATCATAGATGGCGGACTCTTTCAGTTTCATCCAACGGGTGACATGTTGATAAAACATCTCTGCATTATAAATGTCTGCTGTATAAACCAATGTTTTTAGGTGATCCTCACATAAAAATCAAAAGCATTGAGGTCAGTGGAACCTGCAAACCATGGAACCGGTCCTCCTCTATCTATCCATCTTTCATCGTAAATACCAGCCAAGGCATCGCGAAAAGTGATTAAAATATGCTGGAGCCTCATCATGCATGAACCACATGCGTCATCGTATTAGCAGGAGTACATCCCTTAGCACGTCTGTAAGCGTGTTCGAAATAAAGTCACTGTAGACAGCTCCTACAAGACATGCTGGGCGAACATATGGACCTAGCAGTCACCTACAATTCCAGCCCATACTTTAATCGTAAACTGATACTGGTGTCTAGACTGTATTTTACCATGGAGATTCCTATCCACTTACAAACGATTGTATAAATTTTATATTCTATCTCTTCCAAATTTTGACGCATGCGTAAATAAGCCTGAAGAGACAAACAACAGATATATGGCTATAACAGAGAAATTGTCCAAATTTCCACACTTCCAGATAAGACGTTTTGCCATCTTCATTGAAATTTTTTTAAGAATCCCTGAAAAACCTTTTAAGTTTTTCAGCTAAAACGAGAACAGGTTAAAATCGTTTTGTGTCAGCCCACTCTTGTCTCAGCTGAGAAATAGTGAGATGAAAATCATTCAATCCTTTAGTAATAGTATCAACATTCATACTCTGGGTTCCATATTCAAAGTCTATTCTAAAACCATCAAGAGAACGGTGACAAAGTTTAAAAAAAGAGGGAAAAGTACAGAGGACAACTGGATCAGGAGGTCGCAACAGGAAGATAGATCGTCATTTCAACTTAGAGCTAAAGATATCAATTAGTAAAGGCCCAACTCAATCCATAAGACGTTCGACACGTTGGAGAATAGTTTCAGCTATGACAGTCCAAAGAGTAATAAAAAAATTAAAAAAAACTTGAAATCGTACGTGAAAACTGTGAAGCCCCTTGTTACGCCAGGACAGCATGTAGAAGATTAGAGAGGGTGTGGTTCATCTTGAATACGTTGGAAATTAATTAAAGGATAATATATATATATATATATATATATAGAGAGAGAGAGAGAGAGATTTTTGTAAGTACAAAATTTAATGATCGAAATAAAAGTATAAAACTTAATATTACGAGACATATTAAAAACGGGCGAAGCAAGCGTTTTCGCTCCCGCTCTTCCGGCTTCAATGGAAGATTTAATTTAAAATTAACACAGAAAAATGTACAATAAAAGGAAGTTGTGGGAGAAGAAAAAAAAAATAGCAAAAAGAACTAGAGGCAAATGACAGCAAGCCCCAACAAACACTCACGTTGTTTACACAAAGAAGGCTTAAGGGACCCGATGTAAAGTGCATCCAGAACCTTTACATGAAATAAAGACTGTGCCCGGGACAACACGGTGAACCAGTCAGCACTAGTATTTAGTCACCCCCCCCACGAGGGTATCATGTGGCACAAGGCCGGTTTAATATGCCCTTTGAACCGTATAAACGGGTTCAGGGTCGGTTTACCTCCCCGAAAGAGACTCCGCCCTTCGGCGTAGACTCCTTCGGGTTCCTTCCCGCCCGAAGGCAGAGAGTTCAACCGATCAGCCTGTCAGCCGACTTCAGACTGAACCAGTCAGCACTAAATTTGGCTGCACAAACTGTTCTTTAATAGGTGTTCGCATTTGGTGGAACCATAGGTGTTCGGGACGATTCCATTCAACGGCAAAGTGTGATTTCTAATTTTTGTAGGAACGTGTTGTTTTATTCTTATGTCTAAGCGTTGAGTTGTTCTCCCTATGTAGTCGGCTCCGCAACTACAAACGTATTTATAAATAATTGAATTAATTTGATATATATTTCAATCCTTCATGAACTTCCAATCTTTAGCTATGATGAACATGTCATTTTCGTTTATGATAGACTTCATCACGATTTTTCAGTTAAGAGTATTTATACATTCCTATTGCTCAAAGTAACGTACAATAATGTTATAAAATCCTCGAAGAATTGCTGTGAGATATCTTTAATCATTTTTAAAATACAATGGTTCAAATCTTAATGTGACAATTGCAGAATTTTGCTGTTACACACAGTATATATACATATTCATGAACACCATGTACATATAGAAATTCACACACACACACACATATATGTGTGTGTATATATACATTCACATATACACGTTCTCACTCATATATACGTATACTCGCAGACACGCACACACATATATAAATGCTTATACTTAAATACACATACACACATTTACCTCCTTTTACATATATATACACATATATATGCATGCTTATATTTACATATATATACACACACACACACACATATATATATATATATATATATATATATATATATATATATATACACACACATATATATATATACACACATATATATATATATACACACATATATATATATATACACACATATATATATATATACACACACATATATATATACACACACACGCATATATATATATATATACACACACAGACATATATATATATGCATGCTTATATTTACATATATATATACATATACACAGATAAATATATATGCTTGCTTATATTGACATATATAGATATACATACATATATATGCAAATAAACACACACACACATATATATGCTTATATGTGTGTGTGTGTCTATTTTATTCTCTTACTTTCATATTCAATCTAGCAAAAATGTACGCATCTACATTTGAAATTGTTTACACTATTCCGAACGCTCACTTTGCTACTAATTATTTCTTCTTTCTTGAATTCCGACAATGCTATTCACTTTTGCTTTTGATTGTCGCGAAATTTTTTGCTTGCTAATTTACTGTTGTGTGTCTCGAATATCAGAATGTGCTGTCGACGTCATGACATTAAAGAATCAAAATACCACGTTCAAATAAGAACATAACCGGATTTCAAGGCGGTAATACTTGCTTCTTGGTTAAACTAAACACATTGACTTTTTTTAAGATGTGCCGCTGTACTTAGAGTATTGTGCCAAATCTTGCCTTTTTAAATTAATATCAAAATCGAGCCCTATTGCGACATGGGTATCGTGCATGGGGCCGACCTAGTTAGTATTTTTTTTTTAAATCAAACAAGCCGGAAGTGCCACTAGCAGGCAATGGATTACAGAGAGTGAGAGTAAGAGTAAAGCGTATAGAGGGGTGTTTGAGGAAAGGATATAGAGGAGGAGGGAAATCAGGATCAAGGCATTCGAAGATGTCGATTGACATTACATTTGAATATTTGAAGATTATAGCTATCAGGAGGAAAGGTGTTCCACTGTCGTGAATTGCGAGAGAAGAAGCTGTTGAAGTTGAAGAGGTGGTTACATTTAACTGTTTCGACATTGAGAGGGTGGGACCGAGATAACAACCCAGTAGTACGCTTAAATTCGTGCAGTCTGGTCACCAGTGTAAGTAGCTCGTCAGAGCAGTCGCCATGAAAATATTTATAGGAAAGACAGAAGGAGGCCATGTCACGTCTGTGAGAAAGTGACTGCATACCTGATGCCAGATCAGGACATATCACATTGCATATCCGTCTCTGTATTTTGTCTATGACCTCGAGATGAACAGCGGGGTCAACTGACCATATATGACAACAGTATCCAATGTAAGGACGAATGGTAGATTTGATGGATAAGCAAAACCTTCTGGCGCGATACAGAGGACCAACTTTACTTGCGGTAGAAGAAGCTCTAAACTGTTAGCTGTATACAACCGCTTTCTCGGGCCAATGATTCAAAATGTCGTCGAGGAAATTAAGCTTGCTGCTCTGAGCAGGGACTGTCTTTCTTCGAACCGCCTGGACTGGTGCTAGAGAATCACAAACCAACAAAAACGCTACCAAATAAAAGAAACCACATCAGTTGAGGTCATTCAACAGCGGCAATTATTTCAGGGAAAAGGTTATGGCTAATGCCTTCATCAGTAAAGGAAAAAGAAATATCATTTATTGGACTTGAGCGACCCATTTTCTTGAAAATATGTTTTAAGACTTTAAAAAATATTTCAAATGAAAATAACACTGGCTGGTTGCTCAATGAATGTGGAATGTTTCATTATAAGGAAACTGTTGATAATTCCAGTACTTCTATCAGTAACCTCGATAACTCAGATTGTATCGATTGCTAAAATGGAATAAAAACTTCTGAAATGCTTACACAGATATTCAAATTATTAGGTTGGTGCAAAAATAATGACGTAATAATGTCGTTTTTTGACGTTACGTCAAAAAACGACATAACTGTTAAAACTTGACTAATGCATGGAATAATAATGCAACACAAAATGTACTTAGAACAAAATGTATTGAAACAAGAAAGTGTACACAATATTTACATATAGTCTTTTGTATATATCCTGGGAAGACCGTTCCTGGAGAATGTGTTGACTGAGTCGCAGTCGGGCAGAGTCTCTGGTTCAATCTCTCCGATTCCTCTCACTCTCCTCCCGGTACCAACCATATTTATATGGTCGGTACTCCACTATGCAAATTAGGTGGATCGTACCACAACAAGTACGTCATTATTTTTGCACCAACCTAATATTTTTTAAGAATTTCTTCTTTATTGCAAAGCAATGTCGAAGAAGATCTAATTAACCAGTTATGGATGATCATTACAAAATGTCAACTTGATTGTTTTAATATATGTCTATATTTCTGAGATGATGTATCTTAACTATTTAAATTATTTACATTGTTCAGAGCAATGGATAAAATCATTGGCAGAGGGAATCCAATTACTTGACTAAGATTTTTCAGTTCAATACCCGGTCACAGCAGAGGTAAAAAAAAATGTTGCATAATTGAGTTACTAAACGGGAAATAATTGAAACAGAGATATCAGAAAGAGGTAGGGCATGTTGAACTAGAACGAACTACTCCCGTGGACAAAATAAAGCGCTCATTTCGAAATTCCAATCACCTGAAGAATGCCGGAGCATATAATGACCGAAATGTCATGAATAGGACAACAAAGATGAGGACAACACTCAACAATGTGAAGAGTGCAAATTATTTGTTTTAATATATAACTTCAAGGACTAATTTAAAACTGATAAGATTACAATAATATTTGTTTGCTGTAATATCATCATCAAATTAGTTACATTTCATCAACGTCAATCGGAGCCCGATCTACCGCCAGTCGCGCTTAATGCATTTCACCTCGGAAAGGCTCTGTGCATAAACAACTATTGGACCTTAAACTCACTCCAGACATCAGGTGAAACTTGTACGTCGGTCAAGATTCAGGAAAAATGCTAGGTTCCCTCTATATCTTTCCGTTAATGACCTGACTTCACTTGCTATTCTCTACACTTACAAGTTTACTAGCCTAAAACTGAGTACTGCCCTCATATTTGGGCAGGTGCTGCTTAGTCCTCGTTTTCTAGTTTCGATAGACTCCAAAAACGTCACTTCGTCCTTGTGGATGACAAATTATTTTCTACCCTGCAACTCCTGTCTATCAGAGACGGGATGTGGTATGTTTCTCACTGCTCTATCGCTACTTCCATGGAAAGTGCTCGGACGAACTACATTACTTAATTCCACCAGTTCTATCCTTCACGACTAAGAATCGCTATGCTAAGAACATTGAAGGGATCCACTCTCATTCGCTCTTTATTCCATTGGTGAGAAATAAATTCCACCCGAGAAGCTTTTGCCCCTCGAACGACTGCACCGTGTCACTAACTACGAAGAGAATATCTCCCCAATCATTAAATCTTAACCTGTTCATGTCTAAGGTTAACAGTTTTCTTCCCCTCCTATCCGCAAAAACTGTTTCATACTCTGCAAACTTCTACCTCGAGTGGCCCTCGGGACTTGTACAAGGTGAAATCCTCACTGTAAAAGAAATATCAGTCCCTCGATTACTTCAATCGTCGTATAGTCGTGAGAACCTGAGGATAGCAGAAACAGATAAGATCCTCCGGTGTGATCTGTTAGCAGTGGCTGGCCCGGATCAACAACTGCGGCTCATTGGTGTTACTTTGATTCTTTTTCCTAGTGATCCTTTGGGCTACTAGATAGTTTAGTGACGCCCATCTCCTCTCCAAATAAGATCATACGTGAATCTAAAGCTAAGTTTACATAATTTATGTTGTCTTATGCTTTGACGGGAATAATTAAAATTAAAAAAAACATGAGCAGTTCGATAAAATCGTAAATGCCGAAACGCGTCACAAATATTATTGCCATTTTCCTATTACTTTTCCCAATAATTTAAACGTAGGAAAATATTTTTCTTTAAACAAATTTTGTTTAATAAATGCTATTTCTAATTTTTAATCTACGCTACTGGTGTTCTCCACATCATTTTTGTGTGCATTGACATTTCCGTTGCTGGAAAAAAATTAGTGTCGTTTCATTCTTCCTGTTTTTTTTTTTTTTTAATAGAAATCTTTTCCACAATCCATAATCCTTGCCTTCAGTTCATCCTTCGTGTTAAAGGGAACCTTGTTGGTCTCTCACTAAACTGCGCCCCCACACAATAATCAAGGGCGTTTCAGTCTGGAGAATTAGGTCGCCAAACGTAAGGGCTGATATGGTCGCAGAAATTGTCTGACAGCCATAACTAGGTTCCCCTGCTTGTGTAACATGGTGCAAAGTCCTGTTGTCAGATATATGGTCTTCCATCAATCACTTGACCCATAGCAGCACTACCTCCTCAAAGCACTTGATGTCTTCGGCGCTGTGGGATGAGGAATAGCAGCATAATACTTTCGTAATCATCATTAGTCATCCAACTCTTTCCAAATCATCTGCACTGTCCTAAGATTGGCGCCCAAACACTGCAATGTTTTTATGTCTTCATCTATGAATCGCCGGTGACATCGAGTAAATCGTGATCTCCACCCTCTGATCTGTGAAATCCAAGTACAAACCTACACCTGGTTCCTTGATTAAAAACAAAATAGTTCTTAAAAACTAATTTATGATATGATGCAGAAAGAATAAATTTCCTAAGCTTAATTTATTTTTACAGGGCGGCAAGTATCGAATAAAAATCAAAGATACTAGTTGATACAGAATTGATGTTCCATTAAATTACACTTCTCCGTGAAACTTCCAAATGTTTGGCCAATGACGATAGTTTAATGAAGTAGGACAATGATAACACGAGGAGATGAATAAATAAAGAAGGCTGAAAACTTTAATATTTAATATTGTAATTTATTCTCTAATACTTTGTCAGTTTTCTTCGGTCCGTGGACCTGGTATTATTGGAAATATTAAATTTAATCGATTAGTCTGAAATCAGAACTAACAAAAAAGCTTCAAGAAAGATTTTTCAATTTTAAAAAAATCATTTTAAAAGTTAGGTCTTGTATTTCTGTGGACGTACCTATCTAGAGTAATATTAAAAAACAATTTAGAAAAATAATGATTACTTCTGTTCGCAGTGCCCACTGTAAAACTTTTACGAAAATAAATTTGTATATTTATGGGGGATTGTAAAATTAAAATTCTACCTACTTAAAACAATGTTAATTAATTCAGAAAATATAATTTTTATAGTCAGTATGTTCACTGTTATAAAGGAAAAAATATTTTTCTGTGTTATAATTCTGCTTTCTCTTTTTTGTCGTTAGTAAGTTCCTTAGTTCGCACGATCATTACGTCCTACCAATAGCTTATAAATAATGGACTATTTTTGACCGCGTAAAAACACGGAAATGACGTAGCAAAGTCGCTACTCAATTTCAATGAGAAAATGGAAGAAAGAAAGACTGGAAGATAAGTGTTTACCGTCTGTTTGTGTGGAATAGGCAAACTAGAAATCTTTTCATTTGTAAACCCTTATTTCTTAAAATAACGACGAACATTCATGTTTATGATTGCTATTGCAATATTTTGTTAAAGATATTAAACTCAAATATTTCACGATGCGCTAGGAAATTTTCTACGGATATTTTATTGGCGTAGAACTAGCCATGTGCTAATTCAATCATTAACTTAAGAATTAAGATTCATCAGAATATTAAAATAGAAAAACCTTTATATTTTCACGGCTCGTTCTAGCATTAATTATTACATTAACTTTCTGTGATAACATTTTTAATAAATAACACTTCATTTATTTCGCAGGGCGAATAATTACATTTTGTCTTCTATTTACGAAGACGCTTAAAATTAAATTTCAAAATATTTAAAAATACTTGTTAGAAAGAAAAGATATATTGAAATTTTATAATCAATATATTCATTGTTATGAAGAATAATATCAGAAATTGATTAACTCTGTGATAAATTCCTTAATGACAATATTTTTTGTTAATTTCCCATCAGAAAAAGTTCGTTTTTTTGTTTTTTACAATAAAACTATAATGCTAGAAGTTCAAATAAAATGAATTAAATAAAACTTATATTTACTTTAATGTCTTAAATATAAACTTAGATTAATCCTAGAGTAAAAACAAATAAACTAACAAAAAAAAAAAATAATAATTTACATCTCGACATGTCCGCTCTCAGTCGTCGACCCCAGTTGCATGGCTGGTAGACATTTATAGGTATCGCCTTGGCTATTTCAAAAAGGAAACACACACGTGTGTGTGTGTGTGTGTGTGTGTGTGTGTGCTCGAGAGAGGTTACATCGTCGTGGTGTAATGGTTAGCAAGGTTGGTGCAAAAATAATTTCGTTTTCTCACATAGTAACATATGTTAGAAAACGAAATTATTTTTGCACCAACCTAATAGAATAATTACTGCTCCATTATCATGGCAGTACTATGTAAATATCAATATCTAAATTTTACAACGATCAGTTTTCAGTCAGCACCTGACAAATGCATCCCTCATGAAACTCCGATACGGGAAAATATATATAGTCATTATTAATGCATACATATACAAAAATAAAATTAAATATAAGCTATGTCTCTTTTTTATTGTATTTTTCCAATTTTCGAAAATGTGCTACATTGTAATCGAAATTGGAAATAAAAATCCAAAGTTAATATTTCCATGTTCATTTTATTCAAGTATTATTGACCTTCTCAGTCATTTTTAACAACCATGTTGTGAGCATGATTGCGTTGGTTCCATCCTGGTATACTTTAAAAAAGATGAAAATTTAAAATAATTCACGGTGATGTCATGTCTAACAGTTAAGGAGAGTGAGACGGTATAAAAAAGAATGCTTTTTATTGTTTTGCTTTTGTGAGAAAGAGAAAAAAAATTAAATTTACGTAGTTTACTCTGTCTGGAAATTCCTGTCAGAACAGGCCAGATTTAGTAAGCAGAAAATCCTTTCAACCTGACAATGGCCAGCTGGACGAGCCTGTTAATCATTCCCTGACATCTGAAAAAATGTCCCACCACGCATATTTCATCTTTTATGTGCCGTGTCCCTTGAGAACGTAGGCGATCATGGCTCTCTCTCTCTCTCTCTCTCTCTTTCCCCCTAACCCATGTAGCTCTCAATACGTTTTGTCCTTTTGCGACTTCTTCCAAACCCTGTTCCGTCATCCACTTCCTTA
This sequence comes from Acanthosepion lycidas, assembly GCA_963932145.1. NCBI lineage: Eukaryota > Metazoa > Mollusca > Cephalopoda > Sepiida > Sepiidae > Acanthosepion > Acanthosepion lycidas. The sequence goes on from OZ010572.1 coordinate 123,311,142, forward strand.
AGCCCACTAGGTATATCACGCATTGTTTTCCATTGTCTCTCTTTTCCTCTATCCACCCTGTGTTTATCAGATTTTCTAAGCCCTCCTTTCTCATTACGTGTCCCAGAAATTTCAGCTGCCTCTTCCTGATGTTAAGTATAAGGCACCTCTTTTTTTTTTTGCATTCTCTCCAAAACCTCATCGTTGCTCTCACGCTCGGTCCATGGTATCCTTAGCATCCTCCTGTAGCATCCTTCACCGTTGCTTCGAGTGTTTTATTCAACTTTATGGAGACCGTCGGTATTCGTTAAATATACCTTAGTCTGTCATAATTAAAGTAATTATCAATGTCTTACTTTCTTCTTTCTATATCTGAGCTACACGACAACATGGGTTTATACGGCCACATTAATACTTGGAATGTAAATATATATCTTTTTTTAATCTCCATAGAAGTGCAGCAGTATTTTTCACGAACACGACACTAGATTCAATTAAAATCTGAATACTTGATTTCGTCTCAAAAACAGCGAATCTAATATTAAAAAGCCAAGTTACTTTACATTACTTTTGATAACAATCTAGGTTTTTTTCAATGATTTTCAATGTATTTCGTTAAATCAACAAAGCGACAATGTACTTGTAATTTCGTATTAAAAAAAAGAAATATCGAGTAATACAAAGATGTCTGTTATTGCTTGAGATTCTCTCCGATGTCTAGGTCAGAAGATGACGATCGTATCTCAGCTCTTTATACATGAGATGTTCCAAGCAGCGCTGCCATCTACGTACTTATATATGATGTAAGATATACTGAAGGCGTTTTGCGAAACAAAGATTCTTTGGCTACATCCGGTAGCAAGGCCTCTGATCGGATGATTGTTGGTTTTGAGGAGCGTGGAACCACCTCTTAATTACTGTTACCCGCAAATCTACCCTGGCCTGGGGTGGCATCACCTGTTAGCAATAGTTCAACCCCAAACAAAAACAAAACACTACGAAATTATAAAAATGATTTTTTATATATAAAGGTCAAAAATAAATTATCTATTTATTTATCTATAAAATTTTGTGACTTCCGTTAGTCCGTCCTGTCCTCTAAAATAGTCATACATTGACCGATCGAACCAAAATTTTGGGAAGAAATGCAAACATGTAAGCGAATACAAAGTACATTCGATTTTAATAAGATGCGTAATTTAGTACAATAAATTTTCATTCATTTTTCGGTGGAAAATTAAATTTTATTATTTATTACACAAAATACTGCCACTATTAATGATTTGTATACAAATATTTATTTAATAAAAATACAATATTATTTTTGCATATCTTTTCATGAAGATTTTATATATACAAGAATCCAGTTTCCAGTTCGCCTTGCGTTTCTGAGATCTATAAACAAATCAGAAGGCCAAACGCTTCAAATGATGCAAATTGGCAGTAGAACGAAATATTTATGCATGGCCAGATGTATATTGCATGCTCAAGAGTAAGAAATGCTAAGAATTGGTTTTCACTCTTAAAAAGGAAATAAGGGAGGACCATGAATTCATATTAAATTAAAGAAATTATTAAATCGTGATGTAGGCTTTTTGTCAAAGTATTTTACAAACAAAACTTATTCAAATCTCATCGATTGGTTTGCAAAATTGAACGAAAGCTATTGTTCGTAAATCTCGACAAAAAATGTTAGTGATAATTTTAAAAATACCAAATCCTCTGAGTATTTCGATAGACGTCAACGTGTTGCAAAAATCTATTATAAAAAAGCAACAAAAACTATTTATAGTGAAAATACTACCATTTCATTTTATAGCAAAATGACCAACAATACATTTTATCTGTGTTTGAAGCCATAAAATTGCTTACAAAATATTTAAATTCCAGCATTAAATAACCCGTAAAATGCCGCTAAACAAAATCAACCGACCAAGTTTATTGGGAAATGTCTCGAGTGCGCCAGAGAGAATATTTCTTCTATTTGTCCTGTCAGATCTTGATGCTTCATTATTATTAGTAGTAATAGTATTATTGGGATGTGTGTGAAAGAGCGGTACGTCAACAATGTGACCCTGGGGTACACATATATGAAGATTAATAAACCCTTCATAAAAACCAGTCTTATAAGTGTACACGAAACATATGCATGACAGCCAAATATGTGTGATAAGGTGAAAAGTTTTGATTGAAGCCGCGCGTAGCCTTATTGGTGGATTTCAGTTAGAAATACCTTCACATTGAATAACCCGATCCGATAATTGAGGATGTTCCCAAGTACCTTACCCCTTTGAGCCATGACCACCAGTTGGACAGTGGTAGAGAAAAATGACAATACACAGCTACCGGTTGAACTATAGATAAACACTTGCATCTATTTTTATATCTACCGTGAAATATTACATACCAATTATTTGCAATCAGGATCTAAGGCAGATTGGTTAAAATTGTTCAGGTCTCAAAGGGTTAATGGGTCTCAAGTCGCTTTGGCTGACTCGGAAGAAATTCCCGCCAACCGACCATTATTGTCGTCCAATAGTCCTGCTCATTAACATAGACGCACAGTTTGTTAGCCCCTTATATGCATGCCCAACTATTTAAGATCAGGTAAATCTGTGGAAATATAAGGGATATTTTCTGTAGCCCATCCAAATTCATCAAGACAGAACATTTATATTTTAACACCTACAAACAGATAACTTCAGAATCCATAGTAGCCATATTTGGTGTAGCGTCAAAGCATCATCATCATCAACATTATTTATTTAATCATTTATTTTTCATATTTTGCGTGATCGGGGAAATATTTCTTTCAACACAAATTTGTAAATATTCCAGTTTACAAAAACTTCGTCGAAGAGCTTTCTGCATTGTTGTCGAATAGGATAATCAAAACCTTTTTCACGCCTAATATATTTATAAAGGCATGAAACCAAGTTCAATGCTTTTGACATATATCTCAACTCTTGTTTAAACAGTTAGTTGCTACACTGCAATTGTTCATAGAAAATACATACCGTAGTAAATATAATAGCTTATGAGTAAACAAATAAATACAAGGATCTTATATTGCCCTAAGAAGCCAACTTATGTACAAATAAATGAGAAGCGAGACCAAACATAAATAAATGAATTAGCTGTGTGATTTAAAATTTATACCAGGAAAAAAAAAACGAAGAATTTTCCTTGAATCCTTTCACTGAATTTTTGGAAAAAATAGCATTCGGTTCGATCTGCGTTACGTCGTTGTCCTTATCTCTCGGTGAGTAATGTACTGAAATATTAATTTGAAATGAATGGAAGGGTAAGGTTAATAGAATTCACTGTTAAAAAAGACAATGCGGAGATTCTATTACTAATGAGTATAGTTCGATACTTAGTGACTACGCCTTACGTGTGAACTTTAGCTTAATTAAGCGAAGCTTAGTAAAATCTGTTTCTCATCCTAATCCATAAGTAGGCGTCTTCAGTTTCCTAATATTTTCCCTTTTTTATTTTGTCTTGTTTCAGTTTTCGCTTCATAAATCAATTCTGATTTTAAAAAAGAAAGAAAACCGAACCCGTTTTTAAGATTCAACAAGACTTAATTGTATATATGAAATCCTAGGCTATAAATGCAGGGAACATAATCAATTCAATTTAAAAATTAATTATTTGCTGTACTTTCTTCTTATTCTGAAAGAAATCTATGAGGTTTTCCTAGAATATTTTATGTTTTCATGATTCGAAAAGAAGGATGTATTCTTTTCTGGGATGCTTTACCGGACTCAATGTCCAAGAAATTTTCATAGGTTTCCTAAATTTGTGTTTAAAAACAGTAAAATCGACCTTGCTAACCGAACGCTCCTCTGTGGCCCAATCGGTTAAGGCACGTCAGACTATATGACGGTTCCGGATAGGATACACGTTCGATTCCTGTCGGAGGACGCATATTTTCTATGAAAATTTCTCGGACATTCAGGCCGGCAAATGATGTTAATGCTGTTTATTATAAACAGAGCATTTATTTAAATGTTTGTATCTATAAAAAGAACGTATAAACATAAAAAAAATGAGTCGCGTTTTCAAATAGTCTCGAAAAATACATATGGATGTCACCAAAACCGTTCAGAAATCTCTGAACTGTCAGGCTGTCTCTAAAAAATACACACGCACACACACACACACACACACACACACACGAAAAAGACATCAACATTGTAAAATTAAAGAGCACAGAAAAAAAAAGAAACACATACTGTTATGGTGGAACACCCCTATTCTATAGTTAATAGACTCTTCCACCTATTATAAGTAGGAGTATTAAGTCGGTCAGTCAGTCGATGGCTGATCAGTTGAAGTCTCTGCCTTCGGGAGGGGAGGAACCCGAAGGAGGCTACGCCGAAGGGCGGATTATCTTTCGGGGAGGTAAACCGACCCAGAACCCGTTCATACGTGTTCAATGGTCATATTTTTGGCCAAGCCCACGAGCTCGGAGATCCTACGTTAAACCGGCCTTGTGCCACATGATGCCCACGTGGGGGGGACTAAATATAGTCAGTCAGTCGGTGTCGGACGACAGTTAGTCGAATACGAAAGTACCAGCGACCACAACTAGATTACTCTGCGTAAGACCTATTATATCAAGTTCCTAACGTTTTGTACGTCGAACCTATTTTAGGACCGACTTAGTACAAATACAAGCCTCCACTATGTAGTCACTCCACAACACATAGAGAGCCTAAAATGAAATTAGAACCCTTTTTTCAGACATGTACCTCTTCTTTTGACAGCTGACATTTTTATGCAAATGGAATACCGAACGAAAATCTTCTTATTGATAACTTGCAACAGAATGCCATGAGCAATTGTAGAGATGTTCGTGTCTGTGCCATGAGCAATTGTAGAGATGTTCGTGTCTGTAAATTCATGTATAAACCCTGTTATTTCAGTATTGTATCCATTTTTTTGAAAGTATTAATGAACATTGTATTAACCAAGTTCGCGTCCATTCAGGAAAGTCATCTCCTCAAAACACAGTTTGCTTTTCGCTCTGGTAAGTGGGTGTAACAATGGCGTCCTGGTTATCAAACAACTCCAGAAAATTGCGTCGTCTCTGATAAGAAATTGTAGACCGGCTATGTCGACCACACACCAGCATATGACCCCCATTGAATATTCCTCTTCTTGTTCATTAGGAAGCGCTTTACAAGCTCCGAATCCACTGAATACATTATTCTATTAGAGCAAATTTATCGACTCACAAAATTTTACATGTCTGGGGGTGGGGATCCCAGTACGGAAATATTTCAAGCCTCATCCGGAGGATGACAAAAATGAAATGGGAATTCCAGTCTATTTAATCATTTCCAAGACTATGTCTTTGAAACGTGAAGAGCCGGACACTGATCTTTTAAGCAATCCAAGCGACACCCAACACAAATTTACTAATAGAAGACATCGACCTTGTTTTCCCACACGAGACAGGATAAGGAGGGATATGCTGGTGACATACAACCTTGTGCAAATTAATTGAAAAAAAGAACTAATAATTCCATTATTATTTACTTTTTTCGTCTTTTTCCAATGAAATAAGATCAAGTGCACACGTTAATACTTCGTATGTATGTCTATTCCAAGAAGTCGTTCTCCATTGGATTTAAATCAGGAGAGATTCCGGGTCCGTCTATAGTACTTTGATTTGGTTAATGGTAAGGCTTGGTATGACAATGGTGGTAAGCAACTAATTGACAGTCGAAACAACAGTATCTGGGCGTGATAAAAATCTGATGCAAACATGGATGATGCAAATATTTTCCAGCGCCAAACTAATATCATCATACACCCCGAAAATAGATTCATATTACTGTACACGACTGCAAATGACGTAATCTGAGGAAAAATAGAAACAGATTACACCCTGTCATTTCAGTGGATCTACAACTGACTGAATAGTGAAACAAAGGAAACTAAAGCGGTTGTTTCAATTAATTTGGACAAGGTTGTAGATATGCATAGTCGTGATAACAATGATCTTGAACAGAGTATCAACATACTTTATCCGTATTCTTATTTCTTGAATATTCGGTAAACTTTTCCAAATCACAAATTATGACCTGGAACTGGAATGAAAGCAGATGGTACCTACTCGAAATCCATCATGCAAATTCAGGATATGGATCTAGTGAATACTTCAAATACCTCGGTGTATTGATCAGTTATAACAAATTTAGTAGAGTTGATTAGGAATCTGAGCGCAGAATAGGCTAAACTAGAAGTGTTTTTCTCTAATAACGCAAATTGATGTAAAACCAAAACATAAACCTGAAAACAAGAGTCGCGTTTGCAAATAGTCTCGAAAAATTCATATTTATTGTCGTGCATATCACCAAAACCGTTCAGAAATATCTGAACTGTCAGGCAGTCTCCAACCGCCTTTTCAGATCAATAGTTAAAAACGTTCTGAACGAATGAAACTTGTAGGTCTCAGCGAGGACCATCATTCTTTAAACCATGTGAACTGGCGCTACACAATCACAAACAGAGAAGTATACCAAATGATAGAAACCACACATCACGTGAGAATTTTCAACAATAATAACAAATACATAGTACGTATTACGCGAAGAGAAAAACATTGACATATTCTAGATGTTGATAATCCACACTACTTCAAACAAAAGGTTAGGAAGGAAACCGCGATACAAGTAACTGGTCTTGAAGAACCTATTTCCCTGGAAAATTGTATTAAAAGAAATATTTTATAAATTTCAACTTAAAGAGGTACTTGCTGCTCGGGCAATAAATAAGAAATATTTCTTTATAGTGAAACGGTTAATATCACCACTGCAACAAATAATCTACGTTCTTCTCTTTTGTTGAGGATGATTATTTACCCGCTACCCCACGAAACAAGATGTGGCACAAGGCCGAGTTTAAAGTGGGGAATCCGAGCCCGGAGACTCGGGCAAAAATTCCCTATAAACGACGTAAAAAACGGAGTCAGCTTCCAGAGACGAAACTCTGCCCAAAGGGCATAGCCTTGTCTTGGAGTGGGGTACCCTCTGACATAAGACAGGTAAGTTGAGGATGTTTACTAAAATATATTTTAGATTTTTAAAAATTATAATTCAGAATTTCAATCAAGAATTTTCTAGTTCTTAACCTTAATGAAATTAAAATGCATCTTTTTTTTTTTGTCATGATTAGAATTTATTTATCACAGACAGTATTTAGCCACTAACACCGTTATATTGTACATTTATTTTTCTATAGACGGCTTTTGGATATTAAAAGAATATAATTAAAAGAATGTAAACAGGAAAACTAGTATATATCGATCAGTGTTATTTCAGTAATGCTTGTAACGAAATGTCTACTTCCTTCCCTTTTCTAATACGCAACATCCAGATTGAGGAAATTTGAGGAGATGTTGCGTATTTCAAGAAGAAAGTCTTGAATTCAGAACGACGTTATGAATTTCTTTCTTTTTTTTTTCTTTCCGGTATAAATATTCATTTTCATTCAGAAAATGACGAGATCTCCGCTTTGGACTGGAAATGGATCCGTTGAGTGAGCGAGCGGAGATAAAACTCTAAAATCTTGCCTATGTATCTTAGCTTCAAATGCAATCAGCGATAAAAAAAAGAAGAGGAAAAACGAACTTGGCTCTATTGTGTCCAACATTTAGAAGTGAATGAAAATTATGACATATTTATATCGTAAATCCTCCGCTTAAATCCCCTTTCACATAGACTGTTTATAAGATATCGACAAAATTCCATATTAGATTGTTTATAATCATTTAGAGCAAATAACTTTAGTAAGACCCAGAAAGGAAAACTCAAAGAACTTCTACAGAATGTAGGAGTGGAAAGCAAGAAGAAAGGACTAAACCTCAATTACAATAAGATAGTATCCGTAGTTGTTAGTAAAAGAAACAGCAAAACATGCAAATTACAAATTAGATATACCAAAATCAAACATTTAAAACAATTTAAATATCTACGAAATGTTTTAACAAGCCGAAGACGCATTGGGGTGTGGGAAAATGCTTTTCAAACCCTAAGCAAAGTATTAAGAAACAGAAACAAAGAAATCAGTACTGCACTGTTAAGTAATATCTGTTCTACTATATGACAGTGAATGTTGAGCAATCTTATAAGCGATGAAGAAGATATTTTAAGAAACAGAAATGTGGTTTTACAGAAGGACGCTGAGAATAACATGGACCAAACATGAGAGCGACGACGATGTTTTAGAGAAAATGGGAACAAAAATGACTCTTATACTTATCAGGAAGAGATAGCTGAATATTCTAGAGCATATAATGAGGACAGAGGTCGTTGGAAAATTTGATACTCACGGGACAGAGGTCGTTGGAAAATTTGATAATCACAGGACAGATTAATGGCAAGCAAAACAGAGGAAAATAACACATAACTTAGTGAGCTTGAATAAATGGATGGTGGAACAGGGTTTGGTAAGTGATTAAATATATTAACTTTTTTATGATATTTTGTGACGTCAACGAATACTTGTTGGCCCGTTTGTAAATGCTCGTTGTAGCAAAGACTTTGTAATCGCAGACTATAGTACGCCGTTGCACAATACTGGTGTCAGAGAGAGGACAATAAGAAAGCTGAGAGAACATGACGACGGATAGATTAACATTTTTGAAGTTCAAAGTTGATTGGAAAGCAAGATGCTTGAAGCGAATTTCATAGGCGATGGTCGCGGAAGAATAAAATGTATGCGTAGACCGTATTATATCATCTAATAATTTTATCTATAAGGTGATGAGACTATAATGTAAATTTATTTAAACACAGTGGGTGAAAAAACCTGGATAGCACAATTTTCAAATAAATTGGCATCCGAGGAAAAATGGGAAAAAATAGAAAGCACCTGAAACCCCCGGACAAGGCGAAAGAAATCGACCATTATCTTAAGTATCTGGTAAAAGGGAAAAAAACAGTGAGTAATAAGTTAAAACGAAGGTTGCTCAATACACAAAGTAGAGCAAAAGTAAAATAAATAAATAAATCCTAATCAGCTAGGTACTACCTACTTAGGTTTCACCACATGGGATTATCAGGTGAACTGGCTAAGGAGGAATTAACGAGAAAAACTTTTATTGATAAAATTACTGCTAAAACCTAATAAAATTATCATAATCTTAAAAAAGATATGACACGTGACTATAAAAAAAGAAAACAAAAATCCTTTATTCTAATAACCAGGCATTTCTATACCTATTAAGGACTTGTGACCTCTGGTTTAATAGCATTTTTGGTTTGTTCAAAGTAGCTATTGCTAATTTCTCCATACAAAATATACAGAACTTATTGCGTTCTTTTTATTTGCAATATTCTTTTAGTATTTCCTATTTTAGAATGGGAGCTGTTATATCTTCCTGATCAATACTCTAAACGTATTTAGATAGGTTTGCCATACTACGCATTCTTAAAGCTATTTATGTATTTATAGTAGCGCTTTTTAAAATTGCTGTCAGTAGATCCTATGTACATTTACTGTTCTTTTTATTAGTGGTTGAATTATTTCTACTAATTGTCCCTTTATAGACGACTCATTCTTGTTGACACTTGCTCTTGAGTGGTCAGGTGGTTTTATTCCTACAGTTACATTTATCGGGGTTAATGCCAGATTTGATTATGATATTTTTCCTATTAATTTTATTAATTAATCTATCCACATTCGGCATACAGCTGTAACTTATTTTAACGTAATTCCTAGTGAAAATTGTATTCAATATGTTGGACAAGGGGAAACTCTTTTCTAATAATTTAAAAAATACTTTGCCTATTTTGGTTTTAGAGGCTAGATTATATGGAGGATTAAGAAAGATTATTCCTAGCCCTATTCGTCTTTTTATTTTGCTTACTAGGAGGGGAATATGTCAATCTGGTTTTGTGTCCACTAATTTCCAAGGCTTTTCATACTCATTTTTATACTGATTAAAAATCATAACACTTGAAAAATTGGTAGACAATCTAAAACTAATATCGTTGTTGATTTGTTTTAAGACATGTTTCCGGTGGTTAGAACCTACGTTGATGTAAATAGGTTGCTGATTATTTTTCCTAGAAGGAGAAATAGCGCCATTACGTAAATTTAAGTTTATATCTAAATAGCTTATTACTTTAATTTAGTTTCCATGTCTAGCTTAAATCCAAACTTGCTGAACATGTGGTGCCGCTTTTTCATGATTAAATTACTTTTTCTGGGGGTATATCTATCCACTAAAATGAAGCCATCGTCTCTATATAGACCATGGTTACCTGGGACAACGATCTCGTTTAAGTTATTTGGTAAAAAACATCCTATTAACTCACATAACTATTAATCAGGAAGATATAACAGCTCCGTCGTATAACACCATTGGGGTTGTCAAAATTACCGCCGTCTCCTTTATTAACCAATTATTGTTGTGGTGTAATAATAATTTGCCTATTTTATTATTCCATATGGACATATAATATTTTGCTATTTTAATGCTTCCTTGACTGTTTTTTCCTTGATTGACGGTTAAAATTATCCTATGTCATTCTTTATGAACGAGCAGTTTTGGTTTTTAACGTAGTTATACCAGTTTATACAGTTGTTAGTACTGCGTCATTGTTTAATATTTAATGCTGTCCTTAAGGCGTCGCAAATATCCTGTAAAATTATTTTGCTATTTCACCCCATTTGTGTTTTAGTGGGGGTTGATTAGCCTATATTCGGGTTTACTATAAAAATTATGCTTATGGTCCTTTTAATGCAATAAAGCATTGTTTAATATTGAATTTTTCTATTTCATTATTCATATTAAATTTGCTAGCCAGTATGCTAGAGTCCTTATTCAGTTCCAAGTCTAAGTTTCCACGGGCTTTCTTAAAATGTCTAATAACCTCCTTATCTACCATATTATTGTATTTGTTGGGACTAATTTTATATAAAAACTAGATTTATCAGCCTTTACAAATATTTCTTTAATATTTTTAATATTACCAAACCTTTTTTTGTAATTTGCTACTGCTGTAAATTGTTACTAACTTTTCCATATTTTATCCTTTTAACTAATTCAATTAAGTTAGTTTCAACGTTATCTAATTCTTTAATACGGGGTGGTTGGGCGTTGGTTTTAAATTCTTAATTTAGTTAGGGTTATTCTGGTTATTTAGAAAGAAGTGGACTTTCCATCTCATGTTAGATATGAATGTGTGTGTGTGTATAATATATAACATAAAATAATATACGATAATATGAGACTAAAAACAGCCACGCCTAAAAGGTATAAATACTAAAAGGTGCTCAATCCATAAAGAGAAGTTGGCTATTGTTACATATCCGAAGAGAGATGTGCTGCTGAATGGGAGAACTGAGATTTTGCCACAGTGCAAGCATTTAAGTAAATACATTTTGGGTATGAAAACTCATTTTAATCTTTTTTTCTATTTTCTTAAATTCTTTATTTTTTATTTTTTTTTAATCCTCAAATTTTATTTTATTTTTCGTTTTGAAAGAATAATCAGAAAAAAAGGGGAAATTGAATGTCTTTGGCTAGATGCGAAAAGTGTCTCGTCAGTATTCTCATGATTTAGTGGCCGACTATTCTTGCTTGGTAAATTTTCTGAACTTGGAATTGTTTTCGCCGTTCTTTCTCCTGTTGTTCTTAATTTTAATTGAAAGCATGCCTCCCAGGCCCACTATTTGGTGAGGGCGGTGGATTGGCCGTTGATCCTCCCCCACCCCCGGGTCGATGCTTGAAGTTAAGGTAAGCTGTACATTCACTTGTTATCATGAGGAAGAAAGCGGACAAACACTTGCTGCCCTGTGTGAGTATAATTTCGATCTACGGAAAACTCATTTTAATCTTGTTTTCTATTTTCTTAAATACTTTATTTTTTATTTTTATTTTTTTTTTAATCCTCAAATTTTATTTTATTTTTCGTTTCGAAAGAATAATCAGAAAAAAAGGGAAAATTGAATATCTTTGGCAAGATGCGAAAGTGTCTCGTCACTTCAATTTCTTTTTAGATTAGTCAATGGGACTTAAGTTAAAACTTAATGTTGCGAAAGGGTAAATCCAACTGTCAGCCGGGACTCTTCGCAAACTACTTCCCCCTCTCATCGTTCCCTCTGTTTTTGTTGTTGTTCTATGTGTTATATTTAATAGGATTAGGTAGGCTTTCCTACCACCGGTCAACACTCCTCCCCCTTCTCTTGGACATGAGTAGAGGCTTACGCCTTGTTTCTTGATTAGGAAGGGGCTCCCGGTACTTTCTCTGGCCTCTGTATCTCCTGTTGCCTTTATCTATCGACTAGCCTTTTCCTCATCCTTTCTTCTGTCACTCCTATCTGATCTTGCTCCAAATTTTTCTGTAACCTCTTGCGTCCTAGTGGCTTCCCGCCTTGCTTGGGGTGAAACGCTTAAAAAAAAACAAAAAAAAGCGGATGAGTGTAATGAATATTTTCCCTTTCCCCCTTACAGAATTCATCCTCTTTTTCTGTGGTCATATAAGTTGGTGGAGTTGGGCATCCACATAGTTGCCTGAAGAAAACCGGGGAACAAGGTATACTGATTTTTAGTGTTTTCGTATATATATATATATATATATATATATATATATATATATATATATTATTCGGGCTATTTTATCACAACGTTTCGGCCGTTGTGATAAATATGGCGACAAACATGAGAACAATAGTTGTTCTGCAGTTGTACGCTCTGGCCTTCTTCAGGTGGTTGGAATTTCGAACTGAACCCTTTATTTCGCTCACTGGGGTAGACTGTTCTAGTTCCACGTGCCATGTTTGATGGATGTCAGTTATTAGTTATCTCCTGCTAATTTCCCTCTGAAAGTTCTCCACTGCCTTAACCGGGTATTGAACTCACACTATTTGGGTCCTGTCACTGGATCTAACCAACGCCTTTATCCACTATGCCATGTGTCCTTGAGGACATCTGGGTATGAATTTCTGGGTATTATAAAGCTAATGACTTCACCAACCATTTTTACCGGTGCTCATATTGCAATTTTGTTCTGTTATCATTGCATATTTTTACCAGAGTATATATTGCAACTTTTGTTGTTATCATTGCTTTTCTCTGGCATTCATTATTACTGGTTCTCATATTGTATTTATTTCTATGCTTGGTCGGCTCAGGAGATTTTTTTGGCCTAGCATATGTGCTGATTCCTTAAGTTTACGAATTTTCCAATGGTGTTCTTTGTCAATGATCTCAACGTGATCCCACAGAGGGTGGTGATCACCATACAGCTTTCTGGTGTTCTTGAAGCCTTACCTTGAGGGGGGCGGCCTGTCTCACCTTTATATTCCTTTCCGCAGCTGTACGGGATAGCGTACACACAGTCTTAAGTCCTTTTCTCCTCTATAGGGGGTCTTACTCGGGAGAGATATCTGCGAAGTGTCGTCAAGCTTTTTAAGGTTGTCCTGACGTTATATGGACCGCAGAACCTTTGTATTTTCTCTGATAACCCCTTCACATAAGGCAGGCAGACTGTTTTCTGAGTGTTGTTGTCCTCCTCCTCTTGTACCCGCCTATCCCAGTTTTGTGGGGCTGCTGCCATGTACCCAGGGTAGTTGTTACGTTGTAGGGCACTACTTATACTGACCAATTCTTTATCTAACGTCTCTGGGTCGCCACTTATGACTTTTGCTCGGTGTTGTAAGCAACGGACGATCCCTTTCTTTACGCTGTATGGATGGTGGGAGTTGAAATTGAGGTACTGCCCGGTGAATGTCGGTTTACGGTATACGGATTTCTTAAACCCATGCTCTGTTCGAGATATTAGAACATCCAGGAATGGGAGTGTGTTGTTACTCTTTTTCTCTATCATGAACTGTATCGAAGGACTTATTGAGTTCACATGGTCCAGTAGAACCTGAACATCTTCCTGGTGTGGCCAGAGTATGAAGGTGTCATCTACGTACCATAACCATATAGTTGGTTTTAGAGATATAGATTCTAATGCCATTTCCTCAAAGTATTCCATGTATATATTCGCCATTGCTGGTGATATTGGCGAACCCATTGCTAAGCCCTCATCCTGTCGATACATGTGTGATCCCATTCCGAAGTGTGTTTGTGTACAGAAAGTCAACATCTCCATCATATTATCTATTAGAATACTAGTCCGTTTTTCTAGGGAAGAGTCAGAGGTCAATCTGTCTCTGACTACTGAGAGTACCTCCTCCGTGGGTACCTTGGTGAACAAACTCACCACGTCCAAGCTCACCATCTGGTTGGATAGCATGGGAGCATCTTTGATTATTTCCACGAAGTGGGCGGAGTTTCAGACATATGAAGGAGACTTTCCGATCAATGGGTCAATTATATCTACAAGGAAGCGACTCAGAGGGTGGCACATAGAGCCTTGGCAACTAACAATCGGCCTGTGAGAAACACCGTTTTTGTGAATTTTAGGGAGACCGTATATGTGAGGTAGCTTGGTGTAACGCTGCGATAACTGCCTATACGTCTTAGGTGCGAAGTGATCCTTGTTCTTGATTAGGATCTGTGACAGTTTTGCGTTCCGTTTTCATAGATCCTTTTTCACTTTGCTGTAGCTACCATTGCTAATGAGGTCTTCCAGTTTTCTTGTATAATCTGATTTGTCCATCACTACAGTCACATTGCCTTTGTCAGCCGGTAGTATGATGATGTTTTCGTTCCTCTGTAGGGATCTGATCGCCAACCTCTCCAGTTTTGTTATGTTAGACCTGGGCAGCTTGGCTCTCTCCAAGGTCTGTCTTACTTTCCATCTCAGTTCATCCGCCTGAGCCTGAGGTATGTTCAAGGCCACCTCCTCGACTCTGGTAATGATGTCCAAGTATGGCACCCGCCTGATGGTTGTGGCGAAGTTGAGACCCTTATTCAATACTGACTCCTCAGAGGCACTCAGCTGATATTGGCTGATGTTGACTACTGCTTTCACTGGTGGGTGATGGACTTTGTGTGTCACCTTCTGATTCATACCCAGATGTCCTCAAGGACACATAGCACAGTGGATAAAGGCGGTGGTTAGATCCAGTGACAGACCAAAGAGTGTGAGTTCAATACCCGGTTATGGCAGTGGATAACTTTCAGAGGGAAATTAGCAGGAGTTAACTAATAACTGACATCCATCAAACATGGCACATGGAACTAGAACAGTCTACCCCAGTGAGCGAAATAAAGGGTTCAGTTCGTCAATCTAACCACCTGAAGAAGGGCTGAGTGCAGAACGACCGAGACCTTGTAATAAATATGGCGAAAAAGATGAGGACAATAGTCCAAATAATGTAAATAATGTAAACGCTTTCTCGCAGTTTTCACCCAGCGGCCACAGGTGGCGTTGTGCGCTGGGAATCTCTCAAATGTTTATGCTGTGGTGTTATCTCCATAGATGCTGCCAAATGCTGAGCCTAATTGTTTTTGTTTGTTTGTTTTTTTTTTTTTCGTCCTAGAGATGACGTCCATGTAAAGTGCAGGTGTTTATTGTAGTGTAAAACATAATTTGAAGTCTGTATTAATGGAAGGAAAAAGGTAGAAGCTGAGAGGAAAGCTCGACTGCTATGTTCTGGTACAAAAGATGAAACGGATACTTGTTGCTTATCAAGTGTAAATTATTCTTGAAATGGCAAATAGGGAAAATATTCTATTTTTTTTTAAAGGAATAAGACTCTGACAAACATTAAGCGAATTAAGATAAAATAAGAAGCTCTTCATAAATTTTTAAGACTCCTAATATTTAAGATTCGAGATGGGCTTAATGAGTAAAATGTATTAAGTACCGGGTGTAAATTGCAAAATTGTCTAATTGCTAGATTAAGATTTGAACTGTTGTATCTTAGCTATGATCAAAGATATCTTCCTGGAATTCTCCGAAGTTTTATAAGACTATTGGACTCTATTGTGAACAATAAGCATGTATTTAGCTCTAAGTTGAAATGATGACCCCTCTTGCTGTTGTGACCTCCTGATCCAATTTTCCTCTCTACTGTTCCAACCACCTGAAGAAGGCCGGAGCGTACAACGGCTGAAACGTTGTGATAAATATGGCGACAAAGATGAGGACAATAGTCCGAATAATGTAAATAATGTAAATAATACCTCATCTCAGAAATATATATCTACTCTTCAAATACGAACAGAGTTCTCCGGGCCGCTGGTGTAATTCGTATGGAAAAAAACAATTCCCTTCTCTGCCATGCGACGATGGCCTAAGGGTAAGATATCTGATTGATGTCAAATGGGTTTGAAGCAATCGGACGTCTAGCCACACTGAAGAGCTGTGAAACAGTCTGTCTATGGATGACACTATATATATATATATATATATATATATATATATATATATATATATATATATAATCTAAATGGAATAACAATAAAAAAATAAGGAAGGAAATAAATATAAAAGAAAGGAAATAAATATAAAAGGAAAATAAAATATAAAAATAAATAAATAATAATAATAATAATAATAATATAAATAAATAAAAATAAATATAAAAGGAAAAATAAAGAGGAATCTAAATGGAATAATAATAAAAAAACGAAAGAATATTAATCTACAACCCAGTGTGTCTGAGGATTTTAATTTTTTAATTTTTATTGTTCAATATATATATTATATATATATATATATATATATAAAGAGAAAGAATAGTATGATACATTGGTAAAAAGGAAAGAAACTCGTCACAAAATCGTTTTTATTTTTACCCAATTTATCATACGAGTTTCTCAACAGTGATTAATGATATATAAGATTATGTATCGTTTGATATATATAAAATGACTCCAGATGAAGTAATTTTTACACCTCCTCTTTATCTACTTCCGGGATGATAGTTGTATAATTGTAGTATGGTTTCACTAACAATTATTACCCGCCATCTGAAGGGACACGACGGTCGAAACCAAGGTTGCGTGCTGTTTCATAGACAGTTTTTGCTCTTTTATTATATTTACTTGCCTTTCATAGCCATTTTCAAGGCATATGTATCGAGCACTTTTTTTAATTTACGTCCGTTTTTTAAACGGTATTTTCCGGCCGCTTAACAGATTTGTGTGTGTGTGTATGTATATATATATATATATATATATATATACATACATACATACATACATATATATATATATATATACATACACATATATATATATATACATACACACACACATATATATATATATATATATTATTATTATTATTATTACTATTAACATTATATTCAGTGGGTACGCATTTTTTTTTTAGACATCCGTTTTTTATTCTATTTTCCTTAGTAAAATTAAGATTTACCGGCTTAAAGATTGAAAGTCTTAGAAGTAAAATTGACTTCTGTCATTTACTGTCAAAATAAAAAAAAAAACACAGAAACACTAACCTGCTGGCGGGCCACCCTTGGCAACGCCAGCGGTCCTCTGCTGGTTGCGACTGGTGGGATTCTAGCGGTAGTATCACTGCCAAGACGATTCCGCCGGCGGCCCGACCGCGAGCCATCAACGGTAAACGCTAGTGGCATGCCACTTAATGATAGAATGGTGGCTTGCGTGTAGGGAAATGTAACATTTTTAGTAATAAGTAACTGTTTTATAGATTAGCCGGAAATCTGACTGAAATTGGAATTGGTAAGGCGATATGTGTGTGGCTATGAAAAAAGAAGTATATGGAATGGACTTAAGTCATTTACTTATGGTGGCAATTTTTGCTAGTACAGTCGAAGTCCTTTGTGTTGCCATTTAGATGTTGTAGGTATATCCTAAGATTTTTCTTTTCTTTGCCGATTATTGTTAGTAAACTGAAATTTCTCAATCCATAATGTCTCGCACAGAAGAAACTTCAACTGGAATTAAAAGAAAAAGATCATCTTTCACCTTACGTCAGAAATTAGAGATTACTGAAAAACTAGATGAAGCTCCTAATTTGTGGAATTTGCAAGTTAACAAACAAGGATTGCAGAATCTGAGTAAAACATTAAAACTTGCGCTTAAAGATGATCCATTGAATTATCTCACTTTGGATGAGTCAAAAGAATGGATGAATGAAGACGCGAAAAGAATTCAACGGCTTCAAAATAGTTTGGATTGTCAAGAAATAGAGGAAGAATTAAATTCTTCCGATAATGGGGAAAACATAAAAGTTAATGAAGAAAACTGGCTCCCAGTGTAGAAAGCTGTGTATGAGGCCATTAAATTCCCGTAGAAAAAAAAATCTTCGTTCAGTAGTACAGAATGTACAAGTGCACGTCATTTGCAGAAATGTCATTTAAAAAAAAAAATTAGAACAGCGAAGAGTAAGCGAAATAAGAAAAGAAATAAGAAATACAAGTGAAAATAAAGCCTATTCAGCGTTAACATTGGAAATTAATTTTTATTTTCGTTAGAAACTTAATTTTTCATATATATATATATATATATATATATATATATATATATATATATATAGATATCGATAAGTTCTTGCGTTTTGTTAAATTATAGTTGTATTACACGCGCCACATTACATCCGAACTACTCTGAAGTTCGGATATGAGGACTTCTACTGTATTAAATATTCAAAAATAATTCCTATAAGTTTTTTTGTTTTTTTTTTTAAATCAATGTTGCAGTAAAAATCCTTCTGGAGAACCTACTTTATAGTACTTATCTCCCGATCATCTCCTAATCATCTTGCTATCCTGAGAGTTTAGCGAGACAAAAAAACGTGAATATCTCTCTCTTGCGCTTGGCATGTCTACCTCTTGAATGTTGAACAGTTGTCCCCTGAAAACATCCCGTTCCACACCATTGCCTCTCAGCCAGCAACAACGAAGTGACCCGTTCGTTTGGCGCCATTTTGTCAATCAGACAACGCTGCCTTTTGTTATTTTTGAAAGATCTCTCTTGCGGAATATTTCCTTTACACACAGAAATAAACCTCATCTTTTAATCATGAAATCCGCTTCTCTCTACCCTCTCCTCTCTACTTCTTTTCCATTCTCTCTCTCTTTCTCTACATGGTTGGAGAGGTGTACGATCATTTACTTCAGATCTTTTTGTCTCGCCAAAAACACAACTATGAAGCATTTTTCTTTAAAGATTCTGAGGACGTCCGCAATGTAATCGAACGGTAGGTGAGAATTCATTTAATCAAAAGCACGAATATTAATAAACTATTTGTCCATCACGAATAATTCATAGAGAATAAATATCTATACTTCTCTCTGTAAACGAAATCATATATATATATGTATGTGTGTGTGTCCGCGCGCGCACTATTTGTACGGGGGGGTGTCCTAAGTATATACATACGCATATTGTTGCCGGCATATAATGCTGATGAATGTTTACTCTTTCAAAGGAAATTTCACCCCACCTCAAAAAAATGAAAATAAATAAATAAAAAAAAAAGGCCGGTAACAGAATTACGATTGATCATGGGAAACTTCTACAGAATTAATATCAGAAATGTGAAAACGATAACCAAGCTGATTACAATTATAAAAGGATAAAACAAAAAAAAAAAATGTGTTTAGATAAATTTTGGAATCTTCTTTCACAGCGATTATTCACAAGTAGCTAGAAATTTACTCCGATATTTTTGGTCGGTGTTTTTTCATGATATATAGGCATAATGTGTCGCTACCGACACTTGGGTTTGAACACAGACCGCCAGTGAGCAAACACAGGCGATCCCATTATTGAATTAAGTGACCATAGAGGAAACACATCTGTAGGAAACAGCTTGAAGTCTCATTGATCGCCATTTCTATTCTATCCTCTATTACTATTCAGATCGCCATTTCTATTCCATCCTCTATTACTATTCAGATCGCCATTTCTATTCCATCCTCTATTACTATTCGCATCGCCATTTTCTATTCTATCCTCTATTACTATTCAGATCGCCATTTTCTATTCCATCCTCTATTACTATTCAGATCGCCATTTTCTATTCCATCCTCTATTACTATTCAGATCGCCATTTCTATTCTATCCTCTATTACTATTCAGGTCGCTATTCTCTACTCTATTCACTATACTTTTTCTCTATTCGAATCACTATACGGGTTACTATTGGAGCCAGTATTATCGAGCAAGTACTATTAGTGCGAGTGTTATTTGAAGGCGCCTGATATCAATAGTGTTCAACGGCGTTACTATAGTTGTATCTGCGATTACAAAGACTCTACTACAAAGAGTAATACGAAAGTGACAACGAGTTTTCGTTGACATTACAAAAGTGACAACGTGTGTTCGTTGACATCACATATATTTAATATTTCGTATTTTATTTCAGGATTAGTCATAATTGTCGAGAAAACAAAACAAAAAAGATAAGTTAATGCTTATAAGTAGATAGACGTCGTGAAGGTGTAGCTGTTATCGGAGTAGAAACCGGATACGATGATTCAAGTTCAATTTCCCACCAAACCAGCTACGTTCATTGTCGGATTAAGTTTCTTGGGGAAGTCATGAACCTGTCTTTTCTCTAATTCAGATCTCGGTTAACTATCATGGTGGACTGGACTTTCTTGACTTGAGTGGAACGAAGTCTAAAAAGAAGTGAAATTCTGAACACTTAACTGCGGACAATAGGAAACAACTTTTCCGATACAATTCACAGATGAGGAAAAAGAAGATTTGGAATGCCATGATCTATGGAGATCCTTAAAGATAAATGGCAGTAAGAAAGACATTTTAAAGAAATTATAGAATCTGTATGTTTGACACAGTTGATTTGTACATGAAATTAGAAATTAAAGCACATGCTGAAAAGTCATTGACTGTTGTGTTGTCAATAGGGAAAGTCGACGTCCATATAGAAAATAAGTAGTTTATTCCGGAGAATAATATGGTACACGATTGAGAACACTGTCTAATATAATAAAGAGTTAATCGTTTACTCTTCAGCGTTTACCTGATACATCCCCACAAGGCCGGGTTTTAATGTGAAGTTTCCGAGCGCGTACGCTCGGTCAAAAATTGCTCATAGACACCGTATACACGGGGTCGGGTAATTGTCTAGCTCCCTAGACGAGACATTGCTCTTCCTTATAGCATGGTCTGCATTCCTCTCAGCTGAATAAAGACAGTCGACAAGTAGAGTTAACTGTAATCTTTAAGTGTTGGTATCTATCAAACTTCCAACGTGGCAAGATGTGGCACAAGGCCGGTATTTTACATGGGGCGTACAGAGCCCGTAGGCTCGAGCAAAAATTGCCTGTAGACCACATATACGCGGGGACGGATCGCTGTCTACCTTCCACGACGAGAGGCTGCCCTTTGGTATAACCTCGCCTGGGTTCCTCTCCGCCTGGAGGCAAAGAGTCGACAAGCTGAGTTAAGTGTAATCGTTAACTGCTCTCCCTCAGTAAGAGAGTGTTGTTTAGTCTTATTTCAAGGACACATGGCACAGTGGATAAAGACGTTAGTTAGATCCAGTAACTAGACCCA
Source organism: Acanthosepion lycidas (assembly GCA_963932145.1). Lineage (NCBI taxonomy): Eukaryota > Metazoa > Mollusca > Cephalopoda > Sepiida > Sepiidae > Acanthosepion > Acanthosepion lycidas. Next base: position 123,332,560 of record OZ010572.1, read on the forward strand.
AAGAGTTGTGAGTTCAATACGAAATCACAGCAGTGGTGAACCTACTTGGAGTTACAGTAAAAAAACTGGGACATCCAGATGAGCCATGGCACGTGGAACAATCTACCTCTATGGACAAAATAAAGGGGTCGGTTCGAAATTTCAATCACCTGAGGAAGGCCGGAGAGTTCAACAGCCGAAATGTGAATATGGCAATGAAGATGATGATACCAGATCGAATAATGTAAATAATGTAAATAATCATAATACCTCATCTCAGTGACTCAATCACCTGAAGAGGTCTGGAGAGTACAACGACCGAAACTTTGTGAATACGACAATGAAGTCGAGGATAACAGTTCGAATAATGTAAGTAATCATAATACCGCATCTCAGTGACCCAATCACCTGAAGAGGTCCGAAGCCTACAACTACTGAAACGTTGTGAATATTGCAATGAAGATGAGGATATCAGTCCGAATAATCTAAATAATTTAAGTAATCATAATACCTCATCTCAGAGATATAGACAGGTACTGAGGAAAGTGGGCAGATAGACGACAATAGGAACAGAGCGACGCAGCGAATATTCTGCATAAGAAACTTGTGTCAATGGATGGCTGGTCAGGGTTTAAGATGAGAAAAATAAAAGAAAATACTAAAAGCTACAAATGACATGATATTGTGGAGAGTGATGATCACCAACGTCCTGAAGGGACACAACACCTAGAAAAAAGGAGAATGTTGATAATTAGGCAATTGAATGCCGATAGTTTATTTAAAATGAAACACATAAGCTCATTACGATTACATTTCTGCCCTTCTTGAATTTGGAAGGTGAATAACGTCATTTTCAATTATATTCTATATACAGTGTAACCCAGATATAAGAGACCCGGATATAAGAGAGGTTTTTTTCTGGTCCCAAATTAGAGTCTGTGTTCATGTATATAAAATAGTCCAAACCCGGATATAAGAGAAATCCGGATATAAGAGACTCATCCGATCCCGACAACTCTCTTATATCCGGGTAACACTGTAGTAATATACAAGCGCAATTATTGTAAAATAGAAGCTCCCCCCCCCAATACCACACCATTTTAAACTTAAAACTTTGGTATTGGTATTATACGGGCGGACTAAATATTAACTACGGAGTCCGTTTGAGTCAAAATTTCGTTACGTTCGCTTTCGTCCAAATACCTTTCGGAAATGCATAACTCTGTCTCTAGTATAACTTGAGCAATTAGGATAGGGTCAGTTGCGCCATGGTTGGCAGCCATTCTAGAAGTGTAACTCTCAAATCAATACATGCGGCAACGCTGGAGACGGCACATCGGCATGAACGCATAGCTAGTTTGATAGTGACATTGAATGAGTAAAAAAACGAAATGATGCGACAAGTGGAGCAGCATCGGCACTCAACATTAAAATAGGTTAAAGTCTTTAAAGGTGTATGCATGTGTCGCTATGTTGCTGGGCATTTACTTTCAACACTGTACATCTTATTTCAAAACATAATATAAACTACGTAAATTCTTATTACTCTTCGAGTAGAAACAGATAAAAATGTTTAAAAATGTTAAATACAGCTCCTACAAATCCGTATTTCACACGAGATATTTCGTGGTTCAGTGTTTATAATGTGCGTATTACACATTAATAATTACGGTCGTTTAAAATTTTTGAATTTCTTTGATATGGCAGAGTAAGTTATTTTTGCGATCACAAATTTTTTTTTCTTTTTTTTTTTTTTTTTCTCAATTCGTTGTTGGAAGATTTACCTGATGATCCTGAATCCTTAAAAAAGGATTTAGGTGAAATAAATTATCGTAATGGTACATTAAAGTGGTTTGTTTTTCATTACATATTAGCTCTGTCCTAACATTGAGCTCTCAGGATTCCATCCTCTTTGGATTTACCAATTCGGTTTACCAAGTTCCTTATAATTTATATATATATATATATATATATATATATATATATATATTTAGAGAGAGATACATGCATCTACAGATAGAGGGGTATAAATATCGATATAGAGACAGAGGGATAACGAGACAGATTATGCGAGCCGAGATACAACCAGTGAAATAAAACCAAAACTTTATTTGCGTGAAAATAGAAAAAATACATATGTTATTTGTTTCTAAAATGTCTGAAACTGAAATTTTGCGTGTACAAAAACGCAGTCCCTGGACTTGTCGACATGATGTCCCTTACTGCCGAAGACCGATAAAAAAAAGGAAAACTCCTGCGACTAATGAGAGCATAGAGAGAGTAAGAAGAGAGATCATTACTCATTTTTTTAATACGCTCACACAAGTGATTCTCATTGGACGTCAGCTGGACAAAATCTACCCCCGTTTTTAGCTACTAAAATAAATGTGACATTAAATATAAACAATATTGCGCTGTTATATTCGCATACAGTAGTGTAATAGGATATCGTGACATTGTGACGTAAGGTAAATTGGAAAACTCTTCCACGACGTAAGAGAACAACCAGAAATACAGAGAACTACCTGGAACTCTGAACAGCGAAGTAAAAGCCGTACTGACCAAATTGTACAGAAACAATGCGGCAGGGTCAGACGGAATTGTGACGGAAATGCTGACAGCCTTAGATGACGTTGGCATAGACAAGATCACCGAAATAACAAAGGAAATCTACAACAGTGGGGATATACCGGAAGATCTCAGCAGATCTATCTTCATAGCTTTGCCTAAGAAATCATGCGCAAAGGAATGCGGACTCCACCGAACAGTAATAACGATGAGTCACGTGACAAAATTCATCATCCGTATTCTGATGAATAGAACGAAATTACAAAATCTCCTACAGAAGGTAGCGACGGAGATTGAGAAGAAGAGACTAAGCATAAACTAAAAAAATACAGAATGCATGGCCATCAGTAAATGGATTAGCCCGAAAAGCGACTTGCAGATCGGGAATACTTGAATCAAGCAATCGCGGAAGTTTAAATATCTAGGAAGCGTCTTGACAGAAACGGTAAGTGTGACACTGAGATCCGTAGGTGTATCAGAATGGCCAAGGACGCATTCCAAATGTTGGGCAGAGTATTGCGAGACGGGAAGATTTCTTTGGTAACAAAGAAAAGAATACTGAACTGTTACGTGACATCTGTCTTTCTTTACGGCAGCAAATATTGGACGATTTCCTCAAAGATGAAGAAGAGACTCGAGGTGACAGAGATGTGGTTCTACAGAAGGATGCTAAGGTTATCATGAACCGAGTGTGTGAGCAACGATGAGGTCATAGAGATGCTGCAAACAAGGAAGAGGCTTATACTTAATATCAGGAAGAGGCAGCTGAAGCTTCTGGGACAAATAATGAGGAAGGAGAGCTTGGAGAATCTGATACTCATGGGTCGAATAGAAGGAAAGAGAGACACGGGAAACAACGCACGACATAACTAGCGGTCTTAAGCAAGTGGATGACAGAACGTGGTCTGCGGGATGAAGCAGAGCGAAGGAACTTGTTGAGAGCTGCAAGGGATAGAGGCAGGTGGAGAGCTATGATAGCCTACGTCCTGAAAGGACATGGCACATGAAAATAAAAGAAATCTTAATAAGCATTACATCGTAGGGTTTTTTTTTTTGTTTTGTTTTTTACAGATACCTCAGATATTTTAACCCTTACATAATAATGTCTTTAAGTTTTTTTTTACTCTGTGCCATGCGTGATGCACGTTTAGGCGATCATGTAATTTTCGATACATGACTGAGGAGGCAGATTTTTTCCTGCAGTAGGTTTCGATTTCTTTCTGAAGCATAGCAGATACCATCCAAGGCTAATGTCATGGTTCGGTCCCTTGTACCACGGTGATAGTCCAAGGTAGAACCAATAAAGAAGAACTCGAACACGGATATGGAATAACACAGATATATTACAAACAGCAATATATACAGAGAAGTAGAAAGTGTCAGTACGAACAATCGGATTTAGTAGGGAGAAAAATGTAGTCTCGACCAGTATCACTATTCCAATGTCTTGTAGTAATTGTCTGAACGCCACTCTGTTTCGGACTGCCTCTGACTCGACTGTCTGACTCACTCGCTCGCTCTAACTGACTGACGGACTTCTGACGGACCTCACTCCCGACTTCAGGCTGAACTCTCCGCTTCCTCTTGAGGCGTTGTATTTATGACGTATGGAATAGTCCATTATGTTATTGTGGATAAGGTCCCATAACAGCTATAGAACATAGTCTGTTGAGTTATTTACCCATAGCTGGGGGAGAAGAGAATTCACAACTTTCCCAAGGGAATTAGCACATAAGTGAATGTAATGGATTCGACTGGAATTCGTACTCGGCCCTCCGATCCTCAGTCCGAGCCGTTATCCATTACTCCACAAGGTTTACCCAATACAAACCCAAGTGCCACTCAAGGTAGAAGGTTACTTAGATTTTTGGATCATTATTATTTTCATCTATGAATTATGAAATACCGCTTTATTCTCGGTCATGGTTAAGACGATAAACTGCATCCGCGTCCTGTGGATGATGATAAACTACGTCCAACAGTAAGGCGTCTGATCAGGAGGTTTTCAGGAGTGTGGAACCACCTCTTAATTGCTGGTGTTCCCATGTCCACCCTGATCCGGGTGGTAACACCCGTTAGGGTCCCAGCTACGGGTAAATAGTTGACCCCTCCAAACTGGGGTCGAAACACTATGAAAGTGTAAAAATAGGTTTTAATACCAGGAATATATTTTTGCAATTATTAACAGCAAGAAATATTGTCGGCAATAAATAACCTCTTGAGGTGGATCTGCCATAAAACAAACCAATCCACTTTATTTTGGATAGAAAAACAGAGCATTCAATTTATCAACGTTATTTTAAGCTTCAATATTGCCTTGAATTCTTGAACCAAAAAATAGTTATTAAAAAATGCTGTATTAGATTCTTTTTCATCTAGGTGTTGTGTCCGTTTAGAATCAGGGCATTAACTAGCATGGCTTTCCACATCTTTCTGTCCTTTGTATTATATACTGTTCTACCAAACATTAACACAAGCTGGTTCGATAGGTTATGCGTTGGTTTTGGATGTCTCTCTTAGCTTCAATATGTCTTATGAGTGTCAAGTTTTCCAAGCCTTCTTTCCTCATCATGTGCCCTAAAACTTTCAACTGTCTCTTTCTGGTGTTAATTAAAATATCTTTTTATTGCCATTTTTCTATAAAACTTTGCCGTTGCTTACACTATCTCTACACGTTCCTATTCTCAGCATTCTTCTGTAGAACTACATTTCTGTTGCTTCGTCTCTCCTTCATCTCTGAGGAGATTGTCCAGCTTTCATTGTCATATAGGAGGAAGATTTACCTAACATTTCTTTGTATTAATTGACTTTTCCTGTGTCTTATTTTTTGCTTAGCTTCCGAAGATATCATTTGCTATCCCATTGTGCCATTGGATTTCAATGTCGTGCTTTCTGTCCTATGCTAAAACACTTCCTAGATATTTAAACTGTTGTACTTGTCTGATTTTGGTTTCTCGAATTTATAATTTACATATTGGTCTAACTATCCATTCTGTCATATTGTAATTAATATTTAGTCTTTTCTTCTCGCTTTCCTTCACTAATTTCTGTAGGCGTTCATGTAGTTTCCTCTTTGTGTCTGCTATCAACTGCGTCATCTGCATATTTAATGTTAAGATTCTGGCCGCCAATATGAATCCTGGTATGATCTCTAATTTTCTCAGAATCATCTTACTATATAGGTTGAGTAAATCCGGCGAGAAGACACATCCTTGTCTTACACTACTTTCTATTATTGCATATTTACTGAATCAAATTTTTATCCGTATGCAATTTGAGCTTTTTTTTCAATATAGGTTTTTGATTATTCCAATATCCTTCCTAAATATGTCAAGGTTAATTAGGAGTTCCAGCTGTTTCTTTTGACTGACTTTATTACATAATCATTATTTTGTTAAAGAAAATTAAATCGATTATTTACAGTTGCATTGGTCATTTGAATATTTTGAATTAACTTGTTTTTTGCTTGAACTATCATGAGTAAATGTTATATCATACTATTTTTTTTTTAATGAAATGATCCTACAAAATGGAGCCGACAGTGTTTTACACATACTACTTTCTGTAGATATCTGTGAATTGCAGGCTTATGTTGCAGGAAAAATCGTCCTTTCCAGTTGGCTTTTCAACAGTTTTACATTAAAGGCAAGCTAAACCAAAGGTTAAAGAATTCAGATGGCCTGCTGTCTGAGGTTAAGAAACGCAGAGGGTCTCTGCTGCCCAAGGTTAGATAACCCAGGTTGTCTGCTGTATAGGTCATATAACATAGGCTGTCTACTCTCCCAAGTTAGATACTCCAGGCCCAATGTTGTCCCAGGTTAGATAACCAGGCTCTCCCTGCTGCCCAAGGATAAATTACCAAGGCTGTCTGCTACCCCAGTCTTAGATAACCGAGGCCGTCTGCTGAACTTCGTTAAATATCCCAGGCCGTCTGCTGACGCTGGTTAGATAATCCAGGCCGTCTGCTGGCCAGGTTAGATAATCCAGACACTCTGCTGTGCCAGGTTAGACAATCTAGGCTGTCTGTTCTGCCAGGTTAGACGATCTGGGCTATGCGAGGTTAGACAATCCAGGATGGGCCAGATTAGATAATCCAGGCTGTCTGCTGTGCCAGGGTTGTAATCCAGGCTGTCTGCTCTGCGAGGTTAGATAATCCAGGCTGTCTGCTGTGTCAGGTAAGATAATTTAGGATGCGTGTTCTGCCAGGTTAGACGACCTGGGCTGTGCGAGCTTAAACAATCCAGGCTGTGATAGGTTAGAAAATCCAGACTGTCTGCTGACCCAGGCTAGATATCCAAGGTCATCTGTTGACCCAGGTTAGATAACCCAGTTCGTCTGCTGGCACAGGTTAGATAATCCAGGACCTCTGTGAACCTGGTTAGATATTGCAAGCCTTCTGCTGATCAAGGTTACATATTCCAGGACGTCTGCTCTCCCCGGTTAGATAATCCAGGCTGTGCGAGGTTAGACAATTCAGGCTGTCTGCTGTCCCAGGTTAGATATCCAAGTCCTTCTGCTCTCCCTGGTTAGATATCCCAGGCCGTCTGCTCTCCCTGGTTAGACAACCCAGGCCGTCTGCTGGCCCTGGTTAGATAACCCTGGCCGTCTGCTGACCCAGCTTAGATGACCCAGGCCGTCTGCTGTCCCAGATTAGATTACCCAGGCTCTCACTGCTGCCCAAGGTTAGATAATCAATGCTGTCTGCTAAACCTGGTTAGATAGCCCAGGCCGTCTGCTGACGAAGGTTATATATTCCAGGCCGTCTGTTGACCCAGGTTACATATTCCAGGCCATTTGCTGACCTAGGTTAGATAATCCAGGCTACCTGCTGTCCCATGTTAGATAACACAGGCCGTCTGCTGACCTAGGTTATATAATCCAGGCTGTCTGCTGACCCAAGTTAGTTAATGTAGCCCGTCTGCTGACCCAGATTAGATAATTCAGGCCATCTGCTGTCCCAGGTTAGATTACCCATGCCGTTTGCTGTCTCAGGTTAGATTACCCTGGCCGTCTGCTGTCCCAGGTTAGATTATCCAGGCTGTCTGTTGTCGCAGATTAGATAGCTCAGGCTCTCACTGCTGTCCAAGGTAAGATAACCTTGGCTGACTGCTGACTCAGATTAGATAATCCAGGCTGTCTGCTGACTCAGGTTAGATATCCCAGGCTGACGCTGGTTACATATCCCTCGCTGTCTGCTGTCCCAGGTTAGATAATTTAGGCTGTCTGCTATGCCAGGTTAGACAATCCAGGCTGTCTGCTGTGCCATGTTAGACAATCCAGGCTGACCTAGGTTACATAATCCAGGGTGTCTGCTGACCCTGGTTATAGATATCTCACGCCGTTTGCTGTCTGAGATTAGATAACCCAGGCCGTCTGCTGTGCCAGGTTAGATAATCCAAGCTGTCTGCTGTCCCAGGTTAGGTAACCCATTCTCTTCTGGTGAGAGAAGAAATGTTATTCATGAATTTAAATGATAATGAAAGAATGTAACAAACTAGGGTGGAATTCGAACTCCTTTCATTGATTCCACTTTTCCCGCCATTAACTGTATCGCCACCTCTACTTTATCCTATTAATTTGTTCGTATCAACACTGTATCATTAAATCCTTACAATATACCATCTGTAATTTGGTTTTATGAAATATATTTTTAACGGTAACTCCATTTGCTTGAAATAAAATTAAATTTGATCATTTTCTGTCTGGCCGTTGATAAACAGACATAACTGAATTGGCGGCATACGTTTTGCTATTGTGAAAATCGTATTTTGCAGATGCAGTCGTTTTTTGAAAAAATAGCAAAGCGCAAAATAAATTAAGCACATCTATCTATGACACAAGATAGTGACTCATTATCGTGCACTGAAGTAGCTATTTAAATTATTTGAAAGTACAAATCCGTCAAATTAACGCATATTTTTGCGTCAGAGGCAAGAGGCAATATGTTGTAAAACACTAGTGTGCCTCGTGTGGCAGTAGAAGCGTTCATTAACACGTGGATTGCCAAAGGTCAATTATAAAATCTGACTTCAAACGATAACTTTATAATAGTCAACTTAGGCAATAATCTCTTTTTTAAAAGCTTCTTTTCTATATTATATTTTCAGTTACCGTATATACACGTGTATAAGGCGACTTCATGTATAGTGTCCCCGCCACCAAATTACTTTACTTGTTTTTCTTTTTTATGCTTCCCCCCCGCCAAAGAAAAGTGGGGGGGTCACTAGCACTAGGTGTTAAAGAGAGTGGGAGCAAGGGTAAAGAGGCGATGAAGAAATAATGAGGAGAAGGAAGGAGAATTGATCAAGGCATCTAGAGATGTCGATTGACATTGCATTTGAATAGTTGAAGATTTTAGCTATCAGGGAATCAAGTAATTGGAATGGAGGTATGAATTTTACCCCCGCCAAAAACAATAGCTGTGTACAGTTCAATCGGATACAAAAATACATGATTTTTAGCCTCATCATAAGAATTATCTTTGTATAGTTCGAACTATTTACTGACACATTCACGACGTTTCGGCCGTTGAACGATCCGGCCTAGTAGCAATAAAGATGATGACAATAGTCAGAACAATGTAAAGAGTGTAAATAGTTACAATACATCATCTCTTAAATATAGACGCATTATTTATTAGACATTGAATTATATCACATCACGTCCATTAACTTGGACGACTTTTCCGCTAACCTGATGAATATTTATGAGCACTGATATACATAAAAATTCGAAAAATTATTAATATATTTTGTCGGAAAATAAAATCGTTACATTTGCCTTGATAAAATCACTCAGAGGACGATATGCGTCGGCTATGATACGTTTTCCTTTTGTTAGTAATCATAGAAAAATGATAAAATAAGGTTGGTCTTAGTTGCCAGTATGATTTTTCAATCTTGCCTTAGACGTCAGGTTGTTTGTGATAAAGACAAGGAAAAAAAACTGATTGTTGTAATTTTGATGATAAATCCACTAAAACGAGATAACTTGTGGTCTGCGTTATAATAAAAACTGCTAACAACGAGATAACGAAAGGCAGAGTGTTAAAACAATAAATGGCTTTTCGAAATCGTTAATAATTGCAGAAGACGGTTTTGACAAAAAATTCCCTCCCATAAATCTAAATCCTAATAATTCTTCTTTGTTTCTCCTTTCAATCCGTGTAAATCCAAATTTATTTTAGAATTTACATGAATGAGTTGCGTTAACCACTGTTTGACCAATTTGTTGATGCTTTCATTGTTTTGTATCCAGGGTCTCGTGACTCACCCTTCTAATTAAGATACCTTGTCTGATACTTACTGTGCTTGGACCAAATGTCCTATACTTAATGTGCTTGGTTCAAATGTCTCGTACTTATTCGTGCTTCAAATGTCGGATACTTATTATACTTGGATCAAATGTCCGATGAATATTTTGCTTGGTTCAGATGTTCGATACTTGTGCTTGACTCAAATCCCCGATACTTATTGTACTTGGCTCAAATGACCAATAATTATTGGGCTTGGTTCAAATGTCGGAGACGTACTGTATTAGGTTGGTGCAAAAATAATGACGTTTTTTGACGTTAAAAATACGTCAAAAAAGTCATTGTTTGCACTAACCTAATACTTGGTTCAAACGCCGGGAACTTATTGTGCTTGGCTCAAATGTCGGATAGTTATTGCGCTTGGCTCAAATGTCGGATACTTATTGTGCTTGGTTCAAATATCGGATACTTATTGTGCTTGGTTCAAATATCGGATACTTATTGTGCTTGGTTCAAATATCGGATACTTATTGTACTTGGTTCAAATGTAGGATACTTATTGTACTTTGTTCAAATGTAGGATACTTATTGTACTTTGTTCAAATATAGGATACTTATTGTACTTGGTTCAAATGTCGGGTACTTATTGTACTTGGCTGAAATGACCAATAATTATAGCGATTAGTTCAAATGTCGGAGACTTATTGTACTTGGTTCAAATATCGATGACTTATTCTACATGGTTCAAATGCCAGAGACATTGTACATGGTTCAAAAGGCAGAGACTTGGTTCAAATGTAGGATACTTATTGTACTTAGCTCAAATTTCTGATACATATTGTACTTGGCTTAAATGTCGAAGATATTGTGTTTGGCTCAAATGTCTGATAGCTATTGTACTTGTCCCAAATATATCATTGTATAGATCAGTCTTTCTCAAGAATATTTTACTCGGGGACCACTTTTACGCTTTATTGTTTTCGATGAGCCCAATAACTATTCGATTGTAAAAAAGCTTATTTCTGTTTTTTAATAGATATGTTTAAGAAGTGTATTATAGATATAGCAACTGAATATGCTTTAATTTGAAATAAAACTAATTTAATTAAAATCAACTTGTATTTAACAACTAAATTATATGGAACATTTATGCATACGAGAAAATAACTCATAATAAAGCATTTGAAAATTATTTGTGTAATTGATTTATTCAGTATTATTCAGTATGATCACTATGGTTGATGCTGCTCTGTGAATTTTTTTATATTCGGCTCCATCGATGTCAATGATAGTCGAAGATCACACCTTTTCACAATGTCGAGTTTATTAGTATATAATTTAATTTATATTAATATATAACTATTTCTTTTCATTTTATTAATATTCAGAATTAATATTATTTATTATTAATATATTAAATTAGTTTATATAATGAATTAAAATCATTATATAATTTTCGTTTGTGTGTGTATATATAAATATATATATATATATATATATATATATATATATATATAATCATTTCTGTATATATCCTTCTCGGTTTTTGTTCAAATTTTACTGACACAATGTCGAGTTTATTAGTATATTAATTAATTTCTATTTTATTTCATTTTATTAATATACAGAATTATTATTTATTATTAATATATTAAATAAGTTTATATAATGAATTAAAATCTTATAAAATGTTCCTTTGTATATATATATATATATATATATATATATATATATATAATTATTTCTGTATATATCCTTCTCGGTTTTTGTTCAAATTTTACTGACACAATGTCGAGTTTATTAGTATATTAATTAATTTCTATTTTATTTCATTTTATTAATATACAGAATTATTATTTATTATTAATATATTAAATAAGTTTATATAATGAATTAAAATCTTATAAAATGTTCCTTTGTATGTATATATATATATATATATATATATATATATGTATATATATATATATATATATATATATTTCTGTATATATCCTTCTCGGTTTTTATTCAAATTTTACTGACAAAACATCCGGTAGATTAAAAGAGACGCTATCTTACATTACTTGATCTAGTTTTCTGGTAGTTTATATTTGTTTTTCTATTTTTAGTATTTTAATATGCCTTAGATTACTGTAGAAATTCTAATTCTCAATTGCAACAACTGTTTCGAAATAAAATTGCTCTATGACCCACCAAAATATTACTGTGGACTCTCAATTTGCCATTTTTGTGTAGAGATCCAATAATGTTACATGGATCCCGGGTGAGAACTACAGCTCTAGACAGACATTAGTCTATCAAGTGTGAGAGAGTTTTCTTTTTTGTGAAAAGAAGCTTTCGAAATTGTTTTTGTTTTAACCAAGACCCAAACGCTGACTTGTCGTGACGAATGTTATTTTTCGGTTATTTTAAACGAGTGGACGTTGGCGATCATGACTCTCTACAATTTCATGTTCGTTGAAGATCATAAAAAAATGTGTCTTTTTCTTAACTCTCTAAATCCCGATTTGCCACCCATTCGCACAATATTCTTACGTAGGTTCTGCTTTCAATATATCCTCTGAGTATCGAGTTTTCCACATCATGTCCCGTAGAAATTTCAACTCTCTCTTTCTAATATTACGTATACGTGTCATTTGTTTTTCTATTTGCTCACGTGTTTGCTCCATGGTATCCCCAGCATCTTTCTACAGAACCACATTTGTGTCACTTCTTCCGGTTTCTTCCTCCCCAGTCAATTTTGATCTTCAATTTCATTTTTGAGGAGACTATCCAGTATTGACTGCCATATAAGAGGACAGATATTAGATTCAACACCGTTTTTTTTTTTGTTTCTAACGAAATGTTTCTATTTCCTGATAGGTTGATTAGATTTCGAAAGTTATGATCCGCTATTCCAATGCACTTTCGGATTTCAGTGTCGCACTATCCGTCCTCTGTTAAAACACTTCCCAGATATTTGAATTGTTTTATGCCTACCCCCATGTTACCGAGTAGGATAATATTTGAAAATAATTTTCACTTTTTTTTTATAAAACACTTGACAGTAGAATCCAGAAAATATAACAGATTAAGAAGAAACTAGATCGTGTCGGAAGAGACGGCGGAAAGAGAGCTACAGTGCCGAAGGGACATAACAATAACCAAAGATGTCTTCGTGAACCTAAGCAAAATGTTAATAGATAGAAAAATGCCAAAGAGATTAAGAAAATAGTGCTAAACAACAGTGTAATAATTTACTGCAATAGATGTGAATGTTGAATATTTAAACTGTTAAAGAAGAGACATATACGATTCTACCGATGAATACTACATTGGCGGCAACGTTTCATCTTTTTTATATGACTAGATATAACCGGATGTTCTATGCTAAGAGTTCCTTCTATCGTACTACCCACTTTTGGAACCCTCTTCCGGTTTATTCCTCCCCAGTCAATTTTGTTCTTGAAAACATTTAAATATAATTTCAATTGTTTTCTTCTGTCTTCTTGATTTTTGTTATTTTATTGTTGTCTCTCCTTTATAGTGTTTTTTTTTTCTTCTACAACTATTCTGCAACTCTCATTACCCCCTTGCATCTTAGTGGCTTTATTGTCTTGTTTTGGGTGAAATTATTAACAAATAAATTTTTTTTAAAAATGACTGAGAAAAAACATGAGCAGAATATGAGTAAAGTGGATGATGTAAGGAAAATACTAACTGCTAGACATCATCAATAATAAGACATTGTATGGTTAATGTATGGTTGTGGACCAAGAGAAACAGTTCAAGATGGGAACAACGATTTGAAGATAAGGAAATCAAGCAAGGGCGAAAATTTATATATCTGGTAAATATTTTAATAGAGAAGGGAACATGACACCGAAATCCGAAGGTGCATTGGACTAATGAACTTATCTTTGTAAAATCTAAGCAAAGTACTAAGAAAGGGGGGGCAGTTTCATTCCAAACGGTGAAAAGTGTTCTGAATTTCTATTTAATATCAATACTTTTATATGGTAATGATTGCTACAAAAATTCATTACAGATGAAGACGAGACTTGAGGCAACAGAAATGAAGTGCTACAGATAGATGATGAGAATACCATGGACTGTTTATGTGAATAGCAAGGAAGTTCGACAGAAAATGAAAACAAAAACGTTAGGCTTACCGCCCAGTCATGTTGAAATTCCGGTTTCCGTAAGATCACCGAAATTAAACAACGTCAAGACTGTTCAGTACCTAGATTGCTAACCACTTAGGAAGATCAGATGATGTAAGCATGGATGTGGAGGTAGTGTAGTGTGGCACGGAATAGTTAATCGGAGAGTCGAGTTCCAATTCCCGTTGGGTTCGTTATATTCACTTACGCAGAAATATCATTGGGAAAGGTATGAATTCACTTTTCTCCCCAGATATGGGTTAATTAGTAAGACTTGTATTCCTAAACGAATATTATCTCGAAAAAAGAAAGTAGTGTTACAATATAAAATAGTTTCTGGTTTTAAATAACCTCCAAGGGATTGATAAGGTGCCGAAATCTAATCAATAAAAAAAATAAGGCTTATTTATTCCTCGAAGCAGGAAGATTCGAATTCTCATACACGGAATAAAAGAAAGAGGATTTAAACAAATTGAGTTACAGGACACATTCTTCAGATATTAAGCAGGTGATCATGGCTCTGGACAAATTGTTGTTCTTTGAAGCTCTTAATAAATCTTGTCTTTTTGGTATTTCACGTAATCCACGTTAATTCATCCACTTATTCAAACTCATTAAATATGTTTGTTTCAGCTATCCTTCTTGTCTGTCGCGTGAGTATCAGGTTTTCCAAGCCCACTTTCCTCATTAAGTGGCCTAGGAACCTCAGCTGATTCTTCCTGAAGTTTTTCTATTTCTTAGTACCCTGCTTAGCTTTTGGAAAGTACCTGTGTCTATCCAAATACGTCTTCTGATTTCAGTGTCAGATTCTCCGCCCTCTGTTAAAACACTTCCGAGACATTTAAATTTGTTTAATTTTGGTATCTCCGATTTGCAGTTCGCACTTTGGGCATTTCCTTTTACTAACAACCATCCATCCTGTCTTCTTGCCGTTAATGTTTAATCCTTTCTTCTCGCTTTCCTGCCCTACCTCCTCTAGTATTACCCGTAGTTTCCTTTCCGTGTCTGTTATCAACACTGTCATCTGCATATCTGTTAAGAATGTGGCTGCCAATAATGAATCCTAGTAGAACTTCTAGTTCTCTCAGAATTGCCTCACTGTATAGGTTGAATAAGTCCAGTGAGAAGCCACATCCTTATCTCTCACCCCTTTCTATTTTTGTATATCTGCTGAACTCATTTTCTATCTGTATGCAGGCTGCTTGCTGCGAAAAGTGTTAGTGGGATACATTAAGTGACCTACCTAATGATCTTATATGGTACACTATTTACATTATTCGAATATTTCCTCATCTTTGTTGCCATATTTATCACAACCTTTCGTCGAACCCCTTATTTCGCTCGCTGGGGTAGACTGTTCTAGTTCCACGCGACAGGTCTAATGGATGTCAATTATTAGTTATCTCCTGTTAATTCCCCTCTCCAAATTCTCCATCGCCTTAACCGGGTGTTGAACTCACACTCTTTGGGTCATGTCACTGGATCTAACTAACGCGTTTCTTCATTGCGCCATGTCTCCTTGAGGAGAACTTGAAGAGGGGAATTAACAGGAGATAACTGATAAGTGACATCCATTAGACATGGTACGTTGAACTAGAACAGTCTACCCCAGCGAGCAAAATAAAGAGTTCAGTTCGACATTCCAAACACATGAAGAAGGCCGGAGCGTACAACGGCCGAAACGTTGTAATAAATATGTCAACAAATATCAGGAAAATAGTCCGAATAATGTAAATAGTGTACATAATACCTCATCTCAGAAATATAGACAGATACTGACCTTACGTGCTGAGTGATAGGAAATTGTGGAGAGCCATGATTGGTCCCGTCTTGAAGCGACGGGACACATAAAAGAAGAGTGGTCTGTGAGATTATCTATCATTCGGTGGTTAATGATTCAGTTTTATCTTTTCACATAACTGCTGACAGATTTTTCATCATGTTACGAGGGTATTTTTTTCCCGCCGTGGCTTAATTGATTTTAATGAACGTTTTCTCTACACGTGGCTATTACATCTGATTTGTAAGTAATTATCTTGACACAAAGCTTAACAGATCCCCAGAATAACTTTCCCCGATCTCTAGCCGAAGTGAGTGTTTTATTCAATTAAGCCGCGATATCGCTACCTTGTGAACCACCTGCATTTTATTAAACGGTTGTTTGCTGGAGAAAACTTCATAAATTTTGAAGAAACAGGTAACATTTTTTTTTTTTTTACATAAAAAATCCGTCACTTAACTATTTAAGCATATGATTTGAAAATAGAATTTAAAACTAGACATTTATAAGAATTTCAGTGAGGAATATGGTTGATCGATAAATATCAATTTATTATTGAATGTTTAATTTCTTATTGAAAATTCTTATTAAATATTATATGTTCATTTTTACCCACCCTTTTACGAGGAATGCTACGAAACGCTTCCTATGTGATTACGTTCTCTTACGACAAAAGGAGGCGCTGCCGGTACAGTAGCAAAGGTTGAACCTTCGCCTCAACAACCCATATTTATTTTACCTTGTTACAGACAGCATCTGTATCATATGATATTGTGTACGAAGCCGAGTTGTTCCTCGTGACGAAAAGAAAAAATTCTCCCACTTGATATTTATCGACACTGACTATAACTTTACGTCGACTTGGACGCAATTACAGATGACAGATAAAGTTTCAGAAGTGGCCATAGTCTTAATACTTGAGAAAGGACGTTATGAACGGTCCTGCATAGCCACGACATAAAATAGAATCTACTAAACAGAGTTCGACAAAGTTTTCGTCTCTGTGTATCGACCTCTTCTGGTGACCTCGTAGTAGTAGACAAGAGATTTTTTTTGATTTGAGTAAAACAACTGTAATTGATTGCGGATTCTACTATCAGTTGTTTAATCACTAAGTACTGATCAGATTTAAGTCAAAATTGGCACCATTTTTTTTTTATTAATAATCTTTTTTAATTTTTTTTCCTAGCGTAAAAACCGCCCTATAGGGCGTCGTTTATGCTAGCTACTGCGTACGGCTCTTGATTAGGCTTTCGGCTTGTTCAAGAGTTTGAGTGTCCTTAAATCTTTGCATATTCTCAGCATTGGAAGCTCTCTTAGCTTCCGTTTAATTTGGGTTTTCATTTGGTTTGTGATGCCAACAAACACTAGTTTGACGCTTTTGTAATCCCAACGAATACTCGCTGTAACTTTCGTATTACTCTTTGTAGTAGAGACTTTGTAATCGCAGATACACCTATAGTACGCCGTTGAACAATACTGGTGCCAGACGCCTTCGAATAACACTCGCACTAATAGTACTTGCTCGATAATACTCGTTCGAATAGAACCCATATAGTGATCCGAATCTAGAAAAAGTATAGTGAATAGAGTAGAGAATAGCGATCCGAATATTAATAGAGGACAACTAGATATTGCGATCGTTAGTCGTCAGTTACTTCTTACATATGTGCGTTTCCTCTATATTTACGTGGTCTACTTAATTCAATAATGGGATCGCCTCTGTTTGCTCACTGGAGATATATGTTCACATTCAAATGTCGGTAGCGACACTTTATTCCTATATAACAATTTTCACGGGCCTTTCTTTTACTTGCTGCATCCTTGCTTTTTTTTTTATTGCAATTTGGTCCTCTGTTGGCGGAGATTTCTTTTTGCAAGGCATACTGCTGCCGTATGCAATAGGCAACAATAAACTACAGAATAACTCAAAATTGCTGTATTTAATTATTGCTTTAATATTTAAGCTTACCTTTTAAAAATTAAATGGTAATTCTTCTACCGCCATTTAATTTAAAGATAATTTGTTGTACGTAGGTCCTTACTTTCTGTACAAACAATTATTTTTTATTTCATGGGTGACTTTCTCTGGATTTCGCAATTAATTACGATTATTCCCAAATTTACTTCAAAGTCATAATTTTTATTCTACAAAAAAATTCGGCGCAAAAATCACGTAAAAATTCGCCGAAAACAATGGAAGTAATGAAAACTTGGGAATCTAAAATTTCTGTAACATGAGCTATTGAAAGTTAGAGACTTGCGTCCCTTTAATTGGAAAAGTGTAACAAATTGACACACTGACATTCGCATTTATTATATAGATTACGAACACCAGAGTGTACAACACAGGCCTGTTAGTAACAGTGTTCGGGCTTAGGTAAAGTTTGCAGACTTCGAGAGCTGGTCTTCTAGGTAAATAACCTGGTCTGGTGCTTCAGATAAGTATTAGGTTGCTGCAAAAATAATGTCCTTTTCTCACATAGCAACGCATGTGAGAAAACGACATTATTTTTGCACCAACCTAATATTTAGCGATTCTTGATAAAATACAAAGAATATGCAATGTTATCGATTCCGACCTGATATTTAGGCTTCAGTCACTTTCCCAACTCCGCAACGTAGCTTCACTATGGCTATTCTATCAATATTTTCATGTTAATTGTTCTAATGAACTCTAATGAATGTTTAGATATTATTTTATCCTCCCAGATAAATTGTGCATATGGGAACTAGTTAGGATTACATAGAGATTTTGAGGTATTATGGTGGTTGTAGTAAGAATAGTAAGTAAGAATGTGTTGTTTTAATGTAAGGTATACTGTAGTATGTATGTTTCAGTAATAGTGGCTAGCTAAGTTTAAGATAAAACAGATTGAAAAGCAGACTTCCCCTATCCCCCTATTGGTCTTGTGCCACATTTTTGTATTCTTCAAAATAAATATTATTTTCCACTATCGCACGTGAACTTTATGAATTTAAGCGCAGTAATTTTTTGGCTGCAAGGTCTCATCAAATTGCAGTTAAATTCGCTAGATGAAACCATAAGTTCAATGCAAACAGTTTCTTCTATCACACGTCTCGTTTGTGGAGCTCTTTTGGTTTCTTGCTTTGCGGTCAACTTTAACCTTCAAAAAATTAAATGTAGTGTTAATCATTATCTTCTGTCTTGTTAATTCAGGTTCTTTTATTGTTCTCTTAATATTTTTTTTTAATCTTCTGTAACACCAAGTAACCCGTTGCGTCTTAGTGGCTTTATTACCGTGCTTGGTTTGAAATGATTGAAAACGAAAGAAGAAATGCGTCTCTTTTACGCTGCATTTCTTGCGATTATCTTTGAAGATTGTTAGAATAGAAAATGAAAAAGATAAGCGGTTTGATTGATAAATAAGACCCGTAATCTAATAATTAGTTATCTGTGTAGAAAGCGAATTAGGCGTGCCGAGTTCAATTCTCATAGGATACTCTTTCGTTTATTTCGCGCTATTGTCCATGGAAAAGGCATGAATCCAACTCCCTGTCAGCTAAATGTTAAATAGCATGACAGACAAGGCTCTCTTGCGTTGAACCGGCAACCAGCCGAGAAGAAGATAAAATCTGATTTCAAAATCTCCCTGAAAAGGGTTGTGTTCCTTCAAGCTATCATGCCCTCGCCATTCCAATGCTGACATGACCACAGTTAATGTAAGGCCTCTCCGGACTATACGAGACTCGGATGTCGGACAGTTTTTAATAATAGTTGATACAAGTCTTTAAGTTGTTTAAACATTTCACACGAAAACTTATCATTTATCTCTTTATTTCAGGTAAGATTTTCTGTTGTTTGTAGCAAAACCGGTGGACTATTAATAATGTCAATAATTTATCTTGGATATTCAGCCAACGGAAGATAAATCTATTTGCCATTAGGTTGTTTGGAAAATAATGTCCGATTTTAGACTCAAATTTTATTCTCGAATTAATGTATTTAAACAGTGTTTACATCAGTCAAAATAGAGATCTTAAGCATCTGTACATTTCAGTCGTAGAGTTACAAAGTAATTTAGGTATTTACGATTAAACTGAAAGTTTGGAAGCCAACAAATATTTAAATGCTGACTCTGTATCTTTTTTTGCAACGGAATGTCACCATATGTTTCGTTAATCTTACTTAGCTAGAACTCGTACAAAAAATGTAAGCGCATCTCTCTTCGCACTTTTTCAAGATGATGGGTATATTCAGTTTTAAAGTTAAATTATGAATGAGATTGATATAAATTTAAAAAAAGAGACATTAATAATTAGTATTGAGTAATGTAATTTTCTGTAACTATTTTGATGATATGTGTTGTAACCTAGGGAAGTTTACTGAAGAGAATAATCAAACGAAGGTTGGTAATCAACGATAATACTTAGGACAAGAACAACATATATAAGATTCGCCAGAAGCGCATAGAATTAGTCAACTGCTACAAGTAGATGAGGTGAATTTCACAATGAATCGCCAACTAAAGGATATATACCAATCGCCCCATGCGGTCAGATGTGCACAAGGCCGAATTTAATGTGGGATATCCGATCCCATAGGCTCGGCCAGAAATTCCCCGTAGACCCCGTATAAAACGGGGTCGAGTTGCTGTTTTCCGAGACGAGACTCTGCCCTTCGACATAGCCTCCTCTGTAGATCCTCTGTCCGTAGGCAGAGAGTTTGACCAGTACAGCTGGAGACGAATCTCCAAATCTAAGATATCTACCAACCGCCCCACGCGGTCAGATGTGGAACAAGCCCGAATTTAATGCGGGGTATTCGAGCCCGTAAGCTCCGCCAAAAATTCCTCGTAGACTCCGAATAAAACAGGCTCCTGTACCTGTTTCCCGAGATGAGACTCTGCCCTTCGATATAGCCTCGTCCGGGGATCCTCTATCCGCGGAGGCAGAGAGTTTGACCAGCACAGCTGGAGACCAATCTCCAGCTCAGTATTCACTACTGTATTTGTGGAAATGGTGGCATACTCATTATCTGCTACAACAATATGAACAACCAAATAACACAGTCCGCCTGAAGTTATCTGGAGCAGATAAAACTGAATAACTCGATTTTTTTTTTGAACAATTTTTGTCAAATTTTAAATAATTAATATAGACGTGAGAACAAAGCTTGTGTTAAATTAGTTTCAACAAGTTTTCTTAAAGCTTATTGAATTTATTATACACACTGCAGTCTGAAGTTATTATGCGAAACCAGAAACCACTTTTACTCCAATAAAAATGTAATAAAATCAGCAACAATTGATCAGTACCTATAATAGAATAAATAACAAACATATATGATAAGAATTTGAAGAATTTATATCTCAATATAGTGAGCC
Source organism: Acanthosepion lycidas (assembly GCA_963932145.1). Taxonomy (NCBI): domain Eukaryota; kingdom Metazoa; phylum Mollusca; class Cephalopoda; order Sepiida; family Sepiidae; genus Acanthosepion; species Acanthosepion lycidas. Next base: position 123,353,632 of record OZ010572.1, read on the forward strand.
TCCTTCTCAATAACAGCCAGCAATCTATTATCCATTGAATTTGTTAAATATTTCAGTTTATCAGATTCAATTTCTAACATGTTGGTTTTAATTGATCCCCACAGGCCGGCTTTACTGCGATAATGTTCCCCGTCTTCATATAATTTCGTCTTCACAAATGACCATAGATTTTCCATCGGATTCAGACTGGGACTTGATGGTGACCATTCCATTATCGTCTCTTCTGTAAATCTTTAAAACTCAAAAAATTTACGGGTAACCTTAAATACATAAGGAACATTGTAGGGCATAAATACACACTTTACTTTGAAACTGTGAAGATCGGACTTGTATCATTCATATTCATGACCATGAGAAGATTGTTAATAGGGTGTATTGAGGAAAGGACAGAAGATTAATGGGGTTCAAGATGGCAGAAGGTGGCGATCGATGTTGCATTTAGATCTTTGAAGATTGTAGTTATAAAACAGGTAAGAAATCGGAAAGGTATTTCCACATCTGGTAAGTGCGAGAAAATAAACTGGTGGAGTAGAAGTAGCGGTTACATTTAGCAATTTCAACAGTAAAAGGGCGGGATCTATAAATTCGTGTAGTCGGGGCACCAGGGAAAGAATCTAGCAGAGTATTTGCCATTAAAACAAAAAGTATTTGTAGGTAAGACAGAGGGAAGCTACGTTACGGCGGTAAGAATGTGACTGAAGTCGAGATGCCAAAACAGGATCGATTACATTCAAGATACTTCTTTGGATTTTGTCAAAACCCTCGTGATGAATAGCGGGAGCACTACACCAGATATGGCAACAGTATTCAACGAACGGACGAATGGTAGATTTGTAAGATGTGCAAGATGGAGGCAGACGAGAATGAATATATATATATATATATATATATATATATATATATATATATATATATATATATTATAAATCCATGAATCATTCATACAAAAACAAATATAGAGGTTAATGATTTAAATGGCGAGAATACATCGTCGCAAACAATATAAATAAGATACATCAACCCCTAACCTGTATATGAATGATATGATCCGCGTTTATAAATTCCAGTTGCATAAGGTATTTTTAATTTTTTACAAGCTTTCGTCTGTTCCTACAGACATCATCAAGTATGGAAGTAGATTTAGTTCTTGTTTTTACTTCTCAGTAATAAGAGGACAACGAAAATAGTGATATAATCCGAAAAAATGCTATGAGAATTGTGTTATTGTTTTGGAACGTGTGGTCGCAACGCTGAGTTTGAATTTAAATTTTAAGGTTGTGCGTTTTAGTACAAATATAGCAATAAGAGATTTTTTTTACTGGTAAATTTTCCGTGAATATGGCATGAACTATATTGTTCAATAATTACAGTAATGTCACACTTATCCGAGAGTTGCACATTGGATCAGTTATTTTAATTTAAATTAAAAGGTGCAATTATAATTTATAAATCCATGAATCATCCATACAAAAAACAAATATAGAGGTTAATGATATAAATGGCGAGAATACATCGTCGCAAACAATATAAATAAGATACATCAACCGCGAACACCATTTATAAATTCCAGTTGCATAAGGTCTTTTTAATTATAAGCGATATATTTTTTGCAACCTTGGTATCGAATTTCTTTTCAATTTGATCTGCTTACTTTGAAATGAGGAAAGATTTCATCTTTGGGCTCAGAGTTTTCTCGTATGATAGTTATCGTAAACTGATGTGTCGCTATGGACTTTTACCGTGTCGCCGAGGTAAACTGAAAGATCTCAAGGACCTATAGCCGACTAAATGAGATTAGAAGGGATGAGTTCGCCCTACGCTGCGAATCAAAAATATTAACCTGGGGTACGTCGACGTGGTGTAATCGTTAGCAAGCTTGTCTCGCTAGATCAGTTACGAGAGAATAGTGAGTTCGATCCTCACTGGGTGCCCCATAGTTTCGGCCCTGTGCCACATATAAGCTGTGCTTAGAAAAATCACTTTAAGCTACGATTAAAAAAATCACGTGAAAACTCAAGCTATTTTATTAAATAGACTCGTCAGATTGAGACGTCAGTATGGATGTCATGCATTGAGTGAAACCCGTTTAGAAATCCTTAAACTGTAACTTCACTACTATGTCTTACCCAGATTAGGGGTTAAAATATCTTCAAGCGAATGAAGCTTGTTGGTCTTGGATAAGACAATCTTTCTTTTAATTTAGTGGTTTGGTTTGTTTTGTTTTAAGACATAAAAACCTCAATGGGTTATTTAAAGCCGACAACATTTTTAGGATAGATTCGTATGAATAGAAAATGTATTCATTGGTTTAGATTGGTTTCGTTTATTTTGCTTTACGGCATGTCAACCTCTATGGGTTATTTAATGCCGACAAAATTTTTTATTGCTTGTAATATTTTGTTTTATCAAAAATCTGTTTCTGGTAATAGTTTTCCATCATAATTTTATTGCTGGTAATAATTTTTTTTCAAAAAGTATTGCTGGTAATAGTTAATTATTTGCCCATATCTGGGACCCTGAAAAGTGCTACCAACCCGGATCAGAGTGGAACTGGGAACACCAGGAGGTAAGAGTTGGTTCCACGCTTCTCAAAACCTCCTGATCAGAGGCCTTTCTGTTGGACTTAGTTTATCGACTTACCCATTAAGCGGATGTAGTTTAACCCAGGACGTTTAGTGGGCTGATGCTACAGAATCACAAAGAATTGTACTAAATTACATAACCCACATCACTTGAGAACTTTCAACAACCTCGCCAGATAAAATGATATCAAATATTCTTCGAAGAGAAAATAATGACATAAACAATATGTTTACATTCCACTTTTCTTGAAGAAAAAAATTAGGAAGAAAACCCGTATCAATACTGGAGAGAGCGATAAGACATACTGGAATTGAGAATCCTATTTTCCTGAAAATTTTCTTGAAGGGAAAGATTTTACAATATTAAACCGACAGTTTTACGCGCTGTTTGGTCATTGATTGCAAAATGTTTCCTTATAAGGAAACATCTGGTATTATCTTTACTGAAGAGGCTTAAATTATTGCTGTTATTTGTTCTTTCTTTTTTGATTAGTTTTTCTCTCTACTTATGTAATAATGTGACAGTTAACATCACTTAGATGCATGAAGATTTTAGTGAACTGTTCTAGTAGTCTGTTGATATCATATTCATTTTAGGGGACATGTGTGGAAGAATATATATACAGAGTAATATTAATTATGTAGGGTTGCTTTGACACTAACTTACGGATTAGATTCAAGATAGCTTTTGAGTTGATGTATATCATTTGTAATTAGCATTGATACCAATTCAGAAGCCATGTGCTTAAAAACATGTATGGTTCGTCGTTTTAAATATTCCTGTTATTATTCTGCTTGAGTAAGGCCTCTTGACTGCAAACAATTGCGCGAAATATGTTGTTAACAGAATAAGTTGATTAAATCTTGGATGTTTTTATGGGACATAGTATATGATTGATGCGTTTTTTTTCTTTTTTCAGAAAAATATTTTTAGATTGGAAGAAGTTTTTGGAAGAGAATAAAGAGTTAGTGATACAAGTAGTAATAATTAACCCATATCTGGGGGAAGAGGAGGTGGATTCGTACATTCCTAGTAGTCTTTGCGCGTAAGTGAATATAATGAACCCAAGTGAAATTGGAACTCGGTTCTCCAATTAACAATTCTGTTATCCATCGGATACTTTGTCATAATGGTTGGTACAAGTTTTTAATTGGTTCAAACATTTCACAAGAAAACTTAACATTTATCTCTTTATTTCAGGTAAGGTTTTCTGTTGTTTATAGCAAAACCGGTGAACCATTAATAATATCAAAAATTTAGCTTGGATATTCAGCCAACGGAAGATAAGATCTATTTGCCATTGTGACATTGCTTGTAGTGGCACTTGCCTGTCAGTGAATATTACGAACCCAACTGAAATTGGAACTGGGTTCTCCGATTAAGAATTTTGAGTCATTATCTATTACACCATCCGCGTACCCAAGCTTACTGTACCTGGCATTTCCTCTCTAGGTACTCACCAGGTCTGACATCGCTTCACTTCGATAATCGTATGGAAATTGGTGGTGCAACTATATAAGGACGTAGGCACCCGTAATATAAATGTTATTGGACATGTTTTATTTGTTTCATTTTTTGTTTTGTTTTCAAATGTGTCGTAACGGTTTGCAGTCGTCAGATGACCCATGGCGTTTGCGGCGTCCATTCGCCTCTATTTTACACACAGAATTGTACACACAGAGCGGTTACGCTGAGTGTAACATTCTTCTGTGCAAAATAGAAGAACAATTTCAGGTTATGTGTCAACAATAATATATATATATATATATATATATATATATATGCTAAAGATACCACTTTTCGTTGGAAATATATAATATTTTGAAATACAAAAAAATAAGAAAGGATGTAGCGGTATCTACTTCTTAACCCAGTAAATGACGGACCAGCATCTAGCGAAAAGGTAATATTCCCTGGTAAAGAAAAAAACATCTACTTCCCAAATTTGTTTAGTCATAATTTTTGATCTTGTGTCTACAACTGTGAGTTTATAGTGTCTATCACTAACTACACCCTCTCTGTAAATGAAAAGTAGTCGGCTAAACTTCCCTATTGGAGAAAAATAAATTACCCAGTAGAGACAATATATGCTGTACTATTTAATAAAAAGTCCCTTCTGTTGGAAAGAACGCTTAATTGATTTTCAGTAAAAGTCTAAATTACTGAGTGTACGAATTTGGTGCATTGACCTGAAGATAGCTTTTGAGACTAATATAGCGACAAAACCGACTCGTGGTCGTCAAGCATCATTTCGATCACTTAATTAATCACATATTATTTCGTGACTGTCAAATGAGGAGCATCATTGACATGCTATGTATTGCTCTATTTTTCCCAACAAAGATTAATTTTCGTATTTCAGAAATGCTGAAGGTAACTATGTTCGTGTTTGTTTGGATTTATTTGACTTCTTTTTTCCTGTTTATTCTTCTTAGATCGATAAGCCATTGACGTTTGAGGCCAATGTACAAAAGGATATTTGGTGTTTTTGTAACTACGATTCTGCTTGTGTATGTTGGGCATATGTTTTCATTATAATGTTATAGAATATCCCCGTCTTCAAAACTATCTCAGATTATTCGTTGAACCAGAATATTTAAATTTGTCGGGTTTATTTCACAATCATTGGAATATATCTATATGTATGTATCATTTTTTTTCTATAACGAATGGCATTAGTTTATACAAAGGATATAATACCAAACAAATCTTGTATATCTTCGCCATGTGACTCGGTGTTAAAATGTACATAAATCTGAATCAACACTGCGGTTAGACGGGAAAATATCAAGGCAAGTCATTCGCCTTGACAAGTTAAGTATATGCAGAAAACATAGGCGTATCCAAGGGAATCGACGAGAACCTGAAATATTTAGATACTCTAGATTTCATTTAGTCTTATCAGGTATTATTACAGGCATGACAAAATTTTGAGACGTTCGAATCGATTGACGGTCACCGACCGCATTCTGGCGTATGCACTAGAAAATACGTTTGAATCTGTCTTCTGTGGCATGAATCCACCGTTTGTGGTCATCTCCAGTTCACTTGGTTGACATGTGTCCCCGATCGTCTCTGTATTCAGTTTACGTCGATCCCGTGCTTCTCGCTGTCTCCGGTTGTCGTCGGTTGGACGGTCGTCGTTGTGTTTGGTTGATAGACTCACTCATTCATTTCCGTCTCCATTTACTATGGATGCACAGCTCATCGCCCCCTCCAGGTGGCGTGGATCGCCCACGTGTCGCAATCTCCCATTCAGGTGGGTCTTTCGATCGTCGCTGTCGGTTGACGTTGGTCCCCAGTTCGTCGTCGACACTGGTTGGCGTCAATCTCACGCTCGTCGCCGTCTCCGGTTGGCGTGGATGGACAATTTGTCACTTTTCCCGATTGTTATGGTTTTCCCCATCCTGTTGTCTTAGATCCATTGCTCATCGCCGTCTCCTGTAGGTGTGAATCGTCCGATCGTCGCCGTCTCCTGTTGGCGCGAATCGCCCGATCGTCGCCGTCTCCTGTTGGCGCGAATAGCCCGTTCGTCGCGATCTCCTGTTGGCGCGAATGGCCCGATCGTCGTCGGGTTCGGTTGATGGTGATCCCCAATTAGTTTCTGTCTGCAGTTGGCGTCGGTCCCTGTCTATAGTCGTTTCCCAATTTAATATGCTAACATTAAAATAAGATGAGAAACAAAATTCCCTTACAAAATATGATCTTTGGTCAAGTACGATTTGCCGAGGTTATAGAAGCTACCTATCGATACAAAACTATTAGTTATACACGATTTTTTGCAAGACCTAAACAGAAGAGGATAAATATTGATCCACTGAGCATATTCGGTAGCCTAAGAGAAAAAGTGCTTTAGCATCGATATCTGGATATTCGGGTTACCTCTTCCAAGCAAAGGTTATATTTGAAGATGCTGAATGATAGAATGGAAATATTCAGGCACTTATTTAAGTGAAAGAGAAAAGAGTTTTTTTTTTTTTTTTTTTGCGTTGCTTTATTTGGTTTTATCTAACACGAAACTGTGAATAAGAAATGGGATTGAGAAAATCCCACAGGTCAATATGGCTCAGGAAAAGTTTGTGTAAATCTGCGCAATAGATAACGAATTAGCACGAAGCTTATTTCCTGTCTCATCTTATATACACTCTCACAAACACAGTCGTCTACCCATCAAATGACTGTTTGCTGCTACGACTTACTAAGTTAATCATACAAATTCCCTTATATATAGTGATTTTCCTAGCGTAGCTTCGATGCGGTACAAGGCCGAAAGTAGGGGCAGCAAGTGAGGATCGAACTCACTACTCAGTCGTAATTGTTCTTACTAACCATTACACCACCTCGAGGTGCACACATTCCCTTATATATATGTATGTATGTACCACCTGACCCGGCGTAGAACTTGCATACACACACATAAACGTATATATATATATGTGTGTGTGTGTGTGTATTCTTCGATAAAACGAAATGAGTTCTTTAAGTATTTATCTTATCTAAAAATAAATACACTTAAATTCACTTTCATCACTGCCGTGCGCCAATGGCTTATGAGTAGATTCTTCGACTGACGGCAGTTCAGCCGGGTTTCGATCCTAGACAGAGGCAACTGAACGTCTAGTCACACTCATGAATTGTGATACAGCGAAACTGTCTGTCTGTCTGTGGATGACTATATATATATATATATATGTGTGTGTGTGTGTGTTGTGGAAGAACAAAGAAAGACCTTTGTTTTCTCCACATTTCCAATGTCTGAGTACTTTGACATTTGGCGCATTTGGGCTATGTCGCCTGTTTCTTCATTTTCAAGTATCACTTTATATATATATATATATATATATATATATATATATATATATATATATATATATATATATATATATATATATATATATATATAAAGTTGCTTACAAACAACTAAATTCATTCAAAAATAAAGTGGTTTACCGGTGCAGTAATGTTTGAATTTCGGGTTTATACGGTGTAAGCGCCTTTTGCAGGAAATGACTGTTCCCCATTGTTTGTATTGATATTGAACATTACTCGCATAATGGCGACTTTCTGGGAATCAGTTGCGTTATAGAAACGCCGATAAACTTCCTGTTCAACAATATCTTACATGGGATTTGCGTCTGGCGTGTTAGGTAGCCACATGTCTGATGTAATGTAGTCGTGCCGATTTGCCACCAACCAATATTGGGTCCCTTGCAGTTTTTTTTTAGCAGGTACAGAGTCCTGCTGTAACACATACCGAACAGTCAAGCAAATATATATCTGACGGCGATTCGCCATTACTTGTAAAATCTTCGATACATCTGCTGCCTGGATGCGTATTTCTCTGTATGTTTGGCAACAGGAATAATTACTCAAACCTTTACGAAAACGTTGATTATTCATTAAGAACCAAAACAGCGATAAATGAGCAAAACTAACAGAATCAATGAGAAGATATGCGTGTTGAGAAACTTGCAAGAATGTCTAAATTGTTTCATCGACGAAGCCGACATCCATAATTACTCCTCAACAGCACTTGGTGACGAAGCACTCGCTCTGACAACAACTGGTTCTAATCACCAAATTGAACGGCGTTGTGTTTTAGCTTATCTGTTGGCTTCATGATGAAGATCTGAATTTCTTGTGTCGTGTGTTGCTGCACACAGTGAAGTCGTAACCGCTTCCAGGACGACAGTATAGCGAGCAGCATTCACCCGAAATCCGAAAGAAGTGGGGAAACTTGGTGTGAATAAAATGAGAAATATCAGAAGTAGCCGCATACAAATATTTATCCTTTTTCTGGATCATTTTTCAGTCATGGTTGAATATTTTTTCTTCTGAAAAAAAAAATGTTTCAAATTGTTCAGTAATCATTTTTTCTTGGAGTAAGCATTGTGTGCGTGTGTGTGCAGGCCTGAACTGCACTTTCCTCGTCACGTATGACTTTTACCGAATGTCGTGAGGCAACGCATTGCGAACTGAATACTCGTACACCTCATGGACGTTCAAGGATTCGTATCGGTAGGGTTTTGTGCCCAATGTACGAATTGTGATGTCGGGATACTGTCTGGACGTTGTAAATGCTTTCTACACTTCACCGTAGCTGACACATCCCCGCTGAGTATCGGGCTAGTCTGTTTGCCCATTTCTACCGGATAGTTTGTTCGATGGTCACTGGGATCCAGGTCTTTGTAGCGAACTATTACTAGTTGTTTGTGAGTCACTCACTAGATGCCAGCTCTTGTAGCTTTGTACGAAGTGTAGTCAGTTTCGTTGTGCTTGGAATAAAATTTCCTATGTTTCGTTCACGAATGCACGCACGCAATTTTGTAGCGGGTCAAATTTGCATAACTATAAAAATATCTTTATGAAGCAAACCTGACTTAAGAAGCCTGTCGTTTTTTAAATATACGACTCTTAAATCCGCCACTTTCTTTTTGGGATACTTTACACGCAAGACTCATTCTATTATGTCTTTACATTCCTTGTTTTTAAATTCCGCAAGACATTGTTGCGGTATCTATAACAACCCAGTTTTGTTTTTGTTTTGTGTATTTTTTTTTAAGTGAGTAGGTTGCTAGCCTACTGCACAACCCCCAATCTGGAGGATCAGGTTTTCTTTTGAATTCAGAATTGTCCTTCTCCTAAAATAGTTGCCACCGATGGCCTTGTTGACCATGTTCACCATAGTCTATGAATATAAAATAGAGCGCAGTACGTAATCTGTTCAATGGAACAACGTTAAAGATTAACACTCACGAGTAAGATACTCTACTGAATCTGACTATATCGCCAATACCACCAGCAGCTCTTCCGTAATTCTTCGGTCTTCGATATCTCTTGTGGATTCCGAGATGAAAATCGGTCTCCAATGAATGATAAACGCAAGAAATAAAGATAAGATATTAAATGTATTTACACAATAATACAATGGGTATATTGTTAGTAAATCCAGGAACGCGGTTAGTCGTAATAATAATATATATAGTCTCGAAGTAGAATTTTCTTAGTGTCTACGTGCTTGTAACAGACTTCAACAAAGCGGTTATCTCACACTTTAACTCTACCTCCAACTCAATCACAATCTCTGCTCGCTCTCCCAATCTCCGTATATTCTGACTGACTGTCGGTATTTAACGGCAGCAGTCCCAGTAACACTCTGGTCGAGTCCACTTATATGAAAAAGGGGTGGGCCCCATATCAATATCAAAGGCTGGCCGTGAGTATTCAGGAAAAATCATGGCCTCCTTTATACACGTCGCATTGAATATTTTGAGCCTTCTGATCGGTTAACCCTTCTATTGGTGAACTATAAAATGAGTCAGCTCATTTTGGCTGGCTCACTAGTACACCAGGGTACCCAAAATCTCCAACAGGCCTGTCCTGCTATTTACCCATAGCTTGGGAGAGAAGAAGAGGATTCATACCTTTCCCAAGGTATTTGCACGTAAGTGAATGTAATGGATTCAACTGGAATTCGAACTCGGCTCATTTCTCAATCCGAGCCATTATCCATTACTCCACCGTGCCTCCATGTTGCTACTTGATTGCTGCGAAGTTCTTGTGGTGTTGTAGTTAACTTAGTAAATAAAAGCTATATGGGTTTTTTGGAATGACATAATGGTTAAAAAGCTAATGTGGTTGACCTTTACTAATGACTAGTCAACTTCTTCACATGGTGCTCCATATGTGTGGCTTTGTGGCAAACTAATTTTATTAAATATTTTGATTGGCTCAAAGTAGTTTTATGGTTGCTGAGTTAGTCTGGTTGATCGAGACTAGTTAGTAACAAAATCGACCCTTCTTGAGTGCCACATAAGTGTAGCAGTGTCCAAAGCAAAGCTTAATAAACTAAAACAGAGATATTGATTCTCGTAAAGAAAATGATCGAGTCGAACAGATAAAAAAAAGCAATGCATTAGAAAAATTATGAAAATTCAAAATTTTAGACGAAGTGGAGACAGAAGAAATTATGTAATCCAGCACGTATAAACTTGACCTGTACTTTAAATTAAAAAAAGTACAGTATCAATTTTTTTTTTAAATTATATTTGTATAAAAATAGCTTTGGTTTTGCCAATATTGATATCTATTAGGTTGTTGGAAAAATAATGTCGTTTTCTCACATATGTTACTATGTGAGAAAACGACATTATTTTTGCACCAACCTAATATATATATATATATATATATATATATATATATATATATGCAAATGCAAAAGATTGTCAGTTTCAAATATTTTCTTCTGTGCACTCCCGCCTACATTTGAAATAACGACCATCATTCATATGATTGTTGTTGTCTGTTAAAGCTGTTAAACTCGAATATTTAACGATGTTATAGGTATATTTATACGTGTATTTTTTTGTCGTAGAACTCACAATGAGCTTAGTCAATCATTAAATTAAGAATTAAGATTCATCAGAAGTTGCATATAGGAAAATCACGACATTCTCACTGGCACTTCTAGTATAAATAAATACGCGAATAAAAATATTATTTTCTGAAAATGACATGAAAGCGTGAAGCTGATATTCACCGGTGTTGATTTATTTAAATTGATTCCCAAATTTGATCAGATGTTTTTGAATACCTTCATCGTTAAGTTGGGATTTTTTAAAATTTTACAGCACCCCCTTGCTCTAACTCCCCCTCTCTCTGTATATGTATATATATATGGTAGAAATTGTTCTTAGATATCTATCAATCTTAGTATGATTTTATTTATTGCAATCCTTTCACTTGGGAACGCTTCAGGTCAGATGGAAATTTTATGACCAGTTTACTTCCTCAAGTGAAGAGGTCAGCGTAACCAATGGCTGTCAATTTCACTCAGTATTTGAAACCTTGCGAAGAAATTTCTTGCGAATATTGTGAAGCCACAAATTGTGTCCATCTCGGAACTGAATCTCTTTGGCGCTCAAGATATTTTTTTCTATTATGGTGACATCTCCCCCACACCCACACACAGCTTTTTTTTACCTCTATCCCTTTTTGAAGAATTTACTCTCTATAACGAAAACACTATCATTGACAATAATAGAATCAAACATACGCGCATATATTAATATAGAATACTTTTTAAAGAACATCGGACATAAAACTTTTTGTACACACACATATATACGTACATACAAAAGCATTCACGGTACTAACAAAAAGAATGGTGGACCTTATAGGCGATCCGTGTATAATATTAACAGTTATGGCGTCATCAGTATCCATTAAACTGGACTTGAAGACCATAAGTAGTGAGTTCGATTTACACTGGGTACAGTAAACTTGTCACCTTCTGTCTAATCTATGTTAAGTGTAGAATGTAACAACTACACCTTTGTATAAATTCTTTGAAACAACCGCTTTAGTTTCCTTTATTTCAACATACGGTCAGTTTTAGACTCACTGCAGTGACAAAGTGTAATATATTTCTATTTTTGCTCAGATTAGGTCATTGCAGTGGTGAGCAGTAATATGAATCTATTTTGTTGAGTGTATGTTTGGCCTTGAAAAATATTGCGTCATCCGTGATTGCATCAGATTTTTATCACGCCCAGACACTATTGTCTCGACTGTCGATTAATTGTTCTAACGTCATTGTTTGCGATGGACGTTATTCCAAAGAAGCATATGAAAATTGTAATTCTGTACGAACACAGTAGTAAGTTTTACCAGTGAGCAAATCAAAGTACCATAGACTGGCCTGAAAAATTTCCTGATTTAAATCTAATCGAGAATCTGTGGTCCACCTGCAAGGAACGACTTCGTGGAATGGACATACGAGTTACTAAAATGTGTACAAGATCATGTTTCATTGGGAAATTAGGAAAAAAGTAAATAATAAGGAAATTATTCGTTTTCTTTCAATTTTCACAAGGGTGTATCACTAGCTTATATGAGCTTTTAACTTGGTGTGGCAGTGTATAAACAGAATGTAAAAAAATTACTTCAGAGAAGACTGCGGAAGTTTGGACATATGAAAAATTAGTTATCCATTATGGTAACTAATTTTTGCATGGTCAATGTTTCCAAAATGTCGCAATGTCCGATATTTATATTTATATATATATATATATATATATATATATATATATATATATATATATATATATATATATATATATATATTCTAAGATTCGCTAAAAAGAAATGAGCATACTTGATGAAAAAACTACCCTAGCTTTAAGAACAAAAATTTATTGTCAAATTATTTGTTATTATTAAAAGGAAAGATGAAACGATTCTTTGATTAAATTATATTTTTTACCTTCTAGAACATTCAAAATTTTGGTTAAACATTTTGTTTATCTTGCGCCAGCAGGTGACAATAAATTAGTATGGGAAATTTTACCTCTTTTTTTCGATGACAAACACATTAATTTTGGAAACTTTAATAAATCTTTCATGACTTATTATGAAATGAATTTAATTATTTTAGAAATATTTATTTTAAGGAAACCCGTGGCAAAATATTTTTTTTACATGTGTTACTTACCACTTATTTAATTTTATGAAATATAGAGGAATTCATTTTTGTAAGGCGCTTAGATTTAAGGACATGTCCTTAGTGAATTTGTATCAGTTTTTTTTGTTTCACCCATTTCTAGAAAACCTGCACTGAATCGTAAAATAAAAATGAAAAAAAGCTAATAGATTATTTAAATAGAAATTTTATTTGACCGCTTCAATTTTCTCACCCACTTCGCTTTGGATAAGTATAGGATGAATTATATAGGAAAGCTGAAAGAGAATACCCAAGGTGTTTGAAAAATGTTTGGGAAGATCTGCCATCTACATTATTTCAAAAGTTTTGGAAAGAATGGCAAGCATTTCTAAAGTCAATTGGTTGTTTTATTGACGAAAACATATGATGAGGTTGTAAGATTGTCTTTCTCATAGTTAATTGCTTATTTTATGTCAAAATAGGAGCAAATGCACTGCGATTACTGAAATTGTATAATTTTGTCTACAGAGAAAATATGTCATAAAACGTTTATTTCTAAGTAATAGATTAAATTAGAAATGTTATCAAATGACTTAACACATAATCCTAACAAATAAAAAGAAATACGTAAGATATTTCAGTATCTGTCAATATTTCTGAGATGAGGTATTATGTATACTATTTACATTATTCGTACTATTGTCCACATCTCTGTTGCCATATTTATTACAACGTTTCGGCCCTTGTACGTTCTGGCTTTCTTCAGGTAGATTGAATGACGAACTGAACCCTTGAGATAGACTGTACTAGTTCCATTTGCCATGTCTAATGGATTTCAGTTATCTCCAGGTAATTTAACACTTCAATTTCTCCACTGCCTTAACCAGGTATTGAACTGACAGCATTTTGGGTCCTTCCATTGGATCTAACCAATGCCTTTAACCACTGTGCCATGTGTCCTTAAGGACACAAAGCACAGTTGATATTAAGATATTTCTTATCTATTCATCTGTCATTATTTTAGACAATTATTCGTTCAATAATAATACTTATAATTAACCCTAATATTGAGATAAAAAAATGGAATGATAACAGCAAAATTACAATATGAGCAGTGGTAAAAATAGTTGCTGAAAAGATTAGGTTTATAATATCCAGAAATTCATACCCATATGTCCTCAAGGACATGGCACAGTGGATAAAGGGGTCCAGTGAAAAACAGTGTGAGTTCAATACTCGGTTAAGGCAGTGGAGAACGTTCAGAGGGAAAATTACCAGGAGATAACTGATAACTATCAAATATGGCAAGTGGAACTAGAACAGTCAACCCCAGTGAAATTCCAACCACGCGAAGAAGGCCGGAGCGTGCAACGGCAAAAACGTGAGAAATATGGCGACAAAGATGAGGACATTACTCCGACTAATGCAAATAATGTAATATATATATATATATGTGTAATATATATATATATATATATATATATATATATATATATATTATATATATATATGTGTGTGTAAAATATATATATAATATATATATATATGTGTAAATATATAGATATAATATATATATATATATATATATATATATATATATGTCTGTGTGTGAAAATATATATATATATATATATAATATATGTGTAAATATATATATATATATATAATATATATGTGTAAATATATATATATATATAATATATATGTGTAAATATATATATATATATAATATATATGTGTAAATATATATATATATATATATATATATATAATATATATGTGTAAATATATATATATATAATATATATGTAAATATATATATATATATATAATATATATGTGTAAATATATATATATATATATAATATATATGTAAATATATATATATATATATATAATATATATGTGTAAATATATATATATATATATATAATATATATGTGTAAATATATATATATATATATATATAATATATATGTGTAAATATATATATATATATATATATATAATATATCTGTGTAAATATATATATATATAATATATATGTGTAAATAAATATATATATAATATATATGTGTAAATATATATATATAATATATATGTGTAAACATATATATATATAATATATATGTGTAAATATATATATATATGATATATATGTGTAAATATATAGATATATATAATATATATGTGTAAATATATATATATATATATATATATATATATAATATATATGTGTAAATATATATATAATATATATATATATGTAAATATATATATATATAATATAGATATATATGTAAATATATATATATATAATATATATGTGTAAATATATACATATATATATATAATATATATACGTGTGTAAATACATATATATATAATATATATCAATGTGTAAATGAATATATATATATATATAAATATATATATATAATATATATATACATGTGTAAATATATATATAAATATATATATATAATATATATATACATGTGTAAATATATATATAAATATATATATATAATATATATATACATGTGTAAATATATATATAAATATATATATATAATATATATATACATGTGTAAATATATATATAAATATATATAGATAATATATATATACATGTGTAAATATATATATAAATATATATATATAATATATATATATATATACATGCGTAAATATATATATAAATATATACATATAATATATATATACATGTGTAAATATATATATAAATATATATATATATATAATATATATATGCATGTGTAAATATGTATATAATATATATATAAAATATATATATATAAATGTGCAAATATATATATAAATATATATATATAAATATATATATATAATATATATATACATGTGAAAATATATATATATATATAATATATATATATATGTCTAAATATATATATATAATATATATATATACATGAGTAAATATATATATATAATGTATATACATGTCTAAATATATATATATAATATATATATATATACATGTGTAAATATATATATATAATATATATACATGTCTAAATATATATATATATAATATATATATACATGTGTAAATATATACAAATATATATAATATATACATGTGTAAATATATATATATAATATATATAGATAATATATAAATGTGTAAAAATATTTATATATATATAATATATATATGTGTAAATATATATATATATATATATATATATGCTTAATTATATATATAGGCGTAAAAACATATACATGTAAATATAAATATATATATTTGTAAATATATATATATGTAAATATGTATATATGTGTAAATATATATATATATATATATATACACGATATGTAGATATATATAACCTATATATGTGTAAATATATATATATACTATATATACATATATATAAACTATATATCTGTAAATATATATATACTATATATACATATATATAACCTATATATCTGTAAATATATATATACTATATATACATATATATAACCTATATATCTGTAAATATATATATACTATATATACATATATATGACCTATATATCTGTAAATATATATACTATA
>OZ010572.1:123377524-123552524 GCA_963932145.1 Acanthosepion lycidas
TTATATACATATATATATACTATATATATGTGTAAATATATACTATATATATATATAATATATATACATATATATATATATTATATATATATGTGTAAATATATACTATATACACACACATATATATATATACTATATATATATGTGTAAATATATACTATATATACATATATATATATATATATATATATATACTATATATATGTGGAAATATATACTATATATACATATATATATATATATATATATATATACTATATATATGTGGAAATATATACTATATATACATATATATATATACATATATATACTATATATATGTGAAAATATATACTATATATATATACTATGTATATGTGTACTATATACTATATATACATATATATATATATATACTATATATATATACTATATATATATGTGTACTATATACTATATATACATATATATAAACTATATATATATATATATATATACGTATATATACATATATATATATGAGTAAATATATACTATATATATATATATATATACACATATATATACTATATATATTTGTGTAAATATATACTATATATATATATATATACACATATATACTATATATATTTGTGTAAATATATACTATATATACATATATATATACTAAATACATATGTGTAAATATATACTATATATACATATATATATACTATATATATGTGTAAATATATACTATATAGATATATATATATACATATATATATATACTATATATATATGTGTAAATATATACTATATAGATATATATATATATACATATATATATACTATATATATATGTGTAAATATATACTATATAGATATATAGATATATACATATATATATACTATATATATAAGTGTAAATATATGCTATATATACATATATATATACATATATATATACTATATATATATATATATGTGTAAATATATACAATATATATATACTATATTCTATATACATATATATATATATATTCTATATATATATATATATATTCTATATATATATATATTCTATATATATATATATATATTCTATATATATATATATATATTCTATATATATATATATATATTCTATATATATATATATTCTATATATATATATATATTCTATATATATATATGTTCTATACATATATATATTCTATATATACATATGTTCTATATATATATATCTACTATATATATATATATACTATATATATATATATATATACTATATATATATATATATACTATATATATAATATATACAGATACTATATATACTATATATATATACTATATATATATATTATAATATATACTATATATATATATATATATACAATATATATATATATATACTATATATATATATATATACAATATATATCTATATATATATAATATATATCTATATATATATACTATATATATATACTCTATATATATATATATAATATATATATATATATACTATATATATATACTATATATATATATACTATATATATACTATATATATATATACTATATATATATATGCTATATATATATATTCTATATATATACTATATATATATACTATATATATATATTCTATATATATACTATATATATATACTATATATATATATTCTATATATATATACTATATATATACTATATATATATATATATACTATATATATATATTCTATATATATATACTATATATATATATTCTATATATATATACTATATATATATATACTATATATATATATATACTATATATATACTGTATATATATAAACTATATATATATATACTATATATATATTATATATATACTATATATATGTACTATATATATATAAAATATATATAAATATATATATATATATACTATATATATATATATATAAATATATATATACTATATATATATTTATATATATATAGTATATACTATATATATATACTATATATATATATATACTATATATATTTACTATATATATATATATACATATACATATATATACTATATATATGTGTAAATATATATATATATATATACATATATATACTATATATATGTGTAAATATATATATATATATATACATATATATACTATATATATGTGTAAATATATATATATATATATACATATATATACTATATATATGTGTAAATATATATATATACATATATATACTATATATATGTGTAAATATATATATATATATATATATACATATATATACTATATATATGTGTAAATATATATATATACATATATATACTATATATATGTGTAAATATATATATATACATATATATGCTATATATATGTGTAAATATATATATATATATACATATATATGCTATATATATGTGTAAATATATATATATATATACATATATATGCTACATATATGTGTAAATATATATATATATATATACATATATATGCTATATATATGTGTAAATATATATATATACATATATACATATATATGCTATATATATGTGTAAATATATATATATATATACATATATACATATATATACTATATATATATGTGTAAATATATATATATATATACATATATATACTATATATATGTGTAAATATATATATATATACATATATATACTATATATATGTGTAAATATATATATATATATACATATATATACTATATATATGTGTAAATATATATATATATATATATACATATATATACTATATAGATATGTGTAAATATATATATATATATACGTATATATACTATATATATATGTGTAAATATATACATATATATATATACATATTTATACTATATATATATGTGTAAATATATACATATATATATATACATATATATACGTTATATATATGTGTAAATATATACATATACTATATATGCATATATATACTATATATATATGTGTAAATATATACATATACTATATATGCATATATATACTATATATATATGTGTAAATATATACATATACTATATATACATATATATACTATATATATGTGTAAATATATACATATACTATATATACTTATATATACTATATATATATATGTGTAAATATATACATATACTATATATACATATATATACTATATATATATGTGTAAATATATACTATATATACTCTATATATATATGTGTAAATATATATATATACTATATATACATATATATATACTATATATATATGTGTATAAATATATATATATACTATATATACATATATATACTATATATATACATGTGTATAAATATATATATATATATACTATATATACATATATATACTATATATATCTGTGTATAAATATATATATATACTATATATACATATATATACTATATATATATGTGTATAAATATATATATATATATACTATATATACATATATATACTATATATATATATATGTGTATAAATGTATATATATACTATATATACATATATATACTATATATATATGTGTATAAATATATATATATATACTATATATACATATATATACTATATATATATATATGTGTATAAATATATATATATATACTATATATACATATATATACTATATATATATATGTATAAATATATATATACTATATATATATATATATACTATATATATATATGTGTATAAATATATATATATACTATATATACATATATATACTATATATATATATGTGTGTATAAATATATATATACTATATATATACATATATATACTATATATATATATATGTGTATAAATATATATATATATATATACTATATATACATATATATACTATATATATATATATGTGTATATATATACTATATATAAATATATATACTATATACATATGTGTATATATATATATATATACTATATATACATATATATACTATATATATATGTGTATATATATATACTATATATACATATATATACTATATATATATTTTTATATATATGTGTATACTATATATATCTGTGTAAATATATATATATATACTATATATACATATATATAATATATATATGTGCAAATATATATATATGCTATATATACTATATATATGTGTGTAAATATATATATATACTATATATACATATATATACTATATATATATGTGTGTAAATATATATATATATATACTATATATACATATAGATACTATATATATGTGTGTAAATATATATATATACTATATATACATATATATATACTATATATATATGTGTGTAAATATATATATACTATATATACATATATATATATACTATATATATATGTGTGTAAATATATATATACTATATATACATATATATATACTATATATATATGTGTGTAAATATATATATATACTATATATACATATATATATATACTACATATATATATGTGTATAAATATATATATATACTATATATAAACATATATAGTATATATATATATGTGTATAAATATATACATATAATATATATACATATATATATACTATATATATATATATATGTGTGTGTATAAATATATATATATACTATATATAAACTTATATACTATATATATATATATGTGTATAAATATATACATATACTATATATACATATATATACTATATATATATATATATGTGTATATATATATACTATATATAAATATATATACTATATATATATGTGTATATATATATACTATATATAAATATATATACTATATATATATGTGTATATATATATACTATATATAAATATATATACTATATATATATGTGTATATATATATATATATACTATATATAAATATATATACTATATATATGGGTATATATATATACTATATATACATATATATACTATATATATATACTATATATACATGTATATACTATATATATATGTGTATATATATATATATACTATATATACATATATATACTATATATATATATGTGTATATATATATATATACTATATATACATATATATACTATATATATATTTGTATATATATGTATATACTATATATACATATATATACTATACATATATTTGTATATATATGTATATACTATATATACATATATATATACTATATATATCTGTGTAAATATATATATATATATTATATATACATATAAATAATATATATCTGTGTAAATATATACATATACTTTATATACATATATATAATATATATGTGTAAATATATATGTATACTATATATACATATATATACTATATATATATATATATGTGTAAATATATATATATATATATATACTTTATATACATATATATACTATATATATATATGTGTAAATATATATATATATACTATATATACATATATATACTATATATATATATGTGTAAATATATATATGTATATATATATACTATATATACATATATATACTATATATATATATATATATGTGTAAATATATATATATCCTATATATACATATATATACTATATATATATGTGTAAATATATATATATATACTATATATACATATATATACTATATATATATGTGTAAATATATATATACTATATATACATATATATACTATATGTGTAAATATATATATATATACTATATATACATATATATACTATATATATATATGTGTAAATATATACTTTTTATACATATATATACTATATATATATATGTGTGTACATATATATTATATATACATATATATACTATATATACATATATAAATATATACTATATATACATATATATATACTATATATATATATATATATATATATGTGTGTAAATATATACTATATATACATATATATACTATATATATATATGTGTAAATATATATATAAATATACTATATATACATATGTATCCTATATATATATATGTGTGTAAATATATATATATTTACTATATATACATATATATACTATATATATATGTGTAAATATATATCTATATATATATACATATACTATATATACATATATATACTATATATATATATATATGTGTAAATATATATATATATATATATATACTATATATACTTTTATATACTATATATATATGTGTATATATATATATATATATATATATACTATATATACATATATATATTATATATATATGTGTATATATATATATATATATACTATATATACATATATATACGATATATATATGTGTAAATATATACATATATACTATATATACATATATATACGATATATATATATGTGTAAATATATATATATATATATATACTATATATACATATATATACTATATATATATGTAAATATATATATATATACTATATATACATATATATACTATATATATATATGTAAATATATATATATACTATATATACATATATATACTATATATATATGTAAATATATATATACTATATATACATATATATACTATATATATGTAAATATATATATATATACTATATATACATATATATATATATACTATATATATGTGTAAATATATATATATACTATATATAGATATATATATACTATATATATGTGTAAATATATATATATGCTATATATACATATATATATACTATATATATGTGTGTAAATATATATATATACTATATATATACATATATATTATATATATATGTGTATAAATATATATATATATACTATATATACATATATATATACTATATATATATGTGTATATATATACTATATATACATATATATATACTATATATATATGTGTATATATATTCTATATATACATATATATACTATATATGTGTATATATATACTGTATATACATATATATATACTATATATATATGTGTATACATATATACTATTCATACATATATATACTATATATATGTATATATATATATACTATATATACATATATAAACTATATACATATGTGTATATATATATATATACTATATATACATATATATACTATATACATATGTGTATATATATATATACTATATATACATATATATACTATATATATATATGTGTATATATATATATATATATATACTATATATACATATATATACTATATATATATATGTGTATATATATATATACTATATATACATATATATACTATATATATATGTGTATATATATATATATATATATACTATATATACATATATTTACTATATATATCTGTGTAAATATATATATATATATACTATATATATACATATAAATACTATATATTTGTGTAAATATATATATATACTATATATACATATATATACTGTATATATGTGTAAATATATATATATATATACTATATATACATATATATACTATATATATATATATATATATCTGTAAATATATATATATATACTATATATACATATATATACTATATATATGTGTAAATATATATATATACTATATATACATATATATACTATATATATGTGTATATATATATATATATATACTATATATACATATATATACTATATATATGTGTAAATATATATATATACTATATATACATATATATACTATATATATGTGTATATATATATATATACTATATATACATATATATACTATATATATGTGTAAATATATATATATATACTATATATACATATATATACTATATATATGTGTAAATATATATATATATACTATATATACATATATATACTATATATATATGTGTAAATATATATATATACTATATATACATATATATACTATATATATATATGTGTAAATATATATATATACTATATATACATATATATTTACTATATATATATATGTGTAAATATATATATATACTATATATACATATATATTTACTATATATATATGTGTAAATATATAAATATATACTATATATACATATCTATACTATATATATATGTGTAAATATATATATATACTATATATACATATATATATATATACTATATATATGTGTAAATATATACTATATATACATATATATATATATACTATATATATATGTGTAAATATATACTGTTTATACATATATATACTATATATATGTGTAAATATATACTATTTATACACATATATACTATATATATATATGTGTAAATATATATTATATATACATATATATATATATATATACTATATATATGTGTAAATATATACTATATATACATATATATACTATATATATATGTGTAAATATATACTATATATACATATATATACTATATATATATGTGTAAATATATACTATATATACATATATATACTATATATATATGTGTAAATATATACTATATATACATATATAAATATATACTATATATACATATATATATACTATATATATATATATGTGTAAATATATACTATATATACATATATACACTATATATATATATATATGTGTAAATATATATATATATATACTATATATACATATATATACTATATATATGTGTAAATATATATATATATATATACTATATATACATATATATACTATATATATGTGTAAATATATATATATATATATATACATATATACACTATATATATATATGTGTAAATATATATATATATATATATACATATATACACTATATATATATATATATGTGTAAATATATATATATATATATACTATATATACATATATATACTATATATATGTGTAAATATATACATATATATATATATACTATATATACATCTACATACTATATATATGTGTAAATATATATATATATATACTATATATACATCTACATACTATATATATGTGTAAATATATATATAAATATACTATATATACATGTGTATATTATATATATATGTGTAAATATATATGTATATATACTATATATACATATATATATATATACTATATATACATATATATACTATATATATGTGTATATATATATATATATCTTATATATATGTGTGTAAATATATATATATCTTATATATATATGTGTAAATATATATATATATATCTTATATATACATATACATACAATATATATATGTGTAAATATATATATATATATATATCTTATATATACATATACATACAATATATATATGTGTAAATATATATATATATATATCTTATATATACATATACATACTATATATATATGTGTATATATATATATATCTTATATATATATGTGTAAATATATATATATATATATATATATATCTTATATATACATATACGTACTATATATATATGATGTGTAAATATATATATATATATATATATCTCATATATACATATATATACTATATATATTTGTTTAAATATATATATATATATATATCTTATATATATATGTGTAAATATATATATATATATATATATCTTCTATATACACATATATATTATATATATATGTCTGTAAATTTATATATATATACTATATATACATATATATATACTATATACATATGTGTAAATATATATATATATATATATATATACTATACTATAGATGACCGTAAACATTAGCCTTGAAATGGATACCCTACCCAACCTTGGCAAAACCTCTCAGAGGATGATGAATCTACTGATAAGAATTAACTCCCTGACCACTTAAAGAATGAAAATAGTATAGCCACTCCCACAATAACAAATTCTGTAAAAATACACGTAAACCGAGAGATAGCTTATTCCTAAAATTTCGCTTGAAGATGAAACGTGACTAAACACCTCAATCCAACTTAATTTTATTAATTATTTGGATGATTTCGGCTCACGTTTTTGAAACATGAGAACTCTTATGTAGCGAAGGAATCATATTTTTAAACAAAAAATATTATTATAATATATTATATATATACTATATATACATATACTATATACATATGTGTAAATATATATATATATACTCTATATACATATATATACACTATATTCATATGTGTAAATATATATATATATATATTTACTATATATACATATATATATCCTTTATACATATGTGTAAATATATATATCTACTATATATACATATATATATACTATATACATATGTGTAAATACATATATATGTACTATATATACTATATATATATGTGTAAATACTATATATACATATTTGTAAATATATATATATATATATATATATATATATATATATATATAGCTAAAAGTAACACTTCCTTCTCTGTTAAGGGACTACAGAGACGCAACCACTGAATTGCGTTTTTCTAATTTTGTTTCTCCTAGTGTGAATCCATTTTCCCTGCCAGCTTGTTACAATTTTTGTGAACTCTTTCGCGCATTTGCTCTAAATACTTTTTATTTGAATTTTCTGTTTCAAAACGTAGCGTTAAATGTATAAATTCTCATCTTAATCGATAGGAACCGAAGATAATTTTGAAAAAAATATTAAATTTAACAGCTAAGTCTTCTTGCTTTAAATACCAAACAAAACTTTAATTTCGATGACTACTAATTTCTCAGAACTCAGCAGAGGAAACAAAATACACTCGATGCGAATATTAAACCCAACCCTTTAAAATAGCGGACGAATTAACTGAAAGTTCTCGGGGCAGTTAATATTATGGACATGTAGCGGAAATGAAATGCAGATGGTTTAACCAATCGCTACTGATAACGGTACCTGCTCTTATCTGTCAAAGATACAACGTTTAGTGTGTTGTTTCTGTAGAAAGACACCACATGTCACCCGTGCCAGAAAACACCCGATTCGAACCCCGGAACGTCTGGTTATGAAGAAGGAAATAGTTTGCCAGATTCCCCATGAGATTGTCCTGACTGTGAGCGGAGCGCTTTTATTTATGGAAATGATTTATTGGCTAGCCAACTGCTAGTAGTTTTCTTCTCCATAAAAAGAGACACATGTTCTGAGAAGAGGCGAAACTTGACAGTACGCCACGCTTGTTAGGTGCCAGGAAGAGGGGGATCGATCTTCCGGGGCACTTTAGTTGGTTGAACGGACGGTCCCGTCCACATTCTCGGAGTGTGGTTCTGGCCCGGACTCCCGCTGGAGAAAAACTGGTCAGAAGTACAATCAAATGTCGGTGCGTCGGACGAAACTTTGTGCCGGAGGAGGTTGGCCCCCGTAGGGTAGGGCTTACGCGTGTTCCACTTACGTCTATCCTCACATCTTTTACTACTTGTCTTTACTTCCTCTCTGTAAGAAACCGATCGAACGCTTGATTTTCTCTCTTGTGTGCTGGATACAAGCATCACGACGAGAGAGAAGTCTGCGCCCAACGTCCGTGTCATGGGTGGCTGGGAATGCCGCAGGTTGCGAGTGGCCGATATAACTTGAGGTTGGCTTTCCTACGCCACGCGTTGACAGGGGACTCTTTTTTTAGCGGGGAGTCTGAGGGTCACATTCATTTACATTACTATCACTCCTCCCGCCTTGAGGGCTGAGCGCCTTGTAAGCCCCGTGATCAATAGAGTTTCCTCCTCAAGTGTTGATCAGTCTTGGGTTTCATTCTTCGTTCCAGTGATCTTTCCCGGCTTAGTCTTTTATCGAGAATTTGTGGAGGATTCTGCGGCGGAAGAATTGCGCTTTTTTTAGACTTGGGCGCCAGCGGCGGATTACCTCAGTAACCCTGAATTTTCGATTACATGACAATTGGTTCGGAATAGGCTGCCTCTCAAGGATGTGGCCTTCCGATGGTGCTTGGACGATTTGCCAGACTGTCATAGGTGTGAGCTTGCTTTACAGGAAAAGGCTTCGCACGCCTTCTGCCACTGTCCTCGGATGCGCCCTTCTGGGACTATGTCGGAAAGTTAACGCTCTCGAAAACCTCGTATTCATACATCGCTCATATGCGTGTGGCACTGTGTCGCCGCCGTATCCCGGGTGAAACGGATAGTGTTTCTGTTGCTGCTAGTCAAGTCTAGAATGGTGATTTGGACGACGCGGCTGGAAGAAATATTTCGATGTGAACGTTAATCTCATCAAGATCGATTCCGATTCTTTGAGCATCAGCTCAGGATGAAGATAGAAAACATTTGGTGTCGACAGAGTTCAGGTTCGCCATAGTTACCCACCTAAACGTGGTTAACTATGGCTAACCTTGATTGTCTTTTTTTAAATCCCTCCAAGTCACAACAAGGTGGTTTCCTTTGGAGCCCTCCCCTGGTTAGGATATACTTTTCTTGTCTACCTAGTTAATGTAAAGATCATTCTCGGCTTCCTCTTTGATTATGATCCAAGTCGAGATTTCCAACCATCCCGGTTTGTTTTGGCGCCTCCTTTTTTTTATTTCGACTGGGCCAGTTCATTTTTTATGGCCGTATTTATTTTATCCTCTCATCTCGCTTAGCGAGAGAGCCTATTGATTTTGTCTGAAGACAGAATACAGCGTTCTCTCTTATTATTTTTTAAGGGGTCGATGGGTTCTACTAACATCACTTATATTTAAGTTGTTCATTTTGTTATTAGGTTGGTGCAAAAATAATGACGTAATAATGTCGGTTTTTGACGTTAAAAATATGTCAAAAAACTACATTATTACGTCATTATTTTTGCACCAACCCCTCCCAACTCATTTCTTACCATTAATACATTTTTATATATAATTTTATGCTCAGACTTTTTTTTTCATGTCATGGGTTGTTTTGTAGGTCCCTTGCGAGTATGTCGTATTTTGGTGTATGTAGGATTGGAAATGAGGGATAAATTCTTGTGGTAAATGTGTAAATTATAATGAATGAATGGGTCGCAAGTCAGATTATCTACGACTAGGACAGTTTAGTAAGACCAGCTCCTCCCTTTTCCACCTTTGACCATGTGCCAAAATTCCTGTATTTTAAGCAATAAATCTCTGTATATGGTATTGTGGTATATGAAGGATTGAATGACGACGGATGACGTTTTTGGTGAATAGGAAAATTGTAATGAATGAATGGGTAGGGAATCTGATTAGCAAAGTATAAGATAATGTCGTCCAGCATCAAACCATTCCCCCCTTTTGGCCTTGTGCCACATCTTTTGTCTTTTCTACACAATAAATATACAGTACCCCGCGTTGACCACACAGCAGGATTGCCGCAAGTCATAGAATATTCATTTACAGCCTCGCCTTGTTTGTGTTTTGGTGTCTCGGCTGCGTTCGTCCGTACCTGTGGTGTTCCTATGTGGAAGTATTGCCCGTGTCATGATCCAGCGTTTAATTTCCGCTGCTACAGTGTTTACAGTCTTGCTTCGTTGGCAGACACCTAACCAATAAGAAGAATCCCTTCAAGCGATTTCGCGCCCCCCCCTCTAAAAAAAAAATGGTAGTGAAGATGAGATGGTGTTTAGGTGAAATACTCCCGAAAAAAATCTGTGAGGACACTAGAAAAACTGAATAAAATCTTCTAAAATGTCCTTTAACGAAAAAATATTTTGGGGTCTAAGGAAGAATTTCTGCGACTCTGTCTTCTAACAGAAACCAGGAATCTGGTGTGTATATAAAAATACATGAAAGTAAATATTGGCCGTTTTAAAGAATTTATTACGACATTACGTGTAATGCCCATCATGCTTAGCTTTTCTTTCTTCAAGAACAAATAAATAAAAGCATTCCAGCGAAAGAATCTCATAACTATTCTAAAATTAAATAGTCTGGAAATATTAATTCAAGGATATGGCTTGTAAACGAAACCATTACTTCAGAAATAGGAGTGCTCGGAAAATTCTAGTAAGAACAGTGGCTCACACATTAAAAGAATCCCAGGAAATTCACCATTATTTGAATACAAAAGATTGTATCAATGAGTACTGCTTATATACTTTAAAAATCTTTCAATAACTTCCCAAGAAAGAAACTTTTACTTATTTCAGTTCTCGGATGAAAGGGCTTGATAAAAAAAAAACAAGTGGTAGTAATAGTCGTAGAATTATGAACATATTATTCTCACAATTTAGAATTTTCGAAACGTTAAGAAAATAGTTACTTTGTTCCGAAACTTTTATTGGGGGGGGGTGTCTTTATTGTAGTATTAATGTTAAGCTTCTTGTCACTTGACTGAGTTGTAGATTAAGCCGGAAACGTTAATTTTTCATCATACTTATTATAAAACCCAGGTTGTGTGTGTGTATGTGTGTCTGTTGGTTTATATATTGGATCGGATTTCCTACATTTTTCAACCGATTTCAACAAAACTTCACTTTTTTTCGGCACGTAGTGTTTCTTATTGTCTTGCACACTTTTTCTTTATTTTTACATTTGCTTTAAAAATTCCATTTACAAGACAATTGTTTATAATAAAATTCTATTCAATCGGTAGTCTCATAACGATTGAAAACAATGTTTTTGTTTGAGTTTGACCAATTCGTAAAAAAAAAAAAAAAAAAAAAAAAAACTAATTAAGACATGTGTGTCCGTCAACCTTAAACAATAATCTTTGTCAATTTTATTTTTCAGTCTTTATGATGGTCGATACTTGATCTATCTCTTACTGTTACATCCCCGGACAACGCCGGTGTCTACTGCTAGTATTTAATAAAAATAGAACACTTTATGGTGCTTAGCAAACTTATTTCGCTATATCAATTACGACTGAACATTGTGTTCGGTCCTCACTTGATGCCTCATGCTTTCAACCTTGTGCCACACGTAATCTACGTTTATAAAATATGTTGAACGTATCCTCACTAACACAGATTTAAATTTGGTTTGGGTATTTTTCTTTCTATCTTTTTTTAAGTATTTCACCCCAAGCAGGGTGGGAGATCCACTAGTATGCAAGGGGTTACAAAGAGTGAAAGTAAGAGAAAAGACTGGGTATTGTGGTGGGGTGACGAAAGTATAAAAAGAAGAACGGAGATCAAGGAACCAGAGGATGTCGATTGGCATTACATTTAAATTTTTGATTGTACTTATCAGGGAAGCAAGTAAGAGAAAGGGAATTCCACTGCCGGGAAGTGCAAAATAAGAAGCTTTTTGAGTAGAAGAGGCGGTTACATTTAACTGTTTCAGCAATAAAAGGATGGTACAGATATGCCAACCTAGTAGCATGCTTAAATTCCTGCTGTCGGGACCAGTGAAAATAGCTCGTCCGAGCAGTTGCACTGATAATATTTATAGAAAAGACAGAGGGAATCCACATCACGTCCGTAAGAAAATGACAGGAGTCGAGATATCAACTCAAGACCGATCACATAGTATATTTGTCTTTGGATTTTGTCGAGAACCTCGGGATGAACAGTAGGGGCAAAAGACCATATATGGCAACATTATTCAATGCATGAACGAATGGGAGATTTGTAGATGTGAAGGATGTACTCAGACGAGAAAAAAGCTTCTGGCGCGACACAGAGAACGAACTTCCCTTGCGGGTGATGTAGCTATTGATTCGATGTTCCGTAGTGTTGTCTATTTTATGCAAAATATTTTCGTAACATCTGATATGTTTAATAACATTATCGTTGAACGAAGAAAGAAATTGACAATATTGATCTATATTTTTTTTAATACAATCTAAGCTTTCGGCTTACATAAGCCATTATCAAAGATGTCAATTACAACATATTAAACAATATCCTAAAAAAAAAAAATCCTTGAAGCATTATACATCAAACATTTGAAAACCAACCTAAACAAAATCAATTTTGGCATCTCTACAAATATTCTTAAATGTAACAGAAGCCATTGGTTTATACTAACTGCATACCATACTTTATACTTCTCAATTCACTCTCGTGTGGTCATGTGTGACGTCATGAGATGCGGTGCAATTTTCGCTTCTAGCGTCTTTATGCACGTGTTTATCGTTGCTTAGAAATCATCTATGTAAACATTGACAGACTATCATCAGTCTTGTTCGTATATTGTTTAATATGTTGTAATTGACATCTTTGATAATGGCTTATGTAAGCCGAAAGCTTAGATTGTATTAAAAAAAAATATGGATCAATATTGTCAATTTCTTTCTTCGTTCAACGATAATGTTATTAAACTTATCAGATGTTACGAAAAAATTTTGCATAAAATAAATAGACAACACTTGTCTATAATATTTAATGAAACGTGTATCAATATATATATATATATATATATATATATATATATATATATATATATATTCAGAGATTGATTTTATAATCATGGCTGTTCCATTAGGTTCCGTCCGAAAATGTAGCATTATGGTAGATGTTGAGAATGAATGGAGTGCGATGGATTCTTGTGGTGAGTGCATCAGTTGATAGAGTGAATTAGTCGCGAGTAGGATTAGCTAGGATTAGGATATCCGGTGTTGACCAGGCTTTCCCCACTTTCCCTTCAGCATTGTGCCACAAAAATATTATTCATGTTTAAATAAATAATTACGATTGATTGATAGCTTTCGATCGTCACTGGGTGCACCATGCTTTCGCCACAAGTAAGCTACGCTTACTAACATCGCCATACTAAATAAGAGAGTGGGTGTAGAAAAAACGGAGAGTGAGTGAGTAACTACGATTGGCTTTGAGAATTAGCGTATTGTGTGTAGGAAGTTATTTGTAGCCGTTCAGACAATACGAGGAATGGAATTATAACGGATGGAGAATTCAACTGACTGACTGAAAAAAGCAGCAAAATCGATATATAGACGTTCAGTCTATATAAAAAAAAATGGTAGGAAATAAGCATTTTTACCCTCTTCGATACAATCTTCTTTTCCAAATTTCGATAATTTTACTAATTATTTTGTTTTGATATTTTTTCGTTGAAATAAGGAAATAACGTATTTTATTCCCATTATTAGTTACATGTTGACGTTGGAGTTCTCCAAGAGGCAATGCGACCAGAAATCATCACTTTTCCATTTTTTTTTTTTTTTTTTTTTTTTCATATCACGATACATAAAGCACCCCAGATAACGAATAGCTGAAAAATGATCTAAGTTGATAGGGGAATCCAGTTTGCTACGAAAGTTCATTTCCCTACGGAAGCCAAAAAAAAATATGCCAACACAACCTATGTTTTTCCGTAGGGGAATCAATTTGCAATGTACTTACAGAGTAAACTCGCTTCCACCCTATTTAACCTTTAAAAAATATTTTTGATTGCTGTGCCGGTTGTAAAACTCTACTCTTCGTCAGCACTTACACTTATAAAATAATAGGGACCATTTTGTTCTATCCTTATGAAATATGAATAATAGTCACATAAATGTACGGATTTATATTTTTTCGAAATTACATTCTTTTTCCCTTTGTGGTGACCAGTAAAGAAATAAGGTTTCATTTTCTCAGAAAGAAATTGAATTTATCTAAAAAATATTGAACTTCCAGTCAAGACATCTGAACAAAAAAAAGAAAAGCTAACCATTTACTCTTATCATAATTTCCTAATAAGCGAGAAAAGTTCCATCCTTTGAGAAGCCCATTACAAAATGTCAGCTGAGAACATTTATATTGTTAAAGACTTTTTGGTGAAAGATGGCTAAAAGTGTCGGGCTTGGTTCGTGTAAATCGGGCCAGACTTGATTTGCTTTTTTAGACACAACGGGGCGGAATCGTGACGGACATAATCCCTGGTTATGCTAAACATTTTTAATGAATTTGTTAATGTGAATAATTGTTGTTCCCGACCATCTCCCGGTATTTTATTTTAGTTATGTTCTATGTGAAGATTCCCAACCTCCCCAATTTGTTTTTATCCCCCTTTTTTTTCATCTTGACTGAATCAGCCTTTGCCTTTCCCATTTTGTAATTTATTTTTTATTCCTCAATCGCCTCTAGGAGGTAAGCATCTTGACTGTTTATCGGCTGGAGCTACTCATATTTTTTAGTTGGGCGGGGTGGGGGGTACGGGTCCTATTAACATATTTTATTTTAGTTTTAGTTATTTATTGTATTAGGTCGGTGCAAAAATAATAACGAATAATGTCGTTTTTTGACGTATTTTTAACGTCAAAAAACGACATTATTGCGTCATTATTTTTGCACCAACCTAATACTTTCTTTTCGTTAGTGGAGTCCTTTCCCCTGATTTCATGTGATGTTTTATATTTTTATTAAAAAGAAGGGAAAAAAGTAAAAAAAAAAAACAATGTATATTACTCAACTTTTATGTCATGGGTATTTTAGAAGTATCTCTGTGAATATGCGGTATTGTGGTATCGAATTGTAATATGGTCTTGTGGTGATTGACTCAATTGTAAGAATGACTGAGTCGTGAATCAGATTAGCAATGTGTAGGATAGTCACTGATGGCCAACATTTCCCATCGGCCTTTTGCCACATTTGTATTTCAATTAAAATAAAAAAGAACGTTTGCAACGAGAAAAGAACAAAGGAAACTTTTGGTTTTCTTAAACGAGAGAATCAAACATAAGAATAAAAACAATTAAAAACATAAGATAAAATAATTTCGGTAAGATTTTATTATTACACTTGTCTCTTATTGGCCTAGTGCGCATGATCATTTCCATCCATACTTCACCGCCATTTTCCTACTTACTGCTTCGTTGTGAGGAGATGGGTTTAACAGTAAAATAATACAGTAGTGGGACAAATTTGAATATATATTCTTTCATTTTGGAGAAACGTATGTAATGACTATTCGATAAATGTTTTCTTTATACTGTTGAGTAGTCGAATTCGGCAGAGCTCCGGTTAAAACCGAAAAAAAAAAAAACAACCCGGCTAAATGCTGAATTTTAAGGTAGGTAGCTCCTCCTCGATTTGAAGTTTGGTGTAATACAAATTGAACATCATTTCCCCGGTTTGCGGTTGGCACCGTGCTGACCTGGGCAATATTTTGTATATCTCCGTGTCTATCTATCTATCAAGTTGAAATTGTGTTTTATTTGCCAACTATGATTAATGCAAACGTTTTAGCATTTGTAATTTATTTTTACTGTTGGATTTTTCATATTGTTATTTGATTGTTACCAAGTAGATCTATGCTCCTGTTTCCCTTTTAATATATATATATATATATATATATATATATATATATATATATATATATGTGTATGTGTGCACTTTGTGTAGATTATTTATTGCTGAATTGCGTTGTTTTAATAAAGAATAGCTAGCTATAAATATCTGCTTTGCGCGAGAGTCAAAAATATATATATCGGTATAGCAAATAAATGTCACCCGCCCACGTACACATTTTTTTTCCTTCTGGGTTACTCATCTGCGCCTAAATGCAGTTTACGTATTCGGTATATCTAAAATAGAATAAAAAAAATAGTGAATATTTTATCCATATTAGTTTTAGAATATCGATATTAGGTTTACATGTCTTTTTTGTGAATTGACATAGATGACGCCTTTCTCTGTTGCTTCAAACTTGAGCTAGAAGATTCAATATTTAAACTGATATGGCCAGAGAGAAGAAACTAGAAGTTTCGATTAGGTTTTAGTGGTATTGCCGTTTCATTTCAATACACTTTTTTCAGTATGGAAGAAGAAGTTTAACAGGTATTGTTTTCTAAAAGTATAAAAGCAATATTTATTATAATAGTTGAAACTAAATTTGTAATATTAAAACAAAAAAAAAAAAAAATAACTCGTCGAAGAAAGCTTAATGGAGTCATGAATAGTACGTTTTTTTTTTTAAATTTTAACCCTTCCTGAAGAAAAACAAATACTAGTTCAGTCAGTCACCGGAAATGCTTGACGTTTAATCTCTTAAAAAAAAAAAAAAAAAAAAAAAAAAAAAAAAACTTATGTATAGTGTGCCCCCACCTTTTTTATTTAAATTATTTATTTTTTTTATTCTTATTTTAAACGGATCATAAAAAAAAAAAACTCCGCATTTGGGTACCTCGACGCGATGTAATGGTGAGCAATCTTCTCGCTAGAACAACTATAATCTAAGCAGACTAATAATTTACTTTATAACTGGACAATGTGGTCATTGGAACCATGATTTCCTATTTGTGTTAAATATATAATAATGTCTGTATGCGCGCGTGCGTTTCTACTTTTGTTTTATTTCTTTATTGATGTCTTAGCCTACGCCCACCGCCAGAAGAAAAAACTAAAAGACAGTAAATTTAATTAGATACACCAGTACACGTCTCTCGTCAGCCATATTGTTGGGATTAAATAAAATTGAGCTGTGTTGAGTATTATTTCTATTCTGTTGACTCGATAACGTCAAACCAATTAAGAGATATTCGGTTGTGAAGAGTCTTATTTTCTTTTATTTTCTTTACGTAAAAGAATTTTTTCTTTTTCCACTGAATTTCTTAATATCTGCATTACAGTTAAACCTCTGCGAAAAACGTCATTTTACGTAATTCCACAAAATGTGCGTCTATATCTGGTCAGCCATAACACGTGGCTTAAATGAAATGCTAGAATATTTTTTGATACTACTGACTCGTTTAGGTCAGGCTCGATGGGGGATTATCGGCTTTGCGACAAACCAAAATTCTATGTTCAATAGCACTTGGCCCAGTAAGAATGTGTTGGCGTCCGTCTGCATATAGACGTGTTTCGGGGATAGGATGAGCCTTTCAACCTTCGATAATATCTGAGAGCTGGTTATATGGGCATACTATTAGGTTGGCGCAAAAATAATGACGCAATAATGTCGTTTTTTGACGTTAAAAATACGTAAGAAACGACATTATTACGTCATTATTTTTGCACCAACCTAATACTTGAGGATAACCCTAAAACAGCAAATAAACTGCCCGCCCTCTCGGCTGAGGCTGTAGAATACGCCGAATGCACTTCTGCAGAGGGGTAAGAACCCCCCCACCCGCTTCAATGGGACGTCCTGGGTATGACGATAAACTACATCCGCGTCCTGGGTAAGATGATAAACTACGCCTAGCAGCAAGGCCTCTGATCAGGAGGTTTTGAGGAGCGTGGAATCACCCCTTGGTTGCTGGTGTTCCCAGGTCCACCGTGACCCGGTTTGGTGGGACCTGTTGTGGTCCCAGTTATGGCCCTCCTTGTCCTTGTAACGGCATTCACCCGAGGTGGGCAGAGCCGGCTCCAATATTGGAGTTTCATGGGAATTTGGAATTCACAGTCAGTCCCCAACCCGCATGTATAGCACATGAGATTTGATTATAGTGGTGAAGGTTTCGTGCAGGACTATCCATTCTTTTTGAAGGGCCGATTACAGAGACCTGGTGCACTACGGGCCACAAGGTCCCCAAACGACCCTCCGCAGTTTTTGAATTCAGAGTTGTCCTTCTCCTGGACCAGTTGCCATCCAAGGCAAAAGAACCCAGTCTGTCCTGTTATTTACCCATAGCTGGATGGAGAAGAGTATTCACACCTTTCTCAAGGGTATTAGCACGTAAGTGAATGTAATGGATTCGACTGGGATTAGAACTCGTCTCTTCGATTCCTCAATCCCAGCCGCTATCCATTACTCCACCGTGCCCAGGTATGGGCAAATTGTTAAAACACTATGAAAGTTTAAAAATAGATTTTAATACCAGAAAAACTTTATAAACGATTATCACCAATAAATTTTTGAAGAAATAAAACTATTACCAGTAATACATTTTTTTGAAAAAAAGATATTACCAGCAATACAGTTTTGAAGGAAAAATTATTACCAGAAATAGATTTTTGACAGAACAAAATATTACCAGCAATAAAAATTTTGTCGGCATTAAATAACCCATTGAATTTGATATGCCGTAAAACAAACCAAACAAAAACCAAGTAAATTACATTACTATGAGGAAAAAAATGCTGAGTTGAAATTTCTTCTCAGATTTGCTATACGGTAGAAAAAAAAGATGATTCGGCTTCGTGGGTGTAGATGCTCGACATCCTCGTGTAGCCTTTCTTTTTGTGTACAATGCCCTTTCAGGATGTAGGCGATCATGGCTCTCTATCTCCCTCTATAACTTGCAGTTCTCAACAAGTTTCTTCATTTTGCTACCTCCCCACGTTCTGTCATCCACATAAGCCCGCCAGGTATGTCATGCGTTGTTTTCCCTTGCCTCTCTTTCTTTTTTCTATTCGACCCGTGTGTATCAGATTCTCCAGGCCCTCCTTATTATGTGTCCCAGAAACTTCAGCTGCCTCTTACTGATGTTAAGTACAAGTCTCCTTCTTGCTTGCATTCTCTCTAAGACCTCATCGTAGCTCACACGCTCGGTCCATGATATCTTTACAATCCTTCTGGACAACCACATCTCCGTCGCCTCGAGTCTCTTCATCTTTGAGGAAATTGTCCAACATTCGCTGCCGTAACGAACAGATGCCACTTAACAGCTCAGTATTCTTTTCTTTGTTACCAAAGAAATCCTCCTGTCTCACAATACTCTGTCCAGTTTTTGGAATGCGTGTACGGATTTCAGTGTCGCACTCACTTTCCTCTGTTAAGACGCTCCCCAGTTATTTAAATTTCCACGCCTGCTTGACTGTAGTGTTCCCGTTTTATAAGCCTTTATTTTTCCATTAGTTCCCTCATTTTCACAGTAGGCATGCAATAGAATTTATTTTGATTAGGATGAATTTATTTTTCTGATTTAGGTAGATAATCAGCTCTGTTGTCGAGGGTGGTGGTAGGTTTTCACTCTGTCGAATGTTTTTTATCATTTTCTATTTTAGTTCGTTTTCCATTATGGGAGCAAAGGATAAATCTTTTTCTTTCACGAGGATGTAATCGGCCTGATAGTACAGGGATACGCTCATTAGAGAAACGTCTGAGGAATCTATCCTATAAGGTGTATAATATCGGTGTTGTATTTCAATTTTGTGGATGGCATGCGGGCATAGAGTAGTTTTCCGGTGTGGCCTCTGCATAATAATGAAGTGTATAACTACAGCTATACTTCCTGATAAAAAATCAAGATAGATTATATATACTTGTTACTTCTATTAAGGTACCTTTTTATGAGGCCCATCTTTCATCCCTACTCGGCTAACTGCCAGTTTACAAACCGAAAAGCCGAACGCGGTCTTTGAATGTCTGCTAGCTGTACATTTCATTCCAAAGCTTGACAGGTACTCGTGCTTTCAATCTACTGCTAGAGATGCTGAAAAAATATCTAAGAAATTCTTTCTTCAGCAACTCAGTTTAACTTTAGAAATGTCATATTAAACAAAACAAATGCATTTTTGGTACTCGACAGCATCCAAATGGTATATTATCCGTTATATCACCGGCCTTGACCTGGCCGCTGGACTTCAGTCACTTTCCCTCTTCAGTGGTGTTACTGCACTCAATTATCTACAAATATTTTTTATGGCAATTTTTCGGGTGAGTTTTCCTCCTTGTTCACTCGACCACTTGAAGTTGAGCGTAGTACTAGATTGGCAAATAGGTCTCACCGGTTTACTGTTGAATTAGCTAGATGCAACCTTAAGTTATATTCTAATTGTTTCTTTTCTCGCCTGTGAATATCACTTCCAGTTCCTTGCTTCCCCGCCAGCTACAATTTCCAAGAATTTAACAGCAATTTCAATCGCAGTTTTGTCTTTCGGGATACCTTTTCTTTTAATGTTCTTTCTCCTCACTAAAGTCTACTCCTTCTCTTTGATAGTCGGTAACCCTTAGTGGCATTATCGCCTTGCTTAGAGTAAATTGGAGCTGTTCAATGTAAACTTTTCAGCTTTGATAGTTCAAAATTTTTCGTGATCTTGTGTTGGATGACATGTTTTTCACTCTGGTACCTTTTTTTACCCATTCGAAACTCTGGCGATCTGCCATTATTTTATCGCTACGAGGGTGGGATGAAAAGTTGATAGGCTGACTATGAAGGAATGATGCTATAGCTGTGAAATTTTACATGCAATAATTTTAACACTTACTATTTATATCTATATGGTTTAATTCTAGTAAACTGATATATGATGGTTCAAAGAATACTCAAAATTAACTTGTAACTTCTCTTGAAAGTTATCAAAATTTGGCATGGTGGTGTTATTAGGTACCTGTAGAAAAAAGTTTAGCTCACAAGGAAATTCATGATGACATAGTGGCTACAGAACGTCTTTACTTTAACAACAGCGCCAAAGAAGGCAGCTGAATTTAAGAGAGGGAGAGTTTTGAAGATTATCCAATATTTGTCTTCAAACTGTCATCACCGAGGAAAACATCGATCATGTTCACCACATAGGGATGGATGACACATTCATAAACTATAAAGGAAATAGTCAATATTAGCATAACTATGAGAGTTGAGAATATTTTGCAAAATAAATTTGACATAATAGTTTCTGCTTGGTTGTTGCCATGTTTTCAAATACCCGATCAAAATTGCCCCAGCCGGATCATATCACGAGAAAATCTGATTTTTTTTGTTTTGTTTTGTTTTTGTTTTTCGAGGCATATCCAGCTGTTTTGCTTGAACATTTCCAAATCGATGAAAACTGACTATCTTCAAAAGGGTCACACCATCCATGGAGAATAATATGCCAACTTGCTGAGGCATTTACGAAAAATTCTCAAAACCAAACGCCCATTATAACTGACGATGGGGTTTTCACTATTTACATTATTCGGACTATTGTCCTCATCTTTGTCGGCATATCTTTACAACGTTTAGTCCATTGTA
This sequence comes from Acanthosepion lycidas, assembly GCA_963932145.1. NCBI lineage: Eukaryota > Metazoa > Mollusca > Cephalopoda > Sepiida > Sepiidae > Acanthosepion > Acanthosepion lycidas. The sequence continues at coordinate 123,402,028 of OZ010572.1, forward strand.
CGCTCTGGCCTTCTTCATGTGGTTGGAATTTCGAACTGAACCCTTTATTTCGCTCACTGGGGTAGACTGTTCTCGTTCCACGTGCCATGTTTAATTTTATCATGTTTCAGTTATCTCCTGTTAATTCCCCCTCTCCAAGTTCTCCACTGCCTTAACCGGGTATTGAACTCACACTCTTTGGGTCTTGTCACTGGATCTAACCAACGCCTTTATCCACTGTGCCATGTGTCCTCAATGACATATGGCATAGTGGATGAAGATGTGGAACTAGAACAGTCTACCCTAGTGAGCGAAATAAAGGGTTCAGTTCAACATTCCAACCACCCGAAGAAGGCCAGAGCATACAACGGCCGAAACATTGTAAAAATATGGAGACAAAGATGAGGATAATAGTCCAAATAATGTAAATAAATGAGGACATTTGTGGATGAATTTCTGGGTATTATAAACTTAATGTCTCAACAACCATGTTTTACCAGCGCCCATATTGAATTTTTTTTATGGCGAAAAAGATGAGTACAATAATCCGAATAATGTGATTAGTTTACATAATACCTCATCTCAGAAATATAGAGATACTGAAAGGGGTTTTGCTTTATCAGGACAATACTCCATGACAGAATAATTTTATTTCAATGGCTGAGGTGCGTGATTGTGTCATTGAACTGGTTGATTACTATCCCTATACTCTTGATCTGGATGAACCCATCTGACAATCGTCTGCTCCCTTAACATGAAAAAGCACTTGGCTGGAAATTAGTATGACAGTGATGCAGACGTCATATCTGCTGTTGATTTTTATTTTTGCCAACAAGACTAAAGCTTCTTCAGTAATAGTATCCAAGCGCCGCAACGCCGATGGAAGATGTGTGTGGACCGCAAGGCGGGATTATGTAGAATAATGAAAATAAGCCTCATTTGTTCATATTACATAAGAGTATGTTGGTCAGCCTATGAACTTTTCAGCCGACTCTAGTATTTCCATGAATTCAACTTGTCCCCAACTATTGGTTAAATAGTATGTCATTCGCAAGTCATTGCTAATGCTATAGCTGACTAGTCCCCCCCACCAAAGATTTTTAAATGCAAAATATGTTTCAACCTTAAATATATCACAATAGGTTCATAAAAAGCAATCATTCGCTACTTCCATGGCAAATGTTCATATGAGCAAAGTTCTGTAATTCCAACAGTTCAGATAATTATTTCTATGAAAGGCTATGGCCAATATATTAGTGGTCGAGCCACAATGCAAACACATAGTCTGAATATTATGACTGTGGCAACGTAGTTTTGTTTTCACTGTCAACTTTTAACTTATATGGAGCACATTTACACATAAGTAGAGCATGCATTAAAACTATAAATTTAACAATTTGTTTTTTGTGTGTCATATATATATATATATATATATATATATATATATATATATATATATATATATATAATGGTGTTTCATTAAGAGAGATCAATCAGTGTTAGTGATGAAAATTTATTTATTTTTCTGTTGCATCATATTATTTAAGTCATGGCTATTATGTGGGGAAAATAATATCGGTCAAATGTTCGCTAAGGCTTCACCGGCACACCTCCACTCGATGGTAAAATTTTTTGATGATGCTTAGTTGCTCTTGAATCTCACCAATATGCTTTATTATCTTATCCTTCAACTGTTGAATTGTTGTTGGCATAGACCTTACTTTTGAGATGAGCCAAAGGAAGAAATCTAATGGTATCAAGTCGCACGATTGTGGTGGCCAATTAACTTCGCTGTTTCAAGATATGAGACCTGGGAACTTCTCATTTAAATTCAGTTTGAACGTCCATTTTCGTAATAAGCTTCGATAATTTTAACACGGGGTTTGATTGTTAATCTTTCCATGGTTAAAAGACTTAAGTTGTTAAATCTAAGAGAAAAAAAATTCTTAGACTCTTAAACTTAATTCACATTTAAAATCTGTCCAAGTTATTGGAACACTTTTATATATATATATATATATATATATATATATATATATATATATATAAACCACTCGTATTCGAGGATACCCGTCTAGTAGGGGGCTAACCAATCCCTATTGCTGACACTCGCTCAGGAACATTTGCGTTTGTTCAACAACCACGGAGCCCACCTGTAGTTTATACTGCAACTATGATGAGTAGACCTTAGTTACAGTTTCTGGGAGAGAGCGTGTTATCTAACTTGAACAACAATTTCAACAACGTGGCCACCACGCTGAAGCCCTCGGCCACGATGAGTTGTGGCTTCGTACTAGCATAGCTGTCGACGGTCCCTAAGAGGTCCGTCTACTCAATTTCACACACAAGGCTTGGGTCAACCCTTGGTATGGTTTTCAGACACCTTTCCAAAGGTGCCGCACGCTGAAATCGAACTTGATCCAATCAGATAATATCAGAAAATCTCCATGACAAATCGACCATGGTTAGCTTTGAACCCAGGTCTCGTGTTCACAAAGCAAACGTTCTAACCACGTTGACACACACGCACATATATGCGTGCGTATGTCTATAATATGAATGGGAAAAAAGTTTGTTTTAACTTAAAAAGTACAGCAAGAATAGGTTCAAGCAAAAGAAACGTGTTCGCTTTTTTCTTTCTCCATTTAAATTTTTCTGTTTTCTTCACAAATGTCCAAAAACTTGCCTTTTATATGTCTGCTTCGCTGTCATTTCATTTACCTGACCCATAGCGTAAGATTTCCTCATAAATCTGGTGAATGCGTGCAGTTGTATTGAAAAGGCGCCATATGTCGTGAAAAGTTTGAACTTAAAATCCCGTAGTAAAACATGTTCTACTATTCATTATTATTTATAAGAATATTTGTAAGTCAGAGCTCTCTTTCTTGTATTCACTTAAAAGAGATGTATTTTATTTTATTTTTTAAGACAGTTTTCTTGAACTGTCATCAACTATTTTTATTCGTTATTGTGCGACAACGATGTTCAGAAACATGGTAACTTAAATATCGCTTTTCATTATTCCATGTTCCATTGACCGTAAACACAAATATAGCATTAATTTAATGCCATTAGACGTAGTAATACCACCCGGCTTGCAATTCTCTAGCAATGTCGTCTGTTTTCTCCAGTTATTAAATATAGCACACGTCTGCATTACAAAAAATAGTTTAATTGAAAATATAAAGCATAAAACTCAATTGACAATTTAACATTCCTGAAAAGATGGTCTCTATTTATATGGTCTGTTATGTATATTTGTAGGATGTATGATAATATTTTAGACAAAGTGAAAATCGGAACGCCTTTTGTTTTTCGATTTTTCTTCAGGTCTGAATAAAGACGAAGTTGTAAGGAAAATGCGTGAGGAATTTTTAGGATAAGAGGGGCCATAAATTATCTTATCAGATCTGACGAGCAGAAATAATTTAGAGAGACGCTATCTTTAGGAAAATTAAGACAGCGAGGATATATTATTGGTGGCCGTAATCTTGACAATACAAGATACGTAGACGGTACTGTGTTGATGGCCAACTCTGGGAGAAGATTACAGGATATAGACAGTGTAGTAAAAGAAAGCGAGAAGAAAGGACTAGCGATCAATTGCAAAAGAGAAAGTATGGTCATCAGCAAGAGAAACCACTCAAGACGTAAACTGTAAATTGGAGATAAATTTTAAATATCTTGGAAATGATTCAACAGTGGTGAAAAATATGACACTGTGATTTGAACAGAGATTGGATTAGCGAAAGAAACATTAAATAAATTAAGGCGCCAAGAACGCAGACTTTATATTAGAATATTGGAATCTTCATGGATGAGGAAAAAACTGGAGGATGCTTAAATGTGGATCTATAGAAGGCTATTGCAAATTACATGGATGTAGCAAGTAAACATAAGGAAGTCATAACGAAAATAGTAAGAGAAGGAACAGTTTTACACAGAATCAGAAAAAAAGACATATGAGAAAGGAAGGCTTCGAAAATTTAAACGAAACTGACATGAGGCCCATTTGGGGATCTGTTAAAATGAAACCGACTACATGTTATTCCTTGTATTTACATTGAATTGTTTACCTACATTGTATTTGCAGAGATATATTTTACAACACTTAGCCTTTTAAAGTTTTTATTAACCGTAAGAAGACACTTTCTGTCGTAATTTTAAATTTCACGAGTAGAAAATTAATGACTATTTTGAAAAGTATTTTTGTATTATTTCTGATCAGTATTATTTTTTTATGTTTTATACACATACATAATTGATATTCTAGTTTCTATAAAAATGACAATGGTAATTACTGAAATTAAACATAAAGAATAAATAAACTCAAAAACATCTGTCAGGGTCAAAAATGCGCATTAAAAAAATTGGCAGTTAATGTGTTAACCATAAAGTAGCTTATTGAGGACGAGAGATAAGGGAAGGTAACGGACCACCTACCTAACGAAGTTTTATGAAACGATGGAGGACCTGGAGGCGAAAAACTGCTGAAGGTCACAAGTGATAGGAAGTTGTAGATAGTTATGATCGCTTGTGTCCTGAAGGGACGCGATATATAGAAGATCTTAGGGCTGCAACAATGATTTCAGGGTTGAGTTACCGACCTTACGTACATTCAGCTTCTTTTAGACATACTTTTGAACACGTACGTTTACTTTTATTGTTCTGTCAGAATAACCTTGGCGCTAATGTAGATAATCTTTACGCGGTGATTGCTGAAAATTTCCTGACTCGACCAAGATGAATCACCGTAAGCCAAGAAATCTATATATTACTCTGCATCTGTGGGCGTCTGACCCAATCGTTTAGAACGTTAGCTTAGAACGACAGTGAGAAACTAGTTCGCATCTAACCATGATCGATTTTTCCAGGAGAGGACTTCATGATAAGGGCTGCCTAGGGAAACAATCTCTGCATGCCATAGCGTTGTTAAAGACCTGCAAACCATACCCAGATTTGACACAAACCCTGTAAGTGAAATTTGGTAGATGAAACCATTCCTCGATGATAGTGTTAATACGAAGTCGCAATACCTCATGACGGAGAGTTCAAAAATAGCGGCCATTTTCAAAAGATTATGAACCTTTAGAGTTTTGAAGATCGGGGTGGTTAGGGAAAATCTGTCTCTGTTGGGAGGTAGGTGATTGTTGAACAACTGTGCCGTATGATAGTGGTTCGTTGTGTTAAATAATTAAGCCGAATTATTTTTATTCCGCTGGGAATGACTTTTAAGTGCAGTACAATCTAAGAGTCGTATTTTCGTTTAAGAATATTTTTACTGAACGAGAAAATGTTTACCCATTTGTAATATTTATTTGTTTATTTATCTATTTTTAGTTTCCCGCATTGACGTGTGACATTTATCCGGACTTCTCAATGTTAGTTGACATAGAATAAGGTTTTATACCGTTATGAAAATATTTCCCTTTTTCATTGTTTTTTCAATACTTTCGTTCCGAATTTTCACCCCATATAGTTTTTTCGGCTAGTTTACTTAACTTTCTGTCTAAAAGGAATTTTCCTGGAGACAAAGTTGATTTCATCTTTGTTGTCGTATTTATCACGTTTCGGCCGTTGTACGCTCCGGCCTTCTTCAGGTGGTTGAAATGTCGAACTGAACGCTTTAAGGACAGATGACACAATGGCTAAATGCGTTGGTTAGATCCAGTGGCAGGATTCAAAGAGTTATGAGTTCAATACCCAGTTAAGGCAGTTGAGAACTTAGAGAGGGGAATTAACAGGAAACTGACATCCATTAGACATGATACGTGCAACTAGCACAGTCTACCCAAGCGTGCGAAATAAAAGAATTCAGTTCGACATTAAACACTTGAAGAAGGCCGCAGCGTACAATGGCAGAAACGTTGTGATAGATATGGCAACAAAGATGAAGATAACAATACGAATAATGTAAATAGTGTACATAATACCTCGTCGCAGAAATTTGATTTCATATTCGTAAATTTGTTTTACTTTAACCACCATTAATTGCACTTGATGAATCATCAGAATTTGAACCCCTCACGTAACGAAATTGCATTTGTAATAAAAAAAAAATTGTAATATTAGGTTGGTACAAAAATGTCGTTTTTTGACGTTAAAAAATACGTCAAAAAACGACATTATTTTTGCACAAACCTAATAGAATATCCTCCTATATGGTAGTGAATGTTGAGCCACCAATATTCCACTGGATGGAATGCCACTAGCGTTTACCGCTGGTGGCACACTGTAGGACCGCCCGTGAGTTCGTTTCGGCAATGTTACCACTTGCGGAGTGCTAGAGGCCCATCGATGGTTTGCCGGTGTCTACCATGGTTTGCCTTCCTATTTTGCGTATAGAGGGTCATCATTGCATCGAATGAAGATAACACAATCAAGATATAGAATGTCGCTTGGATTCGGTGTAGTCTTGCTGAAATCGGTAGTTAGCAGATACGCGAAATCTCCAACACTTATTTCTCTCCTTCTACTGACTATTCTCGGCGTCACTCTATAAATATTTGGACGAGTTCAGGTCCTATTTTGGAGAGGTGTGTTCATCTCCATAATAGTTGAACAGATAAAGTAGATTTGAATTGTTTTTTTAAATGTGGGGAGGGTTCTACAGAAAAATGCTGTGCATACCCCGACAGAACATATGGGTAAAATGGAAGTTTTAAGGGGTGGCAGAAAGGACGCCTATACTTAGAACCAGAAAGTAGAAATTTCTTGGGCATATGAGGAAAGAGGGATTAGAGAATTTGACACTAGCAGACATACTGAACGCAAGAGCGGAAACTGGTAATAACTTACCTAAACAAATTTGTGTTGCCAGAAAAAGGAACTAGGACGGATGGTGAAAGGAAAACCTTACTGAGAGCTGGAAACGATAAGAATTTCGGAACAACCATTGTCGCCCACGTCCTCAAGGCTAACGACGGCTAGAAGAATAAATGATAGCGTAAATTTCAGTCAATACATGACTTCAGCCACAGAACGTAAGGGATTACGCTGAAATTGAAAATGTTGGGTGTGTTGGGTGAATAGAAGAGAAGGGGGTAACGGACATTAATTATTACAAAATACATGCATTGTTATAGTGCAAGGAATAGTAATGACAGGAGACGGGCGAAGAAACCTACAAAATCTCCAACAAAAGGCATCAAAGGAAAAGAAGGAACAAGGACTAAGTATAAACTACAGGAAGACAGAATACATGTTCATCAGAAAAAGGATGAGCCCAAAATGCATATTATAAATCGAGGGTACGAAAAACCAAACAAGTACAGTAATTTAAATATCTGGGAAATGTTCCAATAGATGAGGGAAAGTGTGACATTGGGTTCCGAAGACGTATTTGGATGGCCAAAATCGCATTCCAAAAGCTAAGAAGAGTATTAAAAGACAGAAAAAAATTCTTTACAAACAAAGGAGTACTGAACTGCGGTGTTATATCTGTATGGCATCGAATGCGGGGCAATCTTCTGAAAGATGAAGAGAGTTGAAGTAACAGAACTGGGATTCTCCAGAAAGATGCCGACAATACCATGGATGGAACAAGTGAGCAACAACAAGGTCTGGGAGAGAATGGAAACAAAAAAGAAAATTTATACTTAGCATCAGGAAGCAGCAGCTGCGATTACTGGGTTACATAATGAGGAAGGTGGGACTATAAAAAGAACAGATTAAGGAACAGAGAAAAGCAGCGCGTAAAATACTTGATCTGCTTGAGCAAATGGATGACAGAACGAGGTTTGGTGGGGTTGAGACAACTTTTTAAAGAGCTACAAGAGACAGGAAGATGAGCGCCATAATAGCCAACACATTCTCATCCCCATTCTGTGTGCTTGTGCCATATTTTAATTTTTCATTTATTTTTTTTCTTCAATCAAAATAAGGGTGCAGAAAATCTTGCTTCATGATGTATCTTATCACAGATCATGTGGGAACAAAGTATGTTTTCGATGTCCTTCAGTGAAACTAGATGCAGGATCGATTTGGGGGAAAAAATTTTCTTGCCATCGAGTTTAGGGTCAGGGTCAGCCTAGCTACACTCGGTATATGCGCGTGCAGACAAAAAACGAATGACTGGTAAATATATAATCACCCACCCCAGTGAGGAGGTCTGTTACATTTATATGGGCATGTAAGTTTCATATACGGTGAAACCCTAAAGGGAAGTGCTCTCTAGCCAAAGGTTATTGATGAAATCTGGAGTGTTGTAATTTGCCGAAAAGACGTCAGTAATAAATAAATACGATGTGATACTATTTAGGTTTGCTGGAAAGAAAAAAGAAAAGATGTGAATTAAATTTAGGTGATAAAAAGAAATCACGAACAGGACACTAAGCGATGTTATTTTTCTGTCAAAGAAAAGTGGTAAGATTTTATTTTCATTAGCAAAGAAAGTATGGTCGCGGATCTGTCGCGTTTGATTTATGACGGCGCACCGAGTACAAGATGGCCATCTGTCTATGGCAATAATGAAAGTTTAAGTTTGGTCAAGTGACCTACGAAACAGAAACTGAGAGATAAAAATTAATTCATGCACTGACAGAAAAACAAAAATGACCGTTGGACCAAACGCAGAGTTACAAAGAAAGCAAAGATTGACCCATTAGCTATCTACGGAGATGTCGTTTGGAAAAGGCACCTGTTTATTTTATCGAAACGAATAATTGACTGTAGCGTATTACGTCCAGTTAAACCACCCACTTGATGCTGGCGAAAATCTGATTGACGAATTCCAGGTGATTCGGTTAGATAAGAGTCTAAGGATTTGTTGTCGAGAAGAAAAGGAAAATAAAAAAAAGGAAGATAATTATTTTTTCTTTGAGCAAGATTTTTTTTAAACCGAGGCCAGTCTGGCCACACCCACACTGCTGGGTGCCCATTGGCTGAATGCTGGCGTGAGTGGTAGGCGAAGGTAATCATGTGAAGAAGGGAGGACCTATTGACACCCCCCTGAAGGGATTGGTATGAGATGCCACTGGGAGAGAGAGGGGAAACCCGTTGACACTCTCTGAGGGTATGGGTGAGAACCAATATGAGAAAGGAAGAATTTGAGAGGACGAAAGATTTCTAAAAATGGAAAGTGATGGCTTTTCCTGACCAAAAACAAAGAAAAACCTTTAATACGGATTTAGAATTATTAAGGAACCTCAAACCCCGACAGGCCCAGCCCGGTTTTGGTCGGCGTCCATATAAGCAGAGTCGCAACTAGTAAGACGGCAGTGTGCAGTTGAATTAGGGAGTTCGCAGCTGAGCAGTTGGGGTTAGACAGACAGGCAAGCAGTGAGCTGAGAGCTCGCAGACGCCTTGCAGAAAGCTGACTGAAAGATTCCACGCAATTCCGAACTCGACTTCTAACCAAGAACAACTTATTTTTTGAAGAACGACTTAGACTCACACAACCAAAACAAGTTTTACGAATATCGCCTGAAGATACACTAAAACCAGTTTCTTAAAATAACAATTTAAGATGTTAAGACTCGCCTAACAAACGCAAAGTGTCACGTATCCATATAAGCGGGTTGGTAGAAAGACGCAGTCCTGTATTCAGTAACCAGATATAAAATATTGTTATCCTTTTTTAACACATTTGACCTTTTCGAGTTATTACTTTATTTTCTTTTACATATACTTGTGTGGTATTACCCTTGTTCGAACTCGACTTGCATTACGGCCCGGTGGCCGATTGATTTCCTCTACCTAAGATCAAATCATAACGTGGGTAGGTTAGATTAGAAATCAAAACAGTTACTTCGGTAACCAGACGTTGGAGGCGAGATGGGAACGACAAGGCTGATACTGAATCTAACCAGATTCCCATCCGAATCAGCAAAAGGTTAGAACGTCACATTTGGTGCCGCGACCAATACCAAGCCAGTTGGTCGTCACAGGATAGGATGGCGACGGCGCGGAGACAGATGGGGTGACATCACAACTGGTACCGTGACCGGGATAGCACGGCGGATGTGGCCAGGCAAACGTCACATTTGGCGCAGCGACACAGGGGGACGTCACAATGAAATGTTTACATCAAACCCCACGATACACTAAGTTGAGAAGAAATCATTTGGAATTGTTTTGTCTGGTTATTATGTGAACAAATTATTTACCTTGTTATTTTTAAGTAAAACTTTCAGCGCTCTAATTTTTTTTTGTACTTTCACCTTTACGTTTACGATGCTTAAATGTAAATTATTTCACTTTTCTCCTTCCGTAGAACAAATTATCCTCACGGAATCCGTCAGTATGTCATTCATCACCTGTCAAGTGACGCGAAAATGTATGACCTGCTTTGTTTTATTTTCAAATTACATCTTTTCGGCGCATAAGTTAAGCTTGCTTCAAAATATTTTAAATAAACATTATAATTTCTGATTTTCTTAAAATAAGTTTTGAAAAAAATGATAATTGATATTTAAAGGGATTTCAAAGGGAGATGTTCATTTTTTATAAAATGGAAAAAAATGCTGACTCAAAAAAAAAAGATTATTAACGAAAATTTCTGGAGTGCTTTGATCTTTCCTCTTAATGATATAAACATTTAGACGATAAAATTTTGGTTTCGTCGTCTTTTTCATCATGCTATGCTTTTTTATTTTTTTTATTTTTTTATTTTTTAGCGATCTCGTGGAGGTACCTATGGGACAAGGGAAAACAACGCATGAAATAAATAGGGGGCTTAAGAGAGTGAATGACACAACATGGTCTGGGGGAGGTGGCAGAGGGAAGGAACTTGTTGAGAACTGCAAGAGATAGAGGGTTGTGGAGAGTCATGATCGCCTACGTTCTGAAAGAACTTGGCACATAAAAAGAAACCTATAAGGTCGGAATCATAGCACAGTTAATACCCGTCGTAACATTTGCGATTCCAAAATCATAACCAGTAATAATAATGAGGTTAAATCTGGTTTCATTTGAAGGATGAATCTGTTTACTCCCATATAGAACTAATTTTTATAACTTTGTGACTTTATCTTTTAATAACTCGTATAGGACTCGGTGGTTTGGAAAACTGAAGCCGTTTAAGGAATGACAGGCTTAAAAATCTTGGAGTGAATAATTTCTCTTTGCAACTGACAAAGTGTCCTGGGTAAGACTATAAACTACATCCAACAGCAAGGCCTCTGATCAGGAAGATCTGAGGAGCATAGAACCATCTTTTAATTGCTGGTGTTCCCATGTTCACCCTAACCCAGTGTGACAGATTCCTAGCTATCGGCAAATAGTGAACCCCCAATCTGGGGGGGGGGCGGTCAAAATACTATGAAAGTTTAAGAATATCGGAGAGCCGAGTTCAAATTCCAGTCGAATCCATTACATTCACTTACGTGCTAATACCCTTGGGAAACACATGAATCCGCTTTTTCTCCCCCAGCTATGGGTAAATAGTAGGACAGACCGAGTTCAATATCCTTAGGTTGCAACTGGTCTACCGCAGAAAGAAATGGCAAACAAATACGGGAAAAAATATGCCTCGTCAATCATGTTTCGAAAGATACATGATCGCTTAAGCGTGTATCACGCATGGCTCATAGCTGACTGAATACATTTTTGAAAAAAATATTACCATCAATAAAAATCTTGCTGGTATTAGATAACCCATTGAGATTGATAGACCGTAAAACACACCAAATAAAAGCATCTACCAAAAAAGTCAATGGCATTATGTAATTTTTCAAATATTCAAGATATCAGTGAATAGTTTTATAAGAATCAATAATTGTAAAATGATTTGTTTTAAAAGTTCAAATGATTCACTTCGCCATCAAGTAAAATCCCCACATTTGAAATATCATATAAGGAAATCGGAGACTATTGTCGAAAGGCTTGCATACTATCTGTGAATATTTGTCATAGAGGCGACAATGAGATGATCGCGTAATAGACCCATATATTGGCATGGTTACAGTTCGTATTTGAGCCCTATAATGTCTAGAATAAGACTAAACACGGACTAATCTGGAAATATGTTTCTACTACTCATCATCTGTTTAAAGACCTCAATATCTAACTGAGCAATGTTGATTCTATTGTGAGGAAAAAACTTAAATCAATTTGCATTTAGAGAAATCAAAGGAAAAGCCCTATCACCCTCGTTTTCAAAAACTTCAACGTGGTCTAATGGCTACCTTGCTAGTCTCGCTGGATAAATTATGACTATTATGAATATTGAGTTCGGTTCTTACTTGGTTCCTCATACCGGCCCTGTAATACATCTAATCTCCGCTGAAAAAATCACCGGGCATATCGACGTGGTGTAATGGTGAGCGGTTAGCAAACTTGTCTCGCTGGATCCATTCCCCTTGAATAGTGAGCTCGATCCTCACTGTTTGCACTATAATTTAGGCCCTGTGCCACATCCAAGTTATGCTTAGTAGCCCACTTTGGCACTCATATACATTGTCTATTCGTTTAATTCTTGCTTATTTCATTAATAACGATTTGTTGCTTCGAACATTTAAGATCAAGTATGTTAATATTTTGGTAATCTGGCAGCGACATACACACACACACACACACACACATATATATATATATATATATATATATATATATATATATATATATATATATATATATATGATGACAGCATGTCTAGAAAACCGGAAATCAAGAAAGACAAGAGAAAAAAAAAACTTTAAAAGGTAGTGGGTTGAGTATAAAGTGTGGGGTGGGGAACAGTGGTAAGGGTAAATTATCTCGACATTTTACCCATGGGCGCGACCAAACACACACAATGAAAAAAAAAACTTATACCAATGAAAAGTGCATATAAAATTAAATTTAGTGTATAAGTAGTCAATTATTGATACCTCCTGACGAGTGGGTGGAGTAATTCCCGTCAGGTTCGTTTACGAAACTCTGGATACTGAAGGTAACATCAATCAGATCAGTGACAAAGCTTTTACTTTTCTAAATTTATATAATTGATTTTAATTCTTATTTTACAGTTTGAAACTGGTCGGGGCGTCTGAGGTTGTACTAAAAGTATATAGAAGAGGAAAAAAACATCTGAAGGTTTAGGTAGCGTTTGTATTTACGAGAAAACGTGTTCCAACCAGAGGAAATGGTTCATTTAAAATAGATAATCCCTTCGAGGTAATTGAAAATAATTGAAATCTTTCTCTTTCATGGATTGAAAAATTCTTATTGCTGTTAACCAAAATAAACAGAGTGCCTTTTGGCAACAAATCATAAAATCGGAGTTTTTTTCATTTATTTTATTTAAAACTGAAACTGAACAATTTCATTCTAGCTATTTACCGCCAACCAAAGTTCTATAACAATTTATTTTTACTCTAAGGACACTCTATATAGTGATTTTTACTTCAACACATTTACAAATAAAATTAATGCGTTACCTTTGCTATATTTTTTTCTTAATTTTATAAAGAACAGCCATATAAAATCAAATGAAAATGAACAAAAAAAACATTATCGAATAAATGTAAAACGACAGAACAGTTCTTAACCAGAATTCATTGATTTCTCAACAACATTTTAATAAATAATATGAAAGACATTAGGTTGGAGAAATGATATGCGAGTGATGCAAGGAAAACAAATAAGAAAAACTGGAAAAATAGCGAAGTCGGTGTGGTCTACTTCGTATTCCATTCGAGTTAGATGCGTTCATACTTAGTGTTAGATACAATCTTTAGGAAAAATATGAATCGTCTCCCCTTAACTATATGTTGAACAATAGGATAGACATCTGTTTAGCCATGGTCGACTACCAGTCTGAGATGGAGAAGTCGAAATTGAAAACCCAGGGACGGCCGTTTGTTCAAGTTCTGGCACCAGTTCTGATTATTACTTTCTTTGGAAAAGTTTGGTTTCTTTCTCACAGCCCTTCACCACTATAACCAAATCCTACATGCAGGTAGTGTGTCTGTTCTATTCTGAGATACTGAACAGTCATATATCGAAAACGACTCGAGAGTCTCACTATATATAATAGAGATAATGAGGAGTTTTCGAGGTATTACAGCTATATATATATATATATATATATATATATATGTGGGAAAATTAAATCTTTTTTGTGTTTTCAGAAGTAATAAGAGGAATAAATTTGTATAAATGCAAGTTACATATAAAGTATTAATATTTCTAAAGTTTCTCAGGTTACAGAACATGTTGGTAAAGAAATTTTTTTCAGTAATTTTTTTTTATTTGTATTGTCTTTACAAATAGGTTTTATTTATAGCTAAATTTTGACATATATAAATTCATGAAACATTCATATAAAAACAAATACAAAGGTTGATTTTATTGGCGAGAATCCATCATCGCGAACAATTCAAATAATATACAAAAACTCCGAACCTGTTTATGAATGAAAAGATCCTTGTTTTATAAATTTCAGTTGCATAAGGTCATATTATTTTTACAGACATCCTCAGGTATGGAAATAGATTTACATACATGAAGATGTCTGTAGGAACAGACGAAATCATTAAAAAAAAGAAAAACCTTATGCAACGGAAATTTATAAAACAAGGATCTTTTCATTCATAAACAGGTTCGGGGTTTTTGTATATTATTTGAATTGTTCGCGATGATGGATTCTCGCCAATTAAATCATTAACCTTTGTATTTGTTTTTTGTATGAATGATTCATGAATTTATAAATTAATTGTACCTTTATTGAAATATATATGTGTGTGTGTGTATATGTGTATATATATATATATATATATATATATATATATAGTCTTTGATAGCAATACACTTAATGAGTAAATATCTTACATCTGGTATCTTTTCTGTTTTATTTGCTGTGCACACTTTTTCTCCCCTTGACAGAACTCAGACCAGAGACTAATACAAAACGGTCGGAATATGTTTTTCGTTATTTTTTATATTCTCTATACTATATTTCTTTTTTTTTTCTCCATTTTTCTTTCCATTCCCCCTCTCTCGTTTGTCTCTCTCTCTAGTTTGTCTGTGTGTCTTTCTCTCTCTCTCGTTTGTCAGTGCTCGTCTCTCTCTCACTCTCTCGTTTGTCAGTGCTCGTCTCTCTCTCACTCTCTCGTTTGTCAGTGCTCGTCTCTCTCTCTCTCGTTTGTCAGTGTTCGTTCGTGTGTCTCTCTCGTTTGTCAGTGTTCGTTCGTGTGTCTCTCTCGTTTGTCAGTGTTCGTTCGTGTGTCTCTCTCGTTTGTCAGTGTTCGTTCGTGTGTCTCTCTCGTTTGTCAGTGTTCGTTCGTGTGTCGCTCTCGTTTGTCAGTGTTCGTTCGTGTGTCGCTCTCGTTTGTCAGTGTTCGTTCGTGTGTCGCTCTCTCTCCCTCTCTCTCTCTCGTTTATCAGTGTTCGTGTGTGTGTGTGTCTCTCACGCTTTTGTCTCTCTCTTTCGTCTCTCTTTTTTTTTTTCTCTTGGCTTCAATATGACTCGTGCGTATTATGTTTTGTTCTGTATTTTCTCATTAGGTATACCAGCAATTTAAACACCCTCTGATTTTAAGTATCACGTTACTTGTAAATTAATTTAAAAAAATTAATATTCCCAATGTTCGCATGTTCTCATTATATTCGTAAAAAATTCTCACATCACATAAAATT
Source organism: Acanthosepion lycidas (assembly GCA_963932145.1). Lineage (NCBI taxonomy): Eukaryota > Metazoa > Mollusca > Cephalopoda > Sepiida > Sepiidae > Acanthosepion > Acanthosepion lycidas. The sequence continues at coordinate 123,417,565 of OZ010572.1, forward strand.
ACAAACTCGTGTGTGTGTGTGTGTGTGTGTAAGAGGGAGAGAGAAGGATATAGTAATTTACCTTCGTGTCCATCATTCAACTCCCTTATCTGAATATACATAGTCTTTTATCACTTGACTGTCTGTTTTCATTAGTCGGCTGCTTTTCAAGACGACACACGATGCCTTCCACCACGAAAACAAAATCCTGTCATTGCTTAAATTGTTCCAACCATTTATCTCCGAAGTTAAATCAATAAGTTAGTAGCCTGATGACGATGTAAAGTCTTTGTCTTGGTCAACACATTTATGTTTAAGCATATATCTTTAATTCCCTTGACCCAGAATTTCTCTTTTAATCATACAGAACGAGAAACTATCCAGTGAAAATTTACAAGCAAAACTCTGCTATTAAGTGTCCTAGGCTATCGATTTATTGATCTACCTCCATAATTGTTTGGTATATAGATTCGTTAATCAGTCTAAAAACGGCTGCATTTTAAATAGCGAATTTTTATTTTTTAACATAATCACTTCTGTTAATATTTGTAAGTCTTTTGATTGTCTCGTAATCCGTACAGTAGTATAATGAAAAACTTACATAAAAAATCAACTAACGATTGATTTTTTTTTTTATACAACCTCATATAGTACTTGAATGCTGACTCTAGAAGATATTTCGTAAAACTAAATTTTCCTGATCACTATTTAAATACAGAATTTATTTTTTGAATACTATTCTTAATATCTATTAACTTAGTCCAGTTTTTGAAATTTTGTTCACTGATTACTATTTCTTGATCTAGTATAAATGAAAAGGTATCGGGACTAGTGCTATAAAAAAAATACAATCCATATAAATTCGGCATTTAATTCCCTTCGAAGTATTAGGTTGGTGCAAAAATAATGACGTACTAATGTCGTTTTTTGACGTAAAAAATACGTCAAAAAACGACATTATTACGTCATTATTTTTGCACCAACCTAATAGTCCTCTTCTGAAGCCACACATTTTATCCAGCGTCGTTTGCATTGATGGGAAAATTCCTAGAACCGCTATTTTTGGGAATAGCGAGCAGCTTCCTCGTCTCATTCTCTTGGAGTTTCTCGACGTCTTAATATCTTGTTCGTTCCACTTTGGATTTCATTTTTGGAATGAGGAAAAAGTCCCAAATGAATCTGGGGAATGTGGGGGTTGTCGGATCTGGACTGGGGAATATTGTGCTTGGCCAAGCTATGGTCACTGGGAGATCCTCTGTGGCGCTGCGAGACGATCATACACGACACACATTCGTTCACTTTTAATCTGTTCTAAGCAACTTCACTTTGCATACTTTATCCTTACAAGTGTGTCGAGTAGATCTGTTTCTCTGTCAGTTCAGGTACAGTAATATAGTGTTATTACTTTTGCAATGATCGGTGATATTGTGTACGAACCCGGTCTGAGTTTGGCCATAGAGAATTGTGTGTGTGTGTGTGAGAGAGACTGAAAAAGGAAAGAAAATTTTTACATTTTTTTTTTTCTTATTTGTGTGCGGCTCTGATAATTTTTCAGATTTCTGGACAATATTTAAACATAAATAGATCAATGTCGTTAACAGCTTTCGGTTTCCATAAGCTATTATGAAGGAGTTTTATATTTGTACTACTGATGTTTTCTTTATGTGTATTCGTGGACTGTGGGCTTCCTATCTTTTTTTTTTCTTTCTTTAGCAGAGAAAACAAAATATATCTTAATTGTGATATGTACCATAATGCTTTCTCCCCAAAACGCTTAATTATTCTGTGTGTTTAGCTTGACAACATCATAAATTTTGAATGCAACTAAATTTTACGATTACCATTTTTTTATAAAAAAAAAAAAAAAAAAAATGACTCCAAGACTTTTCTAGATTTCTATTGCTTGTTGGTTGTCGATTTCTGGGAATAACCCAACAGATTCCCAGCCCAAAATCTCAATAGCGCTGTATTATTCACAGGAAAATATAAGGGTAGAAAATAAGTTTTCGCGTACTTTGTCCAACTTAGAAATTTACAGAGTAGATATTTAGTTGATGGTTGTATTAGATTGGCGCAAAAATAATGTCGTTTTCTCACATAGTAACATATGTGAGAAAACGACATTATTTTTGCACAAACCTAATATTTTAACTGAAAATGTGAAGGCAATATATATATATATATATATATATATATAATATTTTTAATGTTTCTATCTTTCTGACAATCATAATATCCATTCACTCAAGCCGTTAGTGACCAGATGGCGGTCTGCCAGTGGTAACATTACCGAGACCAACACACCGGCGGGGTTTGACGGCGAGCCACCAGCAATAAACGCTATTGCTATGCCACCCAGTGGCAGATTGGGCGCTTGCGTCTAGGGACTAACATATCCAATTATTTTCTTGTGGCTCTCTCATATATAATGAGAAAGATTATGTATTTGGATAGCAATCCCCCTTTTATACTGTTTTCATTGAAGGATACTGACAAGGCACTTCGGTTGAGATTTTTATATTTTTCTCGCATTCGTAAAGGTGGAATTAGTGTGAAAGAACTATCCAAATGATCTTTGAAAGGGTTCGCAAGAATATGTTCATAAACATGGCCAAAACGATCTGACTGTATTCGGAAATATATAAATCTACCTATTGCTCTAAAAAAAAATCTACATATTCAGAAAAAAAAATTAATTGCTAATAGATTAACCGTAAGCGCTCAGATCATTTGTACAGTTTTTTTACACACAGTGCAAAAAAAAGAATTCCTTGTACGAATGAAAGAAAAAATATAAACGCTTAACCACAGTTCCATGTTATAAACTACTACACCTACCTTTGTTGCGTTCTAGTGTGAATAAATTTATACAGACCCCAGCTATAGGTTAAATAACAGTAAATATTGTTCTCTAAGCCTTCGTTGATGAGGAAAACTCTGCTTCAAATCGGGGATGCTTATAGAATTCGTAGTACACTGTGAACTACTTGTGTTATCAGTTCATCTGAAAAGCGAGTTTGGTTCTACGCAAGTCACGTTTTATCAAAGTGTGTGCCAGTCTGGTTGCTGTGTTCTCGAAGTGTTTGCCAGTATAGACTGGGGATTCTGTTCTGGAACTGCTGTTATACCCAAAGAGTCGATTATATTCATCGGTCAGCAGGGACCTAATATCAGACCATACTGAGATACTCTTGCCTTGGAGTCGGAACCATTCAAAGTGACACACATCTTTATCACAAAGGAAATCTACTTCACTGTCTTAGCCAAGAATTCATGGCAATTCAGATGACAAAGAAAAGAAGTCTGGAGAACCACAATTTCCTACTTCCTGAAGGGACATTGATTTTATGAATATATTTTTAAGATGCAATCATCACTTTTTCTTTTATCAACAAGGATCTTTTCCATTTTATTATACATTATTTCAAAACTTAAGAAAGCAAAACTAAAACTAATTTCATCTCTTAATTTTGCCTAGAAGATATTTTAGAAAATAAATAACACTTTTTCCGATATTACAGCCACATCAAGTTTAAACGATCACCCAAGTTAAGCCCATCTCTGCTAGCCAGTACTTAGATGGGTGACCGCTAGGCAATACCAGGTTAATGTAAGCTTGTATGTGCAGGAATTATGGCTCGGAATTATTAATCGGAGTGCCAAGTTCCAATTCAAGTTGTGTTCGTTATATTCACAAAGCCGTAAATACCTTTTTGGAAAGTTGTGAATCTACCACTTCCCCCATCTATGGATTAAGTAGTAAGACTTGTATAACTAAACCGTTATTACCTACAAAATTAAAATAAAATTGCATACAAAATATTTAGATTTCCACATTAAATAACCCATAGAGGACAGTGCTGGGTAAGACGATAAATTACATACGGCAGCGGACTCTGATCGGGTGGGTCTGAGGAAGATGGGACTACATCTTAAATACTGTTATTCCCAGGTTCACCCTGACTCGGTGTGGTAGTACCTGTTAGCCTTCTAGCTAATTGCTAATAGTTAACGCCCCACAAACTTTAGTCAAAACACCAAGATAACAAGTTTTATAGTAAAAATACCAACTATATATTTTCATAGTGAAAAATAAAATTAGTAATAAATTTAAAAAAAAATTACTAGTCATAAATATATATATACATATATATATATGGGATCTGCGGGTGTTGAACAAGTACAAATGTACTGCAATAGGGATTGGCTATCGGCCCTTGTAGACAAGTATCCTCGAATGCGAGTGTTCAGCTATACTACTCTCTCTCTCTCTATCTATATACATATATATATGTGTGTGCGTGTGTATAAGGTTGGTGCAACAATAATGTCGTGTTCAACTTCAAAAGATCATAACTCCTTTCATAATAAATTTTATTAATCGAAATAAGAACCATTAGAATCGACATATTTTTGCCAACGAGAAACAAGTATATTTATCCCATTAGAATAGAAATCCGGAGTTCTGGAAGCGATTAAGTCATTGAAGGCCGATTTGGCATCATCTCGGCTTTTGAAGCATTTTTCGCGCAGGAAGTTGTCGAGATGCTTGAAAAAGTGATAATCGGTGGGGCGAGAGGTCCGGTGAATATGGCCAATGAGGCAGCCTAGTAGCCCAATTCGTTCATCTTCTGCAGTGACAGTTGAGCAACATGCGGGCGTTGTCATGGAGGAGAATTGGTCCCTGCATATTGACCAATCTCGAGCACATACGTTGGAGATTCTGGTGCATTTCATCAATTTGTCGGCAGTACTTCTCCGCCGTAATCGTTTCGCAAGGATTCAAGAAGCTGTGATGGATGAGACCGGCCGCAGACCACCAAACAGTCACCGTAACCTTTTTTGGTGCAATTTCGGCTTCGGGCAGTGTTATGGAGCTTCTCCGGCATCCAACAACTGTGCCGAACGTCGTCGGTTGTCGTAGAGGATCCACTTCTCATCACACGTCACAATCCGCTCGTGAAATGGGTCGTTTTTGTTGCGCAGAAGGAACGTAGAAGACACCTCAAAACGACGATTTTTTTTGATTATCGTTCAATTCATGCGGCACCCATTTATCCAACTTTTTTGACTTCCCTATTTGCTTTAAATGGCGAACGACTGTTGAGTGGTCGACCACGAGTTCAACAGCAACTTCTCGTGTGGTTTTGCGAGGATCGGCTTCAATTAAGGCTTTCAAATGTTCGTTATCAACCGCAGTCGGCCGGCCGCGACCGTCTTCATCTTCGAGGCTCTCGTCACCATTGCGAAATTTCTTGAACCACCGCTGTGCCACAAGTTCGTTAGTGGTCCCTGGGCCAAACGCATTCATTGATATCACGAGCTGAAACTGGAACAAGAAAATCGTTCGGATTTGAATTTTGTCCATGCTGTCGAAAAGCCTGCAAAAAAAATGAATGAAGAGATTGAGAACGGTAACGAATAACACGATTCGATAGCGCGAAAAATGCGCTTCAAAATGATATATAACATGACTATATATATCAATGAGTTAATACAGAAATCATATATAAAAGTAACATATGTGAGAAAACGACATGATTTTTGCACCAATGTAATATATATATATATATATATATATATATATATATATATATATAACATTTTATATGGCTTGTAATTTTTTGTACTATGCTGAGCAGACTTTAATTATATATCTATATCATATATATATATATATATATATATATATATATATATATATTAATACCGCCGAGAAAACTAATTTACGGAATTAAAATGATATGCCGCTAAACTAAAAATATCAATAAACCTTTATTTCTGATGAAGCACTGCCAATTCACTAGGAGTTACCATTAATTACATTAGAATCGGACTAATGCCAGCATATTTTTTCCAATAATAACATTTATATGATTTATTAATAATAATAGTGAGATCGACCGCTTCCTTATATGGAAACATTGTTTAAGTGAACCGCATTAAAGTATTTGAAATAATTAAAATCTTTCGCTTAAAAGAGGTCATCAGGAAAATAATCATCTGAGTTGTGCCGTTATTGTATTGACGGGGAAGTTCCTTACGAAATATCTTTTTAGAGTCGTTTGGGAAATCGGCAACTTGTTAATATCATCAATTTTCCATTCTAGATACAGCTATTTACCCAGAGACTGGAGAGGGATATGACACAAGGTGCGTACACTCAGACCAATATTCGACCAGTGGTCCATTTTTAACCAGTTGGATACACTCTATGATATTCATATAAGAATCTAGATGTGATGAATATATTTAAAATGTTCTTAGATTATTGTATGGATTTTGTAGTATTTTGCGGCGTTGGACAAAATTATCCCCAAGCGCAGCTTATTGTATATTTAATATTCTTATCTCCTATACTGATTTTTTTGTATAACTGATTCCTACACCAAGACAGTTGAAGTATTTGAAGTTAAATCCAAATTCTGAATTTTTAGGGTGGATAAATCGATAGCGGCCATCATAGAAAGGTTTATGATACAGTGTAACCCGGATATAAGAGAGTTGTCGGGACCGGAGAAGTCGTCTCTTATATCCGGGTTTGGTCTATTATATATACATTAACACAGGCTCTAATTTGGGACCAGAGAAAATCTCTCTTATATCCGAGTTTCTCTTATATCCGGGTTACACTGTAAATCCTTCCTCTTGGAAAAGTTGGTAAAGATTTGTTGATTTTTTTTTTTTTTTTTTTTTTTTCATTTTAATTCAAGATCATTGTTATCCTAACTACGAATATATTTGTGTTAAATAATTGTTTCAAACTATTATTTTTTAGTGACAGTGTATTCTGACTCAGATCTTCTGAGGCTGACCTTTTACGGTTAGGTGGTAGACAAAATAGTTATGTCGATTTTGATTGGCTAAGCCGAACGTAGGAATGTTAGAGAGATAGTAATTTCAGGGGATTAAGTTTTTATACATCATACACAGCAGACGTTGTTATTTGGTGTCTAGGTGAACTTGCTCGCCAGTTGGTGTGATGGAGTGACCCTACTAGCTAGTTAAAAGATGCACACGTCGACGTGTTTAATAAAATAGAAACTTTTTCAAATTTCCTTTGTTGATGTCTCATTCATCTCCGGACTCCCCAAAAATTTCTACACCCGACCGGGAGTAGACGGCCGAGAGAGAGAAGAATTCAGCTTTGTTATGGAATCGTCCACGTCAAACAAGATACCCCTAGAACGAGGTGGGCTATACAACGTTTTGCTTATTTGGCGCAGTGGCCAATACTTGCCCAGAACAGAGGTAGTATGCAATATAGTTATTTTCTAAGCGTAGTTTAGATGTGACACAAGGTCGAAAGTATGGGGGCACCTAGTAAGGATCGAAGTCGCTTTTCAGTTGTAACTGATCTAGCGAAACAGGCTTGCTAACCATTACACCACGCCGAGGTTCCCAGAGGGCATATGCAATATGTCATCCGCAGACCCACTGTCCTCATCAGTACATTTCATCGGAAATTAAACAGGAACGCTGATTTTCATTCATTTTTTTTTTTTTTTTTTTTTTTTTGGTATGTCCATTGAATAGGAAATTAGGAACTGAATAATGTCGAAACAATTCTTCATCCAATCGGAAATATTACTGTAGCTGTTTTCTGACATGTATGAGTATTTCGATTTCATTTTGGAACACAATGTCGAGATGAGTTTGTGAAAATCACGTTAATTAAACCTCGGGAATATATAATTGAGTTATGGTATTACAGCAGATCTTCTCTTAATTGCTGACTCGTTACAAATTTGATTAAAGGCGATTAAATTACTTTGAAATTAATTAAAAAGTCATATGATACCTCTGTAAGTTTTCGTTCAGAAATTCAATTAAGTTGTGTCTATTAAAATTTGGATTAAATCGTTTGCAAACCAACGAACCGACCTTGCATTAATAGCCGGCAATTTAAGCAGAGAAAATGTATTTATTTTATTGCTTGATAAATTGTTAGACTTTGGATTATTTGATTCCTTGAAAATCAAGGTTTCGATGAAGTTCAATGTCTGCTTGAGAATTTGGCGTAAAAAAACTTCGATAATAAAATGTTGTTTTCCAATACATCTGTGGATAAGCGGCCACGTTTAGGTGATAGTCTGGTTCTATCGTTGAACTGGTAGAGGCACATCTTGGCTTAAGACTTTTTTACTTGAGGTAAAAAAAGGGATAAAGGTTTTGATTTTTGCTGGAGGCAGAATTTTTATCTAGCGGGGACTTCTCGATCTTGACCCGATTTAAAAAAAAATAGGCGACAACTCAAACACGTGTACCCACAAAAAAGAACGTTTAAAATGGCGCAGCCACTCGTATCCGAGGATGCCAGTCTACTATGAGGGCTAGCTAATCCCAGTTACTGTCGCCTGGTCAGGCACATTTGTTTTTGTTCAACAACCACAGAGCCAACTTGCGGTCTATACTGCAACTATATTTACTGTGAGAGAGCATGTTATCTAGCGTGATCAACAGTCGGAACAAGGCCAGCACGCTCAAGCCCTCTGTCACGGTGGCTTGTTACTTCATGCTAGCACAACATTAGAGGGAGGCCAAGGGTGCTGTCTACCAGTTTCACTCACAGAACGATGTGAAATGATTCACAGGTACATTTCTTTCAGACGGATAACATCAAGTCAGCTTCATACATTTGCCACCTTCCAGACAAATCGACCATGCTGAGATTCGAACCCGGGATGCATGATCAGAAATTGACCGTTCTAACCACTCGGGAACGTGCCCGAAATAAAAATAAAAATGTTTAGATTAATAAAATTTGTGTCGGATCAAAAAAATTCTTCACAAAAAATTGCTCGTATGTCTATTTAGACGGAAAATTTTAACTTAAATTTTCTTCAATATAATATTTAAACTACCTACATTTGAAGCTATTTTCTTTTCCATATGAGTGAGATTGATTCGTTTCAATTGAATGTCCGCAGGATCTGCTGACAATTTCATATCGGTTAGATATTTCAAGCTTTCGAATGAATTCTGACATCTGGAAAAGTCATGTCACGTGGAACTTGAACAATCTACCCCGCTGCACTAAATAAAGGGTTTGGTTCGAAATTACAATCACTCGAAGTAGGCCGGGGCGTACAACGACCGGAACATCGTGAATATGACAAGGAAGATCAGAATAACATTCCGAATAACGTAAATAAAGCAAGTAAAAGGCTTTAAGAAAAAAGAAATTCTCTGAGAATAGAAATTTCCATCTTATTTTCATCCAAGATAAACGCCAAATATTTGCTTGACGAGTATCTTTGTTTTATTTTGTTACTCTTGCTGTTTACCATAATCATTTCTTTGTATTTAAACTGCATAGATTCCCAACAACGAAACAATTACTCCAGAGTTTTAAAAGTATCGTATCAGAGAAGCTTGTTATATATCAAGTAACGATATCTATATTATTCTAGTAATCAAAGCTGCTCAAAGCCTTTCTCTGCACTTCAAATTGATTCCTTGATGATTTAAGGGTGGTGGAATAGATGGCGGCTGGGAATGAATACTCGGAGGAGTGTAGAATTTGAATTCGAATTACCTTCGTTACATAAACTTACGCGAATAGCGTCATAAGACTATAAACTATATCCAACAGCAAGGCATCTGATCAGGAAGTTTTGAGAAGCGTGAAACTACCTCTTAATTGCTGGCATAACAAGTTCCACCCTGACCTGGAGCGGTAGTATCTTTTAGTGTTCCAGCTATAGGCAAATAGTTAACTCCCAAACTGAGGTCAAATCCAACAACACATTTTATTATATATATATATATATATATATATATATATATATATTATGAAGAATAATATACGGAAAAACAAACAAAAATTGTAATATGCAATTATGCTGTTTTAATGTTAATATAATGTCAACATCGGACGTTTCGGTCTAGTCGACCATCTTCAGGACATATAAAATATAATTTCAGTTATCTGTTTTGATTAGTCTTACTCTTATGTCCATCGTCTTTTTTATGTTGAATTGGATATAGTCTAATGTTAATTATGTTTTATGAATACGTCCTGAAGATGGCCGACTAGACCGAAACGCACGACGTTGATATATTAACAGTAAAACAGCATAATTGCATATTAGGATTTTTGTTTGTTTTTCCGTATATTTTTCTTCATACTGTCGGATCTATATCCATATATTTGCTTACACACACACACACACACACATATATATATATATATATATATTACCAGTAATAAATTTTTCAAGAAAAAGTTATTACCAGCAATAAAAATATTTTCGGCATTACATAACCTATTGAGGTTAATATGCCACAAACCAAATCAAGCATTATGTGAATATACCTTTGAGAAAGGTTCGAATTCATTACCCAGATATGAGTTTCATATGCAGAAATCACTGTTAATTACAGAGAATTTTTAATTCACCTTATTTTTTTTTTCGTTACCAACGAAATCCTCCTGTCTAGTAATATTGTGACTAGCTTTTAGAATGCGTCTTTGGCCATCCCAATACGTCTTCGGATCTCAGCATCGCACTTACCGTCATCTGTCAGAACACTTCACAGATATTTAAATTTCTGCACCTGCTTGATTTTAGTGTTGTGACACTATTTACGTCGCTAGAAAGAAAGAAGGAAAAAAATGGCGAGAATTAAATTTAAGTGATAAGAAGCCATCACGAAAATGACACTAAGCGGTGTTATTTTTCTGACAGGGGAAAGTGGTAAGATTTTTATTTCCATTGTCGAGAAGGTGAAACACAGAATTTAATCTGATTTATGTTACGGGGCGGTGAGTAAGATATATCCAATCTGCCCATGGCAATGATAAAAAAGATTTTTTCAAGTTGGACAAGAGACATCCCGCAGGGTGCTGGGAGATAAAAAATAATTAGGTCAAGCTTGACCGAAACCAAAATGTCCGTGGAACCACCTCCATGTCATTTGGGAAAAACACCTGTTTATCGTCAGGGCTGGCTATGATAGCGAAATTATTTTATCAGAACAGTTAATTAACAACAGAATGCAAATACGTCCAATTGACCACCCACTTGTTTGGCGAAGGCCCCGGGTGATAAAATCCAAGTGACATTTGACTATGATTTGACTATGATAAGTCTAAGGTTTGTTGTCGGGCAGAAGGAGAGAAAGAAAATAAAAGTAAAAAGTAAAAGGAAGATGTTTTTTTCTTTGAGCAAGATTTTTTAAACCGAGACTAGTCTGGTCACACCCACGCTGCTGAGCGCCCATTGGCTGAATGGTGGCATGAGCGTTAGGCGGAGGTAATAATGTGAAGGAGGGGATGCCTGTTGCGCCCCCCTGAAGAGATAGGTGTGAGATGCCACTGTGTGAGATAGGGGAACCCGTTGACACCCTCTGAGGGGATGGTGAGATACCAATATGAGAACAGAAGAAGGTGGGAAGACGAAAGACTTCCAAATATGGACTAATAATAAAATTTTCCTGACCGAAACCACGAAGTGGATTGTGAGTTTAGAATTAACAAGGAACCTCAAACCCCGACAAGCCCACCCCGGTTTTGGTCGGCGTCCATATAAACAGTCGCAACGAGTGAAAACCAGTTCAGTTCGAGTTCCAGTTAAGTTGAGTGAAGTTTGCAGTTGGAGTTGCACCCGCCTCCCAGATAGCTGACTTGAAAGATTCCACGCAAATCACGACTCAATTTCTAACCAAGAACAATTTATTTTTGAAGAACGACTTAGACTCACACCACCAAAACAAGTTTTACGAATATCACCTGAAGATGCACCAAGAACCAGTTTCTTAAAGAACAAACAACTTAATATGTTAAGACTCGCCTAACAAACACAAAGTGTCACGAAACCATATAGCGGGTTGGGAAGAAGACGCAGTCCCGTATTTAGCAACCAGATATAAAATATTGTTATCTCTTTTTTTTTTTTTTTTTTTTTTTTTTTTTTTAACACATTTGAACTTTTCGAGTTATTATTTTCATTTCTTTTACATATACTTGTGCGGTGTTACCCTTGATCGAACTCGACTTGCATTACGGCCCGGCGACTGATTGATTTCGTCTGCCTAAGATCAATTCACAACGTGGGCAGGTTAGACTGGAAATCAAAACAGTTACTTCGGTAACCAGACATTGGAGGCGAGCTGGCCAGATTCTCATCCGAATCACCGAAAGGTTAGAACGTCACATTTGGTGCCGCAGGACAGGATAGCACGACGGACGCGGCTAGGCAAACGTCACATTTGTCGCAGCGACACTGGGGGGACGTTAGTGTCCCCGAAATGTAAATCCTATTTCCGGTTCATCTTTTTACTGATGATTATGCAGTTTTCTTGTTTTTTTATATTTAGTCTCTTCAACTCCTCACTCTCCATTGCTACTTTCTGCTAAAAAAAAAAAAAAAATCACCCTGTTATCTATATATATATATATATATATATATATAATGAGTCAGTGTGAACAGATTAGACTGCCAATGGTAAGCTGACGTAAATTATCAGTGTTGGAAGAGACCATGTTAGTGAGTGGCAAACTGATTTTTCTTTCTGAAATTATGGAAAAATTAAACATTCCTCAATGTGAAATATTACATGTGTAGAAGTACTATCTGGAACAAGGCATTATCGTGTGGTTATATGAAGTCTCTCGGTAGCACTTGTCTACTTGTTGAATCGATGCCACGCCGAGTTGTTGTCTCGGCAATCTCTTATGACTTTAGGCATGTTAGTTTTCTGAGGCCAGTAGGAACAGTGTTTCTGACATTTACTCAGCTGTTTATTGCTTGGGACTTTAGATCTAGAAGTTTTTTTTTGTTTTTGAAACTGAATCTTGTCTTCTACATTTTACTTACGACAATTAAAATCGACAAGGATTTAAATACTTATCTTTCTCGCCTTGCTTGACACATAAAATTCTTTTCAGGAATATCTCGTCATCGGTAATGAAAAATATATTTATTACTCGAATGCAAAATAGACATCATTAATAAATCCAGTGAAGTGTTATCGAATTATTTGCAACCAGCCGAGTGTGTTTTATTTTTTGTTTAAGGCTGATTTCTTTTAGGAGATCATTATTTTTCTTGACTTATGCCACTGTTTTTATTACTCCTTGCTTTTAGAATGAAAGTGAAATCACTTTATTTTTCACATTTTTAAAACGAATTTAGTGTTTTAAGGCATTAAACCAACCTATCAATTTTCTTCGCAATGATTTTTTTAAAATAATTTCATCTCAAAGCAAGCTGTTAATACCACTAAGACGCAAGGAGTTACTGGGAGCGAAAGAGAATGAGAAGATTTTAGAAAGAAACTGAAACCAAAATTCTAAACAGAAAACAATGTAATAAAGCTGACTCCTGTTCAAAACGTTGGGAAGGAGTGCGAACTGGGCGATAATGATATGTTTGGGCTTGAGTTAACGAAGAAATATACTTCCTTTCTAACTGGCACCGAGTTGTTCACACCAATTTGAATAAATGCATTTTTTATTGACGTTTTAATCATGATTGATAATCCATTTTCAAATCTATCTTGAAGCAACAAATATGTAGTTCTACAGAAGGATGCTAAGAATACCGTGGACTGAACATAGGAGCAACGACGAAGGTTTTGAGTAAATAGGAGTTAAAACATTAGGAGGAGACAGTTGAAATGTCTAGGGATGCATAATGAGGAAAGAGAGCTTGGAAAATGCAATACTCACAGGAGAGATTGAAAGGAGAAAGGAAAACAACGCATAACATATTGAACTTGAGTAAATGGAAAGCGGAACAATGTTTAGGAGAATTAATACAAAGTTTATTAAGAGCTATATATGAGAGGAAATTGTGGAGAACCATGATCGCCGATATCCTGAAAGGATACGATACATAGAAGAAAATGTAATATGTAGTCTCCTCGGCGAAAAAAAGAACAACTTGAAACTCATGGTAACTAATTATAATTTGTCTCAGTTTTCCTTTTAGTCAAAAAATTCTGGACAATCTCTTCATATATGAAGACTCTACTTGAGGGGATATCCATAGGATTCTACAGAAGGATACTGAGAATATTATGGACAGAAAATATGAGTAATGCGGGAGTTTTAAAGTATCAAATGAGTTACATTTAGAATCGAACACTAGAATTTTCTAGGAGAATTTGTCAATCACAAGGCACATTGAAGGCAGCTGGATTTTAAATCATCATAATTCAAACATCTTGGTGTATGGACCGCCTATTAAAAATTCAGTACAGAAGATAAATTGAACGCAGAATAGGTTGTGTCAAGGGTAGAAAATGTATCATGTTTCTCACGCAATGAAGCCACTAAGACGCAAGGAACTACTGAGAGTTAAATAATCTGAGAAAAATAATTTAGGAGATAGGCCAATAAAAGAACAGCAATTAACGATACAGAAGTTGACGACTGATATTGATCTTCAAAAATTTAAATGCAATGTCGATTGGGAAGCAGGAAGAAGTCCATAGACAAGAATTGCGAGTATAGTGGCTTATTGAAAAGAACTTATAATAATGAGACCTTGCCACCAATCTTGTACTGCGCTTAAATTAGTGAAGTCATAGTACCAAAGAAGCCGAAATAGTGTTCTACATCCAAGAGGAAAATCTATTAGAACTTATGGTAAAATCTATCAATGTCAACTATATAATGTCGAGACTTCGCTAAAAACTACAAAAATGAAAGCTTATCAGAACAGGCAACTCTTTATAAAAAATAAATAAATAAATAACACTCGGTGAAGCTATATCGCAGCGGTTGGAAAGTGATTGTACCAAAGATGCCAGGTGAGAAACAATAAGATTGGAGATTCTTCTTTAGGTTTTATAAAGAAATTCTAGATGCATATAAGCATCAGACGAAATGTGAGAGAATATTCAATGTACAGACGAATGGTAGATTGTAAAAATGTAATATTTTAAATTCTCAACCAAATAGACAAATAACGAAAATTATAGTAGACATGTCACTGTCAATGACGAGGATATTTTTTCTCTTCGGGCATCGGCGATCATGGCTCTCCACGATTTCCTGTCCTCTGTAGCTCTTAAGAAGTTTTATCTTTTTTGCCATCTCTCCCAAACTAAACTCCGTCACCCATTCACTCAAGGCTCGCCAGGGTAGGGTTGTGAGTTGCTTTTCTCTCCGTTATTTTCAATCTGTTCGGTGATTATCAAATTTTCAGATCCCTCTTTTCTCAATATGTGGCAGTCTAAAAAATCTGAGGCGGAAACTTTTGTAGGAGCTGTGATCCTTAATTTTATCATGTCATTTTGAATGTAACTGAGAAACGCGATGGTTTCTGAATCTGATCTTTAATCTTGTTTGTTTGAGAAGGATTCCAGAAGGATTTGTTTTCCCTTTTAATTTTGTTAAGCAGTATATATTCGGTTTCGTTTCGCATCTAGCAAGATTTTTTTAGGGTTAGCGACAATATTCTGTCGCGAATGTGTGGTTTTGTTTCATGACTTTGGAAAAAACGAATTTATTTTCCCTTTTCCTTCGATAATATTTTTTTTTTGTTTTTTTATTGTATGATTAAAGTTTGAAAATACGGAATTGATTTATTCGTAAAACAAGGTCCGAAAGAAAATTAATTCAAAGGTTCAACAAGATTAAACTTTGAAACATATTTTTTTTATTATCCTTTGGAAAAGAATATCTCTTGTCTCTATCGCAAAAAAAAAAAAAAAAAAAACTTTCTCATCAGTTTCTGCTGTTTACCAGAAATGATATTCAGTTGTCGACTATTCTGTTTATTAATCATGTTTCTTTTAACGTTACTTATGATATGAAACTGTATCGGACTTTATGAGCAACGATTGTTTCTTGTGCAGAGAACACGCACCATTCCGTCCTGGGTATGACGATAAACTGCATCCGCATTCTAAGACGATAAACTACATTCGACAGCAAGGCCTCTTATCAGGAGGTTTTGAGGAGCGTGAAACCACCTGAACTGGGATGGTAGCACCTGTCAGGGTCCCACCTATGGACAAATAGTTACCTCCCACAAAAGGGGTGAAAACAATATGAAAGTATAAAAATAAGTTTTAATACCAGCAATAATTATTACCAGCAGTACATTTTTGAAAAAATAAATGTGACCAACAATATATTTTTGTGGAAAAAAAATTCCAGCACGAAAAATCTTCTCGGCATTAAATACGCCATTGAGGTTGATATGCCGTAAAATAAACCAAACCAACCAACTACCCGCAGTTAACGCGCATGAGTATCCAACTGATTGAGGCAGTTAGCCAATAGGCTTCGTGCTTTCTACATGTGTTCCCTGGTGAAACTTTTTATTGGAAGAGCTCTGTGATCTTTACGATGACTGACAAAATCGAGCAACGTACATGTCTCAAACGTTTGAAAACCGGCCTATCTGCTAGTTAATCTGTCGGTTTTTGGCCGTTATTATTCATGCAGAACATTTTTTTCTGATGATCACGTTAGCATCAAGGCTGGTCGTGTATTGATTTAAGTGAATGAATACAGAGAGAAAATAATAACCAGCAAAACTTCTCGGGTCAGTTAATCTAAATAATGTCACGTTTTTAAGCCTATTTCGGAAAATTAGTGATA
This sequence comes from Acanthosepion lycidas, assembly GCA_963932145.1. NCBI lineage: Eukaryota > Metazoa > Mollusca > Cephalopoda > Sepiida > Sepiidae > Acanthosepion > Acanthosepion lycidas. The sequence continues at coordinate 123,434,105 of OZ010572.1, forward strand.
CCACCATATTTATTTTATGCAATCATTTATTTCATGCTTTTAATTACATTTTTCATAGACTTCTCATTCAGAAATTAAAATGTTTCTCACTTGGATTCTAAGACATTTCGTACAATAAGGGGTCACATCTTCTATTAAGGTGTATGTATTTTTTTTTTTTTTTTTTTTTTTTTTGAAACTGTATCTCCGTGACAATTCCACTCTAAATTTCGATGTTTGTTAATTTGGCAAAATTTTGAGAAATGTTGGAAAACTTAAACTTTTTAGTCTAGTATACTTTGCACATTGAATATTGTTGTTACCTTTGGTCTAGTTCTCTTGTGTATCTAGATTTTCTTGATTAAACGTATATAAGAATATGCACTGTTATTGGTACTGACCTGGCTGGTCGGCTTAATCATTTTTTCTACCGCTTTGTACATTAGTTTATATGACTCTCGATTAGACTGTCACGCAGTTCAGCCTCTTCGGGGATGCCGATCTCGAATATCGTGGAAGCCTATGATTTTATTATGATTCATATTCTTTCCTTTAGAGGTCGTAGAATGTAACAACCCAACTGTTGTGATAAAATGTAGCAATAATTGTAAAAGAAAAGCTCCTCAAAATTGATAATGAAAGTATTGACTCTAAAATATTCAGTCAGCTTCTACTTCATCGATATTTCACATCAGAAAAGAAAATGATACTAATGAAAACAGTAAATATATGTATATATATGTGTGTGTGTGTGTGTGTGTGTGTGTGTGTAATTACGCATTTGGGCAGCAATAATTCTTTTATACAGGTTTCGTTGATGATGACTGACAACACTTTTTTTGCTTTTCAATGCTTCTTCGGATTTCGATGTCACATTTTCCATCCTCAGTTAAAACATTTTCTATATATTAAAATTTCTATACTTGTTTGATCCATTTCGTATCTGTCTATATTTCTGAGATGAGGTATTACATGTACTATTTACATTATTCGGACTCTTGTCCTCGTATTTGTCGCCATTTTTATCACAACGTTTCGGCGGTTGTATGCTCTGTCCTTCTTCAAGTAAAAAATGGTTGGTGATGGCATTAGGTTTATAATACCCATGAATACATACAGAGATGCCCTAAGGACACATGGCACAGTGGATAAAGACGTTGGTAAAAATCTCATTAATTCTCGTAGGCAACTCTCTTGTGAATTTTCCGAAGATTGTCGGTGCTTCTTCAGAGTTGCGCGCATACATACATACATACATATGTGTGTGTGTGTATATATATATATATATATACACACGCATGGGTGTGTATACACACACACACACATATATATATATAAGTGAACATTGAAGTCAACACTAAGAGGGGACAGGCTGTTCCATGCTGGATGCAATCTTCGAGCTGCCTGACGATTATACCCAGCATGACACAACATGTCGCCTCTGAGTGTTGACTTCAATGTTCACTTCTATATTTATATTTACATAGGCTCTATCTTTAATATTGAGCACTTTATCTCATAAATATAGCACACCTTAAAACTATATTTCTTCACACACACACACACACATATATATATATATATATATATATATATATATATATATATATATATATAAGGATATTAAAGTTGTATAATTTAGCTTCCTTTTCTTTTTAATATTTGTAACTTTTGGGAGGAATTCTCGGTATTCAAGTATGCATTCAGCAATCTTTTGGTCGTCTTTTTAAACACGGCACAGTTATTTAAAATTCTGGACTTGTATTAGGTTGGTGCAAAAATAATGACGTAATAATGTCGGTTTTTGACGTAAACGTTAAAAACCGACATTATTACGTCATTATTTTTGCACCAACCTAATAGCTTGTATCTTTTCGTTTTCTTACAATTGATGATTAGTCCTAAAAGACAAAAAAAAAAAAAAAAATGGCGTGCCGAATGTTAAAACAGAGCAATCTACTATAGCGTTATATGGATGAATTGCGCAGTGAATTCACCAGTTTTTGATTTGTGCAGCCGTGGACTTAAACGTCTGAACGAAATGACATTGACATATAGTAGCATAAAATACGACCTGGGTATTATTATTAGGTTGGTGGAAAAATAATATCGTTTTTTGGCGTATTTTTTAACGTCAAAATACGATATTATTTTTCCACCAACCAAATATATTGTCTGGGTGTTGGGTGTCTTTTAGTTTATAATGAAGATCAGCCGATAGCAAACAAATAACGCATGTGAAATCGCTTACTGCATCTTCACATTTATTTATCTACAGGAAATAGGAATTTCTCCCATTTCTCGAAACGGAACTGCATAGCCAGGGAACTATAATAATGCATCACTGTGTTAATAATGTCATAGATGTAAAATATGTACGTGTGTATGGGTATGCGTCGGTGCATTACGTGTGTATGGGTATGCGTCGGTGCATTACGTGTGTATGGGTATGCGTCGGTGCATTACGTGTGTATGGGTATGCGTCGGTGCATTACGTGTGTATGGGTATGCGTCGGTGCATTACGTGTGTATGGGTATGCGTCGGTGCATTACGTATGCATAATATGTAAGTCTATATGTATGCGGCAACTCTTTTATGTATTGTTTTCAATAACACGAGATTTGGGATTTAACAGTTTTTGTTTTTGTTTTTTGTTTTTTGTTTTTTTTGCTTTTTTTTTTGTGTTTATGTATCTTACTTTGGAAAAGTAATTTCTTCCAAGAAAGGAGATATAAGAATCTGGGACGCAGATTTGTATATTGATAAGATTCTATAGTGGCACTTTGGTGAATTTTCATTCTAAGTAACTTACATTATTTTTTAATAGGTGTGGCATTCGCTTGGTTAAATGTATTTCACTGTATGTCTAATGCATTTGATAAAATTATTGTGTATAATGTCTCTTTCGTTCGTAGATATATATTTTAAATTCCTGCAAGTTTCCACAATGTATTGTGAAGAACTGCTCTGCCAATTTATTTTGCATATTCCTGCTTCAGAATTATTGTTGTGGTTATTTTTGGTTCTCATCATATTCATGATAGTTTTCAATATGGCTGCAATTATTTTTATGCTGTTCAGATTGAATAGATTGTTTTGGATAGTGGATGTTATTGAATTTGTTGTTAGCTTTATGTATCTGTTTTTATATACGTTATTGTTGTTAATAAAGTTATGATTTTGCTGTAGTGTATTTTGTGTACCTTTTTCGGCATCCGGATGAAATAAGGATATTTGAAGGTGTTTTCTATGTATATTTCTTCCTTGTGTAAATATTGCAGAGTCTTAGGGCTCTTAAATAAAGTCCTATAAATCCTATAATTAGTACGGGTAAGTTTTCCATCTTTCATTTTTTTTTCCTATAGTTCTTTTACAAATATACTGTTTAAAATTTGTTAAACATTATATATAAACATGGTCCAATAGATAAATCGTCGTCTAAATTAAACAAAAATTAAAATGACTCATTTTAACAGATATATTTAACAAAATTACGCAAACATATCTTAAAATAGTAAAGAGTAAATTTAATCAATAAAATCGCCATTGGCTTCAGACACGGCCTCCAGACGACTTCTGAATCTCCTGCAACTATTCTGAGCGGTTTCTTTTTTTTTTAGTTGGTGAATGCTGCCATAATCCTTGCTTTCAGTTCATCTTTGGTGTTAGGAGTTTTGTTGGTCTCTCGTACAATTGCGCCTCACACATAGTAATCAAGGGGGTTGAGTCTGGGGAGTTAGGAAGCCAGATGTAAGGGGTGATGTTGTCGAAGAAATTCTCTTACAGCCATGACTCGATTCTCCTGGTTGTGTGGCATGTTGCCAGATATAGGCTCTTCTAGCAGCCATCCTTTTGACCCAGGGCAGCACTGCCCCCTCAAAACACTTGATGTAGATCTCCGTGTTGAGTCTGATGCCCTAATCAACAAATTCAGGAGTTCTTTATCAGAGTGTGTTTCCGATCTGCCGTATCTTCATAATCACAATACAACTTTTTCTGAATCCTCTGCACTGTCCTTAGATTGAGGCCCAAACACTGAAATGTTTGTATTGTAGCTTCTGGTGCTGATGCCAAGCAGTACAGCATGCCGTTTCCAAATTTCTGGTGATTTGCATCATGGTGCTCTTTTTCGGTAACCTACTAATCCTACTATACTGTGCAGTTGACTAAATCAAAAACAAACACACATACGCGAAATAAAAAAATATAAAATAGCGACAGTTTACCCTGCGTGAACAAATACATTACAGGCCAAATGATTGGAACCACCTATTGGATTTAATAACTACCATATTCCATACTTTCTTTGGTATAAAATTTCGCATGATCACCGAAGATAAGCAACGTCGAGCCTAGTCAGTACATAAGTGGGTAACCACCTGGGAAGACCTGTGGTTGTAAGCTTTGATGCGCAGGTGGTGTAATGGATAAGGATTCGAAATTTTTATTCGGAGCGCCGAGGTCCAATTCCAGTTGGGTTCTTTATACTTATTTACGCAAATATAACCTTAGGAAATGTATGAATCCGACTATTTTTTCTTAGTACGAATTGTATCACCAAAACTACTATTATCTTTACAAAAATAAATAATTTATCTTACAAAATATCTAGATTCTAGCATTAAATAAGCCATACAGTCTGTTATGCTAAAAAAAAAAAACAACGAAATTTATAAGACATTTAATAAAGTTGATTTTATTCAACTCCTACTAGGCTACCATACTGAAAGTATTTGAATCATTTTGGGATCGATTTCAACTTTTATAATGGAAGTTACTTAGAATTTTAGCTCCTCCAGCCCGATGACTAACATTAGCCAACAAATTAGTTTAGGCAAAAATATCTTAAAATTTAATGAAACCCTAGTCAGTAATGGATTAATTTCGTAAATTATTATTATTGAATGGATGATAAAACTGTTCAGAAAGAAAGGCTCGTCTGCTCTGAAATGAGCTAGGACATGCCTTTTGAAACAGGCACTCAACATTGAATTTTTATAGAATTCTTTCGGCTGGTATATTTTTATTACATCTGTTTTTTTTTTTAAATTTCTGTAAGTAAAATATAAGTTACCTAGAGTAACATGCCTTTGTAAATAAAAGTAAATGATTCTTTTGCTATTCGTATGGGTATTCGTCTGACATTTTCTGTTGCGTATTATTACATTACATTCGTCCTGAGCATGCCGATAAATTACATCCAGGAGCAAGGCCTCTGATCAGGAGGATTTGAGGAGCGTGGAAACACTTAATTGCTGTTGTTCCCAGATCCACTCTAACTCGGGGAGGTAGCAACTTTTAGGGTCCCAACTATGGGCAAATAGTTTGGTTTGGTTTATAACATATCAACCTCAATGGGTCATTTAATGCCGACAAGATTTTTATTGCTGCTAATATTTTTATCCAAAATTCAATTTATGGTAATATCCCTTACTTCAATAAATTCATTTCTGGTAATAATTTTCCTTCGCTGGTACTGTTTTTGTTTTTTTTCTTTTCAAAAATGTATTCCTGGTAACAGATATATATATTTTTTTTACAAAATATTTCTGGTATAAAAACCTATTTTTACACTTTCATAGTGTTTTGGCCCCAGTTTGTGGGATAACTATTTGCCCATAGCTGGGACCCTAACTGGTGTTACCATCCCGGGTCAGGGTGGACCTGGGAACACCAGCAATAACGACGTGCTTCCATACTCCTCAAAATCTCCTGATCAGAGGCCTTGCTGTCGGACGTAGTTTGTCGTCATACCCAGGACGCTGTCAAATAGAGAACCTTCAAAAATAAAACTACATTTTTATAATAAAATGAACGTCATATTTTATTGCAAAATGACGATGAATGCAACACTAAAAACTATAAAATTTCAAACCATAAAATAACGTAAAAAATTGTGTTACCATCCCGGGTCAGGGTGGACCTGGGAACACCAGCAATAACGACGTGCTTCCATACTCCTCAAAATCTCCTGATCAGAGGCCTTGCTGTCGGACGTAGTTTGTCGTCATACCCAGGACGCTGTCAAATAGAGAACCTTCAAAAATAAAACTACATTTTTATAATAAAATGAACGTCATATTTTATTGCAAAATGACGATGAATGCAACACTAAAAACTATAAAATTTCAAACCATAAAATAACGTAAAAAAATATTTTAGATTTCGACATTGAAATAATCCACAGAGATGGACAAACCGCAAAACAAAATCAATCAACGACAGCTAATCAAATTAAACTACATGCTTGATTAGGACGTCCGTTTTGCAGAAAACCGTGCATTTCTATTCTTGCAATTAAAGTCTCTTCTTGCTTTCAGTCACTGTCTTGTTTAAGTGTTACTTTACTGATTCGGCCATCAAAAGAATGTTACCGCTTAATAAATCCTGATGACGAAGGAGGTTTGGAAAACTTCACTCACAGGACAGGCAGGAGGCAGGCAGCGAGACACCTACCTAACGAGCTTATGCCGCTAAACAAAATCAACCAACCAGTACATGGCAGACTTTATCAAATTTCACTATATGCATAATTTTGATGTCCTTAATATGTAGCGTCCTGGGTAAGATGTTAAACTACATCCGCGGCCTGGGTAAGACGATAAACTACATCCAGCAGCAATTAGGAGGATTTAAGCAGCGTGAAACCACCTTTTAATTGCTGGTGTTCCCAGGTTAACCCTGACCCAGGGTGGTAGCACCTGTTAGGTTCCCAGCTATGGGCATATATCTAACTATTAACAGTAATATTTTTTTGAAAAAATTATTACCTGCAATACAATTTTGAAGGAAAAATATTACCAGAAACTGATTTTTGACAAAATATTACCAGCAATAAAAAATGATGTCGGCATTAAATAACCCATTGAGGTTGATATGCTGCAGAATAAAATAAGCTAAACCACTCTAAACCAAAGAATACATATTCTATTCATATGAATCTATGCTAAAAATGTTGTCGGCATTAAATAACCAATTGAGGTTGATATGCCGTAAACCAAAATAAACCAAACCAAATCCAACCCTAATATTTACCTCTCTCCTTAGGCCATCTCTTGCTAACAATTGTGTATCCTCTATTTTTGCAATTACAGTTTCTTCTTGTTTGCGGTTACTACCATGTCTAAATGTTACTTTATTTTTTTTTTTTTTTTTTTTACTGATTTGGCCATCCACAGAATGTTACTGTTTAATAAATCCTGGTAGGTCATCTCATTCACGTCAGCCTACCTCGCTATACAAGCTGATAGCCAGTGTGGGGCCGGATTTATTTAATCTCTACGGCGGGTCTATCCTTAGGGAACTGGCGGTCCTACCCGGATTTATTATTGATGGGCATAAACTTGACAATATAAAATGCGTAGATAACATTGTGTTGACTACAGACAGAGGAGAAAAACCTAAAGAAACTCTTAGACAAAGTAATAAATGATATTAGGTTGGTGCAATATAATGTCGGTTTTTGACGTTAAAAAATACGTCAAAAAACGACATTATTTTTGCACCAACCTAATAGTAGGAAGAAAATACTAGCCATTGTAAGAAGAGAGAATGTATGGCTGTCGACAAGAAAAAAGGCCAAAATGTGAACAAGAACAGAAATTTAAATATCTTGGAAGTGTTCTGACTGAGGATTGAAACCGTAACATCGAAATTCGAACGCGCACTCGCATAGTAAAAAATGCCTTCCAAAAACTGAGCAATCTATGAAAAAATAAATATTTCTCTAGAAATAAAGTACTGCACTCCTATTTGCATTGTAGTAAATGCTAGACAATTTCTGCGCAGTTGAAGGCAGCAGGCATATGCCTCTATAGAAGGACGGAGAGGGTAACATGGTTAGAGCATGTAAGGTTTTAAGGAAAATCTGAACGAAAACGACGCTTGTACAAAGAACCCAAAAGAGACAGCTTGAGTGTCTAAGGAAAATGATGAAAGAGGTTTGGACAACTTCACTCAAAGGACAGGCAGGAGGCAAGCAGCGAGACAACTACCTAACGAGCTTATGCCGTTAAACAAAATCAACCAACCAGTATATGGCAGACTTTGTCAAATTTCTCTACATGCTTGATTCTGATGTCCCCAATACGTAGCTCTAATCTTGGGCAATGCTTTTTGCTGACGACCATGTATTCTCTATTCTTGCAATTAAAGTCTCTTCTTGCTTTCACTTCTTACCTTGTCTAAATGTTACTTGACTTTCTTTAATGATTCGGACATCCAGAGAATGTTACCGCCTAACAAATCCTGGGAGGTCATCTCGGTCACTTCTGTCTGATAGAACGCAGAGTGAAAAGTATCGTAAAAAGACAAGCATTACAAAGGGTTAGAAAATACAGGATGTTGGGGAGAGCTCTTATCTCATTCCGCTTTTCATTTTGTTTATTCAATGAACATAATCTTTATCAGAATGTAGTCTCTTTCTGCCATGGAAGTTTACTAAAAACTAATATCTTTCCTAATGTAAATCCATTAAATTTTTCTGATGGGCAAAGCTATGAAGCTCGAAGCTGATGGAACTAAGGAAAGTAACTCGTTTGTTTGTTTGTTTGGGTTTTATGGCATATCAACCACTGTGGGTTATTTAATGCCAAATCCAGTTTATATATATATGCCTAACATCAGATGAATTTTATGATTTTAAATGCCGTAAATTGTTTGATACATTTAATAAGACATTATGTAAATTTTATTTACAAAATATTTCTATCTTTGGTTGAAACAGTTTGTTTTACGGTTTATCAACTCATTGGGTTATTTGAAGGGGTAGCATTTTAATTATACAAGAATTCTTTTCCGATTCTTTTGTATTAAAGACTTTGGGAATAATTACAAATTATTTAACACTGATTTTCCAGATACAACTTGCATAATGTTGGTTGGGTTTTATGGCATATCAACCACTGTTGGTCATTTAATGCCAAATTAAGGTATATATACACATGTACACATATACATACATACACATAACTGGCAACATTATTCTTTCCAAAAAACACACAGCTGGCAACATTATTCTTTCCAAAGAACACAGCTGGCAACATTATCTGAAGCCTTGTTGTTGGACGTAGTTTATCGTCATACCCAGGACGCGGATGTAGTTTATCGTCATACCCAGGACGCAAAGTAACTCGTTTGAATATTTATCATAGTACTATAGAGTATCTAGTAGCATTTAGTCTGAAATTAGCGTGACAATAGAAAAATATTTTATGACACAAAAGACCGTGTAACCATTTTTGCCAGTGGGTAGTGATGACCGGTCGTTTTCCGGGCCTTATATGCCAGAAATACTTTATTCTTTGTTTGATCTGACTCTGGTAAAGAAAGAGCATGGTGACAGGAACTAGGTATTTTCAGGAGCTGTGTAAGAAACCGCCTATTCTTCAAGCGTCCTTAACGATGGCATCTATGTACGACTTTTATTTGAGGTTTGGAGCTTTAGACAGCATAGACACATTTCATACGTTTTCTCACAAGGTTACCGGCGGGAACAGATCCGTGTGGAAATTGAAGTGATAACAACATGCATATTTTATTAAAGCAATGTAGGAAATGACAATCTTCCCCCTCTAAATTTGGCGGCTAGCTAAAACTATAAATTTACCGAGTAATTTCCGTTACGTTTTCCTATATTCTTTGCGTACAATTGATTTCTGGGAATAAAGGCAACATGGAGCGTGGAATATTTCGAAATGAATTTCTTTCATTTATTTAATCATACCTTTTATATCCTTTAGGAAATTGTTAACGTGGTTTTGGCTTTCAGCTCTGAAAGAGAACCCCTCACTACAAAAACAAAGACTCATTATGAGTATACATCGATAAAATGTCAGATGAACTCGCTGCCCTATTCTTTTTTAAGAATAAACGTCAACTACAGCTATAATGAGAAAGAAATTGCTTTCAACAGGCAAGATGAGTTGGCGATGTCTGGGATAATAGGATATTTCCTTGAATATCGATAAATTGCAGCAGACCCCTTCACAAAACGGAAGGAGGTAGAACAGAGTGGTGCGAAGATTGCTTTGCGCCATTCTCCCTAAACAAATATTGACTTGTTTGTAAACCGACAGCATCATAACACACACACACACACACACACATATATACAGTAGCGTCCAAAACAAAGGGACAAAATTTTGCAACCTAATATTTCTTAGAAATAACAACTTTGAAAAGCTGAAATTTTGACAACTGGTAGTCGTTATCATCCATAATAACATACTAAAATTTGAATCATTTGCAAAGGATAGAAAAAGAATTATAACAAATTATTTATTTATTTTCAAATTTGGAACGTTCAAAAGTAAGGGACAAAATTGAGAAAAACAATGTAAACGGCAAAAAAAAACAATAAAAATACATGTACAATCAATATTTAGTAAATGAGCCCTTGCTCTCAATGACAGCTGCACATCTTCGACTACAAGAACGAATCAGTTCTTGACAATCCTCGATACTAATTTTAGACCATTCTTCTTGAAGCTTCACCTACAAATCCTCCGTGTTACTGGGATTTCTTTCCATAACTTTCACTCCTAAGGTCTTCCAAAGATTTTCTATTGGATTTAAGTCAGGACTTTGCGGTGGCCAATCCATAATTTCCAAATCTTGCTCGCTAAGGTAACTCATTACCACCTTTGCCTTGTGACATGGGCCATTATCTAGCATAAAGGTAGCCCTATCGAAACCTGAATTCTGTATGATTGGCACAACATGATCTGGAACAATGTTTTTATAGATCTGCGCGTTTACACGAGTTGGTAACCGGACAAGAGGCGTTGTACCTTGGCTAGAAAACATTCCAAATACCATGACGTTTCCGCCCCCAAACTTGTCAGTTTTCTTAGTACACTTTGCACTTAATCTTTCACCAATACGTCTCTTTACATTGTTTTTTCCTTCATTTCCAAATAAATTAAACTTGCTTTCATCACTGAAAAATACTTTTGCCCAATTTTCATATGTCCAAATTACATACCTGTTTGCAAACTCTAATCTCTTCTTCTTATTCTTCGAACTAACAAGTGGTTTCTTCCCTGGGATTCCATTAAACAGTCCTATTTCTTGCAGTCGTCTAGAAACAGTCTGTCTTGACACATTAACACATGAGGTACTATTCATAACCCTTTTAATTTCTGTGCAAGACTTAAAACGGTCCTTTAATGACATACGCTGCATTATTCGATCTTCTCTTTTGCGGGGTCTGCCGGTTTTAAAAGCACTATTTTGCCAGTATCATTGTAGGATTTAACAACCCTGCCTACAACACTCTTGGAACGTTTCACTTTTTCTGAAATCTCTCTAATGGTGTGCTTTTCCTTGTGTAGCTTTACAATAGCTTGTCTCACAGAGTAATCAAGTTTTTGGCGTTTCGCCATGGTGCCGGCTGATGCAACGTTTACAAATGACTAAGTAAGACTTATTCTTTAGAGAAAATCAAAAAATTTGAATATAGCATACTGTTTACATTGTTTTTCTCAATTTTGTCCCTTACTTTTGGACGATCCTATTTTGAAAATAAATAAATAATTGTTATAATTCTTTTTCTATCCTTTGCAAATGATTCTAATTTTAGTATGTTATTATGGGTGATAACGACTACCACGTGTCAAAATTTCAGCTTTTCAAAGTTGTTATTTCTAACAAATATTAGGTTTCAAAATTTTGTCCCTTAGTTTTGGACGCTACTGTATGTATGTATATATATATATATATATATATATGTATATATATATATATATATATATATATATACCAACTGTTCCAACGGGCCTCCGTGACGAAGACGTAGCGAATCAGACTCTCGATCACATATCGAAGATGTTTGCCTGATTATATAACTGACCGGGTTTCAATTCTCGGTAGTAGATGCGCACTGCTGATGAGACCCAAATATAGAACGAAACGGCCGTCCATTGCTTTCAGCATTCTGTTGAGTTTTCTTCCAGACTCGATGAATTACTTAATTATAATTATCTCAAATCCTCCTAATTTCTATCACTTTACACACACACACACACACACACACACACACACACACACATATATATATGTTAAGTTCCCAGATCAATTTTCTGGACAAGAAAAATTGGAATAAGATAACAATTGGGGAAAAAAATCTTACCTTTTACCGACGGGTTTTGTCTTCAAAGCAGAAATGAAATCGAAAGATTTTTGTTATATTTACATTACAAAATCCAAATTTAAAAAAAAATGATAGAGGCTTCTGCGTAAGCTTCTAAATAAACCAGAAAGATGCTTACGCAAAAGAGCCTCTCTTAAATTTTGATTTTGTAATGTAACTATAACAAAGACCTTTCGATTTCATTTTTGGTTTAGAAAAATTAGAAATCTTAGTTTTCTGCTAACGCGTTTCGCGTTAGCAGAAAACTAAGATTTTTTTTAAATTGTCATCTTGTGTGTGTGTGTGTGTGTGTGTGTGTAGGTCATCAAGATTGCGTTTAATCAGGAAACACTGTCTCCGTTTCAATGCCCACTTTTATATTTACATACACTTAATTTGTTAATGAACAGTTTAACACCTGAATATATCGTACTCTAAAATTATATTTCTATCATATGTCTTCATCGTATCACCCTAAGCAAGGCAATAAAACCACTAAGACACGATTTTACTGAGGGGGGGGGAAAGAATAATTCTATTAAGGAGCAAGAACAATAAAAGAGGAATTAACACGGATAACAATTGACATTGCACTTAAATCTTTGAATATCAAAGTTGCCTGGAAAGCAAGAAGCCGGTAGAGATCTACAAGCGAGAAGTGTGTAGAAATATATAATAGGGGCACGAGACCATATGCGGCAGCAATATTCAAAGCATGGAGAAATGGTAGACTTAGAGATATGTAAAATAAACTCTGACGAGAAAAAGTCTTGGACTACCAATTGATAGTCTCGGATCTATCGAGCAAATGATTCAATATAGTTTTACATTTAATGTCAGCAGAGAACGTAAGCCCGAGAAGGCACAATGAGTCACTGTCATGGGGATTAGCAGCAGCCATGATGATGATGATGATGAAAGTTAAAAAGGGTTTTCTCAGTCAATAAGCTATTTCTTGCCCAAGTTAACAGCAGATTCTGGTTTATATATATATATATATATATATATATATATATATATATGTAGTCGAATTCGACGTGTGAGGGTCAAGCAGATCAGTTCCCAGGAAACCGACAACAGCACATGATTATAGCGGTGAAGGTTTGGTGCAGGACCATCCACACTTTTTGAAGGGCTGAATTCAGAGACCTGGTGCACTACGTGCCACAAGGTCCCCAAACGACCCTCCGCAGGTTTTGAATTCAGTGTTGTCCTTACTCTAGACCAGTTGCCATCCAAGGCTATTGAACCCAGTCTGTCCTGCTATTTACCCATATATATATATATATATATATATATATATATATATATATATATATATATAATATATATAGAGAGAGCGAGCTGCAAATTTGACATTATCAAACCGATCTGATTTACTATAATGACGAGAGTAAATAGTTGTCTTCAATATCCTGCGGATACCAAGTTGAGAACTAATGCCGTCAGTAAGGCCATTGATGAAAATTAGGGAAAAATGTAGGTCCACGGATAGCGCCCTGTTTCATGCACCCGCATGGATCCGGCAGAAATACTTGCCACATGATGTTAAGACATTAGCTAGAGCAAGATACCATTGCTACTAATGTCTTGTCATTATGCGGGAGGTATTTCTGTCGCTATATAAAATATATATATTGGCTATTTAAAAAAATGACCTGGTTTCATTACGCAATATTTTAATAAGGAAAAGCAATAGAAAACTCCAGCCAAATCTAAAGTATTTCCGCTCATAATTAACTTTACTTTCTATGTTCAATGTGGCCACGATCTGCGGCACGAGCAACGTGAATGCGATAGAATTTCTCTCAGATGCGTTTCGGCATATCACCATCCACTAAGATTATTGCTGTTATTGTTCGATTTTTAAGTTCATCGAGATTAGTAAGTAGTGGTGGAATATAAACGCGATCTTTCGCGTACACCAACAAGAAAAAGAAAAACACAAGATGAGGCCTGCGTATATCGCAGTCTAAGGACAAAGAGCAATGTCTTGGTAAGTCCCTGAACGAAACGTACTCTGTAAGTTTTCAAATGTAGACGTCTTAGCACACGTCAGATAGTGGATTCGGAGACCTCATGCTCACGGCTAGCTTGATTTGTGGACTTCTGTGAACTCATTTCAGACGCAGCACTGATTCCCACCAATTTTTCCTCTGAAACTAGTGACCATTCTGGATTTTTTCCCTTTACAGACACCCACTCTTTTGAAACTATTTAAACCACAGTCGAATGTTCTTAGCAGAGGGCGGATTAATGTCGAACTGCCTTCGAAAAACACGCTGCACCGTGACAACCGTATTTGTTTTCGCGAACTCGAGAATGAAGAACGCCTTTTTGTGAGGACTCGCCATTCCGGAGGTAAACAAACAACTGAATGTTGGCGAGGATCCGACACGACTACAGCGAACCCCTGTGGCAGCCATTCAAAACTTAGTGACTATTTGAAAGGAGTTCTCAGACTCACTCCATAACGATGCTTGAGAATTGAAACAATGCATCATGAAATCGGTTCATTCTTCTTTTTATAACGTTGTGTGCGAAGTGCTCTACACTTAATGAAACACCTTGCCTTGAATTTCTTTGAGCCCCAAGATCACTTCAGATCTTTAGTAGAAAACAAATACACGATACATCGTTGAAAATGGACGGCTCTCTCTGATATGCACTATTTTTATAAAAGTTTGATCAGACTAACAATTGAATATTTTTGCTCTATTGGGACTGAGACTACAGAACTACTACTTTGTGGAAAAGACACCTTAGAGGATTCTTTTCTGATCCCAACCATTTCAACCTCTTCATGTATATGGTGAAATGTTGTTCATCTTGCATACTTCTCACTTAAATTCATACACCAACGTCCATTTAGTAACCCTCTAACTTCAGTGGCTATTGAGCCTTTTATTTGACGATAATTTAGTAAATAAAACATTTAATAGATCCTCATAAACGTGTAGAAAAATATAATTGGGCTAAAATGCCGTCGGTCAGAGAGAAGTACACAAATCTATCCAGATGGCTAAACAGGAAAATGTATAGAAACTCTTAGTCGGGCCGAGAAATTCCCAGCAAGTATTCGTAGATAATAATTATATATATATATATAGAGAGAGAGATAGATGTGTGTGATAGAAATTATTAGGAGGATTTGAGATAATTATAATTAAGTAATTCATCGATTCCCAACAGAAAGCTGAAAGCATTGTACGGCCGTTTGGTCCTATATTTGGGACTCATCAGCAGTGTGCATCCGCTACCGAAAATTGAAACCCGGACAGTTACGTTATCAGGCAAACGTCATACCAACTGTACAAAAAGCTTTAAATGCTCTTGATGGATGCGGCTTGGTGATAGTAATCGTGGCTCGTGGGGTCACAGTCCTATGGGTAAAGAGAAACTCGGAGTATGTGATCGAACGGCGCTATATCGAGTCTAATTCGCCACCTCTTTGTCACCGAGCTCCGTTTGTACAGTTCGTATGACATTTGCTTGATAACGTAACTGACCAGGTTTCAGTTCTCGGTAGCGGATGCGCACTGCTGATGTAGTCCTAAATATAGGACGAAACGGCCATACAGTGCTTTCTACATCCTGATGAGGTTTCTTCTAGATTCGATGAATTACTTAATTATAATATATATTAGTTTGTTTATATCCAATTATCTGTCTTATCTTCCCGGCTATCTTATTATATTATCTTGTATAATTCATCGTGTGTGTATAATATTTTGCGTGATAAGATAAAGAACAAATAGGAGACATTTATCAATCTAACATGTTTTCCCTTTTATTAAAGCTTCAAGGAGATTGAGATATAGAATTTCTTTCTTTTTCTCCATATCGCCATGATAAAATATTAGGATTACTTGCATTAATTACATTATTCAGACTTTTATCCTCGTCTTCATTGCCATGTTCACGACGTTTCGGCAGTTGTACGCTCCGGTTTTCTAAGAACACATGGCCGAGGGGATTGGTTAGATCCAGTAACTAGACTCAGGAGTTGTGAGTTCAATACCAGGTCATAGCAGTGGTGAAGGAAAACTTGTTGAGTTGAAGGGAAATAGCTGATATATTCGGAAGAGCCATGGCACATGGAACTGGAACAATCTACTCCGGTGGACGAAATAAAGGGTTCGGATCGAAATTCCGGTCACCTGAAGAAGGATTCAAAACTATGAAATTGTAAAAATAGGTTTTAATACCAGGACTACGTTTTTATAAAACAAATTACCAGCAATCTGTTCGGTATTAAATATTACATTCCAGCAATATATTTTTACATTACAACAGTATATTTAAAAAAAAAAAAAATTACCAGCAATAAAAATCTTGTCGGCAATAAATAACTGACTGAGGTTGATATCCCGTAAAGCAAAACAAATCTAACCAAAGAAAATAATATAAAACATTCTAGTATTGTTACTTTTGTGTTCTTTGGGTTTTGTTGCTTAATCATGTTTCGCGCGCATTCGACTTGTTAAAGAAACGTTAGTACAATTTTTGGCGTTCCGAATTAAATGATAAACGACGCCTCCATCCGAAGTTCCAAGAAACTGACGTATTCCGAGCCTAACTGATAAAACCTAAATATTGCTTCATGTTTGTAAGTGTATAATTGTTTAAGTTTTCTAACATTTAATTCAGATGATTTCATATTCATAAGTGTGTATAAGTCTGGTAGACATTATGTTTGGTGGGTTATTGCATGTTGAGTTGGGAATGTTTTCTAAAACAAACATACCGTTTGTTTTAAAAAAAGATCCATTACTTTCTTTAAGAATGGCTTCAGTAAATGTTGGTAATGGTAATATTGTTATTAGTAACCTCTTGAAGTTCTTTCGGCGTAAAGAATTATGTTCAAAGTTATGGTCAGTTTCAGTCCTCTTATATATATATATATATATATATATATATATATATAATTATTTATTTAAAACTATGATTCAAACACGTAAATAAATAAATAATTATATTTATGCTCTACTTTTGTATCGAGCACTATTTTTTAAAAATAACAAAAATACTAAGTAACTTTGGATTACTTACCTAACCAGTTATTTCCTATTTTCTATATATTTTCACATATATATGTGAAAATATATAACCAGTTCTTTCCTATTTTCTATATATTTTTTTAATCATATTTTTAAATAAATAATTATATATATATATATATATATATATATATATATATATATATATATAATAAGCACCAATCCTTCTTTCATGCAGATTTAATTGAAAACTACAGACAAGGTGCTTTTATTTGTTTTGTTTTTTTTTGTACAGTTTCTCATGCGATCTAATAATTTTTCTTCCATTATTTTTAGCCTTTTTTGCATTTAGATGATGCTATTAGTGTTGCCAACAAATATGTTACGAATAGTGTCCGGTAGGTCTCCATGAATATTTAAATGAGATCTTATTGAGCTATAGTCAGAAAGGTGCAGAGTAAGTCTGCGTGTCAAACATGTTGTAGTGTGGCCTATATATTAGGTCGGTGCAAAAATAATGTCGTTTTCTCACATATGTTACTATGTGAGAAAACGACATTATTAGGTTGGTGCAAAAATAATGACGGTTTTTGACGTTAAAAAATACTTCGAAAACCGTCATTGTTTTTGCACCAACCTAATACGAATTTTGATTGATCAGGAATGCAGTACCTTAATGAGCCTTTAAATTTATATATATAGTCATGACCTTCAACTATAATATATGCCAGGAATGGTGGTGGGGTGGCTTGTCTCCTCTGCCATAATTTTTTCTTTTTTTCTGCAATGTTTTATGGCCATCCGCTATTTTTTTTTAATTATTTTTAAACTGACCTTACATTGTCAGCCATGAACTAATAATATGAATCGTGTGTCTGCATGGCCGGGGCGGTGCTTACTAAGCAGGAACTACCGACGAGGTTGGAGCCACCAGAGTGCTAGTTTTAGTTGCGTTCTTTTGTTTTTGTACTTTTCACCCAAGTTGTCAATCATCAGCTATAATAATCGACAGGTTGAGTGCTTACTAGCCCGAACTTCTCAACCCCGTAGAAGTACCATGCCTATTGGGGAGGGGGTAAGAAGTGCTAATGTCAGTAGCATTTATGTTTTTAAATTGTAATTTTCTTTCTCAACAGTTCTTTTACATTAATTCGCGGGTAATATATCGCGGTAAAATCATTTTATTTTCGAAAATCACACAGTAAGAGAGATCTGTTTTTCCTTTTTTTTACACTAATATGAATACTAACCAGAAGTCCACAGCTTATAATTAAAATAACTTTTCTAGAAATATGATGAAACCGAGAAAATGATCGCTTAAAAATGTTTCGAGATTTCAACACATGAAAAATTTTCTCAAAAACTGAAATACTATTTTTAAAACACATATTAAAAGAATATTCTTGGTGTGTTATTGAAATCTACGTGAAACTAGATGCATTGGCGATTAATCTTCAGGGAAATGTAAAAAAACTGCGACTTATGCGTTTGTCTGGAGTAAAATTTAGTCATGAGAAATATTGGTGGTTATTAAAAAATTTCTCAGATTTCGTTAATAAAAGATATTCAATAAAAATGTAAATAATGAATATGTACTGAAATTTGCATTTAAATTGGATAATTCTCTGATATTTGGAAATTAAAAAAAACAAAACGCTGCTCTCCCCAAACCCCTTCTTCCTTTGAAGAGTTTGTAGGCACCCAGGTTTGGAAACTGAAATCGACGTCGTAGAGAGGAGGACCCTGTATCAAACTTTTGATAGAGGTTGCGAGACCCTAACGTCGGCCCTGCCCGAAATGAAAATGTAGACGTCTAGCATCTCAACGTGATAATGTTGTGAAGTTGATTAGCTGTGTCTTTTCGATGTTTGCTCATAGCTCGATATATGCGTAGTTGCAGTATTCTGTAAGCGACGAGAACTCTTTACTGCATTCAGTAAAAATTTCTGAATGTTCTTCAAACGGATCCTTAGGTTATTCTGGTATGGGTCCCACGTATCTATCTTTAGCATTCTGTGAATGGGGGAGAAGTGTGATGAAACTGAGCAAATTAGTGTTCAACTGTGTCTTCAGACGGACGAGCGGAAAAGTGAACACTCTCATCAAGCTAACTGGTACTCGCAGGTGCTATCAGTGTCCGACATCGGAGTAGTAATCGAGGTAGCTTGGTGCAGCTTCTTTCTCTTATCTCCAGCGGAATCTAATGAAAACGGAAAAAAACCTATTGCGCCCGCTTCTCGTACATGCAGTTTTGAATTTGAATATTATTTGAGCTGATCTCATACTGCAGTGGTTTAGGGAGATGCATCTGGATCGTCACTAACGCTATCAGGCTTAAAAATATTTAATAAAAAGAAATTAAATATATACTTTAACTTCATAAATTAACCGTGTGTCCGCCTCTTACATTAAAGTTTTATTTAAATGTAAAAACCGATAATTTTGCTCACATACGACTGGATTTTAACAAACCAGATAAAATTATTTCTATACAAACAAGATGAATGAAAAACAAATCTACTGAAACATTGCTTATATATGACCATTGTAAAGTGTGAATAAAGAATAAATAACAAAGAGGAAATATTTATGAAAATATGCTTTTAAAAATACTTTGTAAATTAACTATTCCCGCATATTTTCTAAACACCCTTTCTCAGAAAAAAAAATGTAGAAATACATGCATAAATTTAGCCTAATGCGAATTTATCAAATGCAATTATGGCATCTGTATGTGACAGATAATCTCGAACGCTTGAGTGATAATGGCGTCCGAGAAAATCTGGTTAGCCGTCAGTTCATGGGAATCTACCTAAATCCCATGATTCCGCAAACTTCAATCTAATCTGAAATCTACTTGCTAAGTTTAAGTTAGCACGTGGACAGTGATTATAAGATTAGTTGCGTCAAATTTTCACATCTTACCTGTTGAAATATTTCTTTTTGTTTATTACTTGGGTTCTAAACTCCAACTACCAGTGGAAAATATGAAACGACCGTAATCGCAAGCCATGTCTTGTTCACCGATAACCCGTTTTATATTTCCTCTGTGAACAAAATCTTGTTATAACGAAGCTTAATTTCGCGACAACATAAAATCTAAAATCAAGAAAAAAAAACAGTCAAATATATTAAAGGAATTTGATAATTCAGATGATGAAACAGTTTGAATTATTAGACGCCTTTGTAGAAAGGGTGGAAGAAATATGATATCTTCATGATTTATTGCATGCTGATGACGATACAGTTATTTGTAATGAATTTCAGGAGTTAACAGAACGATTAATGAGTTCAATCCTAGCGCCAATTTGTGCTGATATAGAGCCTGTGGAAACAAAGTTCGAGATAAATGAGAAGTAGAAAAGGCATATGTAATCTGGAAATCTGATCAACCAGGCAACCTCAAACGGAGCTTCTTTCACGCCACTGTAAAGGCGGTTTTAATGTCTGTTGCCATTGGTTCGCTTGCTTCATAAACCTAAGATAATTCATATAGGAGAATGGAGACTATCATTGATTTGTACGGTCTGTACGTTGTTAAAAAGCTGATTTTGTTCCTTCATATTCTTGTCAATTTGGCCATGCCTGCGGTAATCCGAAATCTGAGATCCGCACACGATGACCAAATTGACAAGAATATGGAGGAGCAAAATAAGCTTTCAAAAAAACGTACAGATTGTACAAATCACTGGTAGTCGCCATTCTCTTGTATGCTTGTTAAACGTTGACACTCTTTGTAGAAACAGAAGGATCGAAAACGTTGAGAACAAATGCATGAGAAAAATCCTTGTCATTTTCTAGGGTGGGGACCAATAAATATTTGTGAGACACAAGGAATCTCTTCTCGCATCTGTCAAACGGAGAAAAATGGCGTGGTTTGGGCACTTTACAAGGTACGACAGCTTGTTCAAGACCATCATGCGAGATACTGTTGAAAGTAGACGTAGGAGAGGACGCCAACGCAAAAACCGGTTGGACGATGTCAGATATGACTACCAGAATTGCTGACAGCTGCCGTTGATTGACTCTTTTGCACAACGGTCTATGTGGCTTCTGTATTCGGATCCGCCATACGATTACAAAAGTCAAGGGGGTGAGCATGATAACATTTCTTGGACATTAACTAAACCCGTTGAGTTAAAGCTTGATGGAACCTACACAAGGATGCTGAGAGCTATACTTAACATTTCTTGGAGACCACATCCGACCAAATCACAGCTCTCTGGACACGACTCTTATATTTTGAACAGAGAATATCCTTTGTCAGACACTGCCGACGAGCAAAACCAAGAACTTGCGAATGATCTCTGGTTCTGTACAGTTAGGAATGGCGCAAGATGATTTGGTTTCTCAGTAACCACCTACATTTACCTGCTATGCTACAACTCTGATACAAGACTGTGATAGACTCCTGAAGGTCCGAGACAGGTCGTCCGAATAAAATATTATATAACAGTTGGCAGAGTGGTTTGATAGACCTTGTCGCAGACTCCAGCTAAGGCGCATTGTGGATTACATCAACAATCTCAAAATGTGATTGTGATGAACAGACATAAGCAGATATTCAGGGTTTAAAGCTGGCGTCATCAGCAAGTGAATAAGTCCAGTACGGTCAGGTCCTCAGTCATTCAACCTTGACTGAACACTTCCGTTTACCCAATTTCATTCGGCAAGCTTCGGTGAACTCTCGATATGGTTTACAGCCACTTCCAAACAGTGTTGCATCTAGAAAAGTTTTAAAGACTTGTTTCGTGTGTTCGGTGACGTAATAATTGGGATTCAATTCCTGGGCAGGCTAGGAATTAATATAGATCTAGGTATCAAGGCATCCCATAAGTTCCGTCCGAATTTTATTATTTTTGTTAAAATGAACGAAATTTAAAGAGCATTTTATAATGTCTAATGAAGCTGAACATTAGTTTTATGTTTAGATGCATTTAAACTGATCAAATTTTAATTCAGGGAACAATAAAATTAAATTTTGTTTGATTAAAACCCTGCTAACATGCAAGTACCCAAGAATCATTTGAGGCACATAATGCTTTTTGAGTTCAAGAAAGGAAACTCAGCAGCCGAAGCGGCTAGAAACATTCACTCAGTTTATGGAGAGAAATGTGTGAATGAAAGAACTTGCAGAAGATGTTTTGAAAAATTCAGAGGTGGAGATTTCACCCTTGAAGATGAAGATCGAACCGGACGTCCAGTTGAGTTTGATGAAAAGCTTCTTGAAGCAGCCCTTGAAGAAAATCCTGCTTTATCAGTTGAGGAATTGGCAGTGGTTCTCAGTTCAAACCATACAACTGTTCATCGTCATCTTCAACAACTTGGAAAAGTTCCTAAACTTGGAAAATGGGTGCCTCATGAATTGTCTGAAAACAACCTCAAATCCTGAGTTGACATCTACTCTTCTCTCCATTCTCGCCAACTTGTTTCACCTTTTTTGGATAGACTTGGGACTGGTGACGAAAAATGGATCTTTTCTCGAAATGCTAAGCGTTGTAGACAGTGGCTTGGTAAAGGGGAAGGACCACAGCCACAGCCGAGAATGGAACTTCATGGGCAAAAGTTTCTTCTTTCAATCTGGTGGGATCGCCAAGGAATAATCCACTTTGAATTCTTACCACCTAATACAACAATTAATGCTCAAATATACTATCAGCAATTACAGCGTTTGAACCAAGCTTTGAGGAAAAAAGACCTGCTCTAGTGAATCGAAAAGAGGTGATGTTTCATCAGGACAATGCACGACCCCACACAGCAAGGATCAGGTCACAAAAGATCGAAGAACTTGGTTGGGAGAAAATTCCTCGTCCACCGTATTCTCCCGATCTTGCTCCTTCAGACTACCATTTGTTTCGTAGCTTACAGAATAATTCGGAAGAAACAGCTTTTGTAACACAGGAAGAGGTTAAAACTGACATTTGTGAGTTCTTCGAATCAAAGCCAAAAGAATTCTACAGTAATGGAATTAGTAAGCTTGTTAATAGATGGAAGGATGTTATAGATAATCAGGGAAAATACATTGTTGATTGAATCTGTAATTAAATGTAACATTTGGTCACTTGTTTTCTTTATTCAAAATTCAGACAAAACTTATGGGATGACCTGATACATCCAGGAAATCGATGAAAAAAGAGCATACCGTGATAAAAAGATGCTCCAAACACAATGAAAGCAGTTTTATTTTCAAAATCTTTGTCGTTATTAAAAGGAAGGATCAAACTATCTTTTGAATATTGAATGAAACTTTTATTCCTTTTTAAAACACTTTAAATTTCGATTAAAAATGTTATTTTTCTTGTACTAACTTTTAGAATAGCACATTTTAGCCTCTGCTTTACGGTGACAGGCACATTAATTTGAAATTCTTAAAAAAATCAAATAATTGTCAAATTTTAATGAAATATCCAAGATTTATTAAAAAATAAATGAAAATATTTAAAAAAAAAATTTTATTAGAAATTCTTCATAATTTTTTTTTAAATGTGTTTCACTCCCTTAATTACATGAAAGCTCGAGAAACCTAATAATTTTTAGTGAGTATATTAGTTAAAAGCCAGAATTTTTAGAAGAATTTAAATCACCGAATTATTTTTTTTTTACAATCTCTGGCCCTATTTTACCGAATAGAAAAATAAACAAGAAACGCAATAAAACTAAGACATTATTTAATTAGAGAAGCTTTTAATTGATTTTATAAATAATATACATTAAAGATAGTATTGTTTGAAGAAAATTCGTTGAAAAATATATTTTTACAAGATCTGTTTACATTTTTTTTACAATTTTAAATTGAATAATTTATAAAGTTTTAAAATCTTTCAAAATTCAGCTTTAATATCTTAACTCTTAAGAAATTTTATTATTAAGTAAAACTATATTTCCTAATAATATATTTTAAAGATTATTACAATCTGACGACCCCGAATATTTTTTAAAGAATTTCGATTTGTTTTTGTACATGTTTTATACGTGCAGAATTTCTCAGTATGGATGTTCAAGCCTATAATATTATCAATTCCAGGTCACGTTTTAAAGGGTTGTCCTTCCTACGGGAAAAAAAAGAAACTCATATAAACTTAACCGTCTGCTCCATGCGATTTTATTGAAAAAAAAAAAAGAAAAAAAAAGGATTCCAATCAATATAATTTCTGTTGGAATTTCACCACATTTGCTTACTGGAAAGAGTAAATATTAAATACTTTTAGCTTTTAATTAAGGCTAAAATGAAAGCTTTAAGAATGCGTTTTCATTTTTAAAAATACATTTAAAACCTCACATTTATCGAATTAGTGAAGGTACCTAAGAAATACCGTGTAGTAATTGAAGAATATCTAAAAAGAACTAAGCAATGTATCGCCAAACAATGACAGCCGAACGGAACAATCTATCGCCATAGAATTAAGTTCAAAATTCAACAGAAGGCTATCCGCATCGACAGAAATCTGAAGATGTTCGAAAGGCGCATCGGCTAAAATTTTGTGTTAATAACAACAACGAAGAGAACATTTAAGGACGGCAAATATATAATGCTAATTAGTGATTGCAGATATTCAGACAATTTATGGAAGAATGATCTTTGACGCGTACAACCTATGCTGGGATTGAAAGGCATGGGTGAATTATAATTAAGTTATGAATAGTAAGTTATTTCGTGCATTGAGTTAGAAATTTACGATTAAATTTTAATCTTAATGTTCTATGTTTTCATATTTAATAATTAACATTAACAAATGTCTGTAATTTTGAAGACCAGCTATATCTTTTCATGACAAGTTTCCTCTGGTAGTAGTGACATCATTTATCAGGATAGGGCGTCCTGTTAGGCTGAGTCTAGAATTCTAATGAAATTATTTCCACAAATTTCTATATTTTTGACATCCTGTCATCAGATGGCAGATCTGCTAATTCTGAAGGAAAGATTAATTTCTATTTTTTTATGTACCAAATGTCAACAATCATTATGATCTGTGTGTGTGTGTATATATATATATATATATATGTGTGTGTGTGTGTGTTTGACGTAACCCTGTGCCTCTGCCCCCTTGCTATCCTGTGACGACCAATGTGACTTTGTATTGGTGGCGGCGCCAAATGTGACGTTCTAACCCTTGACTGATTCGGATGTGAATCTGGTTAGATTCGGTATCAGCTTTGTCGTTCCCAGCTCGCCTACAACGTCTGGTTACCGAAGTAACTGCTTCTATTTCTATTCTAACCTACCCACGTTGTGATTTGACCTTAGGTAGACGAAATCAATCAGTCGTCGGGTCGTAGTGTAAGCCGAATTCGACCAAATGTGTTAAAAAAAAGAATAACAAATATTTTTATATCTGGTTGCTGAATACGGGACTGCGTCTTTCTCCCAAACCGCTTCTATGGATACGTGACACTTTGCGTTTGTTAGGCGAGTCTTAATATCTTAAGTTGTTTTTCAAGAAACTGGTTTTTGGTGTTTTCAGGCGATATTCGTAAAACTTGTTTTGGTGGTGTGAGTCTAAGTCGTTCTTCAAAAATAAATTGTTTTTGGTTAAAAGTCTAAGTCGGAATGCGTGGATATCTTTCAGTCAGCTGCGAGGCTGGTCTCCGAGCTCAACTCTGTCACTCTGTCTGCGTCTGCCCAGCTGCCACTGCGACTGCCCTGTAACTCGCTTTGCTCTGTGGACGTTCGTTTACATGGACACCGACCAAAACCGGGTGGTGGCCTGTCGTGGTTTGGGTTCCTCGATAATTCCAAATCCGCAATAAGGATTTTCTTTGTTTTCGGACAGGAAAATTTATCACTTTCCATTTTTGGAAGTCCATTACTTTCTGTTTTAGGGTGGTTTTTAAGGGAATTGCCCTCCCAAATTCTTCCTTTCTTATATTGGTATCTCACACCAATCCCCTCAGAACGTCAACAGGTTTCCCTTCTTTCTCATATGTTCACCTTCGCCCATCGCTCACGCCACCATTCAGCCAATGAACGCTCGGCAGTGTGGGCGCGGCTAGACTGGCCTCAGTTTGAATTATCGCTCAAAGAAAAAAATTATCTTCCTTTTTCTTTTCTTTCTTTTCCCTGACTAGAAACCCCACGACTCGTAGTGTAATCATTAAGTCTCTATCTTAACTGAATGTCATCTGGAATTCATCAACGAGATTTTCGTCAAGTAATCATCGGGGTGGTCAAGTGAATTTCTATATATCCTCAACGCCTTCGAACTTCTGTCGTCAACAATCTGTCCAGGTTACAAACTTTTATCATGGCAACGTCTGAACATAAAACAGGTTGTCCCTTTCTAAAACCAAATGATATCTCCGAAAGATAGTTAATGGTTTATTCTTTTCATTTTTCTCTTCTTCGTCCTTTTTTTCCTTGGGGTGGTCTCAGCTGATCCCTTTCTCGGTCGATGCTCGACCTAATTCTGATTATCTTCTAGCATTTCGCTTTTTAAGCAACTTGACCAATTTGAAATTTTCATTATGGCAATGGGTAGATTTTTATCTTTTATTCGCCGCGTCATAGCATAAATTAATTCTAACAGATCCGAGATCTTACGAATTCCTATCTTCTGCGAAAAAAATACTTTTCTTCGCAAATGAAAGTAAAATCTTTACCACTTTTCTTTTGTTAAAAAAAATAACATCGCTCAGTATGCCTTTCGTGATAGCTTCTTCTGGCCTTAAGTATTTCTCGCATTTAATTTTCACGCTTAATTAGTTAGCCAAACGCTAAATAGTGTCACATATATAATATTAGTGGTAAATATACACATACATATGCAAAATATATAAATAGACATGCATATATATTTGTATCAAAAAAAATTCCAAGAGGATAGAATCCAGGTAGAACTCAATGTCCAGGACAGAGTAAGGATATAATAAAAAGGCTTAAACACTAATATTCCATGGTCATAATTTATTCCATTGGAATCGTAAATACGATCCAATTCATCAGACCTACAAATTCAAAAAGAAAAAAGAAAAAAAACAACTCCAGGAAAAAATAAAATTGAGAGACAGTGTAAGTATGAGAGTGTGGGACGAATGTTAGAGCTATAAAGAGGGGTAACGGACGAGATAAGTTGGGGGATTAAAATTTAACAGAGAGAAGTTTTAAAGAGGGGAGTCAAAGTGAGAGAAATATGAATGTTTTCGGATGTCTAATACATTTTGTGGTGACATACACACACAATAGATCATCGAATCTTAAGAATCAGAAGAAGAGGGAGAGAGAGGAAAAGAAAAGAAAAAAGGGGTGGGGGAGAGAGATGGGGCGGGGGAACTAAAACTGAAGGGCATTTATAAAAGGGCCGCTTGTGTAATTAAGAAAATTTGACAAAATTAATATCGACTACAATTTACAAATCAAAAATAAACATAAAAAAAAATATATAACGATTATCTAACCTGGCAAATACCTATATTCCTATGTTCAAAAAGACATGCACAATAACATACATATATATGTGTGTGTGTGTGAGAGAGAGTCTCCGAATGTAATGAGAACTATAATGATATAAATTCTAACGTTCACGTCATTAATTCAGAAGAAGGCTCAATACCAAGAGTCGAGCAATAATTATTTATTATAATTTTTACATACGGACAAATACAACTTACTCACTACAAAGCTGCTTTCTTGTTTCGATGAGTTTGCATCTCGACTGGTGAGAATCCCCAATGTTATTTTTTTTATTTTTTGCTTCTCATCAGTCGAGGTGCAACACCATGGAAACAAGAATGCCTGTTTGTAGGGAGCAAGTTGTTTTTGTGTGTATGTTAATACTAATATATATATATATATATATATATGTATGTATGTATACACTAACGATTGCGTTTAGCATGAAACAAACTGTCGCTTATGAGTTTTGACTTCAAAATATATTTTATATTTACATACATATATATATATTTATATATATATATATATATATATATATATATATTATATTTACATACGCTCTATCTCTAAATACTGAGCACTTTACCCTATAAAAATAGCATACCTATATTTTAATCATAGGAAATGATATATAATTATTTTTATGCCAGCATCATTTTAGGAAAATTAATAACAAAGTGGAAAAAATTATATGTAACGCGTTTCTTCATTTTGGACTTAATCGAAACATGGGGATGTTTAATGTAATTAAACATGCGCACGAAGAGGAAACACCAGTGATTTTATTTTATTTATTTTTTTTTTTTACTTGGCAATTTAAATTTTATCGTTGATGTGGTCGGGTATATAGTCGATCCAATTTCATTTAGTTGCTTTTTGTGTTTAGACTTTATCATTTTTTTAATTAAGTATCTTTCAGGTCGAAGTAATAGCCTGACTCATTAAGGTGATCAACAAATGCACAGTTTTGTTTTCATAGAATCTTTTATCTAAATTTCCCGAGGTTTCCCCAATGTAATCTTTGTGACAATTACTACAGGTGATATATTTTGATTCTTTGGATTTGTTAGAATACTGTTCTATTTTGTTTCTCGTTGAATATGAAATAATAAGGGCATTAGGGGTGCGTAAAAAAAAATTCAATCTGTTTCTGCTCTTCATGTAAATATGGATGGCAACCCACACCCTTGGAAAATAACTTTGATGATTTGGGCTGTTGATTGGAAGATATTCTAGCACATAGGGGCTACCAGACAAACTCGTTTTACGAAGCAAGCAACTCAAAAGCGAGGAAAAAAGGTGTCCGCACTATAAATCCGGTACTTCTGCCGAAAAAATAAAAAGAATAGATAAAAAAAAAACATGTCGGTCGAAAACGTTAGTAAAAATTGAAGGAACGCTCAAAGGACAAGAAAATAGCTCTTAAAATCTTGTTCGCTAATCCAACGAAAATACACGTAAGAAGACAAAATGCCGGCTTAGAATCCCAAAAGTGAACAAAATCTGTCACATAAATAAATAAAAATGCTCCATTATTTATATTGTTCGGACTATCGTCCTCATCATTTTTGCCATATTATCACAACGTTTCGGCTGTTGTACGGTCCGGCTTTCTTCAGGTGGTTGGAATGTCGAACAGTTTATTTCGCTCGCTAATATGGCAAAAAAGATAAAGAATGTAAATAGTGTACATAATACCTCATCTCAGAAATATGGACAAAAATGTTCCATATATAAAATGAAACAAATTTATCTTTGAAAATTCAAGGAAATTTTATATCGAATTTTAATGTCAAAATGATGTTGATGACGATAATATACAACATGTTCACTCCGATGTTAAATTTAGTCAATAAACACCGTATCATATATATATATATATATATATATATATATATATATTTATTGGTATAAAAATAATGACGTAATAATGTCGTATTTTGACGTATTGTTTAATGTCAAAAAACGACATTATTACGTCATTATTTTGCACCAATTTAATATATATAAGGTTGGTGCAAAAATAATGTCGTTTTCTCACATATGTTACTATGTGAGAAAACTACATTATTTTTGCAATAAACTAACATATATATTATAACATATATATATTATTATAACAATTATGTATATATTATTATTATATATATATATATATATATATATATTATAACAATTATATATATATTATTATATATATATATATTATAACAATTATATATATATTATTATATATATATATATTATAACAATTATATATATATTATATATATATATATATTATAACAATTATATATATATTATTATATATATATATATATTATAACAATTATATATATATTATATATATATATATATTATAACAATTATATATATATTATTATATATATATATATTATAACAATTATATATATATTATTATATATATATATATATTATAACAATTATATATATATTATTATATATATATATATATTATAACAATTATATATATATTATTATATATATATATATATTATAACAATTATATATATATTATTATATATATATATATATATTATAACAATTATATATATATTATTATATATATATATATATATTATAACAATTATATATATATTATTATATATATATATATATATTATAACAATTATATATATATTATTATATATATATATATATATATATATATTATAACAATTATATATATATTATTATATATATATATATATATATTATAACAATTATATATATATTATTATATATATATATATTATAACAGTTATATATATATTATTATATATATATATATATATTATAACAGTTATATATATATTATATATATATATATATTATAACAATTATATATATATTATTATATATATATATATATATTATAACAATTATATATATATTATTATATATATATATATATATATATTATAACAATTATATATATATTATTATATATATATATATTATAACAATTATATATATATTATTATATATATATATATATATATTATATATATATATTATATCAATTATATATCATATATATATATTATATCAATTATATATATATATTATATATCATATATATATATCTATATCAATTATTTATATGTATTATATATATATAATTAAATTTAATTCAGATAATTGAAGTTTTCGGCTCTTGTTTTGAAACATGAAAACTCATATGTAGCGTGTTGGAATCATATTTTTAAATGAATACTTATATTTATGCTCTACTGTATAGAGCACTATTTTTTTAAAAATAGTGACAAAAATACTAAAAAACTTTGGATTATTTACCTAACCAGTTCTTTCCTATTTTCTATATATTTTCATATATATATATATATATATATATATATATATATATATATATATTACCTTAATATAACAGGCGAATTGGCTTTGCATCTAATGTTATTAACTAATCTCATTTTAGTTTGAGATGTTGTCTACTTTTGGGATAAGAGGCTGGGTTTTTGTTTGCTGGTATTTTGTCGACGGGATTGTCATTGTTTTGATAATTCTGCATTCATAGTATTGGCTGTATTATCCTGAATAGAAAATTAGATCGCTAGGTAAAAGGAGTCGAGACAGTATTTAGCAATCTTTATTCGTAGTCCATTCTTATTATACTGAATTCAATTCTCATTTTTCTACCATAAAATTTCTGCCTTGTTCTAGATTTTAAAAAAATATTTTTAAAAATACAAATATTCGAATGCTTTTGTATGCCATGAATAAAGATATCTATATTCTGGTCACGCAATAAAATAGTGAACTTTATGCTTGTGTAGAACTAAACTCTCCCGTAGAATGTTTTGACTGCGAACAAGTTTATATATATATATATATATATCTATATATATATATATATATATAAGAACGCATCGTACGCTCGCTATCACTTCACTTCGTATATATTCACTACTTGAAATCTTTGAAACAAAAATTTTAAATGAGAATTTCATTTATAAATTGTCTTGTTATAGCTAAATAATGTTTTACAAATTGATGCCAACTTGTAGAAGGAAATGCAAATTTCATTTTTCTGCACTATATAAGACGATATTCCTAAACAGAACTATTGTTGGTGTGAAATCAAAACAATCCTCGAATAGAAAAGAAGTTAGTTAATGAAATAAACTTTTAAAAATCAATATGCACAATAATTACACCTGAAGAGTAATATTTCCTAGCAGTAGATATGTAATACATATTTTAAGCTTTTTTTTCGTAAATCGATGGGTTTTTAACACCTCTATTTATCATCTCTCAGTTGCGTTTCCGTCTTTGGGCAGAGTACGCTCAGAGGCGACTCCATCAAAAGACAGATTGGCAACTGAGGGAAATTATTTTGAGAGGCGCCCAGCTCTGGGGAAAAACTGCTTGAGGCCGCACCCACTCATTGTACCAGAGAGAGGAATCAGTGTTCGCGCCGAGGCCAGCACATCCGACGGCTGCAGGGGCTGTGGGCAATTTTTGTTCCTAGCCCGGATGTACGCGCTTGGATCCGCACATTAAAAAAGACCTTGTATCACAACTCGTCTTAGTGGGGAGACAGTCAATACTTAGTGTGTAAATTTCTCTCGAGGATTTTATTTGGGCACCTACGCTTGGTGTAATGGTTAGCAAGATTCGCTAATTCGGTTATGACTGAACAGCGAGTCTGATCATCACTGGGTGCCCCATACTTTTCGGCCTCGTACGCTTAGAAAATAATCTCTCGTGAAGTTTATAACACATCTATTTATCATCTCTCGGTTGCGTCTCTGTCCTTGGGCGACTCAAAGGACAGTGTCCCAACTGAGCAATATCATACTGAGAGGACCGGACCCGGGAAACAGCTGCCCGAGGACGCGCCTTCTCATTGCACTAGAGAAACTGATCGGTGCACGCACCGAGGCCTGCGCAACCGACTGTTGCGAGGGCCCGTGCAATTTTTCTTCCTAGGCCGAGTGTACCCGCTCGGTCTCGCCACATTAAACCGTTCTTGTGTGGTGGTGGCAGAGGTGAGTAAATACAAATTGCTCTAGCGTGTTTTTTAACACCCTATTTATAAGGTTGGCCAAGGTCATCGCAACCGACGGTTGCGGAGGCTCAGGTAATTTTTGTTCCGCACGCTCGGGCTCCCCACATTAAACCGACCTTGTGTCGCAACGTGACTTTGTGGGAGGTCGAGTAAATACCAAATTATTTTAAGTAGAGCTGGGCCGTTTTAATATCGGAAATCGTAGGAGAATTGAGCCCCTGTTTCTCTTTCATTCATATAGAATCCATAATATAGATTTTACTTAATTAGCTATTATGTTTCTCAAACTTTTCAAATGCTGAATGTGTAACAAATTCTAATTTGTATTTTCCCATCTTTACACTATACTAATATAGATGAATATTATGACCCCTGTTTATGAATTCCAGACATTATGCAACTGGAATTTATAAACAGGGATCATAACATTCATCTACATATTCGGAGTTAATGCAATTTATTAAATTTGTTTGCGAAGATGGATTCTCGCCATTTATATCATTAACTTCAATATCTGTTTTTTTTGTTTGTTTTTTTTTTTGTATGAATGATCCATGTAATGTAAATTGAACTACACCACATACTTGATATTAAAATAACTGATCCGACGTGCAACTTTCGGATAATAACTGTGACATTCCTGTATTTATTGAGCAATTTAGTTCATGCCACATTGACTGAAAAACCTACCAGTACAAAAGAATTCTCCTATTAGCATATTAGTACAAAAACGCAAAATCTTAAAATTTAAAAATTCCACCTCAGCGTTGCGTCCGCACCCTCCAAAATCTCTTACAATTAACAATAACACCTTTCTAAAATCATATTTCGGATTACATCTATTCTTTCGTTGTTCTGTTATTACTGGGATGTTAAAAACAAATCCATTTTTATACCTGATCATGTCTTTATGCACAGATGAAAGCTTGTAAAAATAAATAAATAAATAAAACAAAATAAATAAAATTAAAAAAAGACCTTATGCAACTGGAATTTATAAACAGGGATTATATCATTTATCTACAGGTTCGGGTCAATGTACTTTATTAAATTTGTTTGCGAAGATGGATTGTCGACATTTATATCATTAACTTCAGTATGTTTTTTGTATGAATGATTCATGTAATATACACTCCGTGCCAAATTATTATCGAGATAACTTTTTTCTAATATTTCAAAAACCGTTCTATCAATTCACACAAAATTTTCACACAATGTTGGCAACACTGACCTGTGCAACGACGGAAATTTTCGTACTGATCTGCGCAATGTAAACAAACTGGCACCATATTTATCAGCACGGTGATTTGTGCGTGCCAAATTATTAGAAAGGTTTAGAAAATTCCCAGAATTGAGCAAACAATTTTTTTTTTAATGTTGAACGTGAATGTTTATGATCAAAAGAAGCTAATAAATAAGATAATGAAACAAATAACAGATACAAAAAAGGCACAGTTTTAAACAAATTAATAGGGAATGTGCTTTCCCTATTTTGAAATTACTTGAAGTCGACGATCCATAGAATTGGTTAATTGTAGGATGTCATCTGCTGTAATGCCGCGAGATATGTCAAGAATTGCTTCCCACAACTCAGCGTTGCTCCTGAGTTGTCGTCCGTTGGCGTACAGTCTTCGCTTCATGAAGAGAATTTGATCGCCACTTCATTTTTTCGAGGTTCATCTAAGCCTGTTTCAAATATTCAGTAGTCTTGTGAGCAGCATGTGAGGGAGCATTACTTGCATAAAACCAACGGCCCTTCTGAAGGCAACTCTTTACCTTTTCATCCACGGTTCAAGATGCTCCTTCATAAACGCTATGTATGCATCAGCATTCTTTTTGACGCAATCTGGTACTCTCCATGGGCCCACTA
Source organism: Acanthosepion lycidas (assembly GCA_963932145.1). NCBI lineage: Eukaryota > Metazoa > Mollusca > Cephalopoda > Sepiida > Sepiidae > Acanthosepion > Acanthosepion lycidas. The sequence goes on from OZ010572.1 coordinate 123,468,525, forward strand.
ATGTTTTTCCAATGATACCACGCCAGATCATTATGCTTCCACCGTCTTGTTGGCGTCTCAAACGTTGATTGCGATTCTGTCCGTTAATTACCTAGCCTTTGCACCATCTATCTGGCAAATCAAGTGTTGCTCGAGTTTCGTCTGTGAACAAAACTTTAGAGAAGTCAATCTTCATATTGTCTTCGGCCCATTTCAATCAATTTTGAATGTGATTTCCCGTCAACGGGGGCCTCGATACAGGATTGACTGTTGTTGCTATTTCCATCAGATACCGACTCCGAGTACTTTTGGACACAGTAGGATCCCCAATGGGACTGAAAAGCTCTTGACTGGTAAGTCCAGGTTTATTCGTGGCCTCTCGTCTAAGTCGTGACATGAGACGACGTGAAATAACCCTCAGCTTGCCTTTATCTGCCATTTTGCGTATTTAAGTAGGGTCGGTGGTGAACTTTTCCACTGTTTGATGACCCCTCTCTTTTATAAATTTATAGGGTAGATTTACCTTTTGAGAGTTCTGAAGTGATAATTTTCTTTTCAGCACCACTTAAACTGCTTTTACGGCCCATCTTTTCACTAAATTCTTGCACTTTTCTAATAATTTGACACGCTCAAATCACCGTCCTGATAACAAATATGGCGCCAGTTTGTTTACATTGCGCGGATCAGTACGAAAATTTCAGTTATTGCGCAAGTCAGTGTTGCCAACATTGTGTGATTTGATTGGACGGTTTTTGAAACATTAGAAAAAAGTTATTTCGATAATAATTTGGCACGCAGTATATATATATATATATATATTAAACAAGATTACTGATAGATTAAATAAAATAGAACCTACTATAGAATTTACCTATGAACTTGAGTCTAATAATTCTTTACCTTTTTTAGACATACTACTCATTAAAAATAAAAATAAATTAGAATTTAAAGTATATCGTAAACCCACATGTAAAAATGACTATTTACATTTTTACTCTCACCATGATACTAACACTAAGAGGGGTATTATTATTGGATTCTATTTAAGGGCTCTTCGCATCTGTTCAGCAAAATATTTAGATGATGAATTCACATATATTGAGGATACCTTTTCAAATCTTTCGTATCCGAGACAATTATTACAGAAAGCTAAAAATAAAGCGTTGAAAATATACTCATCAGCGCAGAATGACCCGCCGAAGGCCACTACAACTACAGCAATGAAAGGTACACTTTCAGCTGCCCCTGATAAAAATTCTTTTGATCGCATCTTTCTTCCAAATAACCATTTGACCGAACGTATTTCCAATAATTTAAATGCGTTAAAAATTAAAACTACAATATTACCTACTAGAACTATCCGTAATTTATTAAATAGCACCAGCAAACAACATATTACATCCGATGCTTGCATCTACCAAATCTCATGCAAAAACTGTCACCTAAAATATGTGGGTGAAACATGTAGGTCCGTAAAATCTCGTGTTTTCGAACATAAACGAGATATTCGCCTCGGAAATTTGAACAATGCTTTAGTTGTACACATAACTAAAGCAGATCATAATTTCGATTTTGATTCCGTGAAGATTTTAAAATATTTTCATAATAAAAATCTTAGGAGGATTTATGAAGCAGGTATAATATCCATCTCACGCACGGTGAATACTAGACCTGGTTTCTTTAGTATTTCCCCTTTTTTAGCAAGATTAATGCTCGATAAGCGTACATACAATTTTCCATCATAATAGAATTCTTTTCATTTTTTCGTTTTCATTCAAAATACTTAAATTTTAGAAATACGTTTTGAAGCGTCGCCCATTTGACGACAACGTGACCACGCTTAAACGGAAAGCTGATCATTTAAAATTTTCAGTTATCTGTTTTGGATAAGTTTTGTTTTTATGTCCATCGTCTTTGTCATGTTGAACTGATTATGTTAATTGCATTTTAATGAATATTGTCCTGATGAAGGTTTATTAAACCGAAACGTCAGACGTTGACATTTCATTCATATTAAAACAACTTAATTGCATTTAAGGATTTTTGTTTGTTTTTTCCAAATATTTTTTTCTCCATTCTGTCGGATTTATATCCATTTATATTTGCTTACATATATATATATATATATATAGTGTGTGTGTAAAAGACAATAGAAAAACTGTAATATTAGCCGACGCGTTTCTTCCAATGTGGACTTTCTCGAGGCAAAAAACCTAATGAATTTGTTAAAACAAAGTAACTAATAATAACAAAAGAAAATGTCTTTAGCAACTGGAAGAATTTAGAAAACGCTATTATATTAATAGTGTCAACTGAAAATTAAGTCAAATACTTTCTTTTTATTGTTGACGCATTCAACTGTTTTCTTTTGATTTCTTGATACAGTTGTGTATGTTTGTTTGGGAGAGTAGTAATTATGTTAGGAAAGGTGAAATCTGGAAAAATCCTTGGCGTAGATCAATATTTTGATAATGGTGGCACTCTCGAGAATTTTCCTTCTGAGCGAGTTATTTTCTTTTTTATGAGTTTAGCATTTTTAAAATTAAAATTGTGGTTGGATTTATTTCTATGTATCACTGGTGCCTTAGTTAAGTTGTTTTTTTGTTTGTTTGTTTTTTTGAGGTCTCTTTTGTGCTCATAAATGCGATTTTTAAACTTTCTACTTGCTTCTCCAATATACTTGGAGGAATAGTTTTGGCAATTTATTTTATAAATGCCTGCTTCAGAAATATTATTTATGGGCACAAAAGAGGTCTCACAAATATCAACTAATGCACTAGTCATACATAGAAATAAATTCAACCACAATTTTCATTTTAAAAATGCTATACTCTTAAAAAAAAAGAAAATAATACCACGCAAGGTGTTAAAGAGTGAAAATGAGAGAATGGTGTTTGAGAAAACAATAAAGAAAAGTACGGGGATCAGGATCAAGGCGTCACATGTTGATTGACATTATATTTATAGTTTTGAAGTTTATAGGTATCATAGATGAAAGTAAGAGGAAGGGAGTTCCACTGTCGGGAAGTGCGAGAGAAGAAGACTCTGGTGTAGAAATGGCGGTTAAATTTTAATGTTTCGACACTAAAAGAGTGGTACCGGGATACCAACCGAATAGCACTGCTTGAATTTATACAGTTGGAGCACCAGTGAAAATAGCTCGTTTGAACAGTTGCCATGAAAATATTTGTAGAAAAGACAGAGGGAAGCCACACCACGTCTGTGAGAGAGACTGCAGTCGAGATGCCAGGTCAGGACCTTTCACACTGCATAGACAGCATATTTTAAACTACGGCTCTTTCATTGATGTATTCCATCTTAACGTCAAGAAACTGATTAGACAACTGGAAAGGGTCAGTATAAGAAAATAAGTAGACATTATTATACAATGAAACCTGTTTGAATATCATATGTACTAAATAACTATCATTTTGTATGATTCCGGTATCGGGCACTATGACGTGATTCAAACGTTACCGCATTGTCTAGTGTGTTTAATTACGGCCGAGTATTGAGTTCAATCATAACTGGGTGCTTAATACTTCAGACCTTGTACCACAGCTAAGCTACACTTACTAATAAATGTCTATAATTCAGGGACGATTGTTCTTCGACATAGTGTTATGGTTAGCAAACTTTTCTCAAGAGAATCATTATGAATAAGTGGAGAGTTCAGTCCTCACTGGGTACTCCACACAGACAGACTATCTCTAAGCTAGGCTTAGTCAAATCACTCTAATTCAATGTTTATATTTCCGGTTTATTTGTAGCTTAGGATAAACATATTACTGAAATCATCTGGATTTCGTCTGAAAAAACAAAATTGAACCGAACATGGAAGTATTGTTTTAAGTAAGTACTGCATAATAATAAGTAGTATTTACATTTATATGTGTATCAAGTCACTACAGTTTTGAACGTTATTGCTTGCGTCATGATAACACAGCTGTCTGGACTGGCTTTGTCTTGAAACTTTATTAAGATAAGAGAACGAATTAACTAGTCAAAAGATTTTGCTGTGTTTTTTTATTTGTTTTTTTTGTTTTTGTTTTTTTTGTTTTTTTTGTTTTTTTTTTCTGTTGTAGATAATTATTGATTGAAGTACCGAAAGTCAGTTTGGAAAGATAGGTGATTTTGATTGAATAATTGATGAGAAAAGTAAACAATCCAAACATTGTCAAGGCCTTTTTTAGGATTACAAAAGGCAGACGTCAGCTGCTTGGTCACGTGACTCTCAAACAAAAGACAATAAATGGTGCAAACATTCACATAGTTGATTTTTTTTTTTTTTTTTTTTTTTTTTTTTTTTTAAATGTGTTGGAGAGGGAAAGATATAGAAGCCGTAAGTGGGATAAAAAGACAATTATCTTTTTGTTGTATTTTTCTTCCTTTTAGATGTCTACTTGCTTATTTTTTAACTGTATTTTTTATTGGTTTGGGGTTCCTTCTAACCTATTTCTCTCTTCATCCATCTATGTCCACACACGCACATACTTTTGATGTTTATCTGAAAAGGAATCTTATTAATGCAAGTTTGATTGAAAACTTAAAGAAAGGGGGAGTTTTCTTCAATATTTAAAAAAAAAAAACTATTTAGAACACGCTAGTATAAATATTTATCCAAACGTTTGATATCTAGCGTATTCAGCCAAGTTTATGGTTATGACGAAGATCAGGAATAATTCATTTTTAATTTTTTCTTAATAACTTTTATCTCTTTTCATTTATTTATTTCTGTGGTTGCCATTAGACTGGGTTAGGTTTGAGATTTGTGAAAATAAACGAAGTGATTTTCTACCAGAATAGCAGCAAGAGACAGGTTATTGGCTCCAGCGGATTAACGTGTAGCAGTGCCTTTTTTAAAAGCAAAATCTCAGCTTTTCAAAGAAAAAGAAAGATTTGCTTTTCGTTTCCTACGCGACGGGCAACAGATAGTAAAAAGCAGTGAAGTAGTAAGGCTTTGTTTTTTGTTTTTTAAAAAAAAAAAAAAAAAAAAAAAAAAATGAATATTTTGGGCTCTATCTTAAACGAAAGATGTAACACAATAGTATTTTTGTTATTTTTTCTGTAACCGGCATTTTTCAATTTTTTTATTGTTTTTGTTATTTTTTTTTTTTTTTTTTTTTTTTTTTGCCGATCATCTCCTAATTGGGCATTTAATATCTGTCAGTATTTTTGAGATGAGGTATTATGTACATTATTTACATTATTCGGGCTAATTGTCCTCATCTTTGTCGACATATTTATCACAATGTTTCAACCGTTTTACCCTCCGGCCTTCTTCAGATGGTTGGAATATCGAACTGAACCCTTTATTTCGCTCACTGGGGTAGACTGTCCTAGTTCCACGTGTCCTGTTTAATGGATATCAGTTATCTCCTGTTAATTCCCCTCTCCATGTTCTCCACTACCTCAACCGGGTATTGAACTCACACTTTTTGTCACTGGATCTATCGCCTTTATCCACAGTGCCATGTTCCTTGTGGATAAAGGCGTTAGTTAGATCAAGTAAAATAAAGGGTTCAGTTCGACATTCTAACCACCTGAAGAAGGACGGGGCGTACAACGGCCGAAAAGTTGTAATAGATATGGCGAAAAAGATGAGGACAATAATCCGAATAATGTAAATAGGTCATTTAATGCTGAATTTTTTTTTACAAAAGTGTATTGATGATATTTTTTCTTACTATGAAAATATATTTTCATACTTTCATAATGTTTTGAGCGTCCTGAATAAGTTGAAAAACTTCTTCCAACAGCAAGGCCTCTGATCAGGAGGTTTTGATGAGCGCCAAATTACCACTTAATTGCTGGTGTTCCTAGTTCCACCCTGGCACGTGGTAGTAGCTCCTGTTACGGTCCCAACTGTGAGAAAATAGTTAATCGGAAAACTGGAGTCAAAACACTATGAAAGTATAAAAATCGGTTTTTAATACCAGCAATAATCTTTTTTCGGGGAAAAGTATTACTAGTGATACGTTTTTGAAGGAAAAAATAAAAATCTTGTCATTAAACAACCCATTGAGGTTTATATGCCGTAAAACATACCAAACTAATCCAGTCTGTGAGGTTAACTATTTTTCCATAGTTGGGGCACTAATTGATGCTACCAACTAAGGATTGATCGTGGGACAACATCAGCTGGACGATGGTTACATGTTCATCAAAACCTCCTGATAAGAGGCCTTGTATCGGATGTAGTTTATGGTCATACCAAGGACAATATCCGATATTCATTCTTTTACTATGAACGTTATTTTTAGTGTTTGATGTTTTTTTTTTGTTTTTTTTATGGATTTATTTTGTTTTACTTTTTAAAACAATGAAACTAATAACAACCGGCCTATATTGAGAACTTCTATTAAAGAAAAGGAATTGACATGTCGGGTACGAAACTGAAGTTAGGACGTATAGATTTGTAGAAGCTTAAAAAAAACTGCTTTCTATTAATAAGTAATTTTAACCCTACCCTTCATAGATGATTCGTTAGAGGCACACCTCGGCTCAAAAATGGGTTCTTTCTGATGTAAAAAACAATGGATAGCAGTTCGGTTTCTGTCGGATGTAATTTTTTCTTTTTAATATACATTTCAATTTATGCCAATTCACGATTTAATAAAAATAAAATGGAGTAGAAACCCAAACACTAAAAATGAACTTTGTAGTAATTAGAATCTGAATAGATGAAAATGTGAACAGCGCGCACGTTGGTGAGCTCGGTGGAAAGATTAACTTTGCGACTGACAACAGAAGTGAATATGAACAAGGAAATAGCCCATCAGATTCTTTCTTTATCTTGAAATTCGCCTAATACAAGGTACAAATAACACTCACTGTTAAGAGTTACGGTTAAAATGGATGTGATACTGTTAACAATGCTCGGTATTGAGGATATAACATCAGCGCCGCAACCCCGTCGTCTAAAATGGCTTGGTCACGTCCAACGAGCTTCGTCATGCATCAGGACTTTTTCTCGGTGTTCAGGATTCCTGGTCACAGAGGTCGACGTAGACCTAGGAAGACGTGGAAGGACTGCATTAGCCCGCTTGACAGGGATGCTTGAAAAGTAGGAGTGAGAGCCAGCCGACTGCTGCTTACACCAGTCACTGGGAAACCTGTAACAGTGTAGTCAAAGCTCCGGATCTTATCTTGACTTGATGAAAGATGTGTATGGTATAATTTAAGAGAAATTGAAGATTATTGCTTACCTTTTACGGTTTATCAACCTTCTGCAGTTTATTTAAATGCAGAAAATTATTTTGGGATTGTAAGAATTTTTTTGTGATAATGATTTACTAATAAAATTTCTATTAATTAACCCATAGCTGGAGGGGCTAACAGGAGTATTCCTACCTTTCTCAAGGTACGTACTCGGCTCACTGATTTCCAATACCGAGCGGTTATCTGTTTCACCCAGTGTGTATTGAAGCTTAAACCATCTGGCAGCTCCAAGCGGTCACACACCTCTGTACTGACCAATCTCAACGAATTATTATTATTAGAAAGCGATTGACCCTTGACTTGAGGTGAAGTTTGTTCTGGAAAGCATCCATGTGACATCTGTTTGATAAATGAGCCGTGTTTCCGAGGGCGGGTTGGCCAACTGTTCAAGGGAAATTTTCTCCTTAGAATCGGTTTACAGATGGAATATGGAAGATTTAATTCCGTAGACGTGTCTTACATTAAGTATTTCAACTGAATCGGTGGTACGGAAGAGAGGAGATCTTCAGAACATATGTCATAGCGATAGAATAACGAAAGGCTTGCCATGTTGGGTACTGTATTTTCTTCTGTATAAGAAGTCTCGAATAAGGAATAGTTACATTCTCGGGTGTAATACGACCCCGTAGTACAGTTATGCCTAAGTCAAATGTGTACGATATTATCCGTTAAAATCTCAACGTCGTGTAATGTCAATCGTCATCTTTTGATAGATTTATTCTTTTCGCGTCCAGGGTAAGACGATAAACTACGTCCAACAGCAAGGCCTTTGATCGGGTGCTTTTGAGGAGCATGGAACCACCTCTTAAATGCTGGTGTTTCCACGTCCTTCCTGACCCGGGGTGGTAGCACCTGTTAGGGTCCCAGTTATGGACAAATATTTAACCCCGAAAGCATTATGAAAGGGTACAAATAGGTTTTAATACCAGAAATCCTTTGTATATAAAGTTTTGAAAATATATATATATATATATATATATATATTTGCCAGCAATATATTTTTAAAAAAAAAACATTACCAGAAATGTATTTTTGACAAAATAAAGTATTACCAGGAAGATTGTAAATTTCTTAAAAGAATTTGGATTGTACTAAAAAATATGAGTAATTAAAAAATGCTGCAAATATATATGTATACATACACAACTTTTTTACCAAACTATCGCTATGAATCTATTTCCAAATTTTTTGGGCATTAAATGATCCACGTACGTGTTGATATGCCATAAAACAAAACAAAACAACCAACATCATCATTTAGCCTTTCCTCAAAACCCCCTCTTTACTCTTTATATCGCTATCTGCAACCCGCTGCGTGCTAGTGACACTGGCTTTACTTAGGGTGATATATATAGCACAATTTAGTGGTGGTTAACGGTGCAGATTTAAGGCGAGACTAGTTCGAATTTCAATCAAATCCATCACATAGATTTACGTTCTGATAACCTTGGAAAAGGTATTAATCTTCTCCCTCTATCTATGTGTAAATAGCAGGAAAGACCGGGTTCTCTAGAAAAAGGACAGCTCTGAATTCAAAACCTGCGGACTGTCGTTTGGCGACCTTGTAGTACATCAGGTATCGGCCCTTAAAAATGTGGTTGGTTCTGCACAAAATCTTCACCGCTATAATCAAATCATAATTGCAGGTGTTTGACTGTCGGTTCCTAGCAACTGGCCTGTTTGACCGTCATATATTGAATACGACGGGAGAGTCCACTAATATATATATATATATATATATATATATATCTCTATATATATATATATCACTAAAATATTTAAATCTTACACAAGAATAAAGAAATAGAAATGCACCTTATGTTTGGCCATTGTGTGTTTCTTCTAATTTCCTAACATTTTCGAAGTTTCTTTGTAACATTTAACGTTATCAAAACACGACAGATCTTGCGTATTTCCTTTATTAATTTACTCATTTACAGTGAATTTCCTGTCATTGAGATAAGACGTTCTGTTACGTTTCCATAAAACAAATATTGCCGGCATATCAAATACCCGTTGTGCTTAATTGTTATCAACACCTGCCTACATTTGTGTTTTATTATCTATTGCGCTCAGTGTATTTGTAATCTTTCTGGTTCGAATAAGATTTTTTTTTTTTTTTAAGCTGGGTAAAAAATTTCAAAAACTTACTTGTGTATAATACTGAACTATTTTAATAAACCTAATATCGGTAGCAGCCCTGCAGCAGCTGTGGAATATAAAAACACATGAACACTTAAAGTAACAGTCACTTGTCTTCGGGGTTGTTCACTTTCGATCTATGTAACAGGAAATTTCTACGCTAAAACTGGAAGGGCTGTGAACGCTTCACCCGTAAACACACCAACATAGTAAGTACCACACAAATATATTCATGAACATTTCGTTGTGTATGCAATTTACTTCTCGGTAAAGAAACTCTTGTCTTAAACTTTCCTTTCGTTATTTTTGTTTAATAAATATAACCTTGCATTGCCACTCATTTGGTTTATTATAATGTGTGTTCTACCTGTTTGTCACTACCTCAATTTCACATACTATAAAATATCCTCGTAAGAAACCTTACACATTAATTATCGAAGTAGCTATCACAGTAAAATACGAACCCCTTTTTTCGCCATGAATTTTTGTTCAAAGTTTCTTGTATTATACGCAAGAAAATACGATATGCTAAGAAAAAGGCTGTAGACTGGAGAAAAACGCCTTCATCTAAGAAGACCGCGTAAACTGTTTTGAACTCTATCAATATCGTTAATGCCATCTTGTGGCGGGGGGAAACTAGAGACGGTGGTAACCAGGTAAGCAATATTTACTTTCATAGAGCCATTCCAGATATTAAATATTCACGCCGGTATCCAGAACATTCGTCTTGGGAACACTGGTCTAAGAAATATAGGTCCAATGGACACACGGCTGAAAATATCTGTCTAAGAAATATTCATCTAGAGAATTATAGTCTGTGTAAGTATTAATACACAAAACAATGCACGCCAATAAATGCTTATGTACCACAAGTCTCAATCATAATTAATATTGTTATAACTGTCATAAATATTATACTGTAATACAGTGAATATCAATAAAATTGTGTATTTTGCACAAGAATAAAATGTTATTTTTTTAATAATATTATTATAGATCAATGGTCCTTATAGAAAGGTATTCCTTAGACTAATGGCCCTTTTAAAATTAGCATTCCTTACATCAATGGTCTTTATAGACGAACATTCCTTAGACCAGTATTCTTTAGACAGATATTCCTAATTCTATTCACGCGACGCATATAAAAACATATACGGCGGTGACGGGTAGAGAAATGGTGTTACTTTGTATTTATATTCATAGGAAAAACATGAGTCCATATTTTCCTACACTTGACTCTCGCTAAATCACTTGCAAGATCATAGTTTCTGTACTCCCCGTCTGGTGGTGAGGAAAGACATTAGGTGCGTAAGCTTTTGGTCGAAAGATTATTTCCTAATAAGTATATCTGACCAGGTTTACAGTAACGGCAGAAAATTTGACCTACATAATATATATTAACAGGTGGGGGGAAGATTTTCAAAACAATCACGAAGAAAGTCGCCATATAGACATTTCTCTCTTCGTTATTTTGAGGAAACGTTTCGCATTCTTGTAGTTTCAACTGAAACGATTATTAGAAAATATAATTTCAGAAAATCTTAGGAATACTTTTCAGCTAATCCCATATTTACTTTGCTTAATATACCTTGCTCTTGGACAATATTCGAGAGAAGATAAAACAAATTAATAGGACGCACTTCTATTTCCCATGTATATTTACTCTCTCATTTCCTCGATATTAAGATTTGCACCTATATAAATAAAATCGAGCACTTCGGAGTGGTATAATGGTTAGGAAGTTACGACTGGATAGTGAGTTTGATTCTTACTGGGTGCGAGTCCTGAGTATGACGATAAAATACATCCTACAGCGAGGCTCTTGATCAGGAGGTTTTGAGGAGTGTGGACCCGCATCTTAATTGCTGCTGTTTTCAAGCCCACTTAGACCCTGCTTGGTTGCATTTGTTAGGGTCCCAGCTATGGACAAAGAGTGAACCCCAAAACAAAGACAAAACTCCATGAAAACATATATTTTTATAACAAAATTACCAACGATACATTTTATCTGGAGTTGAAGGCATATAATGTGAAGCCATAAAATTATGTTTAAATTTTGTCGATTTCGGCATTAAATAAACCATAAAGATATGCGGCTAAACGGAATCGATCAACCAACCTCAGTGGGTGCCCCATACTTTCGGCCTTATGCCACACCTAAGCTACGCTTAGAAAATTATGTTATTTACACTTTGACGTGGTGTAGTGTTTAGCAAACATCACATTACGACTGAGTATTGAATTCGGCCCTCGCAGGATTCCCATATATTTTCAGCCTTGTATCACATCTAAGCTACGCTTAAAAATCAGCATATAGAAAAGAAATTGTTAAAATTCGCCAATATTACACATATTCTTCGACACATATCTCTCACTTATTTGATAAAAATGTTTTCTGTCGATTATATTGCTTACTTTCTATTTATAATATAACTTTTATTTAGAGAATTCTTCAAACCGGAATCGTCTTTTAGAGTGTTATATTTTGACCGCTTAGGACTCCTGACTTCCAAATAATTTTAGAAAATTCCGAAAATTATTCAAGCGAATATTATCACCTTCGTTATTTCTAATCAGTTTTTCGTAAGTTCAGCTGACTTCTGATTTTAAATACTGTTGTAGTTATATAGATTTTATATATTGTTGTAGTTAGAAAAATAGTGTATATTTACATTGTTCGGTCTGTTGTCCTTATCTTCATTGTCGTATTCACAAGGTTTCGGCCGTTGTAAGCTCCGGCCTTCTTCAGGTGATTGGAATTTCGCACTGAAACATTTATTTCGTCCACCAAAATAGATTGTCTTAGTTCCACGTGACATGCCTCTTCCGAATGTCTCGGCATTGGTTGTCTCCCTTTAACTCAACTCTACAATTTTTTTTTCTTCACCTCAGTAGTAGCTAGGTACTGTACTCGAAACTCTTTGGGTCAAGTCACTGGATTCAACCAACGCTTTTATCCTTGAGGACATTGTTGAATTTATTTTTGGGACTTACAAACCTAATATCTCACAAACCATTTTTACCAGAACTCGTATTGCAATTTTATTGCAATTCATTGCTTTTCTATAAGACTCCGTATTACTGGTTGGCATATTGTCTTCATTTTCTTTGCTTGTATTTCCCAAAGATGTCCTTTGTCAATTGTCTCACCCTTATCTCTCTAAGGGGGGGGTGATCGCACTTTTACCTCCATATGTGGTCAGCTACCTGATTATTTTCTATTTCTTCTCATCTTACGGCTATTCCAATCAACTGAAGAAGGCCAAAGCGTACAGTGGCTGAAATGTCGTGAATTTGGCAATGGAGATAAGGACAACAGTCCGAACAATGTAAATAGTGTAAATAATTACATTACCTCATTTCAGAAATATAGCCAGATATTGTTGAAGCTACCTTTCATTTATTCCGAATAATGTCGCTATGATTTGTTAAACTACCATTTGGCGCACGATATCTCCGAATTACAAGGACTATGTTTTGCGTTAATCTTTGATTTCAAGAGGTGTAAGAAAAATGTTGATTAAACAATGCTACATAAACTGTGCCTCAGAAATTGTAATAGGAACAGCGAAAAAAATAAAATAAACTAGCCTGAAACATTTTTGTAATCAGGTCTTCAGGTCTAATCTAATCAGTTTTTTTTTTTTTTTTTTTTTTTTTTTAATCCGGTTCACTTATAAGCTATTTTTGTCGGGTGTACGGCCATATTCCACTGAAACACCGGTTCTTGTATGATCAAGTCGAGCCTGGTCAGTACCTAGTTGGTGACCGCTTAAGACGACCGGGTGTGTTCAGCCTGGATGTATGTATGTTGCAATTGGAAATCTGAGAGCCGAGTTCCAATTCCAGATTTGCTCGTTATATTCACTTACGCCCAAATACCCTTGGGGGAAAGATATGAATCCCCACTCCCGTCATTATTATAATTTTTTGATTAAATCAATACACCCGAAACAAAGCGATAATGCCACTAAGACGCAAGGGTTCACTCGGAGTGACAGAGAATGAAAAGTCTTTAGAAGAAAACAAGAAGCAAGAGATAAACCTCTACTCCTATTCAAATGAACGGGGAGGAGTGTGAACCGGGTGACAGGTGAGCATCTCTACTACTATTAAGGAAAGATAAATAGTAAAAAAAAAAAAAAGTTAGTTTACGCAGAAGCGTTAGAAATATAGACTTGAAGTAAATTTCAGATGTAACTGAAAACCCAATCCTAATGATGAAACAAAGGATAAAGATCTACTCCTGTTCAAAAGAATGGAGAGAAGAGTGAACCGGGTGATAGGCGAACCTGTCTACTCCTATTCAGTAGGATTTACATCCGTAAATAATTATTTCCACAAAATTCTTTAAAACAAAATATTTTTCTTGTTTTAAATAACCTGCTGAAGGTTGATAATCCGTCAAAAACAAATCTATTTTTGTCTCGACCTGCATCTAAATACTCCTTATATATTATGATACTACTTTTAATGTTATTTATTATGTTATTATGATTTAATGTTATAATAAAATACATAAATAATTATATGTTACATTATTATGCTACTATTTATCAATATATTATAAAAATAATATGGTGAAAATATATTTAGTTCACAAATGAGCTACTGACTCATTCAAGTCTACAATTACTGACTACTTTTTCTGGTGTGGGGATAAATAGAGGATTTTTTTTATCTTTTCTTTTAACTCTGTTTCATTACTGTTAAATGTCTACGTATATTTTGTGGTTTGTTTTAAATTATCAAGTTACCGATTCGGATGCAGACAGCACTCTTTGTTTCCGCTGCACCTGCTGCCGTATAAGCAGGAATCAAATATATCTTGTGTCGGCACTCTATTTTATATCGGCATGGGAGGTATTAACAAACAAATAACAGCTATTGTGCGTTTATACGAGCCGAAACGCAGCTTAACAAATGCCTACTTAATGGAGACCTGACACAGAGCAAGCTAGAAGCCAGATGATACGCTCTTCCATGTCTATCCTACTTAAATAAATATTGACTTCAAGGGAACCTACCGTAGAGCAAGATTTAGCAAAAACATTCTGATTCAGTAGGCATGATCTTGTCTACGCGCTAAAATATTGTCTGAAGTTGGCCAAAGTTATATTTTACAAGTATGTAAAGTATTTCTTTAAAAAAAATACTATTATCAAGCGTACTTAGACAGGATGACGCAATTTTGCTTATATGTAACATATCTCTTCACAACGTGGGCGATGAAGGCTCTCCACAAATCCCTGTCCTTTTTAGTTCTTAGTAAGTTTGTTATCGCACCTAATCCCTTTGCCTTCCTTCAACTACACAAGTACGGTAAGCAGATTATTTACTTACCTTTCTCTGGCTTTCTTGCCTTCAATATGTCTTGTGAATGTCTCCTCTCACTATTAACGCGAGGAAATCAAGATAAGCGATTACATTTAATTTAAGAAAGAAAATTAGGGTTTAACTATTCATTCATATTTTTCCTTTTCGAAGTGGCGTAGAAGGATTTTTCTATTTGTTTTGTTCATTTCACCACCACACTCCGCCAGTTTAAGCACTTTGACGCGGTGTATTGATTAAGAAGCTGGTCACGTGAGCTCAGTGGTTCTCAGTCCTTTTGCCTAATGCATCCTTTTCACCATAAATGAGGATATTATTCCCCCTTTTTCAAGATAGCAATTATGAGTAAGACGATAAACTACGCCCAACAGCAAGGCCTCTGATCAGCAGGTTTTGAGGAGTGTGGAACCGCCTCTTAATTGCTGGTATTCCCAGGTTCATCCTGACCCGGAGTTGTAGCACCTGTTAGGGTCCCAGCTATGAGCAAATAGTTAACCCCAAAACTGTGGTAAAAATCATTAGGAAAGTGTAAAAATAGGTTTTAATATCAGAAATACTTTGTAAAATATTATTACCAGAAATAAATTAAGTAAAAAAAAAAATATTACCAGAAATAAATTTTTAAGTAAAAAAAAAAATATTACCAGAAATAGATTTTTGACGAAACAAAATATTATGAAGAAAAAAGTTGTCGGCATTAAATAACACATTGAGGATGATATGCCGTAAAACAAAACAAACCAACTAGAGAGGACAGAATCTCCAATATACACTACATGCCAAAAGAAATTTACAGTGAAACATATACTGTTAGTGTGTAGATTTTGATATATTGCGAACAAAATATTACCAAGCGAGTAATTTTAAAAATTTCATGAAAATAAAATCTTTCAAGATTGTAAATTTCCTAAAAGAAGTTGGATTGTACTCAAAAATATGAGCAATTGAAAAATGTTATATACACCTTTTATACCACACTAACGCTATGAATCTATTTCAAATATTTTGTTGGCGTTAAATGACCAACTGAAGTTGATATGCCATAAAACAAAACAACAAACAGCTTTTTTTCAAGATAGTCACTCAAAATGTCCATTCCACATAACATACATAAATAACTGAAACTATTTTTTCCATATTAGTGCAAATACATTTACATGGACTATGTTTATAAAGGAGTTTCTAAAAATTTAATAGTAATAGAAAAGTTTAGATTTTTAAACATGAGTACATGTACAGTGATTAGTTTTATTTCATAACTAATTATTAAATAAACTGAAACTTACTTCAATAAACAAAATTCAATAGAATATCCAGTCTAATTTAATTTAATAAACAGATTTGTATAAATAAAATTAAATAAATGAAAGATTACCTTTTCTTACTGAAACCTTCTCCTGTTGGGAATTCAGCCTTGGTTGAGAACCTTTGCGCTAGATCAATTACGACTGAGCAATGAGGTGGTTTCTCTACTGAGTACTCCCTACTTTAGGCCTTGTGCCACACCATGCTTAGAAAGTCACTATAAAATTAATGTTTATTTTAAATTCGTGTTTGAGAAACCAGTAACAAACATGTTGACTTCTCTCTCATATGTGTGTGCGTGTGTGTTTTGTAATGTGTGCGTGTGTGTTTTGTAATGTGTGCGTGTGTGTTTTGTAATGTGTGCGTGTGTGTTTTGTAATGTGTGCGTGTGTGTTTTGTAATGTGTGTGTTTTGTAATGTGTGCGTTTTGTAATGTGTGCGTTTTGTAATGTGTGTGTTTTGTAATGTGTGCGTGTGTGTTTTGTAATGTGTGCGTGTGTGTTTTGTAATGTGTGCGTGTGTGTTTTGTAATGTGTGCGTGTGTGTTTTGTAATGTGTGTGTTTTGTAATGTGTGCGTGTGTGTTTTGTAATGTGTGTGTTTTGTAATGTGTGCGTGTGTGTTTTGTAATGTGTGTGTTTTGTAATGTGTGTGTGTTTTGTAAGTGGTGTGTGTTTTGTAAGTGGTGTAGGGGTGTGTGTGTTTTGTAAGTGGTGTAGGGATGTGTGTGTAAGTGGTGTGTGTGGGGGGGTTGTAAGTAATCGAATATTTTGTCGAATGGTGGGTGAGTAAATCGGCTCCCCCACTTTGATATGTTGCAAGAGAGGTGGGTAGTTAGCCACTCTGTGGGATGAAAAATAAATCCTAGCAAAAGGCGGAAGTATTCTTGATGAGTTAATGACCAGCTAACTTGAAATGGGGACTCAATAAAACCACCATCGGGAAGGCATCCACAAGGAAAGCATCCACTTGGGTGCCGTTTCCACAGAGCAGTCGTTCGTAGGAAGAAGCTGCTCCAGTGAAATTGACGCCTCACCGATGCTACAAAGTAATTAGCATAGCGTGTCCTTGCCGTTAAGGTTAGATTTGGCGCGGCCATGGAATGTATTTCGTTCTTCTAAAGTGTGTTTGGAAAAAGTGAACTTCAAAGTAACCTACTATAGTGCAAATATAATCAAAATAATTTCGATTGAATTGGCGATCAAATATCGAACAGAATCTGACAGATTGATGGGATGAAGAACAAATGGGAAACGTTGATAAATCTAACATGTTTCGCTTTTATTAAAAACTTCCTCAGACGATGACATATGGTAAAAAATATTTTTATTTTCTGTTTCATTGTTTAACAAACATCAAATGCATTTGTCAAGTAGCGTTCGTATATATAATTTGTTGTGCCATAATTCTAATTTGTGGGATTCTGACGATAAAACGTGTTTGATAGAGGCGGTTTGAATGTTGTCATTGGGAACGTTTTCTCTCAAGCCCAGCTCTGGTAGTTAAATACACGTTAGATTCTTTAAGAATACATTTAATAAACGTTGGTGAGGTAATATAGTGTTAATGCGGTGTGTTTTTAGTTGATAAAGTATATATCAGGATTCCCTCGAAGTATTTTCGGTGCAAAGAAAGTTATTTGATTATAAATTAGGGTGGAATTTATAAAATCAAATTTATGGCGGTCCTTGTTTTTCTCTATTACAAGTGAGGTCCTTTGATGTTGTAATAAAAACGAAACCCGTTCGATTCATAAATCTTTCCTATTTATTCTTTATCGTATCAATGTTATGATTGTAAAGAATTCGATCTCAATGAAGTTTCATCTTATTGTCGACAGAAGCCATCCAAAATTAAAATTATACAGGCATACCTCACCCTATGTTGTGAATTTGTTCCAGAAGTCATGACTTAGGTTACAAAACAACGTAAGTCGAAGTAACTACACTATAAATCGCAAATAAACACCCCTCATTGTCTGTTATAGTATTTATTATATGTGCGTACAGTATTCTTAATCAAATAGTTCCAGCAATATAGCCTTACGCTTAGTATTAGCACTTGCATTTGGAATTTTCTTCGGACAGCTATGCACAAAAATGTATTCTAAATCACAAATGAAATGTAATTAAAAGAACGTCAACGACAGATCACAGATGTAAACAAGCCTG
This sequence comes from Acanthosepion lycidas, assembly GCA_963932145.1. Taxonomy (NCBI): domain Eukaryota; kingdom Metazoa; phylum Mollusca; class Cephalopoda; order Sepiida; family Sepiidae; genus Acanthosepion; species Acanthosepion lycidas. Next base: position 123,486,676 of record OZ010572.1, read on the forward strand.
AATTCAAAATCTGTGTGGGAGCGAAAAACAACGCACGATTGCCACCTGTCGGCAGGAATTAAAATCTACTAAACATAATTTATTATGTTAATTTTTTGTTTTTGATGACTTTGATGTTATTTTTAAATTTATGTAAATATTATTTTTTGTGTTTATTATTATTTTAGTGTTTTGACTTTTCTAATTTTTTTAACGACCGACGTAAACTCGAATAAAATGACGTAAGGCGAGTTTTATTGTTCCATATAATATTTAAGAAAAACCGACGTATCTTCGAATATGACTTTACTCGAAACAACTTAAGCTGAGATATCGCTGTATTCTACAAGTGTTAACATTTTTATTTCTCAGTTTGAAACTGGTTCAACAAATTTATTTCGCAAGGAATAAGCGCAAAAATTACTTAATGCAAGTTTGTATAAAGCAAAGGAAAACATCATTTTTTTTCTTTTTTTATAGTAAGGTCCACACTGAGCAAGGCCTGGGGGCCACACGTGGTGGGATGTTACTTTAAGAGACAGTTTATACAGATAGGAGGGTGAGATAACTGTTAATCCTAGATTTGAACAAGTTAAGATTGTAGTGATCCGGGAAACATCCTATTGCGAGTCGGCCCCACAAAGGAGTCATTCGCGGGAAGAATCTGGTCGAGTGAAACTGACTTGTCACAGATAGAATACAGAGGAAATGTAGGTGGTTTGCCACAATATAAGTGACATCGCGGGTGCTAGCCGTGAAAGATAGACCTTCCGGAACCAAGGATATGTAGTTTGTTCGAGCACTTTCCATGATAAAAAGCGATAGAGCAGCGAGAAGCTTTCTACATCTCGGCTGAGAGAAAGAGAAATAATTCGTCCATCAAAAGGACTCGAAAGCGCATTTGGACTCTGCCGAGACTAGGAAGTGAGGACTGGGCAGCTCTCGCCCAAATATGACAACAGTAATCCATTTTCGACCTGATCTATCTCTTGTAATGTTAGAGGATAGGTCAGGTTTTTACTGGAGTAGTTCAAAGAGCCGACCATTATTTCCTACAGTTTTCGCAATGGATCCTATTTAAGAAATCAGAGAGGAGATTTAAGTCTCAACCTTCCCTCAAGGTACAGAGCCTCCCCGAGATGACATCGGTTTATCGTAACTAGCGTTTTTCTAGATGTTTCGATCCATATTAATTGTACTCAATAAGTTTGGTTTAGTTTGTTTCACGGTATATCAACCCATTGCGTAATTTAATGCCGAAATTTATTTATTGATTTTTTTTTTTATTTTTGTTTTTATTTTTTTGAGCATTTGTAATTTCTTTCACAAAATATATGTTGCTGTTGCAGTGTAACCCGGATATTAGAGACCCTGATATAAGAAAAACCCGGATATAAGAGAGATTTTCTCTTGTCGCAAATTAGAGCCTGTGTTAATGTATATATAATAGACCAAACCCAGATATAAGAAACACGGATATAAGAGACTTCTTCTCCTGTCCCGACAACTCTCTTATAACCGGGTTACACTGTATATTTTTTCTTACAGAAATATACTGCTGGTAATTTTTATTACTACTATGAAAATGGATCGTTGGTATTTTTACCATAAAATATTATGCTTTCATAATGTTTTGATTTCAGTTTTTTTGGGGGTGAGGGTAAATATTTGCGCATAGCTGGGACCCTAACATGTGCTACCACCCTGGATCAGTGGACTTGGAAACATGAGCAATGAAGAGATGTTTCTAGGCTCCTCAAAACCTAATCAGAGGCCTTGCTGCTGGCTGTAGTTTATCGTCATACCCAGGACGAAGTTTTGTATTAGGTCGGTGCAAAAATAATGTTTTCTCAGATAATAACATATGTGAGAAAACGACATTATTTTTGCGCCAACCAAATGCCGTGCACAGATTTTAGACCTCACTAATGACCACATTGTCATAGAATGTAAGCTAAACTGAGGTTGGTTTTAACAAGTGTTGCAGAATTTTACTTCTTACTTGTGAGGCTGTATTATCACAACGCCACTGAATACCTTAGAATGCCCGTTATTGTTTTTCTGGTGCTTAATTAGTGAAGTATCATCATTCGATTTGATTTCAATTGGTTGAACTAAACCATTATTTTGTCTCTTTATCGATGTAGGATACAACTAAAAGTAAGCTCTTGTTTGAAATTACTTATGTAATGTGACTGCAATCATAGGCAAGAATACGGAGTAGACCCACACCTTTTGACGAGGAATTTAATCAAAATTTATCGCATTTAATCGAATGAATTTGGCAGCAAACCTTTAAAGACGGATGATTTTAAAAATATCCCCGACCATATCGGAAGCTAACTTAACGGAACCGTCATTATTTAAACGAATCCCAAATGTATCCCTAAATATGAAAGCTAATTTCCATCTTTAAACCAAATCTAAGCTGCTATAGCGATCGAAATAGATTTCTCCTGTCGGATCAATGGGAGAGTAAGCTGATTAAATTCAAGTACTTTTATATTTTCCACGTTGTGTTTGCTGAGCGATAATGAGAACAGGTTTCGACTTTCTCCATAGTCGATATGTCAAGAAGTTGACGTCTTGATATCATCGGCCGTTGGAAAGGGCGCCTGAAGATTACACGGCTGATTGTCCCAAGACTTGTGAGTGAAAATGGGTAGACAGAACTCCTTAAGAGTTTTCGTGTTTGTGCTTGCACGAAGACATATGTCATCTTGGTCGAGGATTTGTGTGCAATGGTGTTCAAACTGATCCTCTCAAGTTATGCGGCATCTCTCAGAAACTGTAACGAAGTTACTCTCAGCAAAGTTGCAATATAAACTACAAGTGGGCTTTGTGTATTGATAAGAAATACATGGGACTGAGCAGGCTATTGCAACTGCGAAGGTGTAGCCACACTCGTATACGCGTGTACTCGGAAACGAGTAGCCGGCAATATATATATATATATATATATATATATACTACTGATTCGAACTCTCTTTTGTAGAATGTTGAAGCGTTTTTGCTCTGTGTATGCGTTAAGGACTTTAATTTCCAGCGAAATGATTAACGTATTAGATCGTCTGGCAGCTTGTCTGTTTATTACACCAATAGTGTTGAATTTATATATATATATATATATATATATATATATATATATATATATATATATATCTATATATAGAGAGAGAGAGAGGGCGATCAGATATTTTGGTTATATCGTTTTTTTATGCTACATATACTTGGCCAGACGACTCTGGATATGCTTGGATTCTAAGGCACAGATAGGGAGAAATGAAACCTGTTTGATTTTTGTTTGGCTTCTATGGCGCCACTGAGCTGACATGAGAAATCCGTTGGCAGACAATTTGGGATAATCTCACAACGCCCAAACAGCCTATTTGAGAAATGTACGTCACTCGTTGGAACATTTCGAAATCTGTATCTGTTAAATTTATTTTCGTGGCCGAAACATAAACAGTTATTTTTAGCAATTAATGATTTGTTTCCACTTGAGTGTTTGAAAATTGCTTTAATTATAAGTAAATCAATGCCAAGACTGGAGATTTTTATCCCCCCCTCCAATATAGAGAGTGTTGACAAAGGAATCTACATTGCAGAGAAATTGCCAGTTTCATTTTATATGCGTGTGTTTTACGCAGGGAGAGTGAGATTAATATGTTGCATAAAGTAAAATCGATGGCAGTAAATAGTTGATAATCTCACAGACGAAGACTTAAAGTTAGAGAAATATGATTCTTCAAACGGATACTGAGAATACAATTGGATCGAACAGCGATGTTGTTTTAGACCAGTTGGGGGAAAAAGACGCTTGTTCTTACAGAAACATATTTGAAATTTCTAGGATACATAATGAAGAAAAAGTGTTTGGATCATTTGATAGCCACAGGGGAGATTGAAGACAATAGGGACAGAGGAATGTAAAGCATAACCTACTGGGCGGGTTTGAATAAAGAAGGACGGGCAAGCTTTAGGACAAATAACAAAAAAGACAAAAATTATTAAGAGCTATAAAGGAAAGGAAATTTTGGCGAGCTATGCTTGCCAACGTCCTTAAAGGATACGTCACATAGAATACACAAGGCGTAGTCCAATTCTGATATTTTCATTTAACAACATTTTAAATGCGCGACTTACAGCCACACCACGTTGAAACACCGGTTCCCGTATGGAAAAAATATAACTTTATTTGTATTTGCGATAGAAATAATCTGTAAAAAATGTTACAAAGTTTAATGTACCTAGTTTTAATTATAGCTAAAATAACTAATATGATTTCAGACATTACTATAAATCAGTTGGCAAATGTTTTCCGTGAACTGCAAAATCGTATTACCCTTTGTATTGCTAATGATGGACGACGTGTAAACTTAAATAAAATTTCAATAAAACTTAAAAAACAGATATACTTCTTTCTAATCCGTTTTACAAATTATTTCTATCGCAAATACAAATAAAGTTATAATTTTTTAAAGTGCAAACGAACTTTATGGACACGCAGTGTGTGTGTGTGTATATATATATATATATACATTAAGAAATATAGTCTTAAGTTGTGCTATATTTAGGGGATAAAGTACTCAATATCAGAGATAGAGCGTGTGTAAATATAAAAGTGAACATTGATGTAAACACTTAGAGGAGACAGGCTGTTTCATGTTAGACGATATCGTCAGGCCACCAGACGATTGCGTCTAGCATGAAACAGACTGTCGCCTCTAAGTGTTGACTTCAATGTTCACTTATATATATATATCCCTTCTATTATATATACTCAGTTATTTTATTCAACTTTCAATCGTTTTGACTGTAAAAGTTGAATAGAAATTATGATTAGAGCAAAATGGATGCTAACTTACATCGCTTGATCTCGTTTTTTGATAGATTTAGATTTGGTTTTTCTATTTTTAGTAATTTAATATGACGTAGATTACTGAAGAAATTCCAGTTTTGAGTTGTAACAAACGTTCCGAAGTTAAATTGCTCTATGGTCCACTGAAATATTACCATGACCTCTCAATTTGCATTTGTGGATGTGTACGTGTGAATCCACCTATTAGTGCTACATGGACGCCTATAAGGTCCGTATGCATCCCGGTTGAGAACCTCTGATCTCAACTAAAGGGAGCTGACTAAATATTTGTATAGAAAGATGAGATGTAGAGTTACAAGTTTTGTAGTTGGGAATTATTCGATTTTAGGTCTTGAAGTAAAGATTATATTCTTGAATACTGTTTATTTTCTTCTGTCAATCCATGGTATTTAAATTTTATAAAATTTATTTAATAAAAAAAACAGCAAACTGATTTTGTTGAGTTGTTAGTGCGTAATCTAATTTCTTTATTCCAATGACGTGTGTCATTTGATAATCCAACAAAATCCGATCTCTCTCCGAAAACCTATTCCCCAGATTAATGAACGTAAATTTGAACATAAAAATTTTATACCCCATTCACTACGTCGGTAATGTAAAATAGGCAACAGATTACTGATTGTTCCAGTTATATAGTTTAGGTTCGGTGAAAATTGCTACAATAAAATATAGACTTGTAAATAAGGGATGAGTTTTATAAAATACAGGGTACCCCCAAAAAACGGAAACATTTAACAATCAATAAAACCAAGAGTGATAAAAGAAAAATATTTTATTCATAGTAATTGAAACCTTAAAACATGCCATTTAAGAAACAATGATGGAATTTTTCATTTTTTTTTTTTAAATTACGTCCTGTAGATGGCGTCCACCTGTACGAAGGCATTCTTGAAATCTGCTGTTGAGATTCCTCATTGGCTGCTGCAACATCTCAGCTGGGATACTATAAATTTCATCTTGAATTCTAAATGGCGAAATGTTTACTTGCTCAAGGTCACTGTCTCGCAGTTTTGCCATTTGCTCATCTCTGGCCATACGCACTTGACAAATTCCCGTTTTTTTTGGTCACGCTATACAAACGATTTGGGGCCAACCTTGCATTTCTTAAAAAAAAAAAAAAAAAAACGTTAAAATGAGATGATATTTTTTTAAGTGAAAGATGAAACTTCAGTAACTATAGCGTATTTGTTTTTATTTTTCTGTTTTTTCTCCAGGTTCCTCATATCACGAAAATTTTCTAAGTTGGATTCCTCTGTCCACAACACATTTTGCTAAATTATGAATATTTTGTATGAGAAATATTATATTTTATTTTCACCACTGGACTCTCAGTAGAGTCTTGAGATTATCAGAATGGTTGGAAACTTGATTCCGTTCAAGGAAGTTATGAAAAAGAAAAATACCATTCTATTTTGAAAAGCCATGCGATGCCATCCGGTTTACGCAAAATTGGAACAAAAGTGACCCTTTCCACAAGACAACAATAAAAAAAAAACTCTTCTAAATAATGTCAAAATTGCTTTTTAGTCAAATAAGACATTTTGGAAATTTATGAAATGACAGTCTCAATTCCCCACCTGTCTCTAATTGAATTAATATGGGAGTTAGAAGAGAATACCTAGAGTGAGAGTGAGCATTTTCAGTGATTGACGAATGCTTAGGAGTGTCTGCCATCTACTTTTTTTTTTTTTAAGAAAGAATACCAAAAACTTTTTCAGGCCGTACTTAAAACAGATGGTGGTTTTATTGACGAAAACAAAATCTGATGCTTTTTTCTATAGTTAAGTGTTTTTTTTTGTTTTTTTTTTTTTGCCAAAATAAACGTAAGTACACTGGGGGTGGGGACACGTATTCCGTTGCTTTCGGAGTGTTGAAGAATGCAATCAACGTTTGCGTATTCGTTTCATAAGAGAACGTACAGTAAGAATTTAGTTTGACAAGTTCAGAAAAAGTCAAGTGCTGGGTCGTTTGATGTTAGGATATGTCAACCGTCGTCGGGTCATTTAATGGTAAAGTCATTTAAAAATACTTTATTTGAAACTCTACATATGTTTCTAATAAACATTTAATTGGAACGAAAATAGGTAAGTAATATCACTTATAAAGAAAATTAGTATAAGAGATAAGTAAATTGAACATAGAATAGACTTTGTCTATATTTCTGAGATGAGGTATTATGTACACTATTTACATTATTCGGACTATTGTCCTCATCTTTGTCGCCATATTTATTACGTCTCGGCCGTTGTACGCTCCGGCCTTCTTCAAGTGTTTAGAATGTCGAACTGAACGCTTTATTTCGCTCACTGTTCTAGTTCCACGTGCCATGACATCCATTATACATGGCAGGTTTTTTCTGAATTTCTAGATTATTATTTACACTATTTTCGCATTCTGGTCATCATCTTTGCTGTTATTAGGTTGGTGCAAAAATAATGACGTAATAATGTCGTTTTTTGACGTATTTTTAAGGTCAAAAAACGACATTATTACGTCATTATTTTTGCACCAACCTACTAGCATAAAGTTTCGGCCATTGTGCCCACCCCCCGCTCTTCCTCAGGTATATATCGATGTGAGTAACCTACAGGAAATTCTGAACTGAATCCTTTATTTATTCTACGGAAGACTGTTCTCCTTCTACTGCACATGTCTGTCATCAAATTCTCAAACCAACGCTTTTATTCACTAGGCTATATTCGTCCTAGGTAGGACGATAAACTACATCCAACAGCAAGGCCTCTGATCAGGAAGTTTTGAGGAGCGTGGAACCACCTCTTAATTGCTAGTGTTCCCAGGTCCGCCCTGACTCGTGGGCAAATAGTTAACTCCGAAACTGAGGGGAAAAACATTATGAAAGTGTAAAAATAGGTTATAATACAAGAAACACTTTGTAAAAAATTATCACCAGAAATAATTTTTGAAGAAAAAAAAATCTATTACCAGTAATACATTTTTGAAAAAAAATATTGCCATCTATACAATTTTGAGGAAAAAAATATTACCAGCAATAGATTTTGGACAAAACAAAAATAGTATCAGGAAAAAAAAATTGTCGGCATTAAATGACCCATTGAGGTCGATATGCCGTAAAACAAAAACCAAACCAAACCAAATCACTAGGCTATTGACCCGGAGGACAATTTGCTGTAGTGAACTTAGAACCTTAACGTAGTTGCTGATTAGGTTGCTGCTGCTACTGTTGAATTTTTGTCATTTGTCTTTCTTTCCTTATTAGCAGCTAGGCTATGAAGACCACCTTATTAGTCCATGCATAGAAATAAATACGATATAGGAGCCGAATCGATTTTATCCACTAGGCCATTTACTCATCGGAAAATTTGCTGTAGTGAACTTAGTCTTAAACCTAGACTGGCTGTTGATTAGGTTGCAACAACTGCTGCTGCTACGTTTTGACTGCTACTGCTGTGATTGAAGACTTGCTGTAATTTTATCTTCCTTCCCTTATTAGCGGCCAGGCTATGAAAATCTCGTTAGTAGGCCTAGCATAGGAAAAAGTACAGTAGGACAGCCCGATCGATATACACCTGAGGACGGCCGAAAAGCACAACGTCCGAAATGCTGTGATAAAAACAAGAAGGATGAGGACGATAGTCCGAATATAAATAAGAAACGGCTATTCTTAGCTTTTATCAAATATTTCTTGTACTTCTCGGTCATAATTCGGCTATAGCTAAATATTGATCGTTTGTATTTGATTTGGTTAAGTATCACTTGGTAAGTGGTCCTTCTATTGGGGGAGACCTCATACCATCAGACATGTAGCCTGTCTATTCTAGATTCCATTACTTCTTGGAGTTACAATTTGACTATTGTCATAGAAACATATATGTAAGTGTCATGTAATGATTGTACGTGCTCCTGCCATTGTTAGTTCGCACGACCGCTACGCTCTGCCAATTCTTCATGAATAATGAACTAACCCGTTTTGATCGCGTGGAAAGATAAGACATATCAGTGACTCTAGTTGGTTTCATTGACAAAAAGAAAAACCAAGATGCTACTTGGTTTCAAATAGAAAATGAAAGAAAGAGCAGGGGTTTCACGTCTGTTTCAGTGAAATTGGGGAAAAATGTTGTCAATTTCATTTTTTTTTTTCATTTATACTTCTTTATAAAACAAAGCGACCTTGACCTAAAAAAGAAAAAACGACTATTTATAGTAATTTTCTAAACGCGCCATGAATTCGTCACAAGGCTTAAAGTATTGGGGTTCTGGTGAAGATCGAACTCCATATTCAGTCGTAATTGGTCTAACGAGATAAGCTTACTAAACATTAGGGTACCCCGACATTCATATTTATGATTCTTATTTTAATATTTTGTTGAAGTTAAGCTCAAATATTTAACGATGTGATAGGCGAATTTCTGCAGACAACACATCAACTTATTCATCCATTAACAATTACAATTCATCGAAAATTTAAAACCGTAAAAATTTTCATTAATATTTCCGTAAGTTGATGATAAAAAGCAATTGGTTTATTATTAGAAATATTATTTTCAACATAATCTCTTTCTTTGTTGGAGCACTTAATAGTTTTGATCAAATATTACATACTGAACATTCTATATGACAATGCAGCTTTTCAGCTTCCGGACATAACCCATCCGCTAATGAATTAAGACGGGTAATGAGGTCGGTGTTTGATGCGAGCAGTCGCATGATAACGGTCCAGCGACACCTATCGCTCATGTCGTTCCTTTCCGGGCGAGAAATAGGTTCCGAGGAATTTCATCCCTTCTGCGCCGTTTATGCTAGCAGTCACTGGATGACGGTCAGGTGACACCTGTTGCGCATGTCGATCCTTACCAGGCGAGGAGCTAATTCCCATAGACTTAACCCACTTCACGCCGTTAGGTTTCGTATAATCTGAGTTGTTAGCCATGATTTGTCTTGGGATTGGTAGTGGAGTGATGTCCCGTTGCCTTCTACACGAAGGTTTATGGAGACACTACTTCTGGTTAGCTGATCTTTGACTCGAAGTGTTCCTTTACCCTTAGTTAGGTCTTGCTTTTCGTCCTACTAGCTTGCTAACGAGTCGCCTCACTCGTAACTTGGACTGGGATAGTCCGTTTAGTCGCCGACATTTTGACTGGAATACTTAGCGAAAAGTTTAGGATTTTTAAAAATTAAGTTTTGACATGGTAAAGTCCCATTGCTCCTTACAAAAACAATAAATGAGGTCAGGTATTTGAAATTAAAGAAATGGCAGCCTAAGACAATTAAAATGGATAGATATTTTTTTGCTTTAGTTTTCTAATGGTGAAATATGAGCTCAAATCCTCACTAACGCTGTAGGGTTTACCTTTGCACAAATGTCGTTCGAATTTTTTTGAATCCATCTCATCTTCCAGATCGGGATTATTCGTAGAGTAGATCGTGTTCTTTTTCTTTGTCTGGCAAACGGTCTCGGAGAAAAATATTTCAAAACCGGTTAATCATGGTACTAGCAATTATAATGGATGGAAAAATTTCTGTCGGGAGGGCAAGTTCCATGTTTCTCAAATTTTACCCGCTATGGATTTGACTGTTTTTAAAATACCACGTCCTTTATTACGAACGCGATCATTTCTCTCTACCACTTCCTTTTTTCTTTAATCTTCTCAAATTGCCATTATATGTTAGGGAGATAGTGTAGCAGCTTCCAGTCTCCCATTCAGAATGGTTGCCCTAGCAAAGCTATAGATTGCGATGGGTAAATTGTCGCCATTTTTTATATTTTTATTTTCGGGCATGCGTGCTGTTTGTTTTTTGATTTTTGTCAGCTACACAATATAGTAGGGTCAGTTGGGCACTGTCAGTGAGAAAAAAACAACGCCATGACGCAATTCACTCCGCCAGAAATTTGGAAGCGGTTGCTGCACTGCTTGGCATTCGCGCCGGTAGATCCAATACAAACATTCCAGAGTGTTTGGGTGTAAATCTGAGGAGAGTGCTGAGGATTCGGAAAGAGTTGAATTAGTCCAATGGGTCTTCTGAAAGTGTTTGGAGAGATCGTTACTTAAGGTGAGGTTATGCCTCCATTCATCTTTCCACATGAACTTAGACTCAACATGAAGGCCTACATCAAGGGGCTTGAGGGGGTAGTGATACCCTGGGCTAACAGGGTGGCTGCTGGAAGATCCTATGTCTGGCAACAGGACTCTGGACATGCCACAGAAGTAGGATCACCCAGTGATGGTGGTTAGACAATTTCTGCGGCCGCATTACCCTTTACATCTCGCCACCTAACTCTCCAGACTGCAACCTCCTTGATTATGTGTGGGGTGCAGTTGGGCGAGGCACCAGCAAAACTCCTTGTGACATCAAAGATGAACTGAAACCAAGGGTTATGGCAGCATTCGCCAACTTAAACAAGGAGAATGCTCAGAAGAGTTGCAGGAGACTCCGAAGTCATCTGGAGGCTGTATTTGGAGCCAATGCCGATTTTGTTGAATAAATTTACTCTTTGGTACTTCAAGGTGTTTCTGTGTAATTTTGGTAAATATATCTGTTAAAATGAGATGTTAGTGTTATTTTCGTTATGGCATCGTTTTGACGATAATTTATCCATCACACCTTTTGTAGAGCCCAGTCTACTTTACTATTTAGCCATAGCTAAATGGAGAATTGATGGGTTCATGCCTTTCTCAGTCACTAAGTAGATGAAACAGCCGGAATTTGAATAAAATGCTCACCGATTTTGTGGGAAGGTACATGTAACCGTTATTCTACCGGCTCATTCTTTAATATTGATTACTTCGAAATAAATAAGTTTTCCGAAGATAACTTAATCCATTATAGTTTATAACTGTTTTGTTTCTGTTTTTTTAGCGTTTGTGCACGCAGGCTTGTTTTCCAAATTTAAATATGGCTCAAAGATATTTGATATGCAAACGTCTCCAGGGAATATCAGTCTGTTTATTAAGACAGATATTTCTTCTTCCAGCCGACGCAGATTGACTTGCTTAAATTCGCTGTAGAAGAGAATAAAAAAAATGGTTAGAGAATCAGCTTGCATATTTTATAGATATGCATTTAAGAGATTAGATATTTGATTGGCGTAATATTTATTCTTGTGGAAATCTAAATTGGCAGACCGGGTTCGAATTCAGTCCAGGGCAGATGCGTTTACTTGATGCTGATTACCATTATGAAAGACAGAATTTCATCTTTTTTCTCCGAAATATTCACAATCCAGTAGGGTAGAATTGATTCGATAGAAACTCATAGCGTAGCGCGGAATCACCTGGATGGAAACAGTTGGCATAGAGCTTAGGTTTACGTCTAGAAATGTCAACATTAAAATCATGAGACCTCATCTAGTATTATGCTTAAATTCTGGAAGTAAGATATCAACGAGGAAAGCTCCTTAGAACTTTTGCTATAAAACTATTTGTAGAAATGACATGGTGGGGGGGGGGTAAAACTACGTTATGGCGGTGGGAAAGTGAAGGAAGCCGAGATTTCAGGTCAGAAATTATGAAATTGCAGATTTTTCTTTGGGAATTTGTCAAGAATCTCTAGATATATAGCAGAAGCACCGGAAAAGATGAGGCTCCACTCTTCAATGCATGGAACAATAGTAGATATGTAAAGGTGTAAGATAGATTCTGGCTAGATAGATTATCTAGCACTATCTAGCCAGTAGCTATCTATCTATCTATCTATCTATCTATATTACAATTGGAATTAAAATACCATGAGTTAATGACAATTTTCACCTACGAATTTTAAATTTAAAATTCGCAAGATTTTTCAAACTGTTTATGGTATCAGTTTGCAGAAGGAGACAAGATAGAGAGCTTCAGAGGGGACGGTGTGAGAGATATGAAAGAAGACATCGTTATGGAAGTAATGCGGGGTATTATATTATGAAGGTAGGAGTGGGCACCGGGAGAGAAGGAGAACCTTGAGTAGTGGATTCAGCGCTCTTTGTGAGTTAGTTTTAACATACATATTTAAAATTCTATATTGTGTTAATAAGGACTCGCTTGGATTATACCAACGGATTACTAGCTATGTATTTTAGTTAGTTAGTATTTTAGTTAGTTAGTTAGTATTTTAGTTAGTTAGTTAGTATTTTAGTTAGTATGTGTGTTAGTTAGTATGTGTGTTAGTTAGTATGTGTGTTAGTTAGTATGTGTGTTTGTTAGTATGTGTGTTTGTTAGTATGTGTGTTTGTTAGTATGTGTGTTTGTTAGTTTGTTTGTTAGTATAAAAAACAATATAGATTTGTGATGTCCGAGTAATTTCGACTTTGGTAAACCATAATGCACTTTTTTCTGCTGAGGATGATATGTGATTATGTTTGTCTTGTCTTTGAGTTATGTTGCGTTTTCTTATATTATGTTATTTTTTCGTTTGTTTTGTTTGCTTTGGCGGGGGTGCTGTTTATTATCGCTTTTTCCCGCGGCAATTTGTGATGTTATATCGCTTCTCCTAGTTATGAAATATATTTAGCGTGATTTACTTTTCTTAAAATTGATTATGCTATTGATGCCGGGTTATATATTGGACGTGCATTCCAGATGTTATGGATTTCAACGTCGAAAAAATGCACTTCTATTGGCATTCTAAGTTATTTGAATTCTTCCTTTAGTGAGTTGGTGCACGGCCTCCAAGTTATATATATGTGTATGTGTGTGTGTGTATTCATTATTTATCCAGTTTGGTGCACTTGATATACTTTTAGGGATTCTTGATAATTTCCAAAATATCTGCAAAATTATTTATCCTGGCATCTCGCTTTCAGTCACGTTTACACCGCCGTAAAGTAGATTCCCTGTGCCTTCTCTATAAATACTTTCATGGTAACTGTTCTGGAAAACTATCTTCTATTGCTCCTTGTCTTCCTAAATTTAATCGCAGTACTAGATTGGTGTTAAGGTCTCATCATTTTACAACTGAAATAGCTAAATGTAACCGTAAGTTTCATGCTAGCAGTTTCTTTTATGGTACTTTTCGCTTGGGGAATTCTTTTCCCGGATTCTAGGTTCCCAGTAAACTTTGATCTTGAAAAGAATTACATGTAATTTCAATAAGTATTGTCTGTCTTAATTCTTATTCTTTTATTATCCTCTCTCCTTAATATTCTTCTTTTTCGCCATCCTTGGTGTAAAATAAAATATCGATATATCTATCTTTTCTGACCAGCACTAATTGTTTGTTTAGCAACATATCAACATCCTTATGGGTCATTTAATGCTGAAATTTAATTTTTGTGGGAGCAGTAGTAATTTCCTATACAAAAAATATATTGCTATAATTCTTTTTACTATGAAAATTTATTGTTAGTATTTTTACGAAGAAAATGTATTTTTATATTTTCCTAGTGTTTTGGCTTCAGTTTGGGGGTTCATAGTTGGGGGTCCATAGTCGGGACCCAAACAGGTGCTACCAGGCTGGGGCAGTATGGACCTGGGAACAACGGCAATTATGATGTGGTTCCACGCTCCTCTAAAGCCTCACAATCGAAGTACTTGCTGTCGGATGTAGTTTATCGTCATACCCAGGACGAGCCCTATTTGTACTAAATAATAAGCGAATTTGTCAGCGACTCTGATTGGTAATTTTTTTTCTGTCTGCTTTATTGCCAACGAATGTGTTTCTGTGGATGGAAAAGCTAGCCAAATGTTATTTTCTTTTTATCCAGATTCTTTCTATTTTGTCTAATTCGTTTGATCCTTCCGATTCTACATGAAGACATGAGCCTGTCGAAAAAAATCGACTTCTATCTTTCGATCATCTGTCACCATTTTCCGCCTTTTCATCCGATTCTTATTCTATTTGCAGACTTTACGTTTGTTTTTTTACGGCATATCAACCTCAACGGGTTATTTGATGGATTTTTTTTTTCCAAAATGCATTGCAGGTAAAATATATCTATCTAATATATATATATATAAGAACACCGGATTATATACCTTACTGTTCTTTCTTTTTATATATATATATATATATATATATATATATTTTTTTTTTTTTTTTTTTTTTTTTTTTTTTTAAATGTATTGCTGGTAATAATTTTCTTTCGAAACATGAACTGCTGGTAATAATTTTTGCCCAAAAGTATTGCTGGTATTAAAACATATTTTTATACTTTCGTAGTGTTTGGAACCATTTTGGGGGTGGTGTAATTATTTGCCTATAGCTTGAACCGTAACAGATGCTACCTCCTTGGGTCAGGTTGGATCTGAGGACACCACCAAATCAGAGGTGGTTCCACGTTCCTCAAAACCTACTGAACAAAGGCCTTGCTGTCGGATGTAGCTTATCGTCATACCCAGGATGTGATATTTTGGAAAGAACTATATTCATTATTCCGCATTTTTGTTTAATAAGTACATGTAAAAAAAAAAAAAAATCGTTCATTTTTACCTTAATCTTTTCGCTTGATATAAGCAACGTTCATATTAACCCATTGGTGGGTAATACGTACATTATTTACATTTTTATTTATTTCCATAGGCGTTTTTTGCGAATTTCGAACAGTGCTCAATAGACCCTCAAGGTAGAGAGACACAATTCGAATAGTAATCATGAATGATGTGTGTGATATGTGTGGAAGAAAAGTTAGGAGGATGTTCATATTATACAAATAAAGAGGATAGATAACGAAGATATTAATATTGTAGTGTTCAGGGTAGCACCGACGGTTGTTGAAGTCCCACAAATTCATGCACAGATGTCTTCAAAGACACAGGGCACAGTGAATAAAGGCTTTAGTTAGATCCAGTGACAGAACACAAAGAGTGGGAGTTCAATACCAGGTTAAGGCAGTGGAGAACTTAGAGAGGAAAATTAACAGGAGATAACTGATGACTGACATCCATTAGACATGGCACATAGAACTAGAACAGTGTACCCCAGCGAAATAAAGGGTTCAGTTTGACATTATAACAACCTGAAGTAGGCCGAAGCGTACAACGGCCGAAATATTGGGATAAATATGGCAACAAATTTGAGGACGATAGTCCGAACAATGTAAATAGTGTCATTAGAGGTCATTTAGTCCTGCAGTTTTATTTACTTAGGGATTGCTTGCATTTTTACAATAAAAATGTATTTTTATGTTTTCATACTTATTGGACCCTGTTTTGCGGGGAGGTAATCATTTGCCGATAGTTGGGAGCCTTAAATTTGCTACCATTCTGGGTCGGTGTAGATCTGGAAACATCAGCAATTAACAGGTGGTTCCACGCTTCTCGAAACCTCCTGATGAGAACCCTTGCTGCCTGATGTAGTTTATCGTTATACTCAGGGCGCATGTACACTGAGCACACATCAATCTGACTATGAGTTGTTAACACCTTATTTCATGGACGGATGAGAATAGTTGAAAGGGAAGGAATGTAAAATACGCTTTATTCTCAGATAGTCTTATGTTTCTTAGTCCTTCACAAAATTATATTTACATTTATCCCACGCAGAGAAATTATAACTCGTATCTACACAGCAAGCAGTGTGAAAAGAGAACGAAAAGATAGGGTCTTACTCAATTCCCGTTAGGGATTTATTATAATTATGTCGGAGATACGTCTGTGTTTATCGAGAAGCCATATTTAGGATAACAGATTTGAGCGAGCTATGTCAAAAGCGGGGACATATTACTTTCACACAAGTAAACTGCTAGACGTGGGTTTTACCCAAATCGAAGACTGTGAAACGGAGATAATTTCTGTATCTGGGAAAGATATATTTCCATAGTAAAACGGCGCCATGGGCTTGTAAGCTGCACCATGTGGCCGTTGGTTTACTCAGGCGTGGTAACTGCTTGGTTTGATTCCTGGAAAGTGAGTTAAAGGTTAACAAGTTTCGTCACTCTAGAATTTATCATGTAACTCTCACGATGTCGAGTAATTTCCATTTCCTCCATATTCAAGTTGCAAGGTGGAACTTCTATTTACAGTATTTTTCGTAAGCACTACTAATTTTTAGGGCAGACATTCTCGTGGTTTCTGCAATGGACACTATAATCTCAAACTCTTTGTTAGGTTTCAGTTGTTTCCTATGCTATTTTTTTCTAATAACATTCGCTTAATTCTATCTCCACTTAGATTGAGCGTATGCACCTCATTCAGTAAACCATCTACTTGTATGGATCACGAGCATTGTACTGAGTTAACTTTAGTTTTTTGGGGTTTTTTTTTAAATAATGTTGGAGTGTTTCATTTTTATCCCAGAATCGTAATACTGATGATGTAAAATGATTTCCTTTCCAAGTGGATTATGATTGCGCCATTTACTTTGTGGCATGTAGAATAAAATATATGTTCACTTTGATTTAGACAAACTTATCGTCTGCTGGAGGCAAAAATCTGGTTGTTTCTCTTCGGTGTGGAATTCTCTAAGTATTAATTTCATGTAATTAACTTTCATTTTGTAGAATTTTAAAATGTCTACAGCTGAAAATATTCAAATCGACAAATTATTTTCTAAAGTGAAAGGATAATTTTTTTTCCGTAAATAAACATGATTTTATTGGTTTGCTATATTTGGCAGAAATATACGAACAATGTTTCACCAGATACACTACTTGCCCATTGTACTGTAAAGTGGAATCGGCGGACAAGTTTCAAATTCTGAACGAATCAATTTCATTCACTTTGCATTTATATATTTACAATTTTCATGCAGTATTAAAGTGTTAAATTCTTCACAGTACATCATGAATTAGTGTAACAGATTTTAAATTAAATTCTCCTTGTTATGTTAAGACATCTAGAATGTTTTTATTTAAAGGAATCAATCGTCTTGTTTTATGATTTCTTAGTCAATTTTCTTTATAATTTTTCTATTTTCAATTTCATAATACAACAATAAATGGCATCCCTTCTTCCGTTTTGGCTTTTCACCTTACGTGAGATAATGTAGGATACAAATATGGTGGTAGGAGACGCTGATCGTTGGGAAATGCTCTAAAGCAGCACCGAAAAGTTCATCCAATTATCTGGAAATGAGGATCGTTTTGGTATTATTTTCCCGCCTTTTAATTTTCTCACCAGCTTGGCGTTTAAGATCACGATGAAGTGACAGCAAGTTTACACAATAATAGAAAATACACTTTATCAAATTCACCAATGTATCCGTTTAAATCATTTGAATTCAATTATGCATTTTCCGTTTCTTAAGAACGGTTTGAAAGTATATTTCGACCATTTTCATTTATCATCAAGTGTAAGCTTTCTCATTACGCTGTGTTCCAAGAAGAAACTCTTATCTGGAATTGGAATAATAGTACTGATGGCACGTACCCTGAATCTATGAGAAAAATTCAGAATGTAGAATTAATTAATGCTAAACAATACAAATACATTGGTGTATGAGTCAGTTATAACACATTTACTCTTTGAGATAAGGAAATTGAACAGAGGATAGGTTTGACTAGAGGTAGTTTTATCTAACAAAACAGGATGCTACAAAAAGAAAATATTAATCTAAGAACTTGAGTTGTTGTTCTTAGATAGCTTTGTCAGATTTAGACTCAGATGAATAACATCCAGTTCCTTGAGAAATGTCCAAACTGTCATCTCTCTAAAACCATTTTCGCAGATCAATGTTTAAAAATGGCTTCAAGCAAATGAATCCTCTCAATCTTAAAGAACTCAAATAACCCTTCATCAAATCTTGTAGACTGGCACTGTTGGGATCTGTATATCAAGGTTTTTGTTCCTATCTGAGTGTCAGGATTCAAGACCTTTAACAACATCAGCAACAAATAATATTTGTCTTTTTTTTTTCTTAATCTTTCACATTCGGTAACTGCCTTGTGTCATAGTGACTCTACTGCCTTGCATGGGGTGAAATGATGAAAAAGAAATTCTTGAACAAAATGTCAGCCTTCTTTACAAAGTGTTCCAAGAAGTAGGACTTACGATAAACCTTTCCAAAACAGAAATTTTGATCTGGAATTGTAATAATAACAGTGATGGCACATATCCTGAATCTATGATATTCACAATATAGAAGTATCTCTTGTAATTCGCTTTAAAACAAGTTTTTGGAAATAAATGATTGGACAGAAAATGCTCTTTTTTGTTTCCCTGCTAAATCTTGAGTGTTAATAGCTGATAATTTAGCAATTGAAATTATCGAAAAAGCGTAAAAGCATGTTTTGTTTGAGCTAACCACAACTGTGTAGATCTTATTGCAATAGTGAAAATCAGCGGATGAAAATATTTCGGTTTTTATTGTTCTATCTTACTAAGTTATGTAAAAAAAATCTATAACTACTTTTTCCAAATATATATTTACAATTTCTTGTACTATTAAAGTGTTAAATTATTTCAAATGCATAATGAATTAGTGTAACTTATTTTAAATTATATTGTCCTTGTTGATATTCGAATGATTTAAATATATCTGAAAGTAAGAGATTTCTTTGTGTCATAGATGATTTAATAAGACTAGTCATTTTGACTAGAACTTCCTTTAATCCACATAAGGTGTAAGGTGGTTCTTATTTCTATCATGTCCGTTCTAATTCTAAGGAAATTTCACAACTTTTAACAGTCGGTTTTGCTTAATGATTCCGATCTATCTTCCTATTGACCGGTGTCTATGAAAGTGAGTCAAAAAGTAGTACCTGTTCTCTTTTTAATTATAACAAATTTTAATCTTAAATGCTTATAAACATAAATAAATAAATCTCAGATTTATAAATCTGAACTTTTTCTTTTATATTCACTTGAATTGCTTCCTGTATATCCCCCTTTTTTTATAATTGCAGTATATTTAATGTAAGTACAAGAATCGGAGCAAAATGAAAGTAAATTTCTCCGGATTCTAAATGTGATCCACAACATAGTCTATTTTTGATCAATTCTCGTACAACTATTGTGAACAAAAAGTTATATCTCATCTTCTTTAATTACAGCAAACTTAATATTAGACACGCAAAAAACGTACTAAAATCAACAAAGAAATGTTGGGTTTTCAAATCGATTCCTCTATATATTCTTCTTTTACAATAGCGATAAGGTTGATTTTAAAAAAAAAAAAAAAAAAAAAAAAAGTAATACCCGTTCTTTTTTTAATTTACCGTATTTCCCCATGTATAATACGCACTTTTCTAAATAAAATAAGCAAAATTAGGGGTGTCTATTATGGACAGCTACAAAAAAATTAAAAAAAAAGGCCATTTCATAGTTCGATTTCAGTTGTTAAATGACTACTCAATACAAACATACGACAATTTGACACTAACATTCAGCGATTGCGACCCAATAAGGATGTCAAATACTATATGTACTTAATAATACTTAAAAATATAAAATAAAATAAGAATTATCATAAAACTAAATTAGAATAATATTATTCTATATTTAAAACATTTTTTAAAAAAATAAGAGTAAGAAACGCTGGTAATGAAACCCTATAAATTGTACCTCTCTAATTTCATTACAGCCAAATAAGGGGTACGTATTAAACATGAGTAGAAGTGTTTTCACATATTTCCAGCACCATATTACGGGTGCGTATTATGGATGAAGACGTATTATACATGGTGAATTACGGTATACTGATTTAAACGTAACATAGAGTGTTCCGAAAGTCTTGTCACCCTACCAAAATGTAATGAGAAAAGAACGAGTAGTTTCTTCTTGGGTGATAGTAACACAGATACCTCCCCCTCCTGCACATGTGCCCCTTCGCGTTGAGGGTCGTCCTCTCTTCAGTTTCTCTTTAATTGATCCTGTGAGAAACAGTTTATTCTCTCATGCAGTATCGTCCTCTTCGGAGGAAACGGTTTGCCGAATCTTGCAGTGAAGTCACGTCGCACATCTTCCGTGCTTTTGCCTGAATTCACAAGATCATTTGTCCATACACTTGCAAATAGCCTCTCTTCCAAACTTTAGGAGATCGTGTCAGCCATCTGAAATAGGAAATTATATTTTGTAGGGAGTGACAAGACTTTGGGACCAAACTGTATATGAAAAAAAATCCTAAAATGAAAAAAACAGTGTCAACCTTCCAGATCTAGACCCATGCCTATTTTATCGCGATTTGAAGCAGCCTAGAGGAAGCAGGGTGGAGTAATGGATAAGCGGCTCGGATTGAGAAATCGAAGAGCTGAGTTCGAATTCCAGTCGATTGCATTACATTCACTTACGTGGTAATACTCTTGGGAAAGATTTGAATCCTCTTCTCCCACCAGCTATGGGTAAATAGCAGGATAGATCGGGTTCTATAGCCTTGGATGGCAACCGGTCTACCGCAGAAAGAAATGGCAACCTACTGCGGGAAAATATCTGCCTCGTCAATCATGTATCGAAAGATACGTGATTGCCTAAGCGCGTATCGCGTATGCCTTGTAGAACCTTCTTAGCAATCTTACGTTACCTAAACATATCAGATTCGCCGTCCTCTCAGTATCTCCTGGATAGACTCATGTAGAAGAAAATCTGGGAATACAATGTAAGAAAATAAAAAACACTATTAACCCCCCTCTTTCGCTTCAGATCTTTTTGAATAACAGGTGGGACTAAACTACAGGCACAAATTTCACAAAAACATTTTTAATTCTTTATCATTAATAGATTTTATTGATTCATTCATTTTTTCTACGGTTTATCAACGCATTGAAATTTATTTAAAGCCAGATAATATTTTTAAATTTGAACAATTTCTTTGTAATAATGATTTAGTGATTTCAGATTGATACTCAAACACTCTGAAATGGGGCTTCCGGAGCGAATGCCAAGCAGTACAGCATACCGTTTCCAAATTTCTGGCGGAGTGAATTGCGTCATGGTGCTTCCATTCTCACAGACATTATCGACTGAAGAGTACAGTAGGGTCAGTTGAGCAAAGTCAAAAACAAACAACGCACATGCGCGAAATTAAAAGCATCAAATGGCGACAATTTACTCATCGCACCATGTACTTTTCTGAAGCATATACATCTTAATATAGTGAACCTTTTTTTTTCTTTTTTTTTCTTTTTTAATGGCAGCCAGCAATTTATTATTCATTGTGTTAAAATTTTGCTTTTGCAGATTCAATTTCCGACCTGGTAATTTTGTATTTCATAGGTCTCTTTACTGTCATATTGTTTGATACCTTCATATAATTTCATCTTCGCAATTAGCCATAGATATTACAACGGATTCACATCGAGATGTGAGGGTTGCCATTCCATTATCTTCTCTCCTGTAAACTATTTACACTAAATGAATTCACGAGATACATGAGGATGAGCATTATCATATATATATATATATATATATATATATATATATATACTTATCATTGAAACTGCAAGCTTTAGTACCATTCAAAGAAATTCAGAGAATCGCACTATTAACATTTTTCAGATTAAATAATTCATGTACATTAGTTCAACAGTGGTTTGGTCGACAATTTCTGCTTTAATATTATCCTTGCTGCCTTCATTCGGTTAGAGGTACGTCTGCATCGGATAAAATCCATTCTATGGTCCATTTGTAATGTCACCAGGGATTCATCCGGGAAAATTACTTTAGAAAAGTCAATTTTCATTTATTTCTTGGTCCAATTTTGAGACTTAAAACCATTTGCTTTACAGAGAAGAGTTTGCTGAGTAGATGGCTTCATATATTCGAATTTGGAAAGTGACCTACATTCTTTGTTCTTTTTGATTCGCAGAGTTCCAGACTGTTCAAAGTTCTGAGCTCGAGTAAAAAGTGGTTGTTTCGTTATAACTCGCTTTAGTTTACGTTGTCCTCGCCGAGACAAGTTCTTAAATTCTTTTCCTTTGCTTCTCGTTCTCAAATGAGTTATATCTTCAACAGCTTTCCTTAGCTTTCGGTGGTGACGTCTGTTCTCCTTTACGGCAGCGAATGTTAGACGGTCTCCTCAAAGATGAAGAAGAGACACGAGGCAACGGATTTATGGTTCTACAGAAGGCTGCTGTGGATATCATGGACCGAGCGTGTGAGCAAAGATGAGGTATTGGAGAGAATGCAAACAAGGAGGAAGCTTATACTTAACATCAGGAAAAGGCAGCTGAAATTTCTCGGACACGTGATGAGAAAGGAGGGTAGGAGAATCTGATATTCACAGGTCGAACAGAAGGAAAAAGATACAAGGGAAAGCAATTCATGATATATCTGGCAGGCTTAAGCAAGTAGATGATAGAACGTGGTCTGTGGGAGTTGACAGAGGGACGACACTTATTGAGAGCTACAAGGGATAGGGCGAAGTGGAGAGCCATGATCGCCTACGTCCGGAAGGGACAGGGCACATAAAGAAGATCTCTGCGAAGTTCCTTTGAGGGAATATCTACACAGAGGATATCAATTAATAACTTGCAGCATTTTCGTTAGATTCTTTTCCATTACCATCTTTTTAACATTTATTATGGAAGAAAAAAAAAAGATTTCAGAGGTCTTAAACTAATATTAGTTTAATCTGCATAATACAGTCAGTAATAAAGTTTTTATAATAAATCCAGTAACAGTAACGGACATTTTTAAACCACATAAATATTTAAATCTAGCGTTTTTTTAACGCTTAAATTAACCGTTTAAATTTGACAAAAAATGTTTAAAGTAAAGTCGAGTTATTGAGATTTATCTATTTTGTATATCTTCCGAGGGACTGCTGGGGTTTCCGCACCAATTGACGGGTGAAGCTGCTAGCCACCTCCACGTCCAACAGTTATTGTGACCAATTTAAGCTGAAAGTTCTCAGTGTTCCCAAACAGTACTTCATCTAAGTACTGATCAGGTTCGACAGTGCTTAACTTCCGTTATTAAAGATAACTAGCGTTTCAGCGTAACCATAAAAAACAAGAGACCTATGATACCAAAGAAGTTCTCTTACAACTTGTATTAACTTACTGCTCAATACAATCGTGAGTTAATCCAGCAATGACTTGAAATTCTGATACGTTCTCGTGTTTTTTTTTTTTTTTTGTTGTTTGTTTTTTTTTATATTCTACCAATACTAGGCCAAAAAACAGTCAAGTTGGAGGATCTTTGAACGAAGCAATTGTATGGACGTAAAAGTAGAAATGTAGTTCAGGATATGAGAATGATGTTTGAACCTAGAATTAAAGAGGTTAAAGTTGTAGCGGTCGGGGAGCATCCTATCGGGAGTCTCTTCCCCGAAAATACGTTTTCTCGGAAAGATGCTCTCTGACTGGAACTTCTTTCTTAATGGAATATGAAGGAAATGAGAACGGGTCGACCCCGTGTACGTTGCGTTGATGGTCCTAGTTTTAAATGGAACTAACGAATGTAGCTGTTCTGAACCGTTTCTATGGAAATAGCGGCAAAAGAGCGACAGGTTAGTGATCAGTTTTCCGTAGGGAAAGGGGCTATATATGTCCGATTAAAAAGCGGTGCCGGACCAGCATATGCAGGAAAATGGGTGGTCGCTATTCTTGTGCTCAATCGAAATGAAGTAACATTTCATAAGTCACTTATAGGAAATACGTTCTTCGAGATAGAAATTAATTATTGTCACAACATTATTCTTCAAAACTGTTCATCTGACCGGACCTATTGTCTAATGATGGTTTGAAATATCAGCTTCAAGGAATTTTAGGGAATTTACTATTTGGTTCTGAACATTTTTCCTCAGCGCCTCTTTTAAGTTATTTACGCGAGATGAGGACATCTATATTAAAATTGCACTGAGAGATGGCGAAGGTTTAATGTCAAACGTTGACGTTTTGTTACATTACAGCGGGCTGACAGTAACGTTTCTGGGGTCAGATCACAGAACCTGCCAGGCTTTAGCTTGCAGGTTTTTGGTTCAGGTTCTGACCAAAGATTTCCACTTCAGTAATGTTCCAACAGCCGTAACATAGCGTCTTTGTGCCCTTTTCTATAAATAATTTCATGGTAATTTGTACCGTTGCTGTTTCGTCCTCGGGACCTTGACTTTAGAGCAGTACTACTTTGGCAGGTAGCTCAGGATTTCAAAGTTGAACTTGGTACATAAAACCGTAAGTTCTATGCTAACAGTTTCTTTCACAGTTATAAATTGTGGAACTCTCTTACGGATACTTGCTTTCCAGTCAAAAATGTAAATACAATGTTAATCGTTATCTTAATTTTGTCCCTTTGTTATCTCGCTTAAAATTATTTATATTCTTGCATACTTGTTAAATCATTGCGTCTTAGTGGAATTATTGCTTTTCTTGGGGTGAAATGGTTAAGAAAAATATATATTGCGACTGGAGCTTAATACATTGTTATAGTGGAACACACCTATTCTATAGTTAATAGACTCTCCCACCTATTCTATAGTTAATAGACGCTCCCACCTGTAATAAGTAGGAGTAGTAAGAGTAACAAGTGAGTTGGTCAGTCAGTCGATGTCGGACGACCGTTAGTCGGATATTAAAGTATCAGCCACCCCAACTAGATTACTGCGTCATTACCTATCGTTTTGTACGTCGAACCTATTTTAGGACCGACTTATAACATATACAAGCCTCCACTGTGAAACCACTACCTAACATATATAAAACTAGTCTGAGAGGTGGAAAGATAAATAGATGCGGATGTAAAAAGCGGTAACTTCACCTAATTAGCGGTTTACGTTGCATTTGATTTTTCCAAAAACTAAAACATATTTTCATTGTTTTTCACGGAAATATCATTGTTGAAAATCTTATACGAGAAAGCCATTTTGCACCGGCTCAAATGTAACTTGTCCCACACATCGACATTGCTGAAACACATTACCTAGCGCGTAATTGTGCACAGATCCACTATTTGGTCTCCTGGCATGTTCAGCAATTTTAGATGAAAATGAAATTAAAACTTTACCGTGTGGATAGATTCTCCTCTTCGTACGCACTTTCGTGTCAGTTTATTTTCTAGAATGTCGCTCAGCTGCGGTCTGGAGAATGTAAATATTATATAAGAATAAAGTGTCGCTATCGTTTGAACCGATCACCAGAAAGTAAACGCAGGCTATCCCAATTACTTCGGAAGTACACGGGTCGAACTCTCTGACTCTGGGCAGAGGAACCCAGTCGAGGCTATGCCGAAGGGCAGTGTCTCATCTGGGGTGGTAGACAGCTACCCGACCCCGTTTTTACGGGGTCTAAGAGGAATTTTTGCCCTAGCCTACGGGGCTCGGATACTCCACTATAAACTTGGCCATGTGCCGTATCCAGTCTCGTGACGTGGTTAGTGAATATCTCGCTATCCGAATTACTTTGGAAATGTGCTGGTCAAACTCTCTGCCCGAATGCAGAGAGTATCCCCAGACAAGGCGATGTCGAAGGGTAGAGTCTCGTTTCGTGAGACAGCTACCTGGCCCCGTTTTTTACGGAGTCTACGGGGAATTTTTGGCTGAGTCTACGGGCTCGGATACGTTACATTAAACTTGGCCTTGTGCGTGGGGCGCTGAGTGAATACCTCACTATACGGATTGCTGTTCGGATCACTATTCAAAAGTTACTTTTCGAGCGAGTATTATCAAGCAAGTACTATTAGTGTGAGTGCTATTAGATATCTGACACTAGTATTATACGGCGGCGTTACTATAGTTGTATCAGCGATTACAAAGTCTCTACTACAACGAGCATTACGAAAGTGACAACGAGTATTCTTTGACATTACAGAAGTTGTAACGAGTGTTCGCTGATATCAAAAAATTTAAAAAAAAAGTCATTTACACTATTTACATTATTTGGACTATGGTCTCCATCTTTGTCGCTATATTCATTACAGCGTTTCGGCTGTTGTACGCTCCAGCCTCCTTCAGGTGGTTCGAATGTAGACAGATAAAAACGTTATTGTTAGTAAGGTTCAACATCTACCAAAGAAATTTTAGGCGAAAATAATCAAATAGGGAGGCATTACTTTCAAAACGACCCGTATATTAATAATCATTGCATTTACCTACATATCTTGTTATAGGTGAATTCATTCTGTGTTTTTGGAAACAAACTGCAACGATTAAAATTTAGAAAACGCAAAATTCTTTAAATAAATTAATTCTGACTCAAAGAATAAAGATTACGTCGAATTCCTATTAATTCAAAGAATTCAAGAAAAGATTTTCGTGACAACATTTCCTGTAAACTCTCGTTCAATCAGGATGTTATTGCTATAATCAATATATGATTGATTTTCATGCTTACGAGGATAAAAAAAAAAACTGAATGTAAACGACTTAGTTCATACAAAATTTACATTTCTTACTTTCATTTTTTTTTCTTTTTTTTTTTTTTTTTTTTTTTTTTTTTTTTCGAGTCATATGAATCAAAATAATTGTGCCGTTGCTAAATACAAGAAATTTTGGAAAATAACCGTAGTTATTTTGCAAGCTCATTAACCAGAACTTTATGCCTTCCCAATGCAAATAGAAAGTTCCACTCTCTCCCAAGAACAACTTCTTCGTTGAAGAGATTCGCGCGTGGATATTAACCTCTTGAATTCAATGGTCGAACGTTATCTATCCTCCATATCCTCATAATCTTCACATTCAACCGTCTTCTCTTCAACTCGTATCAAATATCACATTTACCATTACTATTTTCTTGGTAACCCCCGATATTGTGTTGTCAGCCAATATGTGAAATCTCTATCTATAAAAGGCATGATGTGTGTGTTTGTGTGTGTGTGTGTGTGTGTGTAACGAATGCACGGCCGTAATTTTCGACGGATTTGCACCAAAATTTACATTCACATGCTCCAAGTTAGCGGAAAGGCCAAAACCGACTTTGCATTTCCCAACTCCCGTCGATAGTGGAAATAATCGATTTTTTCATGCTTCTAGTTTTCCTGTAGCTTGCGGCCATTTTCTACTGGCCAGAGTGTGACCCTATAGCTGGCTTCCACGAATAGGCAAAAAGATTCTATTGGCCAGCGTGAGAGCCAACAGCTGACTGGCACGAATATTAACTAGCATGCTATCATGCAAAAAAAATCGATAGCTGCATTCTTCACAAGTGGGAAAATCTGCATGGCACTTTACTCCAATTGGCTCATTCACTTGCTTAAACTCAATGTTGATTCTGATTTCACAGAACTTGGTTGGGTGTGAAAAAGTATTTGTTGTTAACATTTTTTTTCATTCGATTTTTGCAGTTAAAAGTCATTTTTTAAAGCTGATCGTTTTGTGTTCATTTTGTTTAGTTCTTTTTTCGTAATGTTTAGTATAGAGCTTAGAAAAAATTCGCAGTGTGAGATAGGCAAGAAGTAAGGCATGTAGCAACAGCAGCACAGAAAAGGGCACTCCTTTAAAGCCAAGGAAGGGCAAAAATATTTTAAGTGATAGCGATTACTGTATGAGTAGTACGATTTTTGAATCAAGCACGGGCAACGCCGGGCCATGCTGCTAGTTTATTATAAATTAAAAGAAAATATTTCGATTATCAATAGCCTACTATGTAATTATCGCTTTAGAAGTCTAGGCACTTAAAATAGACTTAAAATCAGACAGAGACCGTTCAATTTATGAGGAAGGACGTATTAGTAAATATAATACGCAGAGGATCGTTTGGATTGTTTTTTTTTACGGCATATCAACACATCAATGGGTTATTTAATGCCGACAAGATGTAATTGCTGGTTATATATTTCTTCAAAAATGTATTGCGAGTAAAAATGTTTTCCTCAAAAATTAATTGCTGGTAATATTTTTTTTGCAAAAATATATTGCTGGTATTAAAACCTATTTTTATACTTTGATATTGTTTTTACCCCAGTTTGGTTGTTAACTATTTGCCATATCTAAAAGTTTCTACCATCCAGCGTTATGGTGGACCTGGGAACACCAGCAATTAAGAGGTGGTTCCACACTCCTCAAAACATCCCGATTAGAGGTCTTGCTGTTGGGAATCAAGAATCTAGAGGGAAGTTCGACAAGCGAAAAGTGCGAGAAAAATGAACAATTAGAAAAGAACAGATAGTTACATCTAGCTAGTTAAACTGTTAAACCGGTGAGACCTAGTTGACAATCTAGTAGCACGTTTAAATTCGTGCAGTCGTGGAACTAATGGAATAAGCTCATCAGAATAATTGCCATGGAGATATTGGTGGAAGAGAAAGAGGAAAGCCTCGTTACGTCGGTGAGAATGTCACTGAGGTCGCGATAGGCCAGTCGTCAGTATTGAGGGAGAGAGCCTATTGCCAGGCCAGTCGTCAGTATCGAGGGATAGTCTATTGCCAGGCCAGTCGTCAGTACTGAGGGATAGAGCCTATTGCCAGGCCAGTCGTCAGTATCGAGGGATAGCGCCTATTGCTAAGGCCAGTCGTCAGTATCGAGGGATAGCGCCTATTGCTAAGGCCAGTCGTCAGTATCGAGGGATAGCGCCTATTGCTAAGGCCAGTCGTCAGTATCGAGGGATAGCGCCTATTGCTAAGGCCAGTCGTCAGTATCGAGGGATAGCGCCTATTGCTAAGGCCAGTCGTCAGTATCGAGGGATAGCGCCTATTGCTAAGGCCAGTCGTCAGTATCGAGGGATAGCGCCTATTGCTAAGGCCAGTCGTCAGTATCGAGGGATAGCGCCTATTGCTAAGGCCAGTCGTCAGTATCGAGGGATAGCGCCTATTGCTAAGGCCAGTCGTCAGTATTGTGGGATAGATGCCAGGACAGTCGTCAGTGTTGAGGAATAGAGATCATGCCAGGCCAGGCCAGGCCAGGCAAGGCGTCAGTATTAAGGGATAGATGCAACCGGCGATCATCTAAATTAATTAGTTTGTATCTAGGTGGAAGAGAAAATATAATGATGGCTGGTAACGAGTCAAAATTCGCTTAGCCGTATAAAAGACAGGAAGTTGAGGAGAGGCACGACTGTGTATATCTTAACAGTATATGACACACAGAAATGGATGGACACCAGAAAAAAGACAAACGGGATAGTATAGAGACACACTGCTTAGAGCGATAAAGGACATGAAGTTTTGGAGAGAAATGGTCACGCAAAATCGTAGCTCGTGTGCACTACATATGCACGGACGAGGAAATCACATGCCATGTGAATCAGATACCTGATGCAAAGGACATGTGTTTTCCTCGCCCGTGCATCATATGTATTGCACACGAGCTACGATTTTAAGAGTGGGTAAAACTAAGGAGGCTTAAGAAAAGAGTCTACTGTTGAGCAGGACATCTGAGGAAAGGCCTTTTTGTGCATTACATTTAACCACAGGTTGCTTGCCTGGTTTCAGATCTACAACTACTGCAAGACAACTCTGCTTTTTTGGAAATTAGAATTTGCTGATATATAGTATTTCACATAATAAACACCTGCACATCACCTGTGATGCACAGGGGCGTAGTTTAAGTAACTTATGAATTGTACGTATTTATTATGTGAAACACTGTATACCAGCAAATTCTATTTGCCAAGTAATTATGTATTAATTATTTATATAATTTTTCATATTTATTTTAATGTCTTTAATTCTGAATTAACTCTTTCATATAGATGAGTTTATCTCTTAATATATTATTATTTTTGGTTATAGATTTATGAAAGGTTCTGAACTGCCTTTTGTCTACTACTGGGTATAAAATAAATAGGTACTTTCTTTTCTCTTATTTTCTTTTTCTTTTCCTTTCTCTCTTAACTACCGCTCATATCCAGAATTACACTGCTTCCTTGTTTATATTTGTTCTCGTTTTCTTTTCTTTTTTTTCGATTTTTCTTCCCTTCTTTCCTTCTGTTTGGCCAGTTTCGTTTCAATATTTTCTCATACATTGACTGGTTTCATAAATCCTTGTAAATTTTATTTCAATTTACAAGGTGAAAATGGTCATTAACCTAATGTAATCTTAATTACTTTTGTATAAAAAAATGTTGGTCTGTTTAATCAAAACCCTGAGCTTTCTGTGAGAATCAGTTTTTAATATTTTATATTGTATTAATAGGATTCACTTAGATCATATGCCAACAAATTGTTAAATAACTATATATATATATATATATATATATATATATAGGACGTGTAAAAATAATTGAAATACTTGTAAAATTCAAAGAAAATTTATTTAATATGTTGGTCTTCCTTTAGCCTCACAGACAATCTTAATACGTCTAGAAAAGGAATCATGCAGCTTCCTGACTTCATTCAGAGGGATTTTCAGCCATTCTTCTATTAACACCTGCTCCAGCTCTTTAAGACACGACGGTGGAGGATAGCGGCTCCTAACTTGTCTCTCCAAAATGCACCGCAGATGTTCAACAATACTGATATCTGGAGATTGGGGAGGCCACTCCATGTGTTCTAGCTAAATTTCATACTCTTCATACCAATTCTTAACCACTCGAGCGGTTTGTATTGCAGTCACCACCAGGGCATACAGTCTTGGCCATTGCAGGAACACGGTCTCCCAAAATGTTCAGGTAACATTTGCTGTTGATTCTATCATGCAGAGCAACTATTGGACCGAGACATTTTCCATGATATGGCGGATCAAACTATCACTGATTCACCTCCATGCTTCACTGTTGGAAGAAGGCAGTCAGGGTTGTAAGCTTTTTGGGTTTGCTTCCACACTTAAACTCGCCTTGAATTTGGGAAAAGAGAAAACCTGGACTCGTCTGAGAACATGACTTGCTTCCATTGGTCTACAGACCAAGCATTGTGATGTCTACACCACTTCAACTTCTTCTGAATGTTGCGAGTGGAGAGAAGAGGTTTCCTTGCGGCAGCGTTTCCATGATATCCACCCACATGGAGCTCACGCGAACATTTTTAATAGAAACCGGTCTATTCAGATCAATATTCAACTCAGCAGTGTGACGTCCCCCCCCCCG
Organism: Acanthosepion lycidas; assembly: GCA_963932145.1. NCBI lineage: Eukaryota > Metazoa > Mollusca > Cephalopoda > Sepiida > Sepiidae > Acanthosepion > Acanthosepion lycidas. Next base: position 123,518,256 of record OZ010572.1, read on the forward strand.
GTGTCGCTGCGCCAAATGTGACGTCTACCTGGCCGCGTCCGTTGTGCTATCCTGTCCTGTGACGACCAACTGGCTTGGTATTGGTCGTGGCGCCAAATGTGACGTTTCTAACCTTTTGGTGATTCGGATGGGAATCTGGTTAGATTCGGTATCAGCCTTGTCGTTCCAAGCTCGCCTCCAACGTCTGGTTACTGAAGTAACTGTTTTGATTTCTAGTCTAACCTACCCACGTTGTGATTTGATCTTAGGTAAGCTAAATCAATCAGTTGCCGGGCCGTAATGCAAGTCGAGTTCGAACAAGGGTAATACCACAAAAGTATATGCAAAAGAAAATAAAGTAATAACTTGAAAAGTTCAAATGTGTAAAAAAAATGGATAACAATATTTTATATCTGGTTGCTGAATACAGGACTGCGTCTTTCTACCAACCCACTTATATAGATTCGTGACACTTTGTATTTGTTAGGCGAGTCTTATCTTAAATTGTTCTTTTAAGAAACTTGTTTTGGTGTATCTTCAGCCGATATTCGTGAAACTTAATTTTGGTGGTGTGAGTCGTTCTTCAAAAATAAATTGTTCTTGGTTAGAAGTTGACATCGTGATGCCTGGAATTTTTCAGTCAGCTGTTCTGCGAGGCGACTGACAAAAACTCCCCAACTGAACTCCAGCTCCAACTGAATTGCCGCAACTCGTTGTGACGCTGCTTATATGGACGCCGACCAAAACCGGGGTGCGCCTGTCGAGGTCTGAGGTTCCTTGACAATTCTAAAACGCATTAAGATTTTTTCTTTGTTTGTGGTCAGGAAAATTTAGAAATTTTCATTTTTGGAAGTCTTTCGTCCTCCCACCTCCTTCTGTTCTCATATTGGTATCTCACCATACCCTCAGAGGGTGTCAACGGGTTTCCCCTCTCTCTCACAGTGGCATCTCATACCGATCCCTTCATGGGGCGTTAACAGTCCTCCCCTCCTTCTTCACATGATTACTTTCGCCTAACGCTCACACCAGCATTCAGCCAACGGACGTTCAGCAGTGTGGGTGTGGCCACACTAGCCTCGGTTTAAATAATCTTGCTCAAAGTAAAAAAATTATCTTCCCCCCTTTTGTTTTCTTTTCCTTTCCTTCTTTCGTAGTGTGGTCCCTTAATCGCAGTTCTTATCCTGATGTCACCTGGACTTTATCACCCGGGACCTTCGCCAAACAAGTGGGTGGTCAATTGGACGTATCGCACCTTGGTGCCACTTATTCGTTCTGATAAAATAATTTCGCAATCATAGCCAGCTCCTGACAATAAACACGTGCCTTTTCCAAACGACCTTTCCGTAGATAACTAATGGTTTAGTCTTTTGTTTTTGTAACTCTGCGGTCCAGCGACATTTTGTTTTTCGGTCAGCGTATGACCTAATTAATTTTTATCTCCCAGCACCCAGAGGGAGGTCCAGCGGGAATTTTGTTTTTCGGTCAGTGCGTACTTAATTAATTTTTATTTCCCAGTTTCGGTTTCGAAGGGAACTTGGCCAACCTGAAATTTTCATTATCGTTGTCATAAATTAATTTAAATCCGACACATCCGCGACCCTACTCTCCTTACTAATGAGAATGAAAACCTTTAGCACTTTTCTCTGTTAGAAAAAAGATAACATCGCTTAGTGTCCTTTTCGTGATGGCTTCTTATCACCTAAATTTAATTCTCGCCTTTTTCTTTCTTTTTTTTTCTTCTACTTTCTTTCTAGCAACCTAAATAGTGTCACAGCAGTCACTTTAGCCGCAATAGTCCGATGATTGTTTTGCCACATTGCGTTTCAATGAACGTCGGTCTCTGTCATTAAGTTTGCATATCCGGCCCGAATAGCTGCGGTTGCTAGAGGTTTTGCCCTGTTTCTCAAATTGCATTATAGTTCTGAAAATTCAAACAGTTCAGCAGTCTTAGTGATCAAGACTGTTGCCATGTGAACTCCAACAAGGTCACGCATTTAGCTTAAATTTTAAATAATGATAGTCTGTTTTTGTCTTGCGTGAAAGATTTCCAAGCAACGACAAACTCGTGTATACGAGACTTGGAAGCGAAAATCTCACTTCAGCTCGTGACGACACACACACACACACACACACACACACATATATATATAAGGTTGGTTCAAAAATAATGTCGTTTTCTCACATAGTAACATATGTGAGAAAACGACATTATTTTTGCACCAACCTAATATATATCAAAAATCTATATATTACAAAACCAATAAGGAATGACCCGTAATACCTAATAAATTTTAAGTTAATTAACAATTTAGTAAGCAAAGAGTTAAATAAATATAATGCAATACTCTACTCTTAAACATAATTCACTTTAGTACAGGAAAATTAATCTGGATCTACGAGCTTAAGTACATATCTATTGTCATGACTACTTGTGAGTATTACTTCATGTCTCTGATTTAGTAAGCATGGGTATGAAAAGTAAGAGCAGGTTGCATTTATTCCCTTTGCTATTCAACGGTTTAGCCCTTGCAATTATATTCCATTTAATTGCAAATGATTTGCCGGAATCCTTGACTTGCCAGAAAAAAATATAGAGAACAATGCTGTTTCTTTATTTAATTTTAACCAAAGTCATACTTTGCTGGGAGAATCGAAGTTTCCAAACATATATGGAAAACTATTTATATTTTAATAAACTCATTAATGCACAATGTATTGGATGAAGGAATTCCCTTCAAATTCAAAGAGATTGAGACTTGAAGTTGGCCGAATTGTACAAAGGCTAAGTTATTGTAAACATTGCAACAAAAGATGGTCAGGCAGCAATTTTTTCTATGGAATGTTATTATTACTATTGAATTAGTCCATCGTCTTTACCAACCTTGACTCACTAGTCAATAAAAAACAACTTCTGATTTTCTTTCTTCGCACTTCAATCGTAAGGGATTACGAAAGAAGTACAATACTCATGTGAATCGAACCTTGGACACGTTCTTGCTTTCGGATATATTCTCATCTGCAGCTACCAGTTTTGTGAATGATTTATTTTGCAGTTTGGAAAAAGATGATAAATTAATTCAATAGATATCGAATGTCTATAATTTTTAACAGATGTACACATACCCACACACATAATATAATGACCTCTGTTTATTCTCTGTTTGTTTACATGAATTACTTCCGAAACACAATTCTACTTTTACTTAATTGAAGCAACGACGATGCACTCAAATTATCGTTGAAAATGGCGTGATAAAAAAACTGTATTTTCCAGCTATCACAAACAAATTCGGGTAAGTGTCCTTAATAAAAAATAGATATCTTGAAGTAGTATACTTGACAATATTGATCAATTGATGTAAAAATGTATCGATCATTGATACTAGGGAACCATTATTGCGTAATTGAAAAAAAAGTCAATATTTTTGTAACATATGATTCTCCAGCATAAATCATTTCTTTGAATAACATTGAATCAGATAACGATAGGGTTTTAAGATTTGGGTGAGATTTGACTGGAAATTATGAAAATGCTACTCATTAATTCCAACGAAACATACATACACAGATACAAACACACACACACACACACACACACACACACACACACACACATATATATTAAAAACGACAGACAAGGTACTACGGTTAAGCATTTTATTGAATTTTCCTTGTGTTCTAACAAGAGCTTTCTTTTCTGTACAAAGGGTGTGTAAGAACTGTCCAAATGTTTTATATTTCCGAGCGCTTTCGGCTGCTATACCCTTAGCCATTATCAAGGATGATTCGATTTTTCAGCTTAATTGAGTGTGTACGTTCTGTGTATGTCTTAGTGTGTAGTAGATTTTTTTAATTTCCGAATACGGTTAGCATATTGTGGCTATGTTCGTAGTTAATATTGTTAAGAGTTGGCTTTTTCTTTTTTATTATTAAAGCTTCCATTATTTTTATTCATTTTTTTTCAGGTGGATGCCGTTACTATATTCGTGTTTTCTACTAGTATCTTCCTAATGGAGTCGGGTAAATTTGTGTGTATGTTTTTAAATGGGCTCTAATGGAGCTGTAATCAGATACATGTAACGTAAGACGTCTGGATAAGCATGTGGTTGTGTAACCGATGTAATTATTTATGTTCCTTAAGGGGCATTTGAACTCATAGATAATGTTCGTTCTTTGTAATTTTGACTTAGCTGGTGTGTTGTTATTTTTTAGGATAAGGTTAGCTGTCTTAAATTTTTTATAATAGATAATAAATTTGATTTTTTTATTCGGATCAATTGGAGTAGTATATTTCTTTATAATATGCCTCAGAAGATTCGTCTTGTTTCTAATTAATACGCATTTGGTTTTTGTAATAAATGTGTATGTGATTTTTGGCTGTGTGTTCGCTATCATTATTACTTGCTTTGGGGAGAAATAGTTTAATTTGGTGGTCTATAAAGTGGTTATGGAAGCCGTTGTTAATTACTGTTTGTTTAACGTTATCAAGTTCTTTGAGGAAGAGTAGTCGAGAGGATGAATTCTGGTGTGCTCTGTGTAGCGAAAAAAACATTTTAAATCGGTTAATTTATAATATTAATGCTCTGTAATTTTACATTGAGCACTATTTTGTAAAAATAAAAAATATTAATAAGAACACCGGGTTATATATCTTACTGTTCTTTCTTTATATATATATATATATATATATATATATATAATAGATGTGTGTGAGGAAAGAGAGGGATATATATACATGTTTGTGATTTACGTATGTATTTGTATAGATACTTATAGATTGTATCGATTTTTATTAAAATATAATCCAAAAACAAATTGATGTGAAAGGGGGGAAAAAAAAACAATGCCAATTCTTACATTGTGTAACAAATCCGTATTGACGAAATAAAAGTGTTTGAAGATTAGGGTTTTTAAGGAGAACGGAGACGCATTGACCGTAGAGGAAAGCATTGTTGTTCCTGTGAAAGAGGAGGGCAAAAATAAATACTATAATAAGAGGAAGTAGTAAGCGGAAAGGAAGAAACATTGTTTTATGAAAAACAAATCAAGACATTAAGTTCAAAATGTTTTTCAGACAAAAAACATAGAGGAATGAAAAAAAAAAGTATTTAAAAAAAAAATGCAACGATTCTTATCAATTGTCTGATCCGAACTCAATTGTTTCTTGATTAAAAATAGAAAGGATATTTCCAGTGTTAAATAAATAGACGTCGAAATTTTTTTTAAGTTAAAGCTGAAATCATTTTTCTTTTGCATATTTTTTTTTATATGAATTGAGGAATTTTAATCTGAGAGTATGTAAACTTACGTCTTGAAATTATGTAGCATTTGTTCAATCCTCGGCATTGTGTATGTCAGTGATAGAATCTGACGCTACAGAGTTTCTATTAAGTGCCAAATGCTATTTTCTAAATTAAATATATTTGTAGTTTACTCAGCAGTTTTTGCTTTCGCAGTCAGTAAACAGTTGTTCGCTTTTTAAAATTACGTACGTATTACCGGTTCTTCATGTTCCTTTTCTGGATATCGGCAGTAATGGCGCTTCAGAATTTCCTTTTTGTAGCTGGAATCATTGTTTTTATCCTTACTGTTGTGGATTCCGAGATAAATTCGTTCTCCAAAGGAATGACAAACGCAATAATTAAATATAAGAAATAAAATGTATTTACACAATCATACAAAGAGTAATACTGTTAGTAAGTCCAGGAACGTGGTTAGTAGCAAATACAGATAGATATATACAGTCTCGAAATAGGACTTCCTTAGAATCTAAGTGCTAGTAACTGACTTCTACAAGAGGTTACCTCACACTATCTCAGTTCGTATATTCTCACACTCTCCGACTGCCGACCACCGACTGCCATACGACTACTACCGACTGTAACTCTGGGTATTTAAAGGCAGCAGTCCAGGTACACTTGGTAGAGTCCACTTATATGAAAAAGGGGTAGTCCCCCATAACACTTACTTACTAATATTCTTTTATGTACCATGTCCCTTAAGCTCGAAGGTGATCATGGTTCTCCACCTCTTCCTGTCACTTGTGTTTGAATAATTCTTATCCTTTCGTTATTTCTCTCAGACCCTGTTCTTCCACCTACTTACTTACACCCGTTATGTCACGCGTTGCTTTCCATTGTCCCTATTTCCCTCCATCTGCCTTGTGAGTATCTGATTTTCTAATCCCTCCTATCTCATTAGGTTTCCCTTTAATTTCACCTGCTTTTTCTTGATGTTATATGTTTATTCTTTTGCTCTTTGGTCTAATGCATCCTTTTCACCATAAACGAGGATATTATTACCCCTTTTTCAAGATAGCCGTCGTGGTTATCACGATAAACTACACCCGCCTCCTTGGTAAAACGATAAACTACGTCCATCAGCAAGTGCTCTGATCAGGATGTTTTGAGGATAGTGAAACCATCTCTTAATTGCTGGTGTTCCCAGGTCCAACCTGACCGAGGTTGGCGCCACCTGTTAGGGTCTCAGCTATGGGCAAATTTGTTAATTATTACCTGCAATACTTTTTTGAAAAAATTATTACCAGCAATACAATTTTGAAGGAAAAAATATTGCCAGAAACAGATTTTTGGACAAAATAAAATATTACCAGCAATAAATAATTTTGTCGGCATTAAATAACAAATAGATGAGGTTGATATGCCGTAAAACAAAATAAATCAAACCAATCCTCCTGTCGTTTGTAGGGTCTCAATAAGTTTTGTCGTTTCTCCCAGATCCTGTTCTCTCCCCTACTTAGTTAAACGCGTTAAGTATGTCACGCGTTGCTTTCCTTTGTTGCTTTCCTCTCTATCCGCCCCGTGAGTATCTGATTTTATAATCACTTTTATCTCATAACGTGTCCCTGTAATTTCGCTAGCCTTTTCTTGATGTTATGTATATGTTCCCCCTTTTTTTTTTTGTCATCCTCCTCAAATTCTTCCCATGTTAGTTGCAAAATACTGTCGCTCATATGGGTGTGTCAACTGACCCTCTCGGAATCTGGAACCTACACTCTTGTGTGAGGGTATACAAGTCTTTCTTTCTCTCTCTCTCTTTCTTCAGGGTGTGTTTATGTATCTTCCTGTCAGACGATTTTTTCTCAGGTTTGTAATTTCTGGGCTCAGCTGTCTTGACTACGTGTTTACAAGTCTCCAGAAGACATTGACATAGGATAATATGCGGATCTCCACTCCAAGCATCCAGGAAGTCATCATTCAGGTGAACCCACTTGAAGCACTTATTACATTTTAATGATCTTGCATTACGCTAAATGTAAAAATATTTTCTGGCATCATCTGATGGATGTCCAGTACACATTCCGCTAAATGCACGTCAACAACTTTCAGGACGGGAGATCATCATTGACATTAAATTCTACTACTATATGAGATTTCTTTTGAATTGTTCACTCACTATATATATATATATATATATATATAATATTGTGTGAGCATTTAGGCAGCATTTTTCATTAATGCATGTTTCGTTAAAAAATATAGACAATTTTTGTCTATCATTGTTGAAAATACAACTATACTGAACCAGGAAAATAATAAACAAAAACTAAAAAATTTTGAAGCTATTAACATAAAACAGTTGAAACCTAACCTGAACAAAATAAACTATGGAAACTCCACAGATATACTTAAATGCTTATAGTTGATAACACAAGCTATTGGTTTATACCAACGGCTTTCCATAACTTAACCCTTTTCTTCATTTTCACTCTCACGTGGTCATGTGGGATGCCATGAACCAAGATGCGATATTTGCTTCCTGCGTTTCATATGCACGAATTTAATAGCAATCTTTCATGTAAATAAAACAAACTATCACTGTTGCAATGTCCGCATAACCAACCTAAAGCAAAAAATTCCATCTTTGTTATTGCATTTATTATTATGTACTTGCAATCTTTCATGGTGGCTTATGTAAGCTGAAAGCTAAGACAAGATTAACAATAAAAACATGTATCAAGATGGTGATTTTCTTTGTTTTTCGTTTCATTGATAATACTAAAAAGCTTATTCGACACTATGAAAGGTATTTACATATAATAAATAAATAGACAAAACTTGTCTATATTATTTAACGAAACATGCACACACACATATATATATATATATATATATATATATATATATATATATATAAAAGCAGGTTTGTTAAAATAATTTAGACTTATGTCTATTTATTTTAGTTTTAATCATTTCATGACCGCGAATTAATTTCCTTTCCATGACTTTAACACGTTGTTTGATTGGTAATCTTTCCAGGTTTGAATTTGCCGAAGACTTAAGTAGTTAAATCTAAAAGAAAAACAATCCTTAAACGCTTAAACTTAATTCACATTCAAATCGCTCCAAGTTATTCGAACACAATATGTGAAGATGAATATATACAGTACTGTTCGATAAAAGTGACTCGCCTGATTTTTTTTTTCTTTTTACTAAATGATCTCTTCTCCGATAAAATGAATGTTGAGCTAAATTTCAAACATAAGCGATCTAAAATCTGAAGAAGCTTTGAAAGTTCTTTGAAGTTAGCAGTAAGTACTGTAAAGCATCCGTTCAGTATAATGTCCTGGGGATGTTCATATTTTCATGGAATTGGTTTCTTAAAACCTATTGAAAAAACCCTCAGGAGCTAGCAGTACAAGAGAATTTTAGCGTCTTGTCTGCTCCCTTCCGCTGAAAGGTTGAAAATCGATCCCACCAAGCTAATTTTTATGCAAGATAATGTTCCCTGACGCAAATCAAAATTGATGAAGGAATACTTTGATGAGAAGCAGGTGAGTGTTATGACATGGGCGCCTCAATCTCCTGACCTCAACCCCATAGAGAACTTATGGAGCATTATAAAGTACAGTCTCTCGGGAGAGCAGTTCAGCAACATGCTCTATAAGTTTTCTATGGGGTTGAGGTCAAGAGATTGGCAGAAGGGAGCAGAAAAGACTCTAAAATCCTCTTCTACTGCTCGCTCCTGAGGGTTTTTTCAATAGGTTTAAGAAACCAGTTCCATGAAAAGAAAAGCATACCCAGAACATTATACTGAACGGATGCTTGACAGTACTTACTGCTAACTTCAAAGAGTTTTCAAAAGCTTCTTCTTCAGATATTAGATTGCTTATCCTTTAAATTTAGCTCAACTTTCGTTTAATCGAAGAAGAGAACATTTAGGAAAAAAAAAATCTAGTCACTTTTATCGAACAGCACTAATATATATATATATATATATATATATATATATAGGCATAACACTCAATAGATTACTTATTTTTCATAACTGAAAACTGCTCTGCCATGATTATTTTTGATAAGATAGTGGTTTTCCTTTAGTGTATTCACGTTTTTAAATTCAGAGTTATCTTTCTTTCTACGCTTTTTCTTTCAATCAGTTCACCCCAAGCAAGGTGAGAATGCTACTAAGTCGCAAGGGATTACTGAAGGTGAAAGAAAACGAGAAGACTTTAGGATCAGTCAGAAACTTAATCCTAAACAAGAAACAAGTTATGAACTTGTTCAAAGATGCGGCCAGTGGATACAAAAGAAAATGCGTGACGTTGTAATTAGCTTAACAACAGATGATCGAATTTATTACTGGGTCGTAATGGTCAATCAGATGACCTAGCTAACAATTACCTGAGGCCACGTTGCCCAAATATTATTTACTAAGCTTTTCCCAACTGCGTAATTAGAGGACACCCACAGTCTCGAACTCACTATTCAGAATAATGATCAAACCTTTAAACATAAGCTCTCAATAAATTAATTTTTCTTGAGAAATAACTATGATCCTGCAGTCTCCTCATCAATATTACATCCAAGGTTCATATATTTCGATATCTCACGTAAGTGAAGGTCTTAGTAACTCGAGGGATACGTGTATATTTTCTGTGTCACGTGGTGTTTGATGAAATATTGATCATAACTCTCGATAATTCCCTAGCCTTTATATCTATATAATGTTTATCTTTTCACTCTCCTCACCATTTCTTTTTCTGCCATCTATTTATCATTAATTCGGTCACACACTACACCCCCTCTGTCTCTCAGTATGCCCTTTGAGTGTCAGATTCTCGAAGCTTTCTTTTCTCAATCTTTTCCTAGAAATTGCAATTGTCCTTTTCTGATTCTATGTATAAGTCTCATTTTTTTTTCAATTTTACTTAAAGCTTCTTCGTCACTCACATGTTTAGTCCATGGTACTCACAGTATCTTTTTGTATAACCACATCTCTGTTGCATCAAATCTTTCTACTTGCGTATCAGTGTTTTTTTTTAAGAATGTATATTATTTTATAACTTTTTTTTTTAAATCTTCAAATCAAAGATTGACATGGCCGACCTAACTCTACGTTGTTTAAGTTTCGAATTTTGTGACGGGAATCTTTTCATGGGTATCGATTATTCGAATGAAATATCATTGTATGTTTTTTTCTGTCTACGCCAAAATTCAACTTTTCTCATTAATGTGGGCTTCCCTGCAATTTAGATGAGAGAATTCAATCTCATTTGCTTCACTGCGACCTTCAACTGACTGAACAGATTAGTTCATTGTGAACTGATATTATTTGAAGTGCCAAGAAAATCAAATGTGGTTTTTTGAAGAAAAGTGTATGCGTTCTTCGTGGTGTTGGTTCGTGGCTATATCTATCCAGGCATGTTCCACAGTTATCCATAAATGTTGCCTGGGGATCATGGAATTTTACCGAGATCTGCAGCATGTAACATTGGGAATTAATCAGTCGAGCGAGGGAACAAAAGAACGAATTTAATACTTAATATCAAACAATGCAAGATATGATAGTCGTTCACGTAAGAGGGTTACTGGTAAAATGTTTATGATGTATGAGGTCCGTGATATAAATCTGAAGATTATGAGGATAAGGAAAACAAAAAAGGGTTGACTCAAAAAGGTTAAGATTGTAGTGTTCACGGGTGAATATGTTTAACAAAATAACATTTTGGTGGGTGGAGACTCAGTGAATGGTACTTTCTTACATTTGGAAGAATGAAGAAATGAGTCTGATTCAGTTACTTGAAAGTAGTAGAGTGAATTCCAGCTGTAAATCTTTGTGGTACTAAAGAATGATATGCATCTGAACATTTGACATGGATGTGCAGTTTTTTATCATTACAACTCGAGTAAGGCAATAAAGCCACTAAGACGCAAGGATTTAAAAATATGAGACAAAATAATGTAAGTGGGGAAGGTTGACGGGGAAGCAAGAAGCCGGAAGAGAGTTCCGCAAGCAAGAAGTGCGATAGAAGAATTTGTTAGCATAGAATTACAACAAATACGACGGGAGAGTCCACCATATATATATATATATATATATATATATATATATATATATATATATATAATTAAACAATTCACTATATATATATATTAGCATAAAGTGTCGCTACCGACACTTGAGTTTGAACATAGATCGCCTGTGAGCAAACGCAGGCGATCCCATTATTGTATCAAGTAAAGCACGTAACCATAGAGGAAATGCATGAGTAGGTATTAGCGTGCAATATAAAGGATCGTTAATTCTAGTCTATCCGCTATACTATTCGGATCTCTATTCCATCCTCTATTACTATATAAACCGCTATTCCCTACATTAATCATTCTACTATTCTCTATTCGGATCACTATACGGATTACTGTTCGAGCGAGTATTATCGAGCAAGTACAATTGGTGCGAGTGTTATTCGAAGGCGTCTGGCACCAGCATTGTTTAACGGCGTACTATAGTTGTATCGGGGATTAAAGTCTCTACTACAACGAGCTTTTCGATAGTGACGAGTATTCGTTGGCATCCCAGAAGTTGTAATCGTCCTGGGTAAGACGATAAACTACGTCCAGCAGCAAGGCCTCTGATAAGGAGGATTTGAGGAGCGAGGAACCACCGATTAATTGCTGGTGTTCCCAGGCCCACCCTGATCCGGGTGGTAACACCTGTTAGGGTCCCAGCTATCGGCAAATAGATAACACCCAAACATTTAAAAAAAGTTTTAAGGCCAGAAATACTTTGTAAAAAAAATGTAAAAAATTTGAATGAAAAATTATTATTGGCAGTACTTTAAAAAAAATACCAGCAATACAAACAGCTTTACATTACAAAAAAATATCCAGCTATAGATTTCTTGAAGGAAAAATATTCTCAGAAATAGATTTTTGAAAAAAAATATATTACCAGCAATAAATTGTTTTGTTGGTTTTAAATAACCCATTGGGTTTGTTATGCCGTAAAACAAACATACAAACAAAAGTGGTAACGAGAGTTCGTTGGCATCGAAAAATAATCTAAAGGAAAGAAGGGAATAAACAAACGATAATTAAGAGGACAGAAGATAACGATTGATATTGCAATTACATTTTTGAAGATCAAAGTTGACTGGGAAGCAAGAAACAGGAAGAGACTTCCACAAGCAAGGAATGCGATAAAAGAAACTGTTAGCATAGAACTTCCGGTTACATGTAGCCATTTTAATTGTAAAATGATGAGTACGGCGTTTAAATTCATAAAGTGTTATAACAGCATCTATATAGAAGGCAGAGTGAAGCTTCCTTTCAGCGGTTTGAAATTGACTGAAAACTCTAAATATATGGAAGAATCACACGACCAGATGTGACGACATTATTCAAAGCAGCGCTGTATAGTTGACGTATAAATATGGAATATATATTCTGGTTAGAAAAGTTGTCTAGCACGACAGAGGGGACCGCCAAAAAAAAATTAATAGTTAAATAAACAGAAAAACACATATTTTAATAAACTGGCGATAAATTGCAACTACTTTCCTTAAGCATGCGCGGTAAAAAGTAGTCGCACCTACACGAGTCAAAAAGGTAAACATTAGTCAGAATCTGCAAGTATCCAACCGGAAGTTACCCGCTTTTTTCTCGCACTTACTCCTCTGTCGGGGATACAGGTGTCCTAACTGATTACTTTGAAAAGATGAGAGTAGACAATAAATATAAGTTGTGGTTTGACTTCTGCACATAATATATGCAGGGAATGATATGAGTATAAATCTGTTCCACGTACATTTCGCCAAACGTTGCAGTTTAGAATAACCTTAACCTGGTCGCGCTTCTCTAAAGAGCATTAAAAGACAACGGGTGTGAATGTTCCACAGCGCAGACCACTCCTGCTTTAAATGATTTCTCTATAGATCACCTGCTTCGACAAGCCACTGATGAAGACTAGTGCGCACAACGTCCGAAACTTTTTCTCCACCTTTGTTAGAATCACAATGTAAATAAACACGTGTGTGTTTAATCAGCTTAGTCTGACACAAGGCCACAATACTGAAGATCAAATTAAAGATAGTCAGCTGATTCTCCTGTGTGGCACGTTCCTTCAAGACATGGTCGATCATGGCTCTCCGCAAGTTCTTAACTCTTGTGACCTTTTCTAGTGTTCCACCTTTTGCTAATTTTCCCATCCCGTTCCGCCATTATTTTAACTAGCTCGTCAAGTAAGTGGCTCACCGCCTTCCCTTGCCTCTCTTTCCCACAATATACCTTGTGAGGGTTAAGTTTCCAATACCCTCATTCTTCATTATGTATCAAAAAATGTCAACTGTTTCTTTATGATTCTGAGTTTGTTCCTTTTTGTCATTTTCTTTCAAAAATTCTAGTTGCTTATACAATCTATTCATGGAATTCTCAGTATCCTTCTGTAGAACAACATTTCTGTTGCCGCCAGGTTTGTCTTCACTGTTATATAGGAAGATGGATATTATATAAAAATACAGCACTTTTTCTCGTTGTTTCTAAAGATTTTTTAAAAATATAATAATTACCAGAAATACTTTTTGGGGTCAATTTCTGTTAATTCATCCAGAATAATGTAAAATTACATATTGCAAATAGTAATTCACCTTAAGGAATAAATTTTAAATCGAAATTTGTTTAGGTTCCCTCACAAAAATTCCAACACTTAGATTGAAAAAAATAGCAAATATCAGAGTTATTCACATTTCATAAGAGCTAATGATATTCCAGGTACTTAAAAGAAATATTTTACAATTTGAAAAAAAGGGTTTTGTTTTGTTTATCGGCACTACAAATAGAAATAGCGCACCTGAGAAGCTCACATTTGGGGCAATCACAAAGGTCAGCCAAACCAGATTGCAATGGAAGTGCCTCGCTCTGGGAAGTTTAGTAAATATAAATTATTCTTATTTTGGTGTGAAATAACGTAAATAAGTACCATTTTTGTAAAGGAAATTACTAATGCTCAAAAGAAAAGTAAATATCGGTATTAGATGACCGATAAGGAGTATTTATACCGCTAAAAAGAAATAAATTCAACAAAGAAAAGCTGCAAAGAATAGATCATTTGACAAAAATATGAATTTTAACCCCCCCCCCCCAAACACACACACTCTCATCCGCCAAAAGACAAGAACAAATTGTCGCGAACTGAATAAATCGATTCGGAAATTAATTTAACATAAGTATTAGGTTGCCACCCCCTTTTTCGTTCCATTTATTGTCTACTGACTTTCACCGGGTGACATTTAATGAATCTGATTTAAATCAATCGGGGGGATAATTCCGTGACTAAGTTCACTAGACTGGCTGGTGTCCAAAGTAATTTCAACAAAGACGTGATAACTTAAAGGCCAGGGTTGAGACAGTTCTTTTAATCGAATACAGTTAAATATATCTGATCTATTTCGTTGCCAGTTAATACAGCGCAGCTGAGTAGAAATGAGTAACATTTGAAACTTGTACTTAACAATAGACGCCGGTCGATCTACGAATGGAAACTGTGGTTGTTTAGATAACGAGGCTACCCAGTGCCGTTGTTTTTTATTTAATTATTACCCCAAATCTGTTCGCCTGTCATATAATATATATATATAATGTCATAAACAATATGATATCATAGATATATAGGATGTCACAAACAATAATATAATGATGATGGCATGAACAAGATGATGTCATAAAAAATACATATATGATATGAGATATATATATATATATATATATATATATATATATGACATATGTATATATTAGGTTGGTGCAAAATAATGACGTAATAATGTCGATTTTGACGTAAAAAATACGTCAAATATGTAATTGCGTCATTACATTTGCACCAACCTTATATATATATATATATATATATAGATAGATATAGATATAGATATATATAGATATATAGATAGATATAGATATAGATATATATAGATATATAGATAGATATAGATATAGATATATATAGATATATAGATAGATATAGATATAGATATATATAGATATATAGATAGATAGATATAGATATATATAGATAGATATAGATATATATAGATAGATATAGATATATATAGATAGATATAGATATATATAGATATAGATAGATATAGATATATAGATATATATAGATAGATATATAGATATATATAGATATATAGATATAGACATATAGATAGATATAGACATATATATAGATATAGATATAGACATATATATAGATATAGATAGATAGAGACATATATATAGATATAGATAGATAGATATAGACATATATATATATATATATATATATATATATATATATATATATATATACCGTACTCTCTGCTTGATTATGCAAAGTTAGGTTTTCATCTAACATGTCAATAAATTATGATTTTTACCAGACTTTCTGCTTCTTGCATATTAAATTATACTTTCAGACAAGAGAATATGATCAATGAAAAAAAGTTGTATAGCGATAGGTTCTTATTCTCAAATATGCAACAAGGCCCATTTTCAAGTGTTTAGTCTGATTAGTTAATCACCATATAAATCCTTAATATGGGTAAGTAAAAAGTGTCTTACTGAAAACGATTATGCTGAAATTACCCGCATGCTTGGAAGTGGTCTGTGAACGTTCGATATTTGAAAAAAGTTACATAGAGACCACTGTACAATCATAGCATTCGTCTTAGGCAGTAAATCATGCAGAAAGACACCTAAACGATCGCATTTTGGTAAGTTAACTGCCAGAGATCTCTCGAAGAGACCGCATGAAACTAGTAAAAAAATATTTGAAAGCGCTGGAGTGCCCAAACTTAGTAAAACTACCCACTGTGATGTCCTCAAGACCTTGCCATTGTGAAGAGGCTCCCATTGAGCAAAGCGAACAAGATGAAGAGCTGAATGGGCACACAGTTACATGAAGACCAATTTTAGTAATGTGATTTTCACCGACAAGTGCCGTTCTACCCTTGATGGGCCTGATGAGTAGTCATCTGGATGGGTGTTAAATGGTCGATCGGCAGGAGTACGCATTCGTCGATAACAGGGTGGTGGAGGAGTGATGTTTTGTGCTGGGATCTACGAAAATGAACTAATAGGCCCACAGAAAGACGCCAAAGGGCTTAAGCTAAATTCAAATGCTTATTGTAGGTTTTTGGAAGATGCTTTCTGCCCTGGCTTGATGAACAACCAATTCAGAAAAGATCGTTGATATTTCAGCAGGATAAGGCTCCAGCGCATAGATCAAGAAACAACACCAATTGTATATCAGACTATGGGTTCAAAGGGAAAAATTTAATGGTATGGCCTCCAAACAGCCCTGATTTAAATCCAATAGAAAATTTGTGGTCTATAGTCAAGAGGCGGATTAATGCTGGAAACAAGCAATTCACCAGCTTAGAAGTACTGTGGAAAGCAATTGTAAGTGCTTGCGGATAAATCAAACCTTCTGAAATTGAAACATTGACATCGGCAGTGGATAAACGCCTCATAACGGTTTTGGAGAATGTCTTGTTTGTTCGTAGCCGCATTAACAGACTTGTTTAGTTTAACATGATATACATATGTATTATGTAATGTAGGGCTTAGAACACACGATGTATTGTCATATGTGCCACAATTCAATTAATAAAATGTGTTTTTCTAGATTTATTTTCCATTTGCATAATGAAAGTGAACACTAAATTAGGGCTTAAGTTCATCATAAATTATTATAAAGAAGGAAGTTTTGTATATTCGACAAATGAAATGTTTGACAAAATAATAAAATTGTATCAACAATAATTTAGCACCTATTCTTCAGAATATATTGCTTGACTTGGATATATTTAAGTAAAAATTAACATTGAATAATCAAGCACAACGCTATATATATATATATATATATATCATATATAATATATATCATATTCCTAAAATTTGAGTATTTTTAATGAAAATTGAAAAGAATTCTATTTTGATCTAAAATTTATGTGTACGCATGTCGATCATTAATCTCGCTAGAAAAGGGGAAATGCTAAAGTAGCCAAGTCTAGTATTCACCGTGCCTGAGATGGATATTATGCCTGCTTCATAAATCCTCCTAAGATTTTTTTTATGAAAATATTTTAAAATCTTCACGGAATCAAAATCGAAATTATGATCAAAATAGAATTCTTTTCATTTTTTTCAATTTTCATTCAAAATACTCAAATTTTAGGAATACGTTTTCACAACGTCGCCCACGTGACGACAACGTGACCATGTTTAAACGGAACGCTGATCATATAAAACTTAATTTTTCTGTTTGGATAAGTCTTGTTCTTATGTCCATCGTCTTTGTCATGTTGAATTGTTAATGTTAATTATATTTTATGAATATGTCCTGAAGATGGTTTATTAGACTGAAACGTCTGACGTTGACATATTAACATTAAAACAGCATAATTGCATATAAGGATTTTTGTTTGTTTTTTCCGTATATTTTCTTCATACCGTCGGATCTATATCCATATATTTGCTTACACACACACACACACATATATATATATATATATATATATATATGGTGGTCTAACAGCGTAATTTTCCATTCATCAAAATATTTAACACCTAGAAAAATGATTAAACTAATTGTTTATTTTCCCAAGATTTCAGATAAGACATTTAGCGATCTGTTAACCATTTTTCATACGAATCTGAAAAAAGATTTATTCAGCTAGAAAAAGAACAAGTTCCAATGGTTTTGTGTTAGTCCTACTGCCTTCCCAAACTGAGCAATATTTTAAGGAAACTTATCCTTCAGGCCGTTGGCAATTGTCCCAGCATTCACACGTCGGCTTCCATCGTCAATTTTTATTCAAGTACCATCAAGAGTATGGTGAATAATTTAAAAAAAGATGAAACAATAGAGAAGAAAACTGGATGAGGAGGTCACAACAGGGAGAGGGATCGTCATTTCAAATTAGAACTAAAGATATCAATTAGAAATCTTCCACCTCAATCCATATATCGTTTGGCACGTGAGAGACGAGTTTCAATTATGACGGTCCACAATAGCATTGCAAAATAATTTCAAATGAAATGGTACGTGAAATCTATGAGGCAACTTTTTTTTAAAGCAAAGAAATTTAGAAGTTTAGAGAAGGCAAAGATTATCTTGAATAAATTGGAAAATATCCCTGGAATATTATATATATATATATATATATATAAATTTATTTCAGTTCTTTATGAGCTTCAGATCCTTAACTCTAATCATGTACATCTCTTTTTTTTTTATAATACATTTCGTCAGGATTCTTCTGTTAAGCTTCGAACATAATTATACATTGTCACTGCTCAAAATAGTCTAATAGTGTTACAAAAAATGAATTCCAGTAAGATATCTTTAATAATTTCTAAGATACAACGGTTCAGAGATTAATCAAATAATTAGGCAATTTTGCTGTTTCTCTCTCTCTCTGTGTTACTCTCATATATACCATATTCCAAAGTAACCAATGATTCCCTAAAATATTTCACCCTGAAAAACCGTATTGGGATAACTTGTTCTCATAGCAATCGACGTGTTGTAATGGTTAGCAAGTTTATCTCGCTAGATCAATTACATCTGTGGAGTATGTTCGATTTTCACTGAGTGCGTCGCACATTTGGCCTTGTTTCAAACCTAAGCTACGCTTAGTGAATCACTATATGGCATGCCACCTGTTTAGCTGGAATTGTGATCGTTAATAAACAAAACAAGAGCTCTGTTTATTTTGTCCAGATTGATAACTTTTTCTTTCTTTTCTTCGATGACTTCTTGCCATGTTTCCACCGAGTTGAAAATTGTTTTTATAGAAGGCTTCTGCTCAAGTTTAGATATTCAGCAGCTCTTCATACATGTGTAAGCTTGAGTCATAAATAATTTTCCACCATTATTTATTCTTAAAAATATTTGATGTAAAATTACATTTTATTCAATTATTAATTAATAAAAGTTTGTGCCGGATTATAATGAAACTTTACATACTAATAAAAACGGTACTACAAATGTATGGGGTCTACCACGGTATCACAAGGTATTCGGAGCATAGGCTGTCACCATATTCACGAGCCAATCCGTTAGGCTATTTTTATCCCGTGGAACATGTTAAGCGGAACATGAAGAAAATATCCCTTGCTACCGATTGATCATTTTTTTTTTCACGGCCTATCAACATTTTGTAGATTTTAAAGCCAGAAAATATTTTTAGTGAGAATTTTTTTACGATAGTACCGATATACTGATAAAAGTGCTACTGTTTAACCCATGCAGCAAGGAGAAGGGATGATTACGTATCACTCCCCAAGGGTATTTTCACGTAAATGAACATAACGTTATCAATTACTCCACAGGCACATACGACATTACAGAACCTGGCATTACCAAGTGGTCACCCATCTAAGCACTGACCAAGCTTGGACGTTACTTAACTTCGGTGATCGTAAGAGGACCGGTGTTTCAACATGTTATCGCCATAATCACCATTCTACTGAGATCGACTGACACTTGAAGAATGTACAGCACACAAAACGTGTTGATGATAAGAAGATGAGGATATTAGTCTCTATATGAATAATGGAGATAATTTGATAAATGCAGGCTGTACAAAGCAGTGGTTGAATCAATGAAGAGTGAAATGGGATGAAATTAATACAAAAATGAAAGAAATCCTGAAGATCGATGCAAGTTCTATTTGTAGTCAAATTTCCTTTGACAATTCCTTTTTCTATTTGTTCGATATCTGCAAATTATATATATATATATATATATATATATATATATATATATAATTCTATTTTATGTCTTAAGGAACGTGAATTCAAGAAACCAGCTTCGAATTTTCTCGGCAAATTTATGTCGAGGCAATTAAAACTGTGTTTACCTGCCTGTCATTAAAGTATATTCCCCCGTTGCGTTTCTTCTGAAAAGATGGAAGGCCTGAATAGAATTCTAATGAAAAGGAATTGGTTCCTGAAATGTCCGGGAAGGGTTGGATGGCTGCCTTTCAACGTTTTCAAGGAATAAGTGATCAATTAGACAAAAAAAAGAAGCGTATTTGTATTTCTCATTAAGTAAAAAATAATTTTCAAGGCTACCGATTTTAAAACAAATCGCAAAGAAATAAAATTTAATTTCCTTACAACATATCTGTTTCCCGTGTGTCGTATGGATAACTATTTTATTATTGAAAACGAAGTTTAGAATGATAAACCTAAATTAACAGAAGCCGCAAAAAGATATATATTAATATACGAAGATATAGTGAAAAGTTCTCGGCTCAAATTACTTTAAAAAAATATGAGAATACATGTAAAATTGTTTTTATAGCAGGGTTCTGCTCAAGTTGAGATATTCAGCACCCTTTCTTACATGTATAAGTTTGAGTCATAAATAATTTTCCACTATTATTTATTCTTAAAAAAACTGAAGCAAAATTATATTTTATTCAATTATTAATTAATAAAAGTTTGTGCCCGATTAGAAAATTATAATGAAACTTTACATACTAATAAAAATGGTACTATTATAGTCTACCACGGTTTCAAACTGTATTTACTCTGTCTCCCTACTGAGAAGAGATGTGACACAAGGTCTTTTTTTAAGGGGGGGGGGACTCGAGCGCAAACACTTGGGCAAGGAATAAAAATTGCCCACAACCCCCGCAACCGTCGGTTGCAATGGCCTCGGTGCGAGCATCGATCCCACTCTCTGGGGCCATGAGAGGGCGCGATCGCACAGCTGTTCCCCAGGGCTGGGCACCTCTTAGTATAATTTTCCTCAGTTGTAAAGTAAAATCTATAAAATCGTTCAAATTGACAAATCTGTCAAACGAACACATTTTTTTTTTTTTTATTGCAAAATATTTCAAACAAATATACGTTTCAAATAATAAAAAATTCTTTTTAAAATACTGGGATCGCTTAATAAGCATGTCTATAATTAGTAGGTACAGTTTTGATTCATAAGAATCACTTGACCGCTACAAATTAACACAGAATTTTATAAGATGCATATTATATAAACTACTCTAATGAGAACTTTTGTAAAATTTCATTAATTATCGAAAAAAATATTATTTACGACAATAGTCTATAATATATTTTGTTTATTAAGCCAGTTAAAATCTCTAATTAATCTTTTAGTTTTATTACATTTTTATTTTACGATTCAATACGATTTTAACTGGGGAAACTGATGGTTAGAACTTTTGTAGGACTAATGCAAACATTAAGTGCTACAAAACAATTTCTCGAAATTTCATTAATTTAAATACGTCGGCGGCTAACACGTACAATATTCTTAGAAACATTTTCAAAACAAAATTTAAAATATTCATTGTTGAATCAGTCCTGAAACTTTCACTAAAATCCGACAATTATTTGTCAGTTTTTATTATTCAATTAAATCATTTCACAACAAAATCGGTATTAACCAATCAATGCTGATAATTTTTCCAGTATATACATAGTCGAGTAATATATACTGAGACTTTCACATTACAATAGCTATCATTATTTTTTTTTAAATATTACAATTTATATTCATTAAATTCATATATTTCATTAACACACTATCACATATAGCAGGATAAATTAGTAGTTTGCTATTTTACATGTTAGTATTGTCCACTTGTACTTTTGTTACTTGTATCAGTCATTTATTTATTGGTATTCTCTCTTTTTCTACTATTTCGATTTCAACATTACTTGCGTCAGTATTGATTGTTTCTAAGAGAAATTCTTGGCTTTTATATTGTTTTACAGTCCTAAGTATTAATGGTTCCAAAATGAAACTAGTATGCTTTAATAATCATAGTAAATTAGTTTTGCCCTCTATCAGCATGGCTAATGCTAAGCTCCAGAAGAAAAACTAGCATTGCATATTTTGCTTTCACGTATTCTACTGACTTGAAAAGAATAAAATAAAAGTTTTCAATTGTATTCAAATTTGGATAAAGTGTCCATTCTATTAATTTGTTTCTTTGTTCGAAATCAATTCACAGCAAAAAGACGTCCTAATTTCTCATAAAAATCCATGGTTACATATTGACGCCAAGCAAAAAAATAAAGAAAGATTTTTAACCAAAATTTCGAATGTTCTAAATAGACTTAAAAAAAAAAAAAAAAAAAGAAAATTTTACATTAAAATATTATTTGGTCTTTCCTCATAAATAAAACAAATATGTTGACGATACAAAGTTGGTTTTTATTGATTTGGGGACATCCTTTCATCTTGTAGGCTTATTTTGATATGGTGAGCTTCACTACTCATCTACAAAATGTCCTAACAGTTCAAAAAGGCTCTATTTTCCCTTTTTAAGGAAAGTACACTTTCTCACTAATGTGTGATATGAAGCTGAGTAGAAATGGCATTTCAAGAAAAAATATTTTAATGATGGTTTCTCCTACAAAGGGGATGCAAACTTGTTCCCTGCTGGAGAGCACAATTTCTTTACTCAGATTTCTCGAATACGCATATTGATAGACGTAATACACACTGCTTAAAATAAAATAAAAAATAGGGGCTCTTTTTCGAATATTAGGTTGGTGCAAAAATAATGACGTAATGTCGTTTTTTGACGTTAAAAAATACGTCACAAACGACATTATTACGTCATTATTTTTGCACCAACCTAATAGGATTATACATTATTAATAACGTTTAAAGTAATACATACATATCATGCGTTCAGCGGAGGGGTGAAGTCGACAAATATAGAAAACGGCTTTTTTCACTGTAATTTATTCATTATATCATATTCATGTAATATACAAATTAGTGCCAGTTGCACAATATTTCAAGTTCAATTCAAGTTTATAGTTCGTAACCATGCAACCGTAGATAAACAGTAACATGAACTGTAAACCGTATATTATATTATTGTTACATAATTAAGGATTTTTGTCAAAAAACATTTTATCTTTGGTTGTATATTAATTTAAAATATTCATTTAAAAAGGCTTTATTTTTTAAATGGAAGAACATCATTTTAAATTTTAGAATTTCGTACTTGCCCTTCAAAATCACTGGAAGAAAGCGATCTAAAAAACAGCAATTAAGAGTGGTAATAAAGCAAAAACGCAATATCTCTTGTTTGTTCAACATAGGAAACTTAGCATTGAAGCTAAAGTCTACTAAAATTCTGCCAATAACAAATGAGAAAAGGAAACTTACCAAAAGCAAACCCAAGATAGCATCAAAATATATATTTTTATTTATTTATTATGTAACTAAATACATAATTGTCATCAATGTTTCCGTAAAACTTGATGTTGCCAGTAATAAACTCTAAATAAATATTATTATAGTTATTAACTTTCTTCAGTGTAAAGTAGTCCTACATTTGTAATTCCTTACGGCTAACTATGAAAAGAAATGTTGATCACAGCTGCCTAACACCTTTATGCTCCTCCTCGGCCGAACGCGTCGTGTATATATATATATATATATATATATATATATACGTTTCTTATATGAACATCAAAGTTATCATAAAGATTTTTAACCCAAGTAGAATTGTTATATATTAGAAAAGATTGTCTAGACACTAATATAACTTCAAATTCATAATAATGTTAATATAGCTTTTAGCAAAATTTAAACTTTTTAATAATAGATCTTTAGAAATGGAGGGGTCGACACCTGTAAATTTAAATTCGATAAAATTAGCTTATTTTTATTTTTAATATTCTGTAACCATTTTATAGTGTCCGTAGAACCTTTCCAAAGATTATTCTAATAGATTTCTTGTATAGTTTGTATTATTCTTTTAAGCATATATATATATATATATATATATATATATATATATATATATATATGTTTTAAATTAAGCCTAATACCGTTTTGGAAGGATTAATTAATCGTGCAGTTACTTATATCAAGCTCTCTTTGTATTAATATCCTCCTTGGAATTATCCCTATTAATTATCAGTTTATATATATATATATGTGTGTGTATGTATGTAATGTGCTGGAGAGTTATGTGCGTGCAAATAACAGTGAGTGTTTAGAGTTTAAATGATAGATAAAAAAAACAACCTTAATATACCTTAAAACAAGCCTATACTTACTCCTTACTGCACCAGGCTACTAAAAGGAAAATATCCTAACACACCAATATTTAATGGCCTCCGGAAAGATAATGGCAGCCATTTTATTCTTGGTATTTTTCTAAGGCTATTGTCAATCCCATCATTTTCCCGGTAGTCATTAAATACAGGATTGTTATGACAAAAAAATCTACCGTTTATGCCTGATGGTCGCTTCACGCAGGAAACTTTGATTAGCCTGGAACGGTGAGTAATAAAGACAAAATTGTTATCTAAATGTTACATTTCATTATTCGAGTCAATCCTTTCACAATAAAATTGGTATTAATCAACCAGACTTGGTAAAATTTTCCGTTTATATTGCTATTTTTTGTAATAAATATACCATACGAATCTTATATCTGTTTTTTTTATTAGAAATATTTACAATAAATTCTGTCTTAATTTCTGGTATGATGAGTTATCATTATTTACATGGGGACTATGTAGTTTATGTGGGTCTGTAAATCTGTTGCAGTGGCGGTCTAAGGAAGAACCTGTAGGTGCAATAAATCGTAGATACGTTTAAAGTAATTAGTTACATTTCTGCAACACTTTTTCTTTCTCAACATGTTAAAGACGATAGACATTTTATGTCTACTATATTTTGAAGAAGAAAAAAATATTATCAGCAATACATTTTTGAAGAAAAAATATATTACCTGCAATACATTTTTGGAAAAAATATTACCAGAAATAAAAAAAAATCTTGTCGGCATTGAATAACCCATTCAGGTTGATATGCCATAAAACAAACCAATCCAATTTATCCACACGCAAAAACCACATTTCCAGAAGGATATTCGTACATTCGAAAAGAACGATCATTAAATATAACAGACATAAAACGGCTATTTTTAAATAACTGAATTCATCTGTACATATAGTTTATGATACTGAAAACAGCAGCTAAGACAGCCTTATCATCTAAAGCGAGTAGAAAATAACCGGTTTTCCAATCCGGTATTTTTGGAGTTATCCCTGTAATGAACTTGCAATACAACCCTAAAAATAATTACAAAGCTCGCCTGAGGGAAACAGTGAAGGAAGCTTATATCAAGGCCGTCGCCTGGGTTAACCTATCACCGGACAGATAACAGTGGAAGAATTTGATTGCTTCTTGTTTTGGAATTGATCGCATAGCATATTGCCAAATTAAATCCTCTGCAAAATGTATAGTAAACTTACCCTTTTTCTTATTCTTGAAGGAATAGTATCAAAGTAATTCTAGATCTACAAAGACTTTGGGGTTTGCTTAGCGAAATCTAGCCTCATAATCACCGGAAATGGTAGTCAACCAGTGACGGAGAACGCCAGTACGATGTGCAGTTCGACTCTGTGCATTGTGCAAAAGAATATTACGTCAACCAGATCAGGACGTAGCAAAAGAAAGGCTTCATTGATATAATTGTGGTTTGTGCATCTCATTAACTGGATTGAAAAGCTGGCTTAGACATCAATTCAACAAACAAATTTATGGGTTTATATAATGTACACTTATTTCATTGACAGAAATAGAAAGGAAAATAGGAAACCTGTTTTGTTGCTAGAATGAACGTCTACAGAATACACACACACACACACACACACACACATATATATATATATATATATATATATATGCACACACACTATATACGTAGGTACCTTCATGAGATCGCTAAAAACAGCATAGTAGGATGAAAAAACGCTAAACTTACGAAAACAAAATTTTATCGTTTAAATGTTTATTATTAATAGGAAAGATCAAAGTATTTTGTGGGTATTTTTGTTTTTTTACATTTTTTAATCGTTCCTAGCATGTCCGAAATTTTCGTTAAAAATCTTGTTTTTTTTTTTTTCTTTGGAGTCAGCAAAATTGACCATTTCTTTCCATTTTATAAAAAAAAACTGGGAATCTCACTTTGAAATTCTTTTAAATATCAATTATCATTTTTTCAAAACTTATTTTAAGAAAATCAGATATAATGTTTATTTAAAATATTTTGCACAAAGCTTAACTTAGCTTCTGCGCCGAAAAGATGTAATTTGAAAATAAAACACAGCAGGTCATAAACTTTCGCGTCACTTGACAGGTGATGAATGACATATTGACGGATTCCGTGAGGCTAATTTGTTCTACGGAAGGAGAAAAGTGAAATTATTTACATTTAAGTAATTTACATTTATAAATTATTTACCTCATTATTTTAAAGGAAAACTTTCAGCGCTCATTTTTTTTTTTTTGCACTTAGCTTTCACCTTTACGTTTGCGAAACTTTATGGAAAATATATTATAAAGAAATTAAAATAAGACTGTTAAGAGTGAGATTAAATTTCATATTTCATGAGAAAGGTATCTAATTAATTTGTAGGTACCTTTCTTATGAAATTTTATCAGAAGTGTACATAAAATACTATAATTCCATGTACATTTATTACATTTTACTGTGTTATTTGTATTTCCATTCATTTTAATATTAATTTTGATATTTCATTTATTGGAAAATGTCATAACTGAGATTAATATAAAAATAAGATTATATGCATTTAATAAGATGATACTGATACTTGTAGGTACCCTTCTCAGTTGAAATTGAAAAATCAAATTAAATTCTCCACACGTGTTTCGCAAAAATAAATCTAAAGGACATTTACGAAATCGAATGCGGCTTTTAACTAATTTTATAATATTTTAACAATTTAAATGTAAAAATCTATTATAATTAAAGAAATAAGAAATAATTGTATAAAAAATTCAGTATTTAAGTTAAATACTAGACAGAAAATCAATCCACGTGACGTTTTCTTTATTGCACGCATGATACTTCCGGTCTTCCGTAGATTTGATTTACAGTCTTATTATTGACACAAATTATATATTTTTTTTTATATACTGTTGTTCGTTAGTTTGTAAAAAGCTTTGTAAATTATAACCTGTAAATATATATCTACTTAATAACAACATTCGTTAAATTTTACAAATATTTCCCTTATTTTAGAAGAATTAAGAACATTTAATGTAAAAATAATAAAATATTTCAGAAATAACAAATAATTGTATTAAAAATTCATTTTCCATCGAGATATTTTTTTGCTTTCAGACAATATTGTCCATGTTCATTGCAATAAAAGCAATTAAAAGCTTTTGAAATTAAATAATATTTTTGTTTTATTGAATATGGTATGTTACAATTCAGAGACGACTTTAAGGTAGAGGTGGTTCAACTAAAAATAAAAACAAAAACATGATTTTTTTTTTCCTCAAAGCCTTGTCCTTTTAACTAATATAATCACTAATCTTCACAAAATTGTAATTATAGAGTTTTCGTATAATTAGTTAGGAGGAGGGGGCGTAATATATATGAAAAAAATATTCTGCCATGACTTTAATAAAAAAAAACATTTATAATAAGTTCCATCATTTGTAAATAGTTTCTGAAAGTTTCATTAAAATCCGACAATTATTTTTATTTTTGCAAGATTTTTCAAATGAATGTGCATCATACAGAAAAAACGTGCTAAAATTTTATGTTATTTTACTAGTTCCGGTGATACAAAGAGAAACAAGGTTTTTTTTAATCAAAATTTAGAATGTTCGAAAAAGAAGGAAAAATTAAAAAAAAAAAAAATAGTTAAAATAAATGTTGATCTTTCCTCTCAATAATAACATAAGCATTTAGATGCTAAAATTTTGTTTTCGTTAAGTTTGGTGTCTTTTTCATGAAGGTATCTATACGTGTGTGTGTTATTCAAGTTTGCTTTGAGACCAACAAATATTTGTTTATACACACACACACACATATATATATATATATATATATATATATATATATATCGTTGTGAGTTTAAGTAGGGGAAATTAAACAGCGCTTGTCACAGATTTACATCGAAAAGTTTAATGATACAGACACGTTTACTTTTCATTATACACATACATATATATATGTGTGTGTGTGTGTGTGTGTGAGTGTATAACGATGTCAGTACATCGGTAGCAACAATTTTCCCAAACAATTTATTATTAAATCCAAACGACACAGATCACTGTTAAAGCGTTTATTATACTTTTGAAAGTTCCAAATAAGTTGTTGTACTGCCAAATCAAATTATAATCAGATTAGTGTCCTGTTCCTGTTTAGATTTTTTTTTCTGTTAGAATAATTTCAGCCGTCTAAGTCGTTATGAAAAATATGGCGCCACTAATACACGCATGTTTGTATTTGAAATCTAACGTCCCCCCAAAAATACCAGGACATAGCCAACAATCTTTATACCATACTGGAAACATTCAGTACTTGATTTTATTTATCTAACCTCCCCATCACGGCAGGATATGGCATAACCTATTTTTTGTGTGGGAGAACTCATACGCGTATATATGGCCCAGGTAAAAAATTGTCCGCTCTCCGTGGACACTGTTAAGCAGACGTTAATATTACACCGACACTACCTCTCTTAGTGCAATGAAGAAGGTGTTGCTGCAGGATAGGAATTCCTGGGACCATCTAAAATTGACAAATACAAATTAGATTACAATGCAATTGTCAAACAAGGATTTTTATCTTTTTTTTTTTTTGTTATAGCAATCTGTCTTACATTATTTTCTCAGAACGTTTGTAAGTCTATATGTAAATTATGCCACAGTTTAATGTTATGCCTCCAAAAATTTAGATCATCTCAGCCGATGCCTCATCTGGCGTAACAGATCACTTGGTTGAAAAATGGACTGTAACATCCAGAATCAAGAGAGTAGAAATTCGTCATCACCTAGCTGACCCTGAATTTTCTAACAGATAGACAGTCGTACACTTAAAGAGGTAGATTGCTTTGAATACCTAGTGGAATTCAAGTTTTCCCAGAGCTCAAGTAGAACTCGTTTATTTATCCTTTTGCAAATTAATTGAAACAACCACTTTACTTTCCTTTCTTTCCCCATACGGTCAGTTTTAGACCCACTGGAATGACAAGGTGTAAGCGATTCTATTTTTCCAAAGATTAGGGTCACTTGCAACGGTGTGCAGTAATATGAATCTGTATTCGGGGTGTATGATGAAATTTGTTTGGCCTTGAAAAATATTGCGTCATCCGTGATTGCATCAGATTTTTATCACGCCCAGACACTACTGCCTCGATTACTTGTCCTATGACCATTGTCTGCAATGAGTATTACTCTAAAGAAGCTTACGAAAATTTGTAACACTGCAGGAACCCACTGGCAAGCCTTACCAGTGAGCAAATCAAAGTACTATAGACTAGCCCGGAAACTATCCTGATTTAAGTTCAATCGAGAATCTGTGGTCAATCTGCAAGCAACGACTTCGTGGAATGGACATACGAAGTACTAACATGTGCACTGGGTCATGTTTTATTGGAAACATATGAAAAAACGTAAATAATAACCGAATTATTCGTTTTGTTTCAATTAATTTGCACAAGGGTGTATGAGCCATCGCTATAGACGTTGGAAAAATAGTCGCACCCTTATATAATTCCAGAAAGTATCGGACTACTCCTTACTTGCTTTATCTTTACATGTGTCAGTTTATATAAGAAAACGTAGTATGTCTACTGTATCTGGACTGGAGGTGTTCAATACTATATTCCCAGCCTCGCCAGAGTTCAAAAGCGTCTACGCAACCTTGTAGGTTATAGATTATTTTTGATGTCACAACCCCTTCCCCACAGATGCATGCTCCCAGGTCTAATGCTACTATCTCGCTGTTTCCATGTAAAATATTCTGACGATCTACATTCGTTCAGCTGTACTCCATTTTGGTTTCTTATCTTGCTAATGTAAAGAGATAAAAAGGTAAGAGGAGTCAGGTTTTAAGATCGCGAGATCGATAAAGAGATTTCCTTAGCAACACTGGCTTTTACATTTGGAAAACGTAGATGGTTTGTTTTTATAAATATATGTCACTTTCTTTATTTTCCATATTTTCTATTCTGATTTCTTGTCTATTATATTGACCCCATTCCAAATAAAATCTCCCTGATCATAACAAGCTTCTTTTTTTTTTCTTTTTTTCTTTTTTTTGTCTTGTCTGATTTGGGTGTTTTGCCAGTGAATACGATTTTTTCCCCCGTGTTCTTCAATTTTCATTTATAATGGTTGGTTTCTCCGTTTTATCCAAAGACTATACTTTGCTTCGCAAAACGATAAAACAGGGGCACTTTTTATTTAATATGATACCTAGGATCCTTGATTAAAGTTCTGAAAAACAAAAAACAACAACAGAAAACAACCCAAAGCTTTCCCTTTCAGAAAAAACATAAACAAAGGAAAATCTTGGCAGGAGTGACGTTTTCAATTTGACAGAAAATGATTTCTTTTATTTTAAATTTTTGGTTTAGTCAAAGATGAATAAATAAAAATGAACAGATCCGTTTTATATAGCGACGGTATCCTTTACGAAAATTCAATGTAGATATATATAAAAAAAAATGTTCAAATATTGAAACTGAACAAAAAAATTCTTTGTAAATCCTGTCTATTTATTAATTTTCTTTATCCTCGGTTTTTTCCCCGCGATTTCTTACTTCAGTCTTTCTTATCTTCGTTATCTCTATGACTTTCTTCATAGTTCTTTTTTTTTCTTTTTTTTCTTTTTTTTTTTTTTTGTGAATTCTATTTTTTTTACCTGCTTTCCCCCCCCCCTTCGTTACTGTTTCTATTTTTTCCACAAACGTCCATATAGCGGTGGAATATGTGAAAACAAAATCATATCTCCAAGTACGTTGGGAAGTAGAAGTCTAACGATCTTGCCATTTATTGATTATAATGTCAGAAAATCACAGCTTCTTACAACAAATCGAATAAAACCAACGACAAAAAAAAATGTAAACAAACAAACAAAATGTTCATGTGAAGGTGAAGACGAACCTGTTTCTATTTCGTTCTGTGTCTTGACGTTTTAGTTCCAATTTAAATAAATTAATTATTATTCCTTGGGGTTTTGCTTTTCGACATCCTAAAAGGAAATACCCCCAATTTAATCTCTGATTTTGTTTCATTTGTTTACTTAACCGACACCAAAAAACAAACAAACAAGAATCAACAAAGAACAAACATATGGGTGTGTTTTATAACTCCCGTTTGTTCCAACATTCGGTAGCTTGAGGAGTAATTACGAAATATTTAATATAAATAGATTTAACCTTTTTACTGTTCTTTCTCCTACTAGTAAAACCTATTTTCAGACGTATTTTTGTTATACCAGACAAGCATCAATTTAGATGAATTTTGTCGATAAGAGACTAAAAACCTAAAAGGTAAAATATACTTCAGTCATTATCCGTATATATTTCTGAGATGAGGTATTACTTACATTATTCGGACTATTTTCCTCATCTTTGAGACATATTTATCCCAACGTTTCGGCCGTTGTACGCTCCGGCCTTCTTCAGGTTGTTGGAATTTTATTAAAATAAGATGTAAGACTTGGTAATTTATATAGATTTTCGTCAAAATTTTAACATTTTCACTAATTTTACTTAACCCAATTTTTGCTATGCCAACATATTTTCCTCGGCAAAATAACGTCATAAATTTGGCTAGTTATATGAAAAATATCGTTGTCGTTTCCATGTATTCAGTGACTAAAGAATTTATATTTTAGTTTCCATAGGTCGTTTTGTGAGATTGTATATCGTTTCTTCATACATAATACCTCACTTAATATACACGTTAGCGTACATCGTTGTATAGAGAGTATAGTCTGACTACTTAAGATTACACTTAAGCAATACACGACTCATTTTGATGATCAGATAAGTGGCCATATTGTTTGTGAAAATGTTACCTTCACCTAGAATGATTGCTCTCTTTAGTTTGATGTTTAATTTGATTGATCAAAATTTCCGTGTTCAGGTCAAGTAATGTATTATTACGTGATGTTCTGTGTTACCCACGAAAAGAGACTGTTTAATCTCTCTCTCATAATACAAACATTACCAACATTTTTTTCCCATTCAGTGAAACGTTTGTTTACAATGAAAAATAACTTCTGGATGTCCATGTTTTCATTACGAAAAGGATCATCATATTAAATTACATGTACCGTCTTCTATGTGCTGTATTCCTTCATGACATGGGCGATCATGGCTCTCCACAATTTCTTATCCTTTGTAGCTCTGTAAGGTTAAACTATACACCATCCCACTTTCCGTTTATACAAACTCTTTAGGTAGGTAACTTGCTGCATTTCTCTGTCATTACGTTCTGTGAGTGTCAAATTCTCTAAGTTCTCTTCCCTCATTATCTGTTATTGAAAAATTTATTCTTTCTTATTGTAAGTATACGAACCCTTTTTGCTTAAAGCCTCCTTGTTACTCAAATTTTCTATCTATGGTATTCTCAGCATCCTTCAGTAGAACCAATATATATATATATGAGAGAGAGAGAGAGAGAGTCGACACCAAGATACATCCACGCATCGCCATCTTCTCCCCTTAATACCTTTCTCCCCACACCTGGTGGCAGAGATGGCTTTGAAGGTCCAGTCACAGAGGAGTGTGCCTGTTGGACGCGGCTGGCTGAGTCGAGCCCCCCTCTATAACATTTGGTTCAGTAGTGAATTTCTTCCTTTATATTTTTAATATTGGTAGAAACAAAATAACATACACACGTGTGTGTGTGTGTGTGTGTGCGCGCGTTATTGTTATTAGTACGTTAATGCAGCTTTAAAATTTTATTAGCGAAGGGATTTCGCCATTTTATATCATTAACTTAATTTACTTTTTGTATGAATGATACATTGTAATATAAATTGAACTGCACCGCATATTTGATTTAAAAGATCTGATCCCGACGTGAACATTTTCGGGATAACAACTATCGCATTACTCTACTCATTGAACTATTTAGTTCATACCACATTGACTGATAAACTAATACAACAAAAAAAAAAAATCTCTAAATCGCATATTAGTAAAAAACGCACTCACTTAAATTTTCAAAAAAATTCAACCTTTGCGTTGCGACTGCACGCTCCAAAAGCTTGTATCCGTTATCAATAACATATTTTTAAAAAAAAATGCATATTTCGATTCGCATTATATTTTTCGTCTCTGCTGCTTCCTGAATTTTACCAAAAAACAAAATAATTTCCATGCCTAAAGATGTCTTGAATGTACAGTTTAAAGTACCTGAGCATTTAAGAAAGACCTTATACAACTTATAATTTTAAAAACAAGGATCATAACATTCATCGAGTGATTTGTAGGTTAATACATCTTTAAAATTTTGTTAGCGAAGGGATTTCGCCATTTTATATCATTAACTTCAATAATTTACTTTTTGTATGAATGATTCATCGTATAATATATATATATTCTACTTAATTATCTCCTACCATATAGGAGGATTGATATTACATATGAGTATTAGTTTCTTTAGCTTCCAACGAAATTTTCCTGTTTCTTAATACTTTGTTTAGCTTTATCATTGCATCTTTCATTGTTCCGATGCGCTCTTTTTCCAGCTTTTAAAACATTTCCCAAGATCTTTAAATACCGTTTTAAATTTAAAATATTATATTTGATGTTTGTCACTCTCTGTATACCACGTGTTTCGCTAGAATATACAAAAATATAGACATTTTGTTATCATGTTCAAAACTATCGTCTGCAAATGTTTCCTGGCGCTAAATGAGATAATATAGCGAAAACTTTGTGTCCTTCGCTAAAAACAATCTCATCCATGCTTGTTAAGATGTTGCATCGCTGGAAATTTTATATTATATTAATTTTCACATCACCTTTTTTAACATTGAGATACTTATCTACTTGAAAGTATGGGATTCATTAAAATAGAGATAATGTGTAAATTCATTTGACTGCCGTCAATAAGCATGAAAAAATATCTGTGTATTGTTAATGCAAAATGACTGATAAAACGTATTCTATCTCCCCTCAATAATCTCGTGACAATATTGCTTTCTGGGTC
>OZ010572.1:123560024-123622524 GCA_963932145.1 Acanthosepion lycidas
AGGGAAACTCGAAATATTAGAATGGAGGATGAATGGAGCATATAATAGGGATACTTTGGAGATAAATTTGCATTAGAGTGCACATTCGCTGAGGTTGAAAGACGGTTGGAATTTTCAAAAAGACAACGATACTTAACATATTGCAAAGCTGACAAAATAGTGGCTAAGTTCAAATATAATCGGCGTTCTAAAATAGTCAAGTGAATCTCCAGCTCTCAATCCGAGTGAAAGTTCATGAAGAGAGTTTAAACTTGGAATTCAAAGGAACTCGCAAACCGGCATGAACTTAAGGAATTTTGTCGTGAAGAATGGAAAAATATTATCTAAGAAATGTGCAAAAAATTCCAAGGTGACTACTCTAAAAGTATACATGCTGTAATTAGCAATAACGGTTAGCTACGAAATATCAATAGATGATTTAATAAATGTATTGTGAACTGTTGCGTTATTAAATATTGTTCTCTTCATGGGATATTTTATTATATTCTCAAATCTGATTTTTTTGTCTAAATACATGTATCATTAACAGTAAAAGTTTTATTAATCTGTGTTAGAAATACCTCAAACATTTTTGTAATGTGTTGTAAATTTTAGCGTTGCACTGTATTTCTGTATACGGTTTATATTAAATTCCCATCTTCTTAGAACTTTTGCACATTCA
This sequence comes from Acanthosepion lycidas, assembly GCA_963932145.1. Classification (NCBI taxonomy): domain Eukaryota; kingdom Metazoa; phylum Mollusca; class Cephalopoda; order Sepiida; family Sepiidae; genus Acanthosepion; species Acanthosepion lycidas. The sequence continues at coordinate 123,560,686 of OZ010572.1, forward strand.
TTAGCATTTTATCCGTCAGCATTCGCCTTCAAAGGTCCCTATCTCTAACAGAATCTACAGAGACTTTGAAAATTGAATCCCAATCAAAAAATAAATCTTTCAACTGAAAGAATGTCCAGTGAAGGATTTTGAGTGTCTTGCCTTCGGATTTGGTGAGATTTTCGCAGAATCCTCGTTCGAATTTGTTAACCAATCGTAAATATCCTTACGCTGTTCTTATACGGTGTTACACAACCTCCCAGAATTAAAACGAGCAAGTAGCATGAAAACTATTGACCAACTCGGCATTGTCTATGAGTGGATTTTTTTTTTGTACGGTGCAATCGCAGACTGTTCAGCATTTCCGATACTGTTGCATCTAGGGTTCGTTATTTCGCCATATCAACCTTGACTAATTCTCTGATAAAGTGAGGGATGAGTACTAAATTTCTGATTCAGTTCCTTTGGGTTTTTTTTATTTTTATTTATGCTTTTATAGTATGACTTTTATTTTTTTCAAGTGAATCAAGTAACCATCATGGGCATTTTTTGTTAAGATACACAGTACAGATTTGATTATCCCGATACCTTGGTGTAGGGGTTTAAAAAACGGCAGTGGGAAGTAACTGAAGCCGTGATGCCAGGTCAGGACGAAAATCATTGCCGATTCTTCTTTGGATTTTATCAAGAATTTCTAAATATATATCAGAGGCAGCAGAAACCTGATGTGGCTACAATATTCAAAACATGGACGAATGGTAGATTTATAAATATGTAAAATAATTTCTGGAGAGAAAGATTGTCTAGCACGACTCGGTAAACAAAAATTTTAACAGACGACCGAGTTATGGATTCAATACCATCTTTCTACTTCGTCAGACCGAGGTGGCGCACAACGAATTTCAAATTCAAGAACACGAAGTTAAAAAAAAAAATGAGAGAAAATGTAAAACCACGGAAGGAACTGTCTGATCAATCAGGTAATGTTAACGTCAATATTTAATGGACATACTGATTATTGAGTTAATACCGATGAATATACAGCATGAATACCCGGTTAAATCCCCTCATCAAACATATTGACAATAATTTGTTTTATGAGATGTCAGGTTGTGAGCAAAGAGTGACATAAATTTTAATAAAGAAATAAAAAAAAATATAGAGGCCAAAAAATATATATTTGATTAACGCGTCCGTCTATATTTCTAAAACGAGTTATTATAATTATTTACATTGTTCGGAATACTGGCTTAGTCTTTGTTGTCATATTCACGACGTTTCGGCAGTTGTAATCTCCGGCCTTCTTCAGGTTATTGGAATTTAGAACTGATCACTTTATTTCGTCAAACCGGGACAAATTGTTATAGTTTCATGTGCCTCTTCTGATTAATTCAGTTTGAGTAATTTCCATTTTAACTCAATTCTACAAGTTTTTGTTGACCCAAAGACTTGTGGCGTCAATTCCTAAGCCACAGTGGAGGAGGTGAACAAGGGTTCGGTTGGAAATTTCAATCACTTGAAGACGGCAGAGGCATACAATGACCAAAATGGCGTGAATATGACAACAAAGACGACGACAAAAGTCCGAACAATGTAAATACTGTAAATTGATTAACACAATATCCAGTATTATTTTGCCTAATAATAGGTGTTTCTTGCCGTACTATAAGCTTCATCAATGTTGTGGCACCATTTAACGAGGCAGGAAAAGAAAGAAAAGAAGAAAAAGAGAGGCTAAGAACCGAATCGTGAGTGTTAAGCAAAAACACACACACAGCTAAGAGACAATGGATAAAAGGATATTTTGATAAGTAACAAATGGCGAAAGAGTGTCATTACAATGACTACAATTCTTGGAGGAATATCATGTCTTCATTCTAAATTCTGCAATTCCAGATTGTCTTGAACAAGGTTTTAGAATATTTTTCTGCGTTTATATTGATACTATTATACATCATGAAGTGGTCCATGATTTTAATGCGTATAAGAATAACTCAAAACACTACTTTTCTCAGTCATATTGTTTGCCGATTTCGATAAAAGACCGAATTTCTCCAGCCATCACGTCCATTCTTCGGTCGGAATTACATTTGAGAAATCAGTTTTCAAATACGTCGCTCAACTTGCGACGTGCGAATGCTTTAATGGATGCCGACTGGGAGTGAAAAATCAGAAAGCTGAGTATGAAATCAGGTCGGGTTCGTTACATTCACTTAAAGGCAAATACCAGAGGGAAAGGTGTGAATCCATTTCTTCCTCCACAGCTATGGGTTAAATGGTAGTATTTGTATCTGAAAGAATTATTACTCAAATTGTTAATGCAATATTCAGTCGCAAAAGGACACTTTATTTTAAGAATTCAAAAACTCTGTCTTGGGTATGACGATAAACTACAGCCAGTAGCAAGGTCTCCGATCCGGAAATTTGGAACCACCTAATTGCTGTGGTTCCTAGGTCCGTCTTGACCTGGGGTGGTAGTACCTGTTTTGGTCGCAGCTATGGGCAAATATTTAACCACCAACTGACGTCAGAACCCTGTGAATGTATAAAAATAGATTTTTACAGTAAAAATACTTTTTTGAAAAAAAATTTCCAGTAGATTTGATTCTCGATAAAAACCCTATTTATAAAAATACGCCAATGGAACTGATCTCTACAACGAATACATATTCTATTCATACGAACCTATACGAAAAATCTAGTCGGCATTAAATAACCCATTAAGATTGATATGCCGTAAAGCAAAATAAGCCAAAATTTATATAAAAAAAAGTTTCGAAAAGCCTTAAAAAAATTAAAATAAATGGCTGAAAGTTAGACGCGTGTCATTGAGATATTTCGTGATACTTTGCGTTATTTAATGTCTTTAGCCCGCGTTATTAATATTCTACATCTTTTCCCGCTTAATTTCGCGAGACACACTCCTTCCGGTCTTTTGAAAAAGGAATAAGGTTTATTCATTTTTCTTATTTCGTACTGGATTTCCGGTTTCTTCTAAATTCTACTTAAACTCTAAATTTCTAACGTCTTCGTATAACACCGTCTTTTTCCTTAGACGTTTCCTAGGTCCCGTTGGTCTAGTCTCATTTTTTTCTGTCGATGTGCAGCCGCTCAGTTCGAACCCCGTTTGGACCAATATCTCGTTCTTCGCACGGTTGTGGGATGTAGAGAGTTATACAGCTTCCAAACTGGTTTAGGGATTCCAGCAGAATAAGTCGTCGATTGTCCAGTTTTGGTTCTTCAAGTGTTGTGTTCATTAATGACGAAGAAAGTTGTCTTTCTTCTTTTAGTCAAAAACCAGTGATAAACCAATTTGTTGAGGACTGAGTTGACGGGAAATAAGATCAAACTCTCGCCGAAGAAATAATAATGCCGGTTTTGGTTAAATATAGATGATTTAATGAAGGTGAATAAAATAATTTACAATCGAATATATACTTGGCATCCATTATGACAAAAGATCAGAAGGCGGCGACTTGGAATCTCGTTTTATTTGTTCAGCAAGGTTCAATCAGAAATTCAAGTGCGGGTGTGCAACTACGTATGTGTCTGACGACGAGTCTGTCTCTATCTTACCGATCCGTCTCTCGCGTTCCAGTCTGTCTCTCTGGTTGTATCCTTAAAATCAAGCTAAATTTATGCAACTGTTTAGGCGTCAGAATAACTCAATTTTCCATTGATTAAAAGACCAAATCCTATATTTTACACCATTTTATTCAGAGCCACTGCTCCAAAACGAAAACCTATTTGACTGACATATGTGTCAGAAACGAGATAAAAAATTGAAAAAAAAAAATTTTCTGACCTGTCCAATTCGAGGTCATACCTGGCTTCTCTACAAATATTTCTGCATGGGAAAATTAGTAAGGACTGGGATAATGCATACCAATCCATTCTAAATCATCGCCTTGAAATTTTAATACTATATTTGCCAATACCACGTTAGCTTGTTGTATTTGCCAAAACTCTCAAATTTATATTATTACTGGATACTTTGTTCTTTTTTCCTTCTCTTTCACTTGCGTGTTAGTGGTAGTATCGCCTTGCTTCGAATTAATTGATTGATTAAATAAAAAAACAAAAAAACAAAACCAGCTTGATCAAATGTGTTCTTGAGGTTAATCGAATTTTCCAGCTTTTTACACTTGTAAGTTCTCACAAATCTTTTCTGTGACATTTATTCATAAAGCCGCGATGTTTTATTTTTTTTCTCATCTCGCGAATATACTGAGTTTTTTTTTTCTTTCTGGGATATCAGTTCGACTCTTTTACGATTTCCAAATTCTTATTCCAATCAATAAAAAAAAAATTGCAATAGCATTTATTTCTTTGCCTATTATCACGTAAAGCATTCTTCATATTTCCGAAATGTCAAATACGTATGGATAACTATACTAATTCCTTTATTATGGCTTTAAAAATGGATGTTTTAAAAGGAAATATCCATACAATATATATTAATATATTATAATACATACTAATATTGTAAAATAAAGAGTCGGGGAGAGGTGGGTTAAGAAAATACTTCCTCGCTCTTCAGAGCTTAAGCGAAGAAAAAAAAATTAAAAAATGAGGAAGAAAATATATCGCCAGTGTATCAACAATATAGACTGCTTTATGTCCTAGCTACCATGACGACCGCTTACAGAGGGAAGGTGGCTTGAACTTAAGATACTATTTCTCGGACACTATAAATGTTAATTCAAAAAAGCTCAGCGAGTTATATATATATATATATATATATATATACTTGTGTCAGCCCAATATCAATGACAAAGTGGGAAAACCCGTTTCCTCCTTTATTATTTCATCTGAGCCAAGTAAGATTTACGTTAATGCGATTGTCCGTACATATGAAAGAAAGAGGAGGCTGAAATTTCATTTTTTGTTTTTAAATATGTTTGTCTATATAGTCTGACGATTCTAGCAAGAAACGTGAAACGTTTTAAGAACATGTACAAAAATTTAATGCGGATAATCTAGTGATTAAAGGACTTACTATACGTTTTAAAGTAGGATTTAAAAAAAAATAAAATTAAGGTCGTATTCATTATGAGGAGCAACTAATGCATTGGGTCTCTTACCCATCATTGCCTTGATAAAGTCCTTCAGACTACGAAAGTACTCGGCTAAGATAAGTTTTCTTTTGTCATTATTCAAACATAAATATATATATATATACACACACACACGCACATATATATATATATATATATATATATAAACCTAGTGAGCCAGACAAACCTACCCAGGTTTCACCTAAGCGGATCTAGGTCTGCTCTACGGTTGTATTGAGCTCTTTTAGTTAGTTGTTTACTCGTACCGGGTTTTTTTCTTTCGGCTTTAAACCTGTATCTGTGCGATTTTTTTTCGACAGACATTCATGTTTCTAGCTCTTTCTTTTTTTAAAACTTTTTTTCTTTCGTGATTGATCTGATTATTGGCAAATCAATAATTCGAAGGTTTTTTGAAACGAGTATAGTTACGAAAATCTCTCTCTCTCTCTCTCTCTATATATATATATATATATATATATATATACTTTCTGTAGTTCAGTGCTAGCAGCAAGCAGAAATATTTTCCTCCCGATGATGGCCATTTCGGCCGAAACTATTCGAGGAATCTAAATGGAATAATAATAATAAAAAAACGAAAGAATATTAATCTACAACCCAGTGTGTCTGAAGATTTTAATTTTTTTTATTGTTCAAAAAAAATATATATATATATATATATATATAACCAGCGTATCGCTCTTCGTCAGAATTGGGCACCGTGTCTGCTTGTCTAGTGTCTATATAATTTACGTGTATAATACGTTAAATATTCCATTTCTCTTCGGTGCGCCGATAGCTTAAACGAAGAATCTCTCATTAATGCCAAATCGGTCGAATTTCGATAGGGATTTGAAGCAATCGGGTGTCTAGCAATACTGATGAACTGTGACACAGCAAAACAGTCTATGGATGATTATATATATATATATATATATATATATAGAGAGAGAGAGAGATAGATAGAGAGCGCTAGTAAATGGTTGCTTTCTCGTTTCTGGGCTTGTCCATCTGCTACAGTGTTTAGATGATCCCTGATGCAGCAGGCTGCAAAACTGTCGGCAGCTTCCAAACAGTTCCATCCATATTAATACCATCTGACTGGAGTCAGCGTGTGGTAGGATTTAGTCATTTCACAATAGTACCGCTGATTGGGACCCTCCAGGTTGATATTATCAAGGAACGAATTCTCGACTACAAGAACTGTCGAAATGTCTGTGATAAAAATATACTTCTAAGGTGTGCTATATTTATGGGTTTTATTTGATCAATGCATGGATTAGACCGTATGTAAATATAATAAACAGCTCTTGAATTGCATAATAAAATCAATCGTCATCAAACAATTTATTGAAATTGTTTCTTTTAAAAATTAATATTAAAACTATCTAACGTAGTGTATTTAGCATATAAAGCATGGGAACTTCGGCGTGGTGTTATGGTTAGCAGGCTTGTCTTACTAGATCCATTACGACTGAAAAGTGAGTTCGATCCTCACTGGGTGCCCCCTACTTTCGGCCTTGTGCCACATCTAATCTACTCTTAGAAAATCATTTGGGCACCTCGAGGTGGTGTAATGGTTTGCAAGCTTGTCTTGCTAGAACAATTACGACTGAGTAGTGAGTTCGATCCTCAGTGGGTGCACCATACTTTCGGCCTCGTGCCATATCTGAGCTACGCTTAGAAAACCACTATATTGGGCACCCCGGCGTGGTGTAATCGTTAGCAAACTTGTCTTGCTAAATAAATCACGACTGAGTAGTGAGTTCGATCCACACTGGGTGTCCCTTACTTTCGGCCTTGTGCCACATCTAAGCCGGGCTTAGAAAATCACTTTAAAGCATAGTTCTTATAAATTTACCAGCTTCTGTAGTTTAATAGCGAATTTATTGGGAAAATATTGACATGCGACATGAAATTTGACATTTTTATTATTACCTTCTTTATGAAATACTTGCTCGTTTCTTTTCCAAATGTCTTTTCTGTCCATAATTTGTCATGTTCTGTTTACTGTTATTTTGTTTTCTGTATCATAGATATTCTCATATTTTCCCGTCTGTAATTTCCCTGACATAATCGTTGGATTGTTTTGTAAGAATAATTTGCTTTTCTAGATAACCTTTAGAAATTTATTGTTTCATCTCTTGTCAAAAGATTTCCGTTCTAAATCCAGTCTCCTGGAATCTGTGCAACATTTTCTCAGCGAAAAAAAACGAACAAAAAAAAAAAGCAGAGAAATCTGTGAATATCGCAACCGAGGTATTCAACATCTCAATTTTTTAATCCACACTTGCTCATTTAAATTGAGAAATTAAGAATGTCTTCCAATAACTGCTTGTTTAGACATTAATACAAAAAATTATGACATCAAGTCAAACAAAATTGGACACCAAAATGTCTTCTTTTTTTGTTTATTTTTATTTTATTTTTTATTTTTTTCGGGGTATTGAATGTTACGAGAATTTTTTTTCCTCCCCAATGGGCTGTTAGAATTAGGTCAGAGGAGAGACAGATGGCAGATACTTGTCATGTTGATCTTTGGGGATGCACTGTAGTGCCATCTTTTTTTTTTTTCTTTTTTTAATCGGTTTCACCCCAAGAAAGGCAGTAAGGCCACTAAGACAAAAGGGGGTTACTGGCCGTGGAAGAATTAGTAAAAAGAAGCATTACTAATGAGCGGTAACAGAAACGAGTAATCAGGAGGATAGCGATTGACATTGCATTTACATTCTAGCAAATTAAACTTGTCTGTAAAGCTTGGAGCTGGGTGCGAATTCTACAAGAGAGAAAAGAAATGTTACCATAGAATTTGCAGTTATATCGAACCAACTCAGCTTCAAATTGATGCAATCTCATTGCCAGTCTAATACTGCGCTTAAATACTTAAAAAAAGTGTAGATACCATAATAAAGATCTCATCCAAACAATTACCATGAAAGTATTTATAGAAAAGACACAGAGAGGCAACCTTACGCCGGTTGAAAAGGGCTTTTGATAAGACAATTCTGAAGAACATTCAATTATCTTAGAAAAAAAAAATTCCCTAAATGAGTCCTTGTACCAGACTGTATCACGGTTTTTAGCTAGAGATAGGCATTTAGTTAAATGTATTCAGTTATTTGCATTAAAATATCACCTGAAGTAAAGCACTTAGTGATGTTGACTGGAATAATGCACTCTTCCTCGATTGGTAATTCCTAAGCCATAGAAAGAAAAGAAATGATCGCTATACTTTCATTGTGAGGCAATTTTAAGAGAAATATGCAAAAATAAAATATTGATTGCCACAGCGTAATGTATACAAGCGGCAGTGCAAACCAATCTACACGATAGGCAGGGGGCACTGGAAGCACAGTTTAAGATGCCCTCCCCAGGCCTCCTTGCCGCAGGAACAGCTGGATGTTCACTATCAGAGAAATAAATAAAATAAAGAAAGAAATTGGTATTTTAAAATTGTCATTTTATTATTCTCGGTTCATCTCATGAATTTCATATGCAAGTTGCGTAACTTATTTGCCACGTAAGTGAATTCGGCGAGCCGGGTTCAAATTCCGGTTTAGTCTGTTTCGTTCACTTTCGCTCTAATATCTTTGGGGAAGGCGTTGACCCATCTCTTTTGGTGTTAAGTACTAAAGCGATAATGCCACTAAAACGCAAAGGCTTCGTAGGAGAGAAAAAATAATGAGAGGATTTTAGTGTGGGGAGAAAGGACAAAAAAAAAAAGAACAGGTTTCAGGAGGATAGAAGATGGCGGATAATGTTGCGTTTAAATTTTTAAAGTTTAAGATAGGAACCAGGAGGGAGTAATTGTAATCCACAACAAATATATTTTATCACATGTAGCTATTTTTCAAGCATAACTTAGGTGTGGCATAAGGCCGAAAGTATGGGGCACCCAGCGAAGATCAAACTCACTACTCATTCGTAATTGTGCCAGCTAGACAAGCTTGCTAACCATTACACCGCCTCGGGGTACCCAAATGATTTTTTGAGCCCAGCTTAGATGTAAAACAAGGCCGAAAGTATGAGGTACCCAGTGAGGATCGAACTCACTACTCATTCGTAATTGTGCCAGCGAGACAAGCTTGCTAACCATTACATCACCTCGGGGTACCCAAATGATTTTTTGAGCCCAGCTTAGATGTAAAACAAGGCCGAAAGTATGAGGTACCCAGTGAGGATCGAACTCACTACTCATTCGTAATTGTGCCAGCGAGACAAGCTTGCTAACCATTACATCACCTCGGGGTACCCAAATGATTTTTTGAGCCCAGCTTAGATGTAAAACAAGGCCGAAAGTATGAGGTACCCAGTGAGGATCGAACTCACTACTCATTCGTAATTGTGCCAGCGAGACAAGCTTGCTAACCATTACATCACCTCGGGGTACCCAAATGATTTTTTGAGCCCAGCTTAGATGTAAAACAAGGCCGAAAGTATGAGGTACCCAGTGAGGATCGAACTCACTACTCATTCGTAATTGTGCCAGCGAGACAAGCTTGCTAACCATTACATCACCTCGGGGTACCCAAATGATTTTTTGAGCCCAGCTTAGATGTAAAACAAGGCCGAAAGTATGAGGTACCCAGTGAGGATCGAACTCACTACTCATTCGTAATTGTGCCAGCGAGACAAGCTTGCTAACCATTACATCACCTCGGGGTACCCAAATGATTTTTTGAGCCCAGCTTAGATGTAAAACAAGGCCGAAAGTATGAGGTACCCAGTGAGGATCGAACTCACTACTCATTCGTAATTGTGCCAGCGAGACAAGCTTGCTAACGTGGTGCCAATATTTTATCACATGTTATATAGTAACAAATTTGTGTTGAAATTTATGATAATTTATTTGATTCATTCTGATCAAGTACTGAAAAACGTCTACTTTATTGTGATGGTTAGTGGCAAACGTGAGGGGAGATGGGATGTGCTAATTTTATTACACTACAGTTTATTTTTTTTTTACTTTTTAGTTATTAATCTAATCAATTTACCCCCAGACAAGGCGATAAAGCCACTAAATCGCAAGAGGTTACTGAATATGAAAGAAAATGAGAAAACGTTAGTGATTGAGGAAAGGAAATAAAAGAAGGTTTGGGAAAACGGAAAATGACGAATTGACGTTGCATTTAAATTTTCGAATAACTCTGAATAACAGGGTAAACAAGAAACTGAAAAAGAGTTACAGAGGCGAGAATTTCGAGAAAAGAAATCGTTAAAACAGAATAACCGATCTAGATTTGCTTCCGATTCAACTGAGGATATGAAGCTTCACTGCGGAGAACTGGTTAGCAAGCGTGTCTCACAAATACATTTGTTTCACACGCGTCACATAGGGAGAGAGAAAGCTGTAAATTTATACAGAGGCGATTCCCGTAGTAATAACGACCCTCACTGAGTAGCAGTACCACACACACACACACACATACACATATATATATATATATATATATATATATATATATATATATATATATATATATAATACTATTCTTCATATAACCGCAAATTCATGTCATAAGGTGAATATTCAGTTTTTTTTTTTTTGTTTTTTTTTAAATTCTTTCCTTTAAGACAAATACAGTCCACCATTCGCCGACCCCTCTCTCGTGCCTTTCGACTGACTGAAAAATTAAAATAGATAAATTCTGTATGAGTTTTTCGACTTTTTTTTATTAGCTTTCACAGTTAAATTTCTATTTCTGATATGAACTCGGCCGACGCCGGTGTTGATAAGACAGACGACCGGGTAGCCTCGTCTGCCTGAAATCGGCATTCAGGTAATTTACGATTTTATTGTTTATTAATTATTTAACTGTAATAATATACAGGGACCTATTTTCTGGATCAGTTTTAATATTTTATATTACTAGGATCAACTTAGATTATATACCATCGGATTTGCTTCATTTACACTAGTGTAACCCGGATATAAGAGAAATTTTCTCTGGTCCCAAATTAGAGCCTGTGTTAATGTAAACAAATTAGACAAAACCCGAATATAAGAGAAACCCGGATATAAAAGACTTCTTACCCAGTCCCGACAACTCTTATATCCGGGTTACACTGTATATATATATATATATATATATATATAATTTCTTAAAACCTTCCCCCTATCGGGCGACATTTAAACTACTTCTTGTGAAGGACTCTTGATTTGGCCTTCGGCTTGTTCAGGAGTTTGAGAGAGTAGCCTAAATCTTAGCATTTTCTCAGTATTCGAAGCAGTTCTGGCTGCCGTTAAATCTGGGTTTTCATTTGCTTTTCCTCGATGAAACCTTGGTTCTTTTGATTGCAATCTGGTCCTCTTTTGACTTTCTTTTTTGTGAGGCATACTGAAAACAACAGAAGAGGGGAACAGTCAGTAACATACAGTGTAACCCGGATGTAAGAGAGTTGTCGGGACCGGAGAAGTCTCTTATATCCGGGTTCTCTTATATCCGGGTTCGGTCTATTTTGTCTAGGTAAGCATGGCTCTAATTTGGAACCAGAGAAATTATCTCTTATATCCGGGTTACTCTTATATCCGGGTCACTTATATCTGGGTTACACTGTATAACAAGTAAAAAGCTGGATGGTAAATGGCTAAATGCTACTTGAATTATTTACATTTCTCGGGCTGTTATCCTCATTGCCATATTTACGTTTCGGCCATTGTACGCTCCGGCATTCTTCAGTTGATTGGAATTTTCGAAATCGAATCCTTCATTTCGTCTATCGGGGTAGATTGTTCTAGTTCCACGTGCCATGTCTCTTCCGGATGTTCCAGTTATTTCCTTTTAACTCATCTCTCCAAGTTATTTTAGTTCACCACTGCTGTCACTTGGTAATGAACTCACAACTCTTTGGGTCCAGTCACTGGATCACTAACGTCTTTATCCACTAGGTATATATATATATATATATATATATATATATAAAACTCTTCACTTTATTTTTAATGGATGGACATGTTTGGGTAGAGGTCCTGTTCTTTTTAAACAGTGTTAATTACGTCTACCAGCCTGCACATTAAAGAAACTTAGTAAATTAAATATGCTCTCCGGCAGGTTTCGAACCTGCGTCCCACTTTGTTAGGGGACCCATTGTCTGATCCGGCATGAGGCATCTGACAATGGAAGACACGGCCGGTAGACATAATTCCTACTGTATAAAAAATATTATGGTGTCCCTTGAAATATGTATATCCATAATGTTTAGAGTAATGGCAAATTGGATTAAAAAGAAAGCAATATATTATGTCCAAAGAAATATGTGTGTGTGTCAAAATTAAGTATTAATGAAATATATCTGCAATGTCAATATAAAAAATATAAGAGCAAAAGACCTTTTCTGTTAAGGCGTTTCGTTCTTTAAGGGACTTTATCAAGGTAACATTCTCACTTGCCTTTATACGAATACTAGCTTAAAACCACACTATCGGACGGTAGTTAAAAAGCACCTGCGAAGGACTCTTGATTTGGCTTTCGGCTTGTTCAGGAGTTTGAGAGAGTAGCCTAAGTCTTTGCATATTCTCAGTATTGTAAGCACTTCTGGCTGCCGTTTAATCTGGGTTTTCATTTGCACGTGACTTTCTTTTCCACGCTGAAAGCTTGGCTCTTTTGATTGCAATCTGGTCCTCTTTTGACAAAGATTTATTTTTGCGAGTTATACTGGTGTCGTGTTCGATAGGCAAAAATAAGCTACAGAAGAACTCGAAATTGATCGCTGCATTTAATTTCTGCATTAATACTTAAGCATACCTTTTAAAAGTTCAACGATAATCCTTCTGCCGCCATTTAAAGAAAATATGATGTACATAGGTGCTTACTTTCCGTACAAACAATAATTTTCATTTCATCGGGGACTTTTGCTTGAGTTCGCAATTATTTTCAGTTATTCCCAAATTTATTCTAAAGTTATAAAAATTGTTTTCGTACAAAAATTTTTCGCAAACCATCACGTAAAAATATCGCCAAAAACAATCGCAGTAATGAAAACTTGGGAATCTAAAGTTTCAGTATTATCTCTCCTGATCAGACACGGAATGTTTTTAATTTGCTCACAGTGTCGCCCTGATTCCATAATGATCTGATATGCTGGGCTACGATAAAGTTGAAAAAGTGTCACACACTGACATTCGCATTTATTTATATCGATATAAAGTACAAAATTAACATAAATGTTTTATATGAACTCATAGTTTTATTTTATTTTGTTGTCCGAAGTTATCTAAACTGGATGCTTCACACGGCAGGTTTCTCTGGTATCCAACGTCTACAGAGGTCATTGCTCTCAGCTTATGGATGTAGCGGGGGAAAGACCATTAGAATAGATTAAATGAAACTATTACAATAGAAAAATTATGAGGCCAGGCTGGACGTTGCTTAACTTCGGTGATCTTATTTCAGTTTTTTAACATGGTATGGCTGCAAGTCATGTCACATATTCAGAGACACTTAAATATTGATCCCCTTCATGATGATACATCTTTTATCTTTCATTTCTTGCTAGCAGTTTCTTACATTCCCTATTCTTTTTCCTCCTCATAAAAAATGTATATCGAAAAATGTATTTATTTAAAAGATGCTTCCTTCTTCTTTATATGCAGTGTCCTCTCAGGATGTAGGTGATTATGGCTCTCCACAATTTCCTGTCCTTTGTAGCCTGTAATAATTTTTTTTTTAATTATCCTAAACCCTGTTCCGCCATCCATTTACTTAATCTCTCTATGTAGATTATACGATTTTCTCCGCTGTCCCTGTTGTCTTAAACCTGTCCTGCCCACGGACCCGAAATTTCCGATGCAATTGAGGCTAGGGAGCTTCACAGCGTTGAATTGCATAGCAAGCTTGTTCCACACTCGTGACATAGGGAGAGATTAAGCTACAAATTTATCTATAGGAACCTCTTGTATTAGGTTGGTGCAAAAATAATGACGTAATAATGTCGTTTTTTGACGTTAAAAAATACGTCAAAAAACGACATTATTACGTCATTATTTTTGCACCAACCTAATAGAAACATTTTCGGGCCTTATGCCATACTTGGAATTTAAAAAGTGAGTGGTGGCTTCCTTCAGCAGTGAGAAAAAGGGGAACGATAGGCAGACGATATGGAAAAGAAGCCTAAAGGTTGCACCAAAATCAATTATTATTATGATAATGATGACACTTCACAACTTACTTTTTATTGCGTTTAATTAACATTTGACCAGTATCTGTCTATATCTGTGAGATGAGGTATTGTGATTACTTGCATTAATTATATTACTCCGACATGCAGATGAGGTATGGAACGTGACACTAGAACAATCTACCCGGGTGGACGAAATAAAGTTTCGAAATTCCAATCACCTAAAGAAGGCCGGGGATTACAATGACCGAAACTTTATGAATATGGCAATGAAGAAGAGGATAACAGCCCGAGTAATGTAAATAATGCAAGTAGCATTTGGCCATTTACTATCCAGCTTTTCCTCCTTTTACCATCCATTCACTCAAACCTAAGTATGTTACATACTGTTTCCCTCTTCTTCTCTAGCCTTCAACAAGTTTTTTGAGTGTTAAATTCAAACTTTCCTCATAAGATATACCAGAAGTGTATTTAATGCGATGATTACGGGGGCAGTTATCATCACCTTTCTTTAGAGGTTCTGCGCCATCTTTATAGTCTGTGCTTGATTAATCTTATCCGATTCATTATTCTTAATTCCAATATTAATCCAAAATGTATTTTTAATAGTAGATCTCTCCTGGATGTAGGCGATCATGGCTCTCTACAGTTTCCTTTCTTTATTATTTATGATTTACCTGACTTCTTGAGAAATATATTCTATATATATATATATATATATATATATATTTTTTTTTTTTTTTTTTTTGAGGTTTTGAATTCAAAGTCGTCTTTCTCTTAAAGTGATTGCCTCCCCGCAAAAAAGAGCCCCGTTCTCTTTCAACTTAACGCATAGCCGGGGAAGAATAAACGGATACATGTAGTTTCCTCCTCGTCTTGGGTATAACGATAAACTACGTCCAACAGCAAGGCCTCTGATCTAGAAGTTTTGAGGAACGTGGAACACCCTCTTAATTTGGGTGGTAGCACCTGTTAGGATACCAGCAATTGGCAAATAGTTAACACCCAAACTTGTGTCAAGAATTGTAAAAATAGATTTTAATACCAGCAATAGTTTTGCAAAAAATTATTAGCAGCAATAAATTTTTGAAGTAAAAAAAAAAAATTATTAGCAGCAACACATTACTGAAAAAAATAAGGGGTGTTGCCAGCAATACATTATTGAAAAAAAAGAAATATTACGAGAAATATTTTCGAAAACAATATTACAGTGTAACCCGGATATGAGACCCTGATATAAGAGAAACCCGGATATAAGATATATTTTATCTGGTCCCAAATTAGAGCCTGTGTTAATGTATATAAATTAGACCAAACCCGGATATAAGAGAAACCCGGATATAAGATACTTCTTCTCCGGTCCCGTGTGACGTCCACCGGTGTCGCTGCGCCAAATGTGACGTCTGCCTGGCCACGTCCGTCGTGCTATCCTGTCCTGTGACGACCAACTGGCTTGGTATTGGTCGCGGCACCAAATGTGACGTTTTAACCTTTTAGTCATTCGGATGGGAAGCTGGTTAGATTCGGTATCAGCCTTGTCGTTCCCAGCTCGCCTCCAACGTCTGGTTACCGAAGTAAATGTTTTGATTTATAATCTAACCTACCCACGTTGTGAATTGATCTTAGGTAGACGAAATCAATCAGTCGCCGGACCGTAGTCGTTCTTCAAAAATAAATTGTTCTTGGTTAGAAGTTGAGTTCGGAATTGCGTGGAATCTTTCAGTCAACTTTTTGCGAGGCGGGCCCAACTCAATTCAACTTCACTGCGAACTTAACTGGAACTGCTTTTCACTCGCTGCGACTCTGCTTATATGGACGCCGACCAAAACCGGGGTGGGCGTGTCGGGGTTTGAGGTTCCTAGATAATTCTAAATGCACAATCTTCTTTGTTTTCCGTCAGGAAAATTTATTATTTTCCATTTTTGGAAGTCTTTTCGTCCTCCCACCTTCTTCTGTTCTCATATTGGTATCTCACCCATACCCTCAGAGGGTGTCAACGGGTTTCCCCTCTCTCTCACAGTGGCATCTCATACCGATCTCTTCAATGGGTGCCAACAGGCCTCCTCTTCTTCTTCACATGATTACCTCCGCCTAACGCTCACGCCACCATTCAGCCAATGGGCGCCCAGTAGTGTGGGTGTGGCTAGACTAGCCTCGGTTTAAAAAATCTTGCTCAAAGAAAAAAAAAAATCTTCCTCTTTTTTTTTTCTTTTCTTTCTTTCCTTCTGCCCGACAACAAACCCTTGGACTCTTCTCTTAGCCAAATGTCACTTGGACGTTATTATATGGAATTCGTCAACGAGGTTTTCGCCAATTATCAAGTGGGTTGTCAATTGGACGTATCGCACCTTGGTGCCAATTATTCGTTCTGATAAAATAATTTCGCAATCATAGCCAGCCCTGACAATAAACAGGTGTTTTTCCCAAATGACATGATGGTGGTTCCACGGTCAAGCTTGACCTAATTAATTTTTATCTCCCAGCACCCTGCGAGAGGACCAGCAGGCATTTTGTTTTTCGGTCAGTGCGTGCTTAATTAATTTTTATTTTTATCTCTTTAGAATTCTGCGGGAGGTCGCTTGGCCAACTTGAAATTTTTACCATTGCCATGGGCAGATTGGATATATCTTACTCGCCGCCCGGTAACATAAATCAGATTAAATCCGAAACATCCGCGACCTTACTTCCCTCGCTAATGAGAATAAAACCTTTAGCATTTTTCTTTGTTAAAAAGAATATCATCGCTTAGTGTCTTTTTCGTGATGGCTTCTTATCACCTAAATTTAATTCTCGCCTTTCATTTTTCTTCTTTCTTTCAAGCGACCTAAATAGTGTCACACCCGACAACTCTCTTATAACCGGGTCACACTGTACCAGCAATAAAAACTTGTCGGCATTAAATAAGCCATTGAGATTGATGTGCCGTAAAACAAATCAAACCAATCCAAATTAGATTCATCCACGCAGTAGTGATACCTAAGGTTTACAATGAAATTTTAAAAATTAAAAATATTTCGCGAAGCTTTTATTTTGGTTTTAATTTCATGCTTATAGATTGAATCTAATATTTACAATAAACAAAATACTATACTGTATTTCAAAGCTAACTGAAATTGATAGGAATGAGTTTTCGTTTTGAAACTTCTAACGTTTTCTTCTTTTTTTCTAATTTAGCGCCATCTTTAGCAAACGGTAGAAAAACATAATTCTCTTCATAAAAAAAAAAAAAAAAATCCAAAAATCAGATATAACAATTTGAAACATTATTTGAGAAATATTAGCTTATTTAAAGTATAATTAATCTGATTTTAAACAAATATTATTTACTTTAAGTAAAATATATAGCAGAAATGCATTTTCGTAACACAACGGTAGTGTTTATCTTGTCAGGTAAATGATAGATTTTATCTAATGCTCTACCGGGGGTAGTTAATAGCTACAAACATATCTGAAGAATCTAACGCGAGCATCTTTTAAATACTCAGTAATCTTAAAAATTTCAGAAAATATTCTCCGTAATCTAAGGTATTTAATGGATTTTAGATAATTTTGTCTTCAAATTTATTGTAGTTGTCGCTCTTATTTTCTGATAATGGCGTGTATAGGCGAGCGTATCTAAAAAAAAAAAAATGGAACGTTTATACATATACATAAACAATTCAAAATTATTTCTTAAAATACACGGGTTTGTCAGGTTTTGATAGGTTTTATGATAAATGATTAGTAAATATAATTTTACTTAATAATAATAATAATATTCCCTAACAGTTACACCACCGAAACAGAATAATTCATAGTGTTTAGTTCTTTTTAAAATTCAAATTTAGATAGTAAAAAAAATAAAAGAGATATTGATTTTTTTCTTAAGACAATATTGTCCTTTATATGTATTAATTATAAAAGCAATTAAGATTTTAATTAATGTATGAGTTTTTGCGATTTTTATTTTACATTTCAGAGCAGAAAAATCTTCAAATTCTCCTTCTTTTAACTTATAGAATCACTAAAAAATATCTCGTTGAATTATCTCGACTTTTCCTAAAATTAAGTGGAGTGAATTTTCTAAACAGTAAGTTTTCTAAAATAATTTCATTCATTTTTTAATGTTCTGAAAGTTTCATTTAAATCCGATAAATATTTCAGTCTTGCATGAATTTCTAAATTAATGTGTCTTTCACCGAAAAAAATTAAAAGACGCTACAGTTTGCTATGCTAACATTTAGTCAATCCGCAAATTCAAGAAGAATAAGATCTTAATCAAAATTTCGAATGTTCTAAAATGGCTGGAAAAAAAATGAATTAAAAAAATACATCGATCCTTCCTCTTAATAATAAATTTTGCCGATGAAACTTGTTTTCATTTAGTTTGCAGCATTTTTTCATCGCGGTATGCTAATATTTTAGCGATTTTGAGGCGGTATCTAGATATATACTTCTCACAAGAATATTTCTGTGAAAATGACCGTTACAGGATAGGTTGGAATTTGAACTCTACTCGATAATTCCGATTACCGCATTCATAACCGTTTTGTTAATCTCACAACATAACCAGTATTATAGGGGGTAACAGATATGCCGCCTACATCTTAAAGATTATAAATGTGTGAAGTATTTCTGCTGTACCCTTTACTTATGGAATAATAAATTAAACCGTTTATTACTGTTTCACTTTGTGATAATTTACGGTTTTGATTTATATTGCCGAAGTAAAAAAAGGTATTAACAAGTATTGAAGTTAACTATTGAACCAACTGAAATTATAGAGTTAACAGCCAGGTATGAAAAACCTCGGTTCTATAGCCTTTGTTAGCAACCAGACAAACGGCGGCCTACTGCGGGAACATCTTCTCTATAGTCGGTCATAAATAAAGAGAGATGTTCGTCCAAGCTTGTATAACGTAAGGCACTTAAGTGTTTGCATGAATAACTCCTTCATGAAACAGCCAGTCTTATTGATGGATCGCTATAATCACTTCAGCACATGTTCTCGAAAATTCTTCAAGTAACGACAATATTGCAATCATATGTATTATAAATCGTTCTTTTATTAACGACTTATTTCTAATTCACGATTATATAGGCAGTTACTGAAGCTGTATTCCTTATTGAAGTAAGTTTGCTTTGGGGGCCTAAACTGATTTATCTTAGCCGCAGAAGTCTTATGATTAAAGCGTTGGTCAATCAAGGCATATGCTCGTCAGTGGGTATGTATACATTGATTTATTTTCTGTGTGAACAGCCTTCGTTTCAGTGTCATAGAAATCATTCGTGTGAGTTGATATTCCAGATCAGCTAGAAATTTACTGGCCTTTATTTTCCTTCAATCGAACCTGTCTATCCGGAAGCCAGATAACGTTAGTTTTGCGATCCCTATACGATAATTTTAGAATTATTGTTTTGGCCTTTGCCCGTATTATCAAATGTCACAGTCCCTAGGTTTGGATTACAAAGTGAAAAGGAAGTTTGTATTTTTGATCCACTTATACGTCTATCATTTCCTTGAAGAAATACGAATTGATTCAAACAATTATATGTGAACTGAAGCTTCTGATCAAATTTTGTCCATATATCGCACACGATATTTGCTTTGCCAAATAAATTAGACGTTGAAACGATGTTATTCGAAACTTGTTCTGAATAAAAGCCCCTACAAATATTTCAAGAAATAAACGGTTATTTCACTAATACATTTGTTTATTTTTATTGAATATCTCATAGTTTTAATATTATTTATATGTGAAATATTGTCTTAATCTTTGTTTTTAATATCCTAACTTTTTGGACGTTATGCCCTTTGGTCTTCATTAGGTGGTTCTCAATCCGGGTAATCTTCAAGAAATATTTTATTTACTGGAGTAGATTATTCTCGTTCTGTTAATCCTGTTTCGGGATATCTCGTCTAGTTGTTACTTGGTACTACTGCTCGCTTGTGGGCAAAGATGGGGAAAATGATATTGCGTCAATCTTGCAAAGGATAAAAACCGCTAGCATTTATGTTTCTCATTTGTAACTCTAATTATAAAATATAGAATAATAAACCAGTTTATGCCTCTCTCATGTTCTTAATTAAACCTCTGTTCAACATGGCTCAGATACGACTCAGGTTATGCATTGCACAAAATAACTGAATCCATGTCACCGCGGTTTTTCAAGGTAGCATTTTGGACATCCCTGAACATTTAGCCTATCTTACTTTTTCATAAAAAATGGTGCCCCAAATATCACTTACGCAATTAATACTTTAATAAATAAAACTTTATTTCTATAATATTTTCATGTTTATTTATATACCTCCTGATAATTTTAACATAACTAGAATTTTTGCAACACGCGTCAGCCTGTTGCAATCCTCACAGTATTTAGTATTGAAGTAATTGCTAACATTTTTGTCGAGATTTACAAACTCTGTTTCGTTCAACTTCGCGAACCAATTATTTGAATAAGCTGATTTCTTTAAAAAAAATACATTGAAAAAAACCCTACTTCGCATTTTATACTTCCTTTAACCGGTTAAATTCCAAATTTATTTAATACGCATTTTTGGCCCTGACAGGTGTCTTCGGAGTTAAAACAACATACAGTATTAAATTTTTCTTCGAATAACTAGTACTTTGAAACTTTATAGAAACTAGAATATCAAATATGTATGTGTATAAAACATCAAAAAATAATACTGATTAGAAAAAAATAAAAAATACTTTTCAAAATGGTCATTATTTTTCTACTCGTGAAATGTAAAATTATGACAGAAAGTGTCTTCTTACGGCTAATAATAAAAGCTTTAAAAGGCTAAGTGTTGTAAAATATACCTCTGCAAATGCAATGTATGTAAGCAATTCAATGTAAATACAAGGAATAACATGTAGTGAGTTTAATTTCAACAGATCCCCAAATGGAGCACTTAGCAGATAATGGCTTAATTTAATTTTATAAGACTCGTGCTAAATAATATTTTTTAGGGAAATTTCTTTTGTTTTATACTTTTTAACAGCAGAAAATAAATTCTCCCAATTTCTTACTCATGAGCATGCCACATACAACTGGACATGCTTACATATTTCTTTCTGGATCCAAATTCCAACTTTTTGAAAAGTTTGGCCTTGTTATTTTTAATAGTTCTCGCAAAGGCTGGGCGAACTGGAAACAGGATTCTTGTATCTACAAAACTTTAAGGAACAGATATGCAAAAAGCAATATTCTATTTTTATTAAATGAGTATGTGTTATTTTAACCGTTAAATTGTTTTTGAAATAGTGGGAGTATTTTGTGTGTTAAATAATAAAGCTTTAATTTTTTCCAAAAGAATGGTTGCGAATTAATTGTACTAAGCTACGCACCCTAGTAAAATCAACTGCACTTTGTACGCCCTTACCTGTTTGCAGTTCTCCCGAAAACTTGGTTTCGATCGGCCAATGTGTGGCTATTTTAGATGGTGTGACGGTCGGATGGATGGACTAACGGTAATCCTAGAATGTTATATATAGATTAATAACCTCCTAAATTTAACTATAAGAAAAATAGAAAGATACCATTGCGCCAATCTTACAAATGGAAAGAACTGATCTGTAAAATACGAAATCGCTTAATGCTTCAAAATGTTAGTTCCAAGTAGAAACTATGGAATTGCTAAAATTCTAGGTAATCCCCTATTTATCCTATTATCAAAAACTCTGTTATGGCTGTCATGGTTACTCTAAATCTGTTATGGCTGTCATGGTTACCCTAATGCCGACTCACCGTCGGTTGAACCAATTAATAATCAACACACCGAGAAATCAGAAGACATGATTGTTATCTGGGCTAAACGATTCTTAATCGAGAAAGAAGCATTTGTAGAAAACATGAAAAAATTATGTGGTTACGTTTCTCTCAATAGCTTTAACTAACCAGTTCTTTGTTTGTTTGTTTGTGTTTTTTTTTGTTTTTTTTTTTTCTGTTTTTTTTTTTTTTTCCTGTTTTTTTTTTTTTCTGTTTTGTTTTTTTTTCTGTTTTGTTTTTTTTTTCTGTTTTTTTTTTTTTTTTCTGTTTTTGTTTTTTTTTTCTGTTTTGTTTTTTTTTCTGTTTTGTTTTTTTTTCTGTTTTTTTTTTTTTTCTGTTTTGTTTTTTTTTTTCTGTTTCCTGGGGATCCCGTGAATTTTTCGTCAATGTTCACCTATACTGAATTTGAAAAAAAATTGTTTCGGAAGCATTAGAGTAAAGTAGTTGTTTCTCCCTCCGGCGTGAATTTAAGCGAATTTTCTCTTGTGTTTTCTTTGCTACAATGGCTGATTCTTTTCTATATATAGACAAAGAAATTATACTTGGTAAATATTTCATGATACCTATTTTATTATGGCATTGTTTACATTACTTTTTAATTGATATATAAACCTATTTCTTTAAACACACAGCAGGATATTTATTGGCAACCACGTGTTTTGTCGATAGTTTTCCTCGTCTTGTCTATATTGGACAGCAACACAACGGTATGTCGCGTTTGTCACTTAGAAGCCGAATAATAGGCCATTATGAAGCATATGTGTCACGTACGATATTTTATGTTGATGGATCTTTGATTTCAACCGTATTCTCGAGTGTGTTGGACATAGGTAAGAAAAGATGAAATATCAGATTTAAAATTTAACAAGAATTAACTTATTTACACTGTTTACATTGTTCGGACTGTTGTCCTTATTTGTATTTTCATTTTTCATGCCGTTTCGGCCGTTGTACGCCTCGGTCTTCTTTAGGTGATATACTTCCATTGAAATTCCAACGTATATCCGCTGAAGATGTACGGAGCGTATAACGGCCGAAACACCGTGAATATGACAATAAAGATGAGGACAACAGCCCGAACAATGTAAATAAGGTAAATAATTACAATACTTCATCAATATAGATAAGAATTATTTTATCATATATTTTACGCTAGAACCATATGATTTTCGGCATTCCATGACAGTTCAGTTTTAGTTGATATTATTATTATTATATTTTTTTTTTTTTTTTTTTTTTTTTTTTTTTTTTTCGGTTATTTTGCATATGCGGGCGTACATAGATGTATACATACAGGAAGTCTTTGCTTGTTTATTTCTAATGAAAAGGAGTACAAGTTAAACACAAGAAAATAATTAATTCCTTCTACGTAAAATTATTTCTTATTTAATTTCGGACTTTGTCATTTACTGTCGACCATTTGATATTTAACTCTCGACCGATTTCCGAACACAAACCCGATATTTTTCCCCACTTGGAGTGGATATTTATATGTCTGCGTGTCTTACGGTTATTTCTCACGCGAGAACATCCCAGACGCAGCTGTGCCGGGGGTACTGATATTGGTCGAAGCGAGTATTTTCTGCAGAAATCTCCACTGAACCTTACTCTCCTCTCAACAACTGTAGTCACTATTTAATATATGAAACATACAAGCGTGGCTCAAGGCCGAATGGGAATTGGTGAAGAACTTTTTGTTTCTGATTATTCTAATCCTGACTAATACCACAATGCCGCATGTTCACAGAGATTCTACAAAGATAGCCATGTCATAAAAATTTGGTAAAATACAAATTGTCTTTGGGGGTAGTCAGCTTTGGTAATTCGCCATTGAACAATTTTGAACCACAAACGGCATCTTGATATGAGCGCCATCAAGTTTTTTTTTTTTTGTTTATTTTCTTTGTTACTGTACTGGTGCCGTACAGAAGGACTGTTTCCACTGTTGATCTGAAGAATTCAACTTTGATTTAAGACGGTAGAATTGATTTCTGTATGTTTTTTTTTTTTTTTTTTTTTTTTCTATTTTGTAGTGCTGTCCACCCTTTTCCGAGTTTATATCCTTGATCCATGAACCAAGCCATCTTCATGCTTAAAGAGAAAGAAAATATTAGTCAACAGCAGTCATACTTATCTTCGACTCGAACACCCACCTGTGTCGTTGGGTGGGATTATAGTCCTATTTCAGCTACAAGGTAAGCTCTTAACTTTATTACAGGTATATTTGTTTATTTATTTTTATCACATAATTTTCAGTTATGTGCCATGCGTGATACACGTTTACGAAGACTGACGAGGCAGATTTTTTTCCTGCAGTAGATTGCCATGTTTTTCTGCAGTAGAAGGCTAGAAGAATCCGGTCTGTTCTGCTATTTACCCATTAGGGTATTAACACGTAAGTGAACGTAATGGATTCGACTGGAATGAATTCGAACTCGGCTCACCGAGCCGCTATCTATTACTCCGCCGTGCTTGCTATGGGCCTACGGTATGCAAACGCTTACTAAGCACATGCTGTAAATTACTGCGAACA
The DNA here is from genome assembly GCA_963932145.1 of Acanthosepion lycidas. Classification (NCBI taxonomy): domain Eukaryota; kingdom Metazoa; phylum Mollusca; class Cephalopoda; order Sepiida; family Sepiidae; genus Acanthosepion; species Acanthosepion lycidas. The sequence continues at coordinate 123,585,127 of OZ010572.1, forward strand.
TAAAGAATTCGACATACTCACCATTATTTTTAATGTGAAAACTGTTGTAAATCCAAAACCCTAAACTGAGACCTCTAGTCATGTTTTAAATAACTTCGTCAGACCAAGACATTTATATGAATGCTGTGCATGTTGCTAGATGCATCCAGAAATATCCAAATTATCAGCTGTATAAAACCCCCTTATTAAGATCAATAGTTAAAAATGGTTTCGAGTGAGTGAAATATATGGATCTTCGCGAAGATGAATCTTCAAACTTTATGTACTGGTTCTACAGAGTCACAAACAATGAACAGTGCCATATTACAGAAACCAGGTCTTTTAGCAACAGCAAAAACTAAAATGGGTATCACATGTAACTGGAAGAGAAAATAATGATATAATTGTCGTTTCAGAGTCCATCGAACAATAGGTTACGAAGGAAACTCTTATCAGTACTGGAAAGAGTGAATAACAGCTACTAGACATGAGAAACCTATTTTCCAGAACAATTGTTTGAAGAGAAAGATTTTTAAAATTTCAACAAACAGTAGCGCCGATTGCTCGATCAATGAATGCCGAATGTTTCCTTATAAGGAAACTGCTAATATTATCATTTTTTATCTAGATTTCTACGCACTTTATAATCTATAGCTAAAAATATCAGCTTGGTATTCTTTTTTCGTACTAAAGTTAAAAACTAAAAAAAAAAACTGAGAGTCACTCAAGGTAGTTTTATTGTTAAAATGGTGATGATTCGCCTCTGTGGATGTAGTAGGGTGTGTTCTTGAAGTAAATATAAAAAATAGTGAGACTAAATGATGGAAGACATCTGATAATTTGATAGTTTAAGAATTAGATTAAAACGCTCATTATTTTTTAACTGACCTTCATAGATGTCGCTCTCAATTTCTGGAAGGATTACTAGTATAATTTTCTGTACTCGGTGCTATTTATGACTGAACATTTTTTGATTGATTACAAACCATTCTAGAATGTAAATATTCATTGGGGGAATATAGGATGTAAAAAAACAATGGGGGGCGACAACTGTCGATTCCCCTGACTCGACATGCGCATGTGTACATATCGAGTTTTAAAGACAGAATTTTAGTTCAAATCTTCCGATAAAGCTCGCTGATAATCTCATTAATCTCATATAAGTTATTCAAAAGATGAAACACGTAGGAAACAACTCCTAACTGCAGGCATGAAACGGATCTATTCTGTTTTCAAAAAAGAAAGAAATACAGAAAAGTATATTATATTTTCTCTCACTGGTTAAAGTAAATATATCGAATAAGAATTATGCCTTCAATTTATTTAATACTTCACAGAGTAATGGATAGCGGCTCGGATTGAGGAATCAGAAAGCTGAGTTCGAATTCCAGTTGAATCCATTATATTCACTTACGTGCACTTACTTGGGAAAGGTATGAATCCTCTTCGTCTCTCACCCCTAGCTATGGGTAAATTGAACAGACCAGGTTCTATACCCTTGGATGGCATCTGGTCTACCGCAGAAGAAATGACAACCTACTGCGGGAAAATAAATTTCCCTCGTTAGTCATGTATCGAAAGATACATGATCGCCTAATGGCATATAACTGACTGACTGTTCGTTAGTAAATTGATTAGAGAGAAAACTGTATTAAGATTTTTGACGCCCATGTGTTTTTTCAGTGTCGCCTTATTTAAAAATACTTGAGTTGTGGCACCAAATTCAACTCGACAATGCTATCACGTGGCTATTTGTCTTAGAAGTAAAAATAACGAAAAAGAATTATGCCTTTACAGGGTCTTGTTATTTACGTTAAATTCATTTGGGAGAAAATTGTATTAAGATTTTTTAACTGTCATATGTTTTCTTTTTATTGTTGGCTTAATCTCCGCCATTCACTTGGGTACGGCGGTTTTATAGTTTAAATTCATAATACTGTCCCATCAGGTCAGTTTAATGTAAATATTTCAACACTACTCTCTCACGGGATTTAAACATCGTTAGGTTTCCATTTCTTTTATAATTGTGTTAACCCAGTTTTTCTTCTAGTTCCTTTTTTATAAATTGTATAATCTGTTCATTTTTAAAAGATTTTTCGCCTGTTATTCTTGCAGAAATGCATCTCAAGTGTTTTAGTTTTGTTTCGGTCGTTCTACTTGCCATCCATCTCGAGGTGTATGATATATTCAAAAATCTTTAGGCAAGTTCGAACGGAGCTATTTGTTTCAGTGGGATGGGTAATTAACTAGTAAGGCGTCATTCCAAAATATGTCTATTTCCATATTTGGTAGCTGCTTCTATTTTATACTTCAACCGTTTCCATCATTGTCTAATCTATGAACTTACGTTAGTTCAGCAGGCACCCGTGATTTTTAACTCTTGTAACAATTCAGAGCTAAATTTTCGTAAATATTTTAATGGCCTAGAAGAGAATTTACACCGTAGGAGATAACGGCAAAGGAATTTGGTGAGGCGAGTTCAAATGTTTTATAAAAAAAATGCCCTTAAAAAAGGCAGCAATCCACCTATTCCTCCCACAGCTATGGGTAACCTAGCAGCTTAGACAGTAACTATAGCCTTAAGCGTCAGACAGTCTGAAGTAGAACCCCTGAATTCTAAACCATGGATTAGGGAACGAGAAAGAACTTCACTATTATTCCCAAGAATGGCTGGCTCTTTAGAGATAATAAGGAAACGAAACACGTCTGTGGACGGTCGTGTTCGCCTACGTCATGAAGGAACCAATCAATTTAGTGGTGGAGTATTTATATATTAACTCTCGATGTCAGTGATCAGTGTCCTAGAAAAAATAGATTCGATCTCGTGCTTTAAAACCAAAATTTTAGCTCAAATCTCATGAGACGGCTAAGTAATCATATAATTAAGGTGATATGCGTTATTCAAAAGTTGCTACAAGCAACACTGATCTTCAGCCATGAAACGGATCTATTTTGCTATCAAACAAGAAAACAAAAGATTGTCATAATATTTTTTCTTAATAGTTAAAATAAATACATCGAAGAAAACGAAGATGCTTTTTTTTTTTTTTTATTTTTTTTTTTTTTATTTATTTTTTTTTTTTTTTGAAACATTCTTAAATATCGTATTTTTTTTTTTATTATTTAAATTCCTACCTCGATTATAGAACATATCCGATTTACATTTTGGTGCCGATTAAAATTCATCGATTACCTCTTTAGCAGGAATTGATTGATTTATTGTGGGAATTTAATTCTTTTTATATCGCCCGAATCAAGGCAAGTAAAGCTACTAAGACACAACGAGTTACTGAGTGTCAAATAATAAGAAAAATGAGAAACATTATTAAGGAGCGAAAACAATATAAGAGTAATCAAGAAGACCTTAGATAACGATCGCCATTTCATTTAAATTTTGGAATATTAAATTGACTGGCAAGCAAGAAGCCAGAAGAGAATTTCACAAGCATGAAGTCCGATAGAAGAAACTGTTAGCATAGAACTTACGGTTACATCTAGCCATTTCATCTTTAAAATAATGAGACCTTACCTCCAATCTAGTACTGCGTTTGAATTCATAAATTCTTGCTATTATAGCGGAAAATTCATCAAAACAATTACCGTGGAAGCATTTACAGAAAAGACACAGGGAAGCTACTTTACGTAGGTGGAAAAGGGACTGAAGCCGAGATGCCAGGCCAGTACCAATAATATTGTTGATTCTTCTTTAGATTTTATCATGAATTTCAAAATCTACAGGAGGAGCACCAGACCATATGTGGCTGCAATATTCAAAGCATGAACCAATAGTAGACTTATAGATATGTAAGATAGATTCAGGGGAGAATATTTGTCTAGCACAACACGGTGAACTATATTTCTTAGCAGCAAGCATCGTAATGGATTCAATAAAATCTTTCCGCTTCATATCAGCGGGGAATGTTAGCCCGAGAAGTCGCAGAGATTCACTCTCAACGAGCTTTGTACCAGCCATGCTGATTGAGAGCCAGGAGGTGATCACTCAGGTGATTGATAGAGAGAAACTTAGTTTTGATATGTTAAAAGTAACAAGCCATTCCTTGCTTCAGTTAATAATAAACTGTAGGTTTTTTTTTTGGGGGGGGGGTTAGATCAGTTGCCAATCTAACCTTATCGAACCCATCAGATTTACTGTCAAGATAGGACGAAATGGCTGTGGCACCAGCATAGATATCAAGTTAATTTTTTTTTATTTGTCATATATGGCACTTGGAATGACATAGTATGCAAAACAGGGATCGACTCATACAAGAGGCTTCCATTAAAAACAAACAAACCAAATAGATCATAGCATTAGGTTGATGCAAAAATAATGTCGTTTGCTCACATATGTTAATATGTGAGAAAACGACATTATTTTTGCACTAACCTAATAACTTACTTTCTTGTTTTAATTTTGAGTATAGGATACTAAATTCGATTCCCAGCATATCGGCGACTTAGACTGGTTCAGCATTGATTTTAAACGCTAAAACGCTTCATTTCCAAGCATTTACAAATATTTGCCGAGTCGTTTTATCAAACCTGTCATTTTTTTCAGTTATTTTAAACAGAAATACGACAATGCTATCACGTGGTTGTTTGTCTTAGAACATTACGAATAAGAATTACGCCATTTTAGGGTCTTGTCATTTGCGCTAGAGTTACATTCATTAGCGAGAAAATTGTATAAAGACTTTTTATTGTCTTGTGTTTTCGTTGTATTGTCGGATTAATCTCCGGCATTTACTTGGGTACGGCGGTTTTATATTTTATATGCATAATACAGCCCCATCAGGTCAATTTAATGTAAATATTTCAACACTGCTCTCTCACGGGATTTCAACATCGTTGTTTTTCCATTACTTCTACAATTGTGTTAACCCAGATTTTCTTCTAGGTCCTTTTTTATAAATTGTAAAATGTGTTCATTTTAAAGAATGATTTTTCGCCTGTTACTCTTGCGGAAATGCATCTCCAGCGTTCTAGTTTAGTTTCAGTCGTTCTACTTGCCATCCATCTTGAGGTGTATAATATATTCCATAATCTTTAGGCAATTTCGAACGGCGCTATATATTTCAATGTGATAAATAATTAACCAGTCTACCGTCATTTCAAGAGATTTTTAATTTCCAAATTTGGTAGCTGCTTCCATTTTAGACCCCCAACGTTTCACTCATGGTCTCAGCAATGAACTGACCTTAGGAATTCAGTTGGCGCCCAGGGTTTTAGCTCTTGTACTAATTCAAGTTAAAATGTCGTAAATATTTTAATGGTTTGGTCGTGTATTTACGATGCTCGTGTAGTAGACATCGGAACGTATAATGAAATTGGTGAGGCGAGTTCAAATATATGCTTAGCCTCCGACAGTCACTTTTATAAAAAAAAAAAAAAAATGCCCTCGGAAATTGCAGCAATCCACCTATTTCTCCCCACAGCTATGGGTTAACTGGCAGCTTAGATAGTCGCTCTCGGCTTCAGCAAAAGTATTTGAGAAAGAAAACCCCTGAATTCCAAGACATGCAGTCGTGAACGAGAAAGAATTTCACTATAATTTCAAAGAATGCCTGGTTCTTCATACTTAACAGAGAAAGGAATTCTGGAAAGAGACAGGATTGTCTACATGATGATGGATCGAGCATTTTAGTAGTCTATTACTTCTCGATGTCAGTAATCAGTGCCGTAGAGGAAATGGATTGGACCTCTAGTTTTAAAACCACATTTTTAGCTCGAACCTTCCGAGACGGCAACGTAATTATCTCATTAATGTCATATGCTTCTCCACCCAGAGATGCTCTTCTAGATTGACGTTTAAAGTTACATTGTGTCCCTATTAGGTTGGTGCAAAAATAATGTCGTTTTCTCACACACGTTACTATGTGAGAAAACGACGCTATTTTTGCACCAACCTAATAACACTATTCCATTTTATTCTGGTATACAGTCTCCTTTTATGCGTGTACTGCGTTCGTTCATGAAGTTCGTGAACATAGGGTCTGCAAAACTTCCTCTTTTCTGTAACTCTTGTTTTTTTTTTATGCACTCTTAACCCCTATTCTGCCAACCATTTACACAAGTTCGTTATGTAGGTTACTCGCTGCTTTCCTCTGTCCCTCACCTTGCCTTCAGTATGACCCATGGTTCCCAAAATTTCCAAGCCCTCTTTCGTTATTATATGCACTAGAAATTTCAACTGTCACTTTCTGATCCTATATGTATCATTTTCGTTTCTGTTTTCCTGAAAGACTCCATCATTGCTTACATATTCAGTCCATGGTATCTTCAGCATCCTTCTGCAGAATCACATCGTCTGAAGTCTCAGATGTATCTACTTCATCTGTGAATAGATTGTCCAACATTTAAGGGGACCGATATTACGTAACAATTACTCTTTTCTTAGTTTCTAATGAAATATCCCTGTCTCTTAATACATCGCTTAGCTTTTGGAAGGCATAATTTTCTACCTCAATGTGCCTTCAGATTTCGGTGTTGCATCTTCGCTGCTCTGTTAAAACGTTAACTAGATATTTAAATGTTTGTACTTGCATCGATTTGATGGATACAGTTCATAGTTCGCGCCTTGGACTGTTCCTTTTGCTGAATGGACGAAAGTGGTATTTACTTGACTCCCACGGGGTCAGGATGTGACACAAGGTCGTTTAACGTGGGAGACCCGAGTGTTTCCACTCTAGGGCCACTGGTCTAAAAATGGTCATAGCATGTCCAAGCTGGTCAGAGCTTAGTCAACGCTGGTCATGGCTTGTCTTAGCTAGTCCAGGCCGAAGCCGGTCATAACTAGTCGTAGCCGTGATCGAATCCCAGCCAAAGGCCGAGAAACGACCACCTTTGCTTAATGGACGAAAGTAGAAACTGTTTTACTCATTTTATTGGTCTCTTGCAAGGTTGATTGAGAATGTAGCAGAATTTATCTGTTTGTAGAATAATAGAGAGTTGGATAATTTGTGGGATTGGTTTGCGTAATGTCTCATTCATGCATTCGGTTCTCCTTCAGTCGTTAGGTAGTGGATACATAATTTTGTATTCAAGATATCTGGAATTAAACAAACGAGCAGAGAGAAGTGATTTTCAGCCTCAGACAGACCAAATTCGTATAGCAGAAATCTTTAGCAGAACTAATTACTTGATCTGTCTTTAATCATAAATTATTTTCGTTGTCTATTATATTCACTTTTATATACATTTAAAATTAAAATTGACTTTAATTTTGGAGATGCAGGGAGCTGAATATTTTTGTTAATTCACCCCAAAATAAAAAAGAATATATATTTACTAAAATTCAAACCAGATTCTCCCAAGGCGAGGCCCTTCTATATGACTCCTGTTGGGTTGATCTTTCGATCGCCCCAAATGTGAGCGATTGGGTGACCCCATAAACAAGGAAAGAATAGATTTTTTTTTCATTTTCTTTTTTAAATTGTAAAAAATCCTTGTAAATTACCTCAGATATCATTCGAACTTATGAAATTTGAATAATTCTTTGGTATTTGGTAATTTCTTTTTATTCTGAGGAGTGGAGCTGTTGCCAAAACTAAATAAATTTTGATTTACATTTTAAAAATTTCAAAAGAGTACCAAAAATTTAATAAAAGAAAACAAACTTTGGTTTAAAATTTATTATTTGAAAAGAATGCCAAAAATTTAATAAAAAAAAAATTAAATTTATAATTACTTTGGATGAATTAATATTTGTGATAAGTAACTTTTTTTTTTGTGGGGGGGCAGTTAACAGAAAATATTCTCAAAGCATATCAGATCATTGCAAAATTTCCTGCCGAATTTTGATTGTTCATAACAAATGACCGCAAATTGACAGTAGCGTTTGTCTTGGTGCCGATTTTTGGTGTGTTCTAAATTGAAACCTTGCATCGTTCAGTAACGTATCAGACTTTTATCTACAAATAAAAGCCTTAAAGATGGAGGATGAAAAGTTACACATTCGCCATGTTATACTCTATGAATTTCGTAAAGGAGTAAGCGTTAGAACACTGACAACAACAAAAAAAATCATTCAAAAGGTTTATTTAAATCGTGTTCTAGTTCTTCAATTGGTCAAAGTTGGTTTGACAGATTTTGTAAGGGTAAATTTAGGTTAAATTTACCCTCAACAAAATGATCAACGACGCTCCTTGCAAACTTCCGACGCCAATGAAAACGCTCTGTTTATCATTTCGACAAAAGATATTGCTAATATGTTCCCTGCCTTTCGCCATTTTAAGAGACATGGGTTCTTTTAAAAACACAAGTGAGTGCCACATTCTCTGGCATAACAGAACGAGCTCGATCGTATTTATTCTACGATTTTAATTGCTGTTATGTCACGAAAAACAGTCATTATTGGACATAATTACCACAGACGATGAATAACAAATGGATCGTTTCTTATTACGTTTGACACAAACGGAGCTGGAAACAAGCTTCTGATCATGCATAACCCGTGGATAAAGCGCACTTGCGTCCAATGAAGTCGTTGCTGTCTGTTTGGTGGGGTCGACTGGGCATAATTCAGTTAGATTCATCCAGTCGGCGAAATAATAACGGAAAAGTAATGCGAGCATGTGGTCTATCTCACGCGGCTAATCAAGAAACACAGCCGATTTGGCAAATCAGAATGTGCCATTTTCCGCCAAACACAAGATAGGCATGGTGTAAAACAGACATTGCAGAAACTTAGATTAAAAATGGGGAAACCCTCCAGTACCCACCGTATTCTCCTGTCTTGGCTCCATCGGAATTTCAATTGTTTTGGTAAGATTAAATAAGAAAGAATTGACTTTACAGTCAATCGAAAACTACTTTAAAATTTACTTCCAACAAGAAACAAGATGTTTGTACAAGAATGGCATCAACTAACGTTAAAAACAATAGAGATTGTGTAGCATATCGTATAGCTTGCCACTCGTATTCGAGAATACCTGTCTGCTCGGGCGGTTAGCCAATCCCTATTGCAGACGCTTGCTCAGGTGCATTTATGTTTATTCAACACCCATAGAGCCCAACTATGCTGAGCAGAACATAGTTTCAGTTTTGGTCAACAATTCGAACAAGGTCAGTACACTTGTGACATCGCACAGCTATCGGTGGGCCCTAAGGGTTCCGTCTACCCAATTTAACTTATATGGCTTCGTTCAACTCATAGTATGGTTTTCATGCACTTTCCAAAGGTGCCGCACGTTGGGCTCGACTTCTCCAGTTCGATAACATCAGGAATTCTCTGTTTTCCTCTGCACGCCCCACCCCCTAGTCTTCAATATATGCTGTGAGTGACTCAATTCTTTGCACATGTTGTTTCAGACATTTCAACTGCCGATTTTGGATTCTAAATAGAAGTGTCCTTTTTGGCTTCCATTTTCCTTAAGATTTATTTCATTGCGCACATGCTCTACCCATGGTATACTCAGCATCCTTCTGTAGAACAATATTTGTGTCGTCTTCATTGTGATGAAATAGCCCAGAATCTGCTGTCAAACAGAAGTATATATATTGGATAGCCTTTCAACTATCTTTTCATTGTTTCTGATTAAATTTTCCTATATCTTAATACTATGCTTAGATTTTGGAAAGCCTGTTTCATTTCCAGTGACACGTCTGCTATTTTTTTAACTCTAAGAAATGCTTTAGATATATTCCCCGCAGTTTCTCTCTGTCTTTTTAAAAAAAAAAAAATTTTTATTACTAATTGTTCACCCAATAAGACCCATGAACCTCTCTACGTAGAGGGCTACTGACTGAGATTGATATATGCAAAATGAGGAGGTAAGAGTTGTAGATTATGAGGATATATAGGAAAGATAACGGTTTTCCGTAGATAAAAATATTTAAAAGCTTGTAATGATCGAGGAAGCATCCTCTTGGGAACAGGGGTTCTTGTGTTCAGTTATATCCTGTGTGCTTCAAAATCTCCAAATCTTCATCCATTATTATCAATACTAGAAATGTCAAGTCTTTTACGGATTCAATGTACAACTCCTATCCAAGTTATTCAAGTTACCCTTTTGTAGAACAATTCTTTCACTGTCTACTCTATAATTTGCTCTGAATCACTATTCGATTACCTAGAAAAATATTTACTCTGATGAAATTTCTCGGAAAATAACTCGTGAGCATTTTTCTAAATTTTGAATGTAGACGGTCTTCCACGAACACATGTGGCGCAATGATTATTTCTGACGACCATTCTTCTGATTCCGATTCTGAAAATTAATTTTATGGCAGACTGGTGCTACATAAAAATCGAAGAAATAATGAAGTCTGGCTGGACATAAGGAGTTAAATGAATAAATATTTACAAGTTTGAGCACAGAATGAAAATAAAATTTTGTGATGAGGAAAATTCATCCGAAAAGATATTGTCTGCCAGACAAGCCAGCGAAATATCACACGACGGGAGACACTCTAACGTGGATTTAAATTAGTCCGTATCTATTTGAATAAAATCAAATCTTATTAAGGCATTTCGCTCAGATCAATGGTTGGAAAGCTCTTCTCCCATTATCCGTATTTTGTAGCCTTGTTTTCGACAAAAAGAAAAAAGGAAAAAGCAAGCGAAGTAACTTTTTATAAAAAGGAACTTCCTCCTAAATTCGATTTACAGATGTGTCAATGGCGTTGTGGTTAACAGCACAGATAATGGAATCGGCGAAACGAGCTGAAACTCCGCTTGGGATACTTTCTGTACACAGCCATCTAATGTCCTCGGGAAAAACATGAAAACGTTTCAATTAGCTCTTGCCACCCCATGGAATTTTTTACCTTCATAAAGAAAAAAATATTTCAGGCTTCGGGATTGTTTTTTTTAATAATTTTATTACGTGAATTTAGCTTGTCATTTTATCCTATACTTTCATCTCTTCTCAAATATTTTTACATTATATTTTCAACAATCGTCGGTAGAAGTCTCTTTCGCTTCAATTCTGTTTTCCCTGTAAATAAAACTGACCAACATTCACAACCACAGAGAAGTACGAATAGCGTATCAGCTCGCTATTCGTTGTATCTAAAGGAAGTAACATTTCTTTGTTGCTCAGTCATTTTTTGGTCATTTGCCATTCATGTAAAATCGTCAAGTATATTTTTGGTGGATTTTGCTTAGCGTTATATCAACGGCTATGGGTTAATTAATGCCAAAATCTAAATTTTGATCAATCTGATTTTGATCACAATTTTATAACATCAACTAAATATAGGCAACTAATTGGACACAGCTGTATGCCTTCAACTACAGACAAAATGTATTGTTGGTCATTTTACTATAAAATATAATATTGGTCATTTTATTATAAAATGCATTGTTGGTCATTTTGCTATAAAATGCATTGTTGGTCATTTTGCTATAAAATGCATTGTTGGTCATTTTGCTATAAAATGCATTGTTGGTCATTTTGCTATAAAATGCATTGTTGGTCATTTTGCTATAAAATAGTATTGTTGGTCATTTTCCTATAAAATGTATTACTGGTCATCTCTAACTATAAAAGGCAGGATATGTGTGTGTGTGTGTGTGTGTGTGTGTGTGTGTGTATGTAACGAATGCACGACGGATTTGCACCAAAATTTACATGCACATGCTCCAAGTTAGCATGAAGGCCAAGACCGACTTTGCATTTCGCAACTCCCATCGATAGTGGAAATAATCGATTTTTTCATGTAGTTTGCGGCCATTTTGTACTGGCCAGAGTGAGAGCCTATAGCTGGCGGCCATGAATAGGCAGGAAGATTCTATTGGCCAGCGTGAGAGCCAACAGCTGACTGACACGAATGTTAACTAGCATGCTAGCATGCAAAATAAATCGATAGCTGCATTCGTCACAAGTGTGAAAAATTTAAATCTGCATGGCACTTTACTCCAATTGGCTCATTCGCTTGCTTAAACTCAACGTTGATTCTGATTCCGTAGAACTGGGTTAGGTGTGAAAAAGTATTTGTTGTTAACATTCTTTTTTCATTAGGTTTTTTCAGTTATGAGTCCTTTTTTAAAGCTGATCGTTTTGTGTTCATTTTATTTAGTTCTTTTTTTCGTAACAGATTTAATGTTTAGTATAGAGCTTAGAAAAAATTCGCAGAGTGAGATAGGCAAGAAGTAAGGCATGTAGCAACATCAGCACGGCAACTGCTCTCCTTTAAAGACAAGGAAGAGCAAAAATATTAATTCAAGTGATAGCGATTGCTCTATGAGTAGTACGATTTTTGAATCAAGCACGGGCAACGTCGGGCCATGCTGTTAGTTTTACTATAAAATGTATTGCTGGTCATTTTCCTAAAAATATGTATTGTTGCTAATTTTATTAAAAATAGGTATTGTTGTTAATTCTTTTTATATAAAATGTATTACTGGTATTTTTACTATGAAAATACATTTTTATACTTTCATAGTGTTTTGTTTGTGTTTATGGCTTCAACAATTGCCCATAGCTGGGACCCTAACCGGTGCTACTACCCCGGGTCAGGATAAACCTGGGAACAACGGCAAATAAGAGGGGGTCCCACGCACCTCAAAACCTTCAATCTCCCGATCAGAGGCCTTGCTGCCGAGTGTACTCTATTTCCGTCTGATCCTTTACTTTCAATATGTTCTCTGAATATTCCTGAGCACGTTACCTCGTGAAGAATCCTAGAAACTTCAGACTCTTTCTGAATGTGACGATGAGTTTCGTTGTCGTTTCTAATTTTCTTAAAACTTGCTTGTTGTTTTCATGTTCTGTCCTTGGTTTTCTTAGCATCCTTCCGTAGAACTACCTATCTATTGTTTCAAGTCTTAATATTTTTCGTTTTTTTTTTTTTTCTTTTTTTCTTATTCTCTACTTGTGGCTTTATCAACTTGATTGTGTGTGAAATGATAGAAAAATATCACATCTTTGAGAAAATTTACCCAGGATTCACTGCTAATTTATCACTCGAAACGTTATTTTTAGTGGATACCCGTATTCGAGTAGACGTTCCGTTTATTTATTAACAGTATATTTATTAATAATTGGCTACCGGCCTAAATATTAGATAGATCTTATTAAAGAAAAATATGGGCTCTCCGGCAGGATTCGAATATGTCTTCGCCCGAGGGAAAACCGTCAATAGTTCTGACCTCTCGTCCACGGATTGCGTCGATTGAAGTCGTTGATAGTATCACAAAGGCTATTGAACTTATTTATCTGCGAGTCTCACAAAGTGCTACTGAAATAGTAAACACTAAAAGAATCCCTGGTAAATGTGTGTTTATAGCCACATATCTGTTTTCTATTTGTACTAGCCGAATTACCTGCGCCTTGTTGCGTGTCACACATTTTTTTCTAAGAAAATGCTTTTAAATCATTGTTAAAATTTGTGGAGAAAAATGATGCATTTCGATATTACTTAAAGATCTTGACGATGTGACCTTCATCTTCGGGTTTTCTCATTCTATATTTTGGATAAAGTCATTCCCTCTTTCAAATTTAAATCAAAGCGAAAAAAGCTTTAAGTCGGGGATTTGTGCAAAATAGCTTGATCTGACCCCTTTGATATGTATTTGATGCAATACTTGACTGAATGCATTGTTGAAGAGATTTCAACAATGATATGAGAGTTGAAATGTCGCAGAAATATGGATCGCAAGGTAATACCCACTTATTGGTGATTTCTTGCTCAACTTGACGTCCATATTGTCTCATATGGATCTTGCCGATGCGACCTCTATCTTCTGCCTTTCTCCTTCTGTATTTTGAATAGAATTCTATCCCTTGTTCAAATATAAATTTAAGTCAAAGGGAGAAGAATTTTTAGTGAGGATTATGACCCTTTTGATCAATATGAAATCTACTTATTGAAGTACCCTGCATAATGTTGTTTTTTAATATATATGGTTATGGGAGGTCTATCTCCAAGACCCTAGGAGGTGTTCGATAATAAACTGTTATGGGATCCACCCCTTTTTCATATAAGTCGACTCTACCGAGTGTACCTGGACTGCTGCCGTTAAATAACCAGAGTTACAGTCAGTGAGGAGCAGTCGTTGGTCGGCAGTAATAGTCGGCAGTCGGAGAATATACGAACGGAGATAGTGTGAGGTAACCTCTTTTAGAAGTCAGTTACCAGCACTTAGACTGTAAGGAAGTCCTATTTCGAGACTATATATATCTATCTGTATTTGCTACTAACCACGTTCCTGGACTTACTAACAGTATTACTCTTTGTATGATTGTGTAAATACATTTTACTTCTTATATTTAATTATTGCGTTTGTCATTCCTTGGAGACCGAATTCATCTCGGAATCCACAACATAACGGAATGGAAAGACAGAGGCTATAAGTTTTATATATAGTTCTTTCGGTAATTTTGTCGTGGTTATCTGTGAAAACGATCTTTCTGCTTCTATATAAACAGTTTTGCCCCAACATTTAATCTGCATCGGTCTGTGAAAATTTTCATTTTTTGTCTTTTCTATAAGTAAGGTATTTTTAGGGGTGGGCGAACATGACTCTCTACATCTTCCTGTCTTTTGTTGCTCGAAGTATTAGGTTGGTGCAAAAATAATGTCGTTTTCCCACATATGTTACTATGAGAAAACTCCATTATTTTTGCACCAACCTAATAACTTATGACACTTTAACATCTCTCTTTTGTCAACTATACACGTACATTTGTTATAAAACATATCCACTGTTTTCCTTGCCTTGTTTTGCTTGTAGTTTACGAGGTCCGATCAAAAAAGATAGGGACTGTTTCTCTGGTAAGAGAGCTAAAGTTCACAGAATATTGTGGGGAAGGGCTGCTCAACACAGTCTATTGTAGTACTTTTTTTTTTTTTAATCATTTCAGCCAAAACAATGTGGGAATTCCACTAGTACGCTAAGGGTTACAGGGGGTGAAGGTGAGAGAAAAGAATATATCGGGAATTGAGGAAAGAATAAAATATGAACGGGATTCAAAAAGACAGATGACTATTGACGTTGCATTTAAATTTTGGAAGACTGTAATTTTCGGGGAAGGAAATGAACGGGTGGGTGTTTCACAGGGGTGAAGTGCGAGAAAAAATTGTTGGATTAGAAGTGGCGGTTACGGTTGAAATATTAGGTTGGTGCAAAAATAATGACGTAATAATGTCGTTTTTTGACGTACGTCAAAAAACGTCATTATTACGTCATTATTTTTGCACCAACCTAATATTTCAACCGTAAATGGGTGGAACCTAGACGCCAGTCCAGCAGCCCGCATAAATTCATGTAATCGGCGCACTAGGAAAAAGAAGTGACGCGGTTATGCATATATCAGTCAGTAGAGATTCTGTTCCAGGGGAGAAATCAGGTGTGGGTACTCCAAATGAGTCGAGTGTTGAGGTGGAAGAGAATCTCCGCGTAAAGCATTCAACCTTATCTGCTGTGGATGTCAGGAATTTAAACTGATTGAATAGAGGAGGGATTGATGACTTTCTGTTCTGCACATTCTTGGAGAGCCGACAATAATCTCTGGAACCGAAGCGAGATACTATACGATGTTTAATTATATCAGTAAACAGGCTTTGTGGACAGGCTTGCACTGGTTAGAAGCAGCGAGAGACGTCTGTTGGAATCGGACTTGTCGATCTGGTACAGACGGAAGAAGTGATTCCTGTGGACGAGCATGCAAGTGAGAACCAAGGAGATGAACGTGTTTTAACTTGGTATTTCCATATTGGAATGGAAATATCGATGTCGGATTTCTCCCAGGAGAAGATCCCAAACGCGCATTTTTGAACAGGATGATTAAATCTTTAATTCCAATGAATGTCACAAGGAAATCCCAGGAACTCTTTGATAATAGAAAGATATTCTACTGGTAGGAGTTTCTTTGATTGTGGGCGTTCGGAAAGATTTGTTTAGACACTAAGGCTTGATCAGAGTTTCCAAGAGGGCAGAACTACTTGGTACGACACGAGTCAGGGATAGAGGTAAAGAGAGAGAGTTCGTCAGAGTAACTGTAGAAATGAGTGGGCAAGTTCACCACTTGCGTGAGAGGTTGAGGCATTAAGGGTTTGAATGCCAGCGAGGTTAGTGACAGTGTTTAAGCCACTCGCATAGTGTTCATTAAAGTAAATGAACACAAATATATTGGCAAACGGATGTAGGGAGATGGTCTTTTCTATATTATCAGCAATACTATCTAGCATACGACAGTCATGAGAAGAAGGGGAACGTTAGAGAAAGAAGAGATAGCTGACTAAGTTCAGTAGAGAGAGACGGAGACACATGTAAAAATTTTCTGGAGATTCAAAAGAGAGTTCCCTAGTCAGCGGGAGATGTTTGTGCACATAAACTCCCAGGCTATGCATGTGGACATTAGAGTCATTCCTAAGAAGAGGAAGATAGCCACGAATCAAGAAATCAAAGGTTGGGATTAAAGAGTTAAGATTAGTTTCGCATAGAGCTAGGCTGTCCGATCACTTTTCGAACACCAGAGAAGTTGACACGGATAGCACGAATGTTTCAAAAAGAAAGGTTGATTGATCTAGGTGTTTTTGGTTGAGCATGTTCAGTTATATATCTTTGGTTGCTTATAGTCATGGTGTGTTATTTTGGTAAGGAAATACCTAGGAGAGTAGTAGCAGGGTCGTTCGTCTAATGTAAAATGTGCCAGAAGGGGAATTAGCGCAGACTGTAACATAGTGTGGCCTCGGGAGTTGCCCACCGGAGGAGCTTGCAGGGATACCCTTCCATGCATGACATGGCACTGTGACAACCTCGATATTATGCAACTGTTCAACAGAGCAGCCACTCAAGACTCTACGCAACAGTACGGGAACCTAAAGAGTGGTTGCCACCATCCATACATATCACATTTATTCGGCCTAAATGTTCATATATATATATATATATATATATATATATATCAGACGGAGTTTATCTGAAGAAGAGACAAAATGAATGAAAAGACAAGAGGAAAACTATACTTAGTTTAACCGAAACGTTTCGTCATTCGACAGACTTTATCAGAGCAAATGTTTTATTTTGCAACAAGTATTGTCAGTTACTATACTTGTTCCAAAATAAAACCATCACATTTGCCTTGATAAAGTCTGTCGAATGACGAAACACGTCTGTTAAACGAAGTATAATTTTCCTCTTGTCTTTTCGTTTCTCTCTCTCTCTCTCTCTCTCTATCTATCTATCTATATATATATATATATATATATATATATATATATATATATATATATCTCCAGTGAATTCTCTTTTTCGCCATGTCTGATTGAATAAAGTAGAAATATTATATCTGCTTATTTTTATCATAATCCTTATATATTTACAAATATGTTTCCGTATAAGGCAAGAAATGCACTGTAACAGTGAGAATTAGATCGCATCAGAAATTGTATAAAAGACTAAATAAAAGCACCTTGTTTGTCGTATTGAATGAAATGTGCATATATATATATATATATATATATATATATATATATATATATATATATATATATAAGCAAAACTTTAAAAAGAAAATACAAACTATTAGCACGAAAAAATACACACACTCTCGGCTTTTTTTTTTTTTTTTTTTTTTTTTTTTTTTTTTTCAGGAGGTAAATTTTGTGCTTGGTCAAAATGGTCGGGGAGAATAAAAAAATATCACATATCAATTATTCTTAATATTAAGTAATCTCGGATTTATTTATCTTTTATTTTCCTTGGAATACCATGCAAAGGACGATTTTCCGTTTCGTCACAAAATTGATAGTTGTTGCAGTTTTTTTGTTTTTTTTTTCGTAGCACCTGTCCCGATACTTTTTGATCCGACCTCCTATACTGTGAGTGTTAAATTCTTCATGGATATTAGGCAGGGTGGGGTGGAGACAGAACGTTTGCTTTCCTTGTGATGGGACACTGGAAGTGTCTTCGCCTACCGCGCTTATAAGTTTGTCTGGCACATTTCCTCGGGAACTATAAAGCTCTCTTTACGATGTCTTGCGAACTAAGCAAGAATGATGACTCTTTGCATTTGAAATACAATTCCACCTTAAAGAGAATCTATTTTGGTGCATTCTGTAAATTTCGAAACAATTTTACGTAATTTTCGTTGAAGTACGCCAACCAGTGTAAAGGAAAAAAGTTAATTTTCACTCAGTAAATATTTGGAAAAACAATACCTTCGATTCTAGCACTTGAGGTACAACGCCTCATAGGCAAACTTTTTTTTTTTTTTTTTTTTTTTTGGTCGACAAGAATAAACCTGTTATTATTTACTCTTACTAAGCATAAGAATGTCTTATTTCAGTTGAGTTGGAAAATTCTGTTGCTAAATCTTTACGTCAAAATCGGAATGCTTCTTTTAATATTACTTGTACAGGGTTTAATTTAAATGTCTCCGAGGAAAATATTTCATGCAAGTAAACACCTTGTAAGCTCCCATAATCCGAAGATCTCTTCTGTCAGAAAAATTACAGGGCTCAAGTCAATTTGATTGTCTGGGAATTTGTTTATCATGAAGATCACTTTAGTATAAAACAACAATTGAATAACATATAAAACACTTATGTATATATATATATATATATATATATATATATATATATTAGGTACCTTCAAAAATTTTCTAACAAAAGAGCATAGCATGAGGAAAAAATTGCCATAAACTTTACAAAAACAATGTTTTATCGTCAAAATGTTTACTATTATCAAGAGCAAAGATTTTTTTATTATTATTTTATTATTTTTAAAAATCCTTTCTAGTACGTTCGAAATTGTGTTTAAAAATTTTGTTTTGTTTTTCTTGCGTTGGCGGTTGGTCAAATATTAATATAGGAAATTTAGCGTCTTTTCTGGCGTTAAAAATGCTTTGTTTTGAAAATTCTTTCAAAAATCAAATAATGGTCGAATTTTAATGAAATTTTCAGGACTTATTCACAAATAAATGGAATTACTTTTGGAATGTATTAAATCTGAAAATCTTGGTAATCTGTTTTGTTTTTTTTTTTTTTACATTCCCACTTAATTTTTGAAATTTCTAGAAATTAATTTCAGGATCCTTGAATTTATGTAAGTTAAAAGGCCCAGAATTGTCAAAAAGAAATTTTTATCGTCAAAATGTTTGCTATTATTAAGAGCAAAGTATTTTGTTTATTATCTTATTTTTTTTTTTTTTAATCCTTGGACATTTTATATCATCAATTCGTTTTTGTCAAACTGAAATACAATTTACCGAAAATCTTCTCTGAATCGTAAAATAAAAAATGCAATAAAACTATGAAATTGCTTATTAGAAAATATTTTATTGCTTTTATAAGATATATTAAAGACAATATATTTCTCGATGAATAATTAAGTTTTACAGGAGTAGTTTTCATTTTTTTTTTTTTAATTTTAATTAGAAAAATTTTTCATGATATTATTAATTCGGAACTATATTTACTAATCATGAATGAAAAAAAACTTTAAAAAAAAATCATCAAACACCAATATTTTAAAAACGATTTAGAATTTTTTATTAGTGTCGTTTTTTTCAAGTACGGACGACTAAATAAAACATTTATCAGAAAATAAGAGCGATGACTATAGTAAATTTAAAGTCATAATTTGTAAAGATTGTAATAATTAGAGATTTCTGAGTACTTAAAATTTAAATAAAAAACACGCTCATTGTCTTTGTGTTTTGCCGATAAAGTCTCCGTAGAACAAAATTAGACCTGCCATCATATTGTCAAACACGTCAACGTAGCTACTGTTGGTGTAAAAAAATGCATTTATTCGATAATCTAAATTTAAAGTAAAGAGTATTTGTTTGAAATCACATTGATTATAATCTAAACCAGCTAATATTCTCAACTCAATTTTCAAGAAATTATATTTTATTTTGGGAAGATTTTTTAATAAACAAAATTACATTGCGATGAGAGACTACTAAAAATGGGCGCTAATCAGCCATTTAAAAAAAATTCTACCAGGCAATTTAAATAAGCTTTAAATTTGTTTTTGAAATACAGCAAAAATATTTCGCTTCCTGTAAATAATAAATTTAATCCATAAGCTTTTAAATTAAAACTAAAAAACCCTTCAAGAATGATTTTTCATTTAAAAAATAATTTTAAAACTTAGGTATCTCTTTTTTTTTTTTTTTTTTTTTTTTTTTTTTTTTTTTTTGTGAAGGTACCTAATATTATTGGCCATGGGTGACTTGGATCCAGGACATGCAGCTGGGAATATTTTGTCATATACGGCCTAGCGTAACATTTGTTTGTCATCAACGCTACAAGCTACTTGCTACTTCAACAGTTACACAAGACAATGACACATCCTTCGCAAAAAAGTAGTTTTTCGCTGCTTTTTAAGAAAATAGGTAAGTAATTTTGATTTAATCTTGTTCCCGATTCATCAAATTAAGTTTCTGTTTTAACGAGACGGAGACATTTTTATTTTAATTTTTAAAACATGACTAAATATGTTTCTTTCGGAATGTTCTTAAATCATGACGTTGAGAATGGAAAATTCGTTTTCACGAAATATTACCTTAAAAATATAAGTAGCCAATATATAACGGATTATTGATCATAATACCATAGATTTATCATTTATTAAAAAAAATTCAAAATTTAGAAATAATTCAACACCGCTACATACACCATATGTAAAAATATTTGTACTCACCCTACGAAAGGAAGCATATATATATATATATATATATATATATATATATATTAGTTGCATAGATATGAGATTGCAACCCTGGATTTTCACGCTTTTGCAATCATCAGACAAACTACCTGATGATCGCAAAAAGCGTGAAACCCAGGGTAACAAACTCGTATCCATACAACTATATATGTTAGTTCTATCAGCGATATTGATCACTTTCCACTAAGTACCACGTATATATATATATATGTGTGTGTGTAACCGTGCGAAAATAATTTCCTTTCCGGATACTTTGTTCTATAGAGAATTAAGACACATAAATCAAACACTTAGCAATAATTTTTGTACCATATTATTGCTGAAGAAACAAAGCCATTAAAGAAGCAATAGAAAGTAACAAAAACAACATAAACAACCTTCTTGATGCAAACCAAAAAATAAACTTCATTAAATGATCTTGTAACCAGATGCATCCGATTTATAAACAAAACGAAGAGGCCATTAAAAAACAGTAGAGACCGAAGCAAAACCAATGCCTATGTTTATGTCTTACACTATCTGCTGGACAGTAAGACGTCTCTCATCAGGTGAATGGCATCAAATTGTTAATCAGTGATTGAGGTCTTTGGATGACCTGTCAGAAGGCCAACTTCTGTGCTGTACTTGACCCGCTTGAATCCCGCCGTTCATTCTTCACATATGAAGGAGAATCCCCAGAAAATGTCTGTACCATGTCCACATGGAACTCCTGGAGTTTCATACCTTTTGTAGATACAGTATGACAGCTCGGGCTTCTGTTTTGTCAATTTATAAATGTGTCGCACACCTCTCAAAAGAAATTAAGACAAAGATCTGAATTAAGTTTTTCTAGTTTTGTACCAAGTGGTAGTGTGTTGCCACAACAAAAATGTTTGGCTATGGGTCTTCTTTCTGGGTAAAATATTTTGAAAGACCCTCGTATATTTATTGTATATAATCAGCTTGTATTAACAAAAAACTATAGTAACTAACCAGCTAGTATATTTTACTTTTCAGTTCCTGAGGTTGTGAGAGACAGAAGTAATCCACGTGGGCAAGGCTTGGTTCTATAAGCTACTTGATCCTTGTACTCACAATCCGATTAACCTGAAGGCGAAAGTATACTAGCCGACATGTTGCTATAATTTGTTCTACTTCGATCGTGCCGTGTTAGTTTTTTTTTTTTTTTTTTTCTTGCTTTTAGAAAACATTTTGCAATTTGGTCTTTTTTATTTATTTTACGATGAAAAATCTGCTGGTAAAACTTGTGTGTGTATATATATATATATATATAAACATTTTGTGACTGCTAGGGATAATGCCAAGGAAGATATTAATCCATGGAGAGCTCAGTACAAACTAAAGAACATAAATTTCGGTTATCATTTATATATATATATATATATATATATATATATATATATATATATATATATATATATAATCTCTACTGTTCCCTCTTTTTAATCTTCTTCACCGTTCTCTAGATATTACTGCACTTATACATGGAAGCCAGATTTTAACCCATTCTCTTTCTAGCTAAATAACAAAGAATTTTTAGTGAATTTCATGGCCGATTGTCTGAAGATGAGTATGCACCCTATCTACAATCATAGTTGTGTGTGTACGTAGTTGTATATATGTGAGAGTGAGGATATATTTACATATGCGAATGTATATCTGTGAATATATATATATATATATATATATATATATATATATATATATTGTGTCTATGCAATGTGTATCAAAGTACTTTTACAAACTTTGCTAACACTAAAACAAGGAAAAAAAGTTCATATAAACATAACTCAGAACCGAAGGATTCGCGGATATATTAACTTTAAAGTAAGTTTAGGATAGATGGCGCTGTTACGCCCGGTATTGTGCTTTAAATCTTGGCATCATTCGTCTTTCTCGTTTTCTTTCTCAAGTAACCTTATGCTTCAACAATTCGACACGGTTTGTCTTCTTTGTGGACAGTAATGATGTTTTGACTTCTGCTTTTCGTTAGATTATCATACTGAACGATTAATTCATACAGATTTCTTTTCTATCCTTTTCCACGACTACGAGTGGATGATGTCTGTAACACTTTATGGCGATAATGCTAACAAAGATTCAGGGTTGTGCTTGGAGTGTAAGAGAATGGAATTTTCTGAGAAGGAACAGAAAACAAGAAATAAACTTCTACTCTCCTTTTAAAAAAATGGGAAAGAGTAAGAGCCAGGCGATAGGCGAACCTATTTATTTTTATTGAAAAAAAAAAAAAGGGATTAAATTATTTTTTCTAAATAAAATTATGACAATTGCCGCGTGAGAACGTTCACTTTTTGACAACGATATCCAGTTTCTAATCGCGCCATGATCGAGCAATTCCTCAAAACATCTTCATGATACAATCGCGTCACTTTGGGTTGATAGATTTGTTTTTGGCTTTGTTATTGTTTTTTTTGTTTTTTATTTTTTTTTTTTTTTTTTTTTTTTTTTTTTTACGGCTTGTCATCCCTTTTCATATTACTTAGTACCAGAAAATATTTTTAGATTGCAAGAATATTTTGAAAATAATAACGATTTACTGATAAAATTCTTCTGGGAGAGAAGAGACGAACCTCTACCTTTCCTAAAAGAAGTTGCGCGGAAGTGAATACAAAGAACTCGAATGGAATTGAATCTCGGCCCTCTGATTTCCAATACCGTACCATTATATATCGCACCAATACCATATGGAAAATCATAGCATCTGGTATTTTCAAGCACTTGCCTATCTAGGTACTGGCCAGCTTTGATGTTGCTTAACTTCAGTGATTGTACGAGAACTCGTATTTCAACGCTATGTAACTGCAAGCCGGTACCTTTGGAAAGTGCTAGAAAACCATATCCTTTTGAGTGAAATCGGATAAATTAGAAAGATGTCGGTGTTTGTGTTAACACAAAGTGTCATGTCGGCCTGACAGAGAGTACTGAACTTGTTCAAGAAATTGATCACGCTAGACTATGCACTTTTTTTCCGTAAACTGTAATTGCGGTATAAAGAACAGAACTGGCGTCTCTACTAGGATGTAATTCATCGTCATACCCAGGGCTAAATATTCGTGTTTAACAACTTTAAACAAAAATGACAATAATAGTAATTGTGAATGCATGTCATTATTTTAAAAAGTAAAAGAGTGCAAATGGAAAACTGACAGTCTAAGAGTGCAAATGGAAAACTGACAGTAAAAGAGTGCAAATGGAAAACTGACAGTAAAAGAGTGCAAATTGAAAATTGACAGTCGAAGAGTGCAAATTGAAAATTGACAGTCGAAGAGTGCAAATTGAAAATTGACAGTCGAAGAGTGCAAATTGAATATTGACAGTAAAGGAGTGCAAATTAAATTGACAGTAAAAGTGTGAAAATTAACAGCTTTTTCCATTTCACTGAAGCTGATGTTAAACACTTCATCTTGTCTTTATTCCTTTCTTTCTATCACTGAAACCAAAGACCTTCTTTTCCATTTTTTTTTTCTTTTTTTTGTTATCAAAACGCAATAGTCTCTCACTGGTGAGGTATTAGCGGGGCGTAACGTACGTGTTAACTAAGGAATAAGCCGAATTATAATATTCTATTTGATATATATTTATATTTTTCAATCATTTCATGTTTTCCTGATATACAAAGTTGGGTCTCTTTTGAGAAATTTTCACTTTTCCTTTAATATTCATATCTTTTTGTTTTTATTTTTATTTTATCCTGTAAAGTTTCTTTTTCAATTCCTTAAAATATTGTTTTAGTAATATGGACTTTCTGCTTCACAAGCCAACGAAAATATCAAGTTGCAAGTCTTAAAAAGAATCTCACCAAGCGGTTCGTTAAATTCTATGACTGGCATAATTGCTTGTTCCATCATAATCAATAAACAATGGAGTAAACAAATAAAACAAAATTAGACAAAAACAAAAAGTATTCAGAACTTTAGGAGATAATTTTGTTTGAGGATTTTTTTCCCCCGCGAAACTGGATAGTTATCTTGAATGGACGGCAGTTAAATTTATTTTCAAAGTTCGTTTCATTGAATGTAGAAACCACATTGGCAACGTATTATTGGGAAAATTTAAATAATCCATCATTTGAAATAAACTTTCGTTTTAAATAAAAATCCATGTTTATGCTTCCGTTCTCAACAGAATCAAATAACGAATTCTGATTGTTCTTTGACATCAAACTGAAACCTATTATATGCTATGTCCTTTTTAACACGTTGACGAATATGGATCTCCACAGCATTCTATCCTTTGTAGCTAATTAGCAACATTTGTTATTTTACCATATCTTCCACTCTCCTTTTCGCCACTAAATCACACAGGATCGTGAGGAGGTTTGCCTAGTGCTTCATTCTGACCCTTGTTTCCTTCAATAAGTTCTGTGAGTTTTCTAAACCGTCTTTCCACATTTCGCATCTAAGAAATTTCAGCTGTTTCATTTTGATTCAGAGACGAATTCACAGCAGCATTTGGCCATATTAATAGACTTTATTTGTTTATCCATTCGAAACCGCCTTTCAAACTCCGAATCCACTGAATGCATCGAACTGATAGAGGAAAATTATCGATCCAGAAAATCTTGCATGTCTGGCTAGAAGCCCAATACGGAAAAATTTTTAATCTCATCAGGAGAATGAGAAGGAGGAATTGAGTCACAGTCTGTTTAATCTTTTCCTTGGATATTTGTGAAAGAAACAGGCATGGATCATTCAAGTATTCCATACCCCACAGAAATCGAACGTTCTTAGAGAAAAGAATGATTTTGCTTACCCTCCCCTCGGCCAATTTACAGATGATGGAAAGGGACTATGCTAACGAAATAGATATTCATAGTTGATATAAGAATGATATTAAACAAAAGGTCAACATCTCCGACCAAGTATTTGAAGGAATAGAACTCAAGATAAACCATTTTGAAACCTAAAATAATGTGGAACTGTAATCAGAGCAGAGTGAGTAAAAGAGAATAAATATAAACCACAAGAAATCAGAAGGCAGGGTCATCAGTAAAAGGATGAGCCCAAAATGTTATTTACAGGACGAGGACATTAAAATCAAGCAGGTACGGAAATTTAAATATCTGGGAAGTGTTTTGACAGATGACGGTAAGTGCGACGCTGAAATCCGAAGACATATTGGGATGGCCAAAGACGCATTCCAAAAGCTACACAGAGGTAATACTTCTTTTTGAGACAGAAGGATTTCTTTGGTAACAAAGAAAAGTGTACAGAGCTGCTACGTGATATCTGTCCTCGTTTACGGCAGCGAATGTTGGACGGTCTCATCAAAGATGTAGAAGTAACTCAAAGGTAACGTAGGTATGGTTCTACAGAAGGATGCTAAGGATATCATGGACCGAGCGTTTGAGCAAAGATGAGGTCTTGGTGAGGATACAAACAAGGAGGAAGCTTATACATGATTCCAGGCAGAGGCAGCTGAATTTCTGGGACACGTAATGAGAAAGGAAGCCTTGAAGAATCTGAAACTCACTGGTCGAATAAAGGGAAAGAGATTCAAGGGAAAGCAACGCATGTCATACCTAGCGGGCTTAAGCGAGTGGATGACAGAATATGGCCTTGGGGAAGTAGGAAAGGGACAAAACTTACTGAGAGCTTAAAGGGATACGGAGAAGTAGAGGACCATGATCGCCTACATCCTGAACGGACACATAAAAAAAAGAATAAAAGCAGAGATGACAACTCACCTTGATGTATAATTAAAATTCTGCATGTGGATTTAGTATCGCGCTTCTTAAACATTTCTCCTTCATGATCCCCATTATTCATCGCAAAATTTTTCGCGACTTCCGGTAATAACCAACTATCTTGAAAATACCTCCGTGTCACTGCACTATTCGCAACGGCTCCTCATGCGCATTTTATAATCACAGCGCCTGCGTGACTCAGCATATTACCCATTTGAGCGCTGACCACCGGTTTACCGTCAGTAGAGAAAAATGACGTAATGCCCAGCGACCGGTTGAATAGTGGTAGAGAAAAATGACTTAATGCCCACCTACCGGTTGAACGGTGGTGTGAGGTCCCCCCGGTGTCGTTGCGCCAAATGTGAAGTCTGCTTAGCCGCGTCCGTCGTGATATCCTGTCCTGTGACGACCAACTGGCTTGGTATTGGTTGCATCACCAAATGTGACGTTCTAACCTTTTGGTGATTCGGATGGGAATCTGGTTAGATTCGGTATCAGCCTTGTCGTTCCCAGCACGCCTCTAACGTCTGGTTACCGAAGTAACTGTTTTGATTTCCAGTCTAACCTACCCACGTTGTGAATTGATCTTAGGCAGACGAAATCAATCAGTCGCCGGGCCGTAATGCAAGTCGAGTTCGAATAAGGGCGATATCGCACAAGTATATGTAAAAGAAAAGAAAATAATAACTCGAAAAGTTAAAATGTGTTAAAAAAGGATAACAATATTTTATATATGGTTGCTGAATACAGGACTGCGTCTACTTCCCAACCCGCTATATGGATTCGTGACACTTTGTGTTTGTTAGGCGAGTCTTAACATCTTAAGTTGTTTGTTCTTTAAAAAACTGGTTCTTGGTGTATCTTCAGGTGATATTCGTAAAACTTGAACTCAACTGAACTTAACTCGCTGCGACTCTGCTTATATGGACGCCGACCAAAACCGGGGTGGGCTTGTCGGGGTTGGAGGTTCCTTGATAATTCTAAACTCACAATCCACTTCTTTGTTTTCGGTCAGGAAAATTTTATTATTTTCCGTTTTTGGATGTCTTCCGTCTTCCCACCTTCTTCTGTTCTCATATTGGTATATCACCCATACCCTCAGAGGGTGTCAACGGGTTTCCCCTCTCTCTCACAGTGGCATCTCACACCATACCTTCAGGGGGACGCAACAGGCCTCCCCTTCTTCTTCACATGATTACCTCCGCTTAACGCTCATGCCACCATTCAGCCAATGGGCACTCAGCAGCGTGGGTGTGGCCAGACTAGCCTCGGTTTAAAAAGTCTTGCTCAAAAAAAAATATATATATATTCCCTTTTTTTTTTTTCATTCTTTTCCTTTCCTTTCTTCTCTTCGAGGAGACCTCACACCCTAGACTCTTTGTCTTAACCGAATCACCTGGAATACGTCAACCAGCTTTTCACCAGCATCAAGTGGGTGGTCATATGATGAGATCGAATTCTGGCGTTAATTAAAAATAATTTTCTTATCATAGCTAGACCCTCGCACCAAACAGATGCCTTTTTCAAAGATCTTGGTAGATGGCCAACGGCTCAGTCTTTTGTTTTTGTAATTCTGCGGTTGATCCAACGGACATTTTCTGCGAGCTAATTAATTTTTATCTATTTAGAATTCTGCCCTGTAGGTCATTTGACCAGCCTGTAATTTTTACCCGCCCTGTAACATAAATCAGATTAAATCCAGTATCCTCCTTTCTCGACAATGGAAATAAAAAATTTTACCACTTTTCTTTGTCAGAAAAATAACACCGCTTAGTGTCCTTTTCGTGATGGCTTCTTATCACCTAACTTTAATTCTCGACTTTCTTTTTTTCCTTTTTCTTTGCAAGCCAAATAGTGTCACAATCCTCTCTTAACCTATTTGTCTTTTATTCGTAAATGACACCTCAACCCAAATACACTATTAAGCATGCGTCATGCATCATGCATCTGTCCCATGCAAATCTATTCTTCTTTTCTTTTTTACGGTTTTACATGCAAGGTGATGTACTTTTCATCTTCTTCTGTTCTACATGGAAATGTTATGTTCTTTTCATATTCTTTTGTTCTACATGCAAATGTAATGTGTGCGTGTGCCTGTGGGTGTATGTGTTTGGTTATTATGGCTTGTTTTTCTTGGTCAATGTTTTTCTCTCTACTGTAGGGTTTTTTACCCGCCGCACGTGTCGGTCTAACGTCAGCCTCCTCCGCCGGTCTTTCTGCAATTTCTTCGCCGATTCTGTATGAGTAAGGAACACTGCTCGGCATCTCACTCTCGAGTTGCTGCATGCTCATTTGATTATCGCTAGTTAATTTCCTCTTACTCTTAATCTTCCATATTGCCATACCCACTATGGCTATAATTATGAATGTACCCATCATTGCCGACCAACTTATCGCAATCTGCTCATCATCTTTCCAAGCCATAACTTCATTTCCCGACGCACTTAACTTGTCCCTCAATTGATCCATATCGATCTTTTCTATCGGCTTCATTAGTACTGGCATTTTACACAAGGTAACATTGGGGAATTCCTTCACTATTGGCTCCCACAACTCCGTAGAATTAACTAAGATTCTGCCAATCATTTCTATGATTGAATCTTTCTCTTCATATCTTTCT
Source organism: Acanthosepion lycidas (assembly GCA_963932145.1). NCBI lineage: Eukaryota > Metazoa > Mollusca > Cephalopoda > Sepiida > Sepiidae > Acanthosepion > Acanthosepion lycidas. Next base: position 123,614,062 of record OZ010572.1, read on the forward strand.
TCTTCCTGGTAATATCCCAGGGGTAACTTTAACAGGGATAATGGTGGCTTTACTCTTAATGTCCTTGTGGACTCTCCCCTACATACCCTAGACAAGCCCAATGGGTTTCTGTGTGGCCACTGCCCACACCCCGTCTGACACACTGATAGCTTGTGGTAACGCTGTGTTTGCTAATACCTCCACTTGACAAGTTCTCTTAATTCCCTCTTTCTTTCCTTCAAACAATTCTAGTATGCACATTTTGTGGTTACCAGCTATATAGATAGGGCTTAACGATGTATACGTCCCTAGAGCATCATTTCTACACTTTCTAGCTTCTTCCTCTGTTTAGCAACATGGATTTTGTTCTACCCGAATTTAAAGCTATGTATTCTGTTTCTACCTTGTACCTTGCTACCATTCCCAAACCTTGATCTCTTCTGGGGTAGGGAATGGGTAAATTTACAACCTGGCATATCTCGAATATACTCTATCTAACAACGGAACAGACATCATAACCAACAGTCGTCTATTTTCCAACAAGGTCACACATCCCAGCGCATTATAATATTTCCACAATTCTTTGGTGGGATCCACTGGCAGTCTTAAATGATGGGGTAACTTGGCCTGTATTCCGAGTAGCACTTCCCTTAGGTGATTCGGGTTTACTATGCTTGGGGAGAGGTGTCCCAATGACAACATGTCTAATTGCGCTCTCACATGTTCCAGCAAGGTCATCAAAGACTGACTAGTTTGTCGTACCTTATTCGTAATTGCCATTAGTTGGAAATATCTTTGCATGAATCCACTAATTTCCTGTAATTCTATCATTATAGTTTCTGTATCATTAATTACCTCTTGTCTCAACCCTGCCAGGTTATTTATTAACCAATTAATTCTGGCTCTATTCTTGGCCACTTCCAACCTTGTCACATTTAATATTGTCACACTCTCTCTTGCCACTTGAGCTAGCGTTCTCTGGTTTATTTCCACTTCTCCCAGTTTCCTTCTTATGAATTTACGTCATCTTCAGTCACTGTTCCAAACAGGACATTTAACGCTTTACCTACAATCGGAACTACCGATCTTGTTCCCCGCGTCTGCAGTAACTCTATTCACTTCAGGTAATTTTGCATGTCCCCCCATTGGGCCTCTATCATAGTGGCCTCCGATTCTAGGGAGTGTAATAATCTGAGATATCCTTTCTCCTTGGAATAATCTTGCCCTACTTTCAACGGAGCTGCATGCAGCTGCGTTAGCTCATTTCTTAGTTTATTTAGTAGCGTCTCGTATGGTTTTAAATCTGTCATGAATGTGATCAACCATTTCGAGCTGGTTATTACTTCATTCGTCTTTTTAAAAATGGTATTTTGGCTGTGCTTCCAAGCTTCCGCCATCGTCACCATCAGTGTGGCTACCATCATCATTATCATCAGCCCTTTCATTTTGGTCATTCTTGCAAGGCAACAAAATTCTCTTGTTTTTATTCTTCATAACCATTCGGTCTTGTTCAATTCTTCATTCAATTATTCCATAATTTCTTTCTAAGTTTGCAACAATTCGACTCTTCCCTAACTCCTAGCAGACAGAATGGTCTGGAGAGGTGTGCGTGGCGCTCACTCCAAAGGTCGTACTTCATGACACCACTGATGGTCAGTTAGCAATGCCAATAATCTTCTTCCGTCCTTCGTGAGGTGCAGCTCGCGACTCCATCCCCTCCATTCACATCCACCACAGTCAGCCAGTAGGTTTTTGGATGAGCCAGTGTCGTTATCTGTCGACACCGAGTGCTTCTATTCTGCACCGCCTTCTTTGTTCTACTGAGACTTGGGGTTCTCCACCCTTCTCAATCTCATCTTTAGAGGTAGTTCCTTCTCGACCTCTAACCTTCCCTCGGTGTTTAATTCCCGTTCAAGTGTTTTGTCCTCTTCTTCCTCTCCTGATTCTTCCTTCTGCTTCGAGTCCGCGCCCTGGACGTCTTCATTACTTCTTGACTCGATGCCTAAATCTCTCCTGTTTCTTAGTCTTTCTCTGAGTTGGGAAAGGGGTATTTGATCCTCTTCCTCCCACTCGTTGAACTCTTCGTCTTGTTTAGGGTGCCTCTTTTTAGACCCCTTGACTGCTTGATTGGATCCCTTCGTTTTTCTCTTCCTTTTCTTTGAGCATGGGGGTGCGATGGTGACATCACAGGGTCTTCTCTGCACCGATTCAGGCGACGACTGAACGCCGCTGATCCCCGCCGAGGGTTCCAACTCCGTCACTCGGATCGCTTCGTCTATCTGGCCAATCGATCTATCTCTTCATTTTCCTCGGAATCTTCTTCCGTCTCCATTTCTTCCGGCTCAACCAGAGTTACTTTCCTTGTCCTTGTCTTCTTAGGCCTCGGCTCGCTCATTTCCAGGCTAGCTATTTCAGCCTTCTTCAGATTGTTGACATGGACCCTCCTTGCTCGTCCTGCCACTTGATCCCATATTACATATGATACTGGACCCGTCTGCTCTACTATCCGGTAGTACGATTCCCATCTTGGGTCCAGCTTTCCTTCTCTCTGTTGGATTTTATAGTAGACAGGGTCTCCAACCTTGAATTCTACTACCTTTATTTCAGCATTGACTCTCTCATTTCTTCTCTTCTGTGCCCTCTTTATTCTTCTTCTGCCCTGTACAAATATTTTATGTTGCTGTTCCAGCAACAACTGATGATGATCTTCTCCCATATACTTTCTTCAGGACTTCAACAGGTTATCCACAGGCAGGACCACGTCTCTGCCAAACAACATAAAGTAAGGAGAAAATCTGGAAGTTTCGTTTATCGTAAACCTCACGGCCGCCAGAGCCTGCGTCAAATACAAATCCCAATTTCCTGTATTCTCTCTGGCCAGCTTGGCCAGCACATCTCCCAAGGTTCTATGAAACCTTTCCACTTTAGCGTTTCCTTGGGGGTGATATGGAGATGCTTTTACGTGCTCTATATTCAAACCTGTCAGCACTTCTCTCATTATGCTGTTTATATTCTCTGTGCCATTATCAGTGACAAGTTGCACAGGGGCGCCATACCTAGGGAAGATTTCACTTATTATCAAATCGGCTACAGTTTTCGCCTTCTTGTCTGGTACTGCATATGCCTCAGGCCAATTTGTTAGCCAATCGACAAAACTCACTATATAGTTGTTTCCTTGTGCAGTTTCCCCATATGTTCCTGATACATCCATACTCACTTTCTCGAAGGGGAAGTTCGGCACGTCCATCTCCTCCAATGGTGCCATTTCCTGTCTTATGCTCTGCGACTGGCACACTACACAGCTCCGAACATAGTTAGTGACCTCTCCATACAGTTTGGGCCAATAGTACTTTCTCCCTATTAGATCATATGTTCTATCAATTCCCATGTGATCCAACCTCTCGTGGCACTGTTCCAATATCTCTGGTCTTAAACTTTTTGGCACATACAATTTGAGCTTGACATCTTCAACCCTACCTGAGAAATAATACAGCCTTTCCTCTATTATGGCATACTTGGTGGTCTCTCCTGCCTCCACCTTTTCTCTAAGGGCAGCTATTTCACTGTCTGTCAGCTCCTTCTCAATTCCTTCTGTCCAGTAGGGATCGGTTATTATCTGTGCGTCCCCTTCCTCGTCCGATTCTAACATAGGGCGATCTTTTAGCTTATTAGAGTTAATTACTCCGATTCTATAGGCTTTATCATCTACTCCCTGCTCTACTTTTACAGATCTTTCTTCCAGTTGTTTCGGTATTCTTGAGAGTAAATCTGCGCACGTGTTTTCCTTCCCTGCCAAATATTCTATCTTACAGTGGTAACCATTTAACTTTAGCGCCCACTGTTGAATCTTCTTATTATTTGTCCATTCTGCCTGCAATAGGTACTGCAGAGGCTTGTGGTCTGTTTTTATAGTAAAGACCGCACCATTCAAGTAGTAGTCCAGTTTTTGGAGAGCATATATGATAGCATATGCTTCTCTTTCTATTACTGGCCATCTCTGTCGTGTCTCTGAGAGCTTATGAGAGAGAAAGTATATCGGTACCTCCTCTGGTATGCCTGGCACTGGTCCTTCTTTATCGGGACACGGCTGGGTAAGAACTTCTCCTACACACTGCTCACTGGCATCAGTGTATAGTTCCATGGGCTTGCTGAGGTCTGGGTACGTCAGCAGTGGGACGGCTGTCAACTGTTCTTTTAACGTATCAAATGCCTGTTGACAATCCTCTGTCCACTTGAACCTAGCGTATTTCTTCGTCAGGGCTACTAGTGGTATGACAATTCTCGAAAGTGCCGGGACGAAGCGTCGGTAGTAACCTATAGCTCCTATAAAACCTCTTACCTGTCTCACTGTCTTAGGTTCTGGCATTTCCCTTATGACTTTCACCTTATCCATGTCGGGTTTAATACCGTCTCCGTTTATAACAAAGCCCAAGTCTAGTCGCCTCCTTCAGAAACTGACACTTCGACAATTTCAATTTTAATCCGTGCTTTCTTTGTCTTCCCAACACTTGTTTTAGATGGAAAAAATGTTCTACTGTTTCTGAAAATATCAAAATATCATCTAAATATGCCATGGCAAAGCTCTCGCATCCTCCTAATACTATTGACATCAGCTTTTGGAAGATTCCCGGGGCATTGGCTAAACCGAATGGCATCACCCTGAAGTGAAATAGTCCCAAGTGACACGCAAATGCAGCCTTTTCCTTGTCAGCCTCATCAAGGGCTACCTGCCAATACCCGGACCTCAAGTCCAACGTAGAGAAGTACTTCGCTTTCCCTAATAATGCCAATATGTCATCGATTAGTGGTAATGGCACCGCCAACGGCTTCGATATAGAATTCAGTTTCCTAAAATCTACACAAAAACGGTACCCGCCATCTTTCTTACCTACTATCACGATTGGAAAGCTCCAAGGGGAGATCGATCTTTCGATCATCCCAGCTTCCAACATCTCTTCTACTGCCTCTTCCACAAGGGGTCTCTTATGAATAGGCGTTCAGTAGGGCTTCAATTTCACAGGACGGGGACGCCCGTGTCGATTTTCCTTTTTACTGTGTGGGTCTGGCCCCATTCCTTAACTGATTTGGCCACCACATCTCGATTATTTCTCAGCAGACTTCCCACCCTGGCCCTAAATTGATCAGGTGACAATATATCTTCGTCCCCTATTCCTTCTGTTTGCTCTACGAGTTTTCCTCGTTTCTCCTCGAATCTCACTCGATTCAGAGTTCGTAGGAGTAGTGTTTTCCTAACTCTTCCCCTCTCTTAACCTTTATCCTCTTTTGGGCCTGGTTCACCATCATAATGGGCACTAATTCAGCTGCCTCCACCACTGCCTGACACAGTTATCTCATTTTCTTCTAGGCACTTCCCTTCTACAGGAACAAATTGCAGGGTTCCTTTTCGTATTTTCTTCCCTGTCATTAGCCTACCCTTTCCCGACACCGTCGTTCTGGGGGGTAGCTTTACATCTTCCTCCACCACTATTGTTATATCTTCTTCTGGTGGGCATCCCAATGGCGATCTCTCGCCATTCACTACCAGCACAGTGGAGTTGAACTCTATCCGAGCCCTCCAGCTCTGAAGCCAATCTTCTCCCAAGATCGCTTCCGTACACAGGTTGGGGGTTACGTAGAATCTCTGGCGATATCGCACAAGTATATGTAAAAGAAAAGAAAATAATAACTCGAAAAGTTCAAATGTGTTAAAAAAGGATAACAATATTTTATATATGGTTGCTGAATACAGGACTGCGTCTACTTCCGAACCCGCTATATGGATTCGTGTCACTTTGTGTTTGTTAGGCGAGTCTTAAGTTGTTTGTTCTTTAAGAAACTGGTTCTTGGTGTATCTTCAGGTGATATTCGTAAAACTTGTTTTGGTGGTGTGAGTCTAAGTCGTTCTTCAAAAATAAATTGTTCTTGGTTAGAAATTGAGTTCGGAATTTGCGCGGATCTTAGTCAGCTTCTTCGAGGTGGGTGCCACTGCTTGCCTGCCTGTCTCCAACTGCGAACTTGAACTCGAACTCAACTGAACTTAACTCGCTGCGACTCTGCTTATATGGACGCCGACCAAAACCGGGGTGGGCTTGTCGGGGTTTGAGTTTCCTTCATAATTCTAAACTCACAAACCACTTCTTTGTTTTCGGTCAGAAGAATTTTATTATTTTCCATTTTTAAAAGACTTCCGTCTTCCCACCTTCTTCTGTTCTCATATTGGTATCTCACCCATACCCTCAGAGGGTGTCAACGGTTTTCCCCTCTCTCTCACAGTGGCATCTCACACCTATCCCTTAAGGGGGGGGGCGCAACAGGCCTCCCTTGCTTCTTCACATGATTACCTCCGCCTAACGCTCATGCAAACATTCAGCCATTGGGCGCTCAGCAGAGTGGGTGTGGCCAGACTAGCCTAGGTTTAAAAAATCTTGCTCAAAAAAAAATATCATCCCTTTTTTTTCATTATTTTCCTTTTCTTTTTTCTCTTCGAGGAGACCTCGCACCCTAGACTCTTTGTCTTAACCGAATCACCTGGAATACGTCAACCAGCTTTTCACCAGCATCAAGTGGGTGGTCATATGATGAGATCGCATTCTGGCGTTAATTAAAAATAATTTCTTATAGCCAGACGCTGGGACAAAACAGATGCCTTTTTCAAAGATCTTCGTAGATAACCAACGGCTCAGTCTTTTGTATTTGTAATTCTGCGGTTGATCCAACGAACATTTTCTGCGAGCTAATTAATTTTTATCTATTTAGAATTCTGCCCTGTCGGTCATTTTACCGGCCTGTAATTTTCACCCGCCCCGTTACATAAATCAGCTTAAATCCTGTATATTCCTTAGTGCTTGGTGTACTTTTCGTGATGGCTTCTTATCGACTAACTTTAATTCTCGCCTTTCTTTTTTTTTTCTTCTTTCTTTTTTTGCAAGCCAAATAGTGTCATAATGGGTAAAACTTGTAACTACTTTTATAACTACCACGAATCATTACATACCAATTATATGCAGATTTTGACTTAGGAGCTCATGCAGAAGGGTTAAAATTGTTCAGAAATGCTGGGCTCAAATGTTAACGTGCGTTCCTAAACAATATGGTGCGTTTGCGAAATAAAATATAAACTGAAATACAAGTATTTGGATTATATTTCTCAACCACAGCATTTCGCTTCTCGCTGATTTAGTAAATAACAAATATATGAGTATATATATATATATATATATATATGAGTATATATATATATGAGTATATATATATATATATATGAGTATATATATATATATATGAGTATATATATATATATATATATATATGAATATATATATATATATATATATATATATATATATATGAATATATATATATATATATATGAATATATATATATATATATATATATATATATATATATATATATGAATATATATATATATATATATATATATATATATATATATGAATATATATATATATATATATATATATATATATATATATATGAGTATATATATATATATATATATGAGTATATATATATATATATATATATGAGTATATATATATATATGAGTATATATATATATATATATATGAGTATATATATATATATATATATGAGTATATATATATATATATATATGAGTATATATATATATATGAGTATATATATATATATGAGTATATATATATATATGAGTATATATATATATATGAGTATATATATATATATATATGAGTATATATATATATATATATGAGTATATATATATATATGAGTATATATATATATATGAGTATATATATATATATATATGAGTATATATATATATATGAGTATATATATATATATATGAGTATATATATATATATATATGAGTATATATATATATATATATATATATATATATGAGTATATATATATATATATGAGTATATATATATATATATGAGTATATATATATATATATATGAGTATATATATATATATGAGTATATATATATATATATATATATATATGAGTATATATATATATATGAGTATATATATATATATGAGTATATATATATATATGAGTATATATATATATATATATATATATGAGTATATATATATATATGAGTATATATATATATATGAGTATATATATATATATGAGTATATATATATATATATATGAGTATATATATATATATATATATATGAGTATATATATATATATGAGTATATATATATATATATATATATATATATATGAGTATATATATATATATGAGTATATATATATATATGAGTATATATATATATATATGAGTATATATATATATATATGAGTATATATATATATATGAGTATATATATATATGAGTATATATATATGAGTATATATATATATATGAGTATATATATATATGAGTATATATATATATATATATATGAGTATATATATATATGAGTATATATATATATATATATGAGTATATATATAT
>OZ010572.1:123627524-123645024 GCA_963932145.1 Acanthosepion lycidas
CCTTTCTGCCCATGTCACATATGATGACGGTCTGCCACTATAACATTAGGCCTTTTCCTTACTAGAATAACTAAATATGACCATATACAACAAAAAATATAAACCTAAACCAGTTAAAAATCACCTTTAATCCATTAAAATGTTCTTCATCATCTGTGGTAATCTGCAATTTAGAATCGTTACTCTTCGCAAAGTCTCGATACACTAGCTGTCTACGAGATTAACTTTAACTCGTCAATCCCTTTCTCTGATTTATCTATTCCCGGTTATTTTCCTTAGAATTATTCTAATATCCGCAAGCATGACCTGGGAGCTCATGTCTGCGATCATTTCCCACTGTCTAGGGAACTCTCTTTAGAAATATCCAGAACATTCGTATATGTGTTTCCGTCTATCTCTATTCAATTCAGTGAGCTATCTCTTCTCTCTGCCGTTCCCCTTCTTCTCAAAACTGTTGTGTACTCGATAAAATTTCCGCGGATATAGAAAATGTCATCTTTCTGCATCTGTTTACACACACATTTATGTTTGGTGACTTTAACGCCCACCATAACATATGGCTTAAACACTCTGTAACTGACCATGCTGGCATCCAAACCCTTAAATTTCCAATCACTCAATCTCTTGCGCAAGTGGTTGAATTCCCTGCAAGTTTCTCCATTAACACTAACGCTTGCGCTTCCCTTCTCGATCACTGATTTACCTTCATCGCTGACTCTTGTCGTGCAACGCAGCTCTGCCGTCTTGGCAACTCTGACCACGCCGTAGTTTCTATTAACATCTGCTTCCATTCCCACTTCAGCCAAGAACCTCCTGCTAACAGAATATCTTTCTGTTATCAACGCGCAAACTGGGACGCGTTTCGTCCCTTGTAATGAAGTTTTTAGTCATCTTGTTCAAAAATGTGTGTCTGAGGTCTCCTCCTGGGTAACAGCCGGCCTTGAGGCTTTCATTCCAGCAAGAAAATAATGTTAAATCGCGCTCATCTCTTTGGTTCTCAGCTGCTTGCTCAGCTGTCATAGCCCATAGGAATCCCTTCTTACGCCTGTAACGAAGCGACTTGTCTGATTACAACAGGCGTCTCTTTGTCTCAGCTCGTAATGAGTACAAGCGTGTCCTAAGTGAAGCAAAGTTACTGTTTGCAGATAGAATGAAACCACGTATTGCATCTCGCAAGTTTTGTTCTAAACGTTATTGGCGTCTGTGCAAGACTGTGCTGGACAGCAGTAAATCCACAATCCTCCCTCTATTCAATCAACTTGAAGTCTTGATATCTACAGCTGATAAAGCTAAATACTTCGCTTGGAAATTCAAATCCAGCTCAGCATTCGACTCGTCCTTAGTACCCACATGTAATTTTCCCCCGTAGAACTGATGTTCTATTGAGTGAGATGAGCATAACCCCGCTGATTGTATTAGACATCATTTCAAACTTAGACTCTCATGAAGCAAGTGGTGGTGACGGGATACCAGCTGTAGTCCTAAAGTACTCCCGAGCTGGCCCCAGTTCTCTCTAAACTATATAACTATTGCCTCACTTATTCTTGATTTTCAGTCTGTTGGAAGTCTTCATCTGTGGGCCCTGTTTTTAAGAACCATGGAGACCCTTCTTATCTATCTAACTACCGTTCTATCAGCCTCCGATCACTCGTCGTCAAAGTATTCGAGGCTTTAATCAATGCCGAAATAGTAAAGCTCGTTACCTCCCATGATCTACACTTTGAAAATGTGTTTTCCACTTTGTCCGGTTTACCGCTGACGTGCTTACAGCCATAATTGAATTTGTATACCAAGCTCTTGATAACAGCGAAGCTCTAGCTGTGGATCTAAATAACTCTAAGGCGTTTGATATATTTTCTCTACGTAATCTTTTGGAATGCGTATTAGAGGACGATTATTTGATTTAATCGAATCAATCATGTCAAACCGTGAAATGAAGGTCGTCATAAACTGCTTCTCCTCCAGTTCCTTTCATCCAAGACTCTATCCTGTGTCCTACATTTTTTCTGATCTTCACGAACCATCTTGATGTCATCAGTTCCTAAGTAGGCATCTATGCAGACGACACTACTATTTACGCCTGTCTCAATAGTAAATACGGTATTGTTGATAAAGTTAACCTGGTTGTTGGTCTCGAAAAGAACCTCCAATCTATGATTGTCCGGGGCAGAAAATGACTTTAAAATAGTTATGCCTCCGAAACGAAACTGCTGCTATTACCTCCAATAGAGAAACATCCCAGCGGCATGGTTTCTCAACTTCACGAGAGCATTTCACTGCGCCTTCTTGGTTTCACGTTTTCCACTGACCTGAGGTGGAACAACTACATTGAATCAATAACTACATCTACCGCAAGGAAAGTTGGTTCTCTGTGTAGTGCCAGAAGTTTTTTTTTTTTCTCGTTTGAATCATCGTTCAAATCTACCATTCGTCCATGTATGCAATACTGTTGCCATATATGGTCTGGTGCTCGACAAAATTCAAAGAGATATGCAATATACCAGGTCTTGACCGGGCATCAGGACTCACTTTCTCACAGATATGATGTGGCTTCCCTCTCTCTTTCTACAAATATTTTCATGGCAACTCTTCTGGCGAGGAATTTCCACTGGTGAACCCCCTACTGCATTTCGTCCTGGGTATGTCGTTAAACTGCATCCAACAGCAAAGCCTCTGATCAGGAGGTTTTGAGGAACGTGGAACCACCTCTTAATTGCTGGTGTTCTCAAGTCCACGCTGACCCGTGGTGGTAGCACCTGTTAGGGTCCCAGCAATGGGCAAATAGTGAACTCCCAGTTTTTTCCAGATCTTACCCACGTCCTGGGTATGACAAGAAACTACATCCGCGTCCTGGGTATGGCGATAAACTTCGTCCAACGGCAAGGCCTCAGATAATGTTTTCTGAAAAATAACGTTGCCAGCTATACGTTTCTGGAAAAGTAGTGTTGCCAGCTATACGTTTTTGAAGGAGTGATGTTGCCAGCTATACGTTTAATAGTACTATATATATAATATATATATATATATATATATATAAGTTGGCATTAAATGACCTGCAGTGGTTGATATGCCATAAAACCCAACCAACCAACCTACTACATTTACGCGTGCTACAAAGTTGGCATCTCAGCCCTACCCGATTTTTTGTCGAAGCAATCAAATGTAACCGCCTCTTCTACTCCAACAGTTTCTTCTCTCACACTTTCGGACAGTGGAACTCCCTTTTCTCTTACATGCTTCCCGGGTAACTATAGTCTTCAAAAATTTAAATGTAATGTCACTCGACATCTTCTGATACCTTGATCTTGATTCCCGTTCTTATCTCAATCCTTTCCTCAAACACCACTCTTTATTCTTACTTTAAATCTCTGTAACCCCTTGCGTGCTAGTGACAATCCTGCCATGCATGGATGAGATACAATGTCTGAAAGGGCATGAAAAACTGATACATTGTTTTTCTTATTTTTTTTTATGTTTTTTATTTTTTATTTTTTTTATAAAGGATTCACTTGTTTGGCTGTAGGGTTATTTGAGACTATGAGGTCAATTCTTTTAAATTTTTACAATATCTGACGAGCTTAACTTGTTTATTAATGGGTTTAACATTTCTACTTATTAGATTTTTGATTGTTGTATTTTGTATTTTTTAAACATTTGATAACAATAGTATTATTAAAATAAAATATTATAAAATAAAAGTATTATTAATATAAAATATTTCATATTAATAATAATTTTATATTTTAATATTTTATATTATAATAAAATATTCTAATATAAAAGTTAATAGTATTGTTTTTTTTTTTTGACGGACACTATTATGGTTGCTGTTATTATTAATATTATCAATTTTGTTAGCTGTGTAATTAAGTTTAATGAGATACATTTTAATTTGTTGATCAATGACAGGATTTGGAATCCATTATTAACAAGTGTTTGTTTAATGTTGTGTAATTCTTTATAGAAGATTTTGGAAGAAAATATCATTTGTATGCGTTGGATGAATTTTTTTTTTATAACGGCTAAATTATATCGTTGGGACATTTACTATTAAGAAGACAGGAGTTGATGCTAGTGGGTTTTCTGTACAAAGAAGTAGTACATTTATGTGTGTGTTGAAATAAATAAGTACATCAAGGAATGGAATTTTATTAAGTTCTAGTGTAAATTTGAAGACAACTAAATCTTCTACAAATACCATTGTAGTATATCAATTTACATGCCCGTTCAGAGATTGTATCTCTGATACCAATAATAAATCCACTGCATATATTGGTTTTACTACAACCGCGCTCTACCATAGACTTACCCGTCACATTTCTAATCTAAGTTATATTAAACAACATTTCTTAGAAAAACATAGCCATGTACATAATATTAGACACATATTAGTTGATAACACAACAATACTCACACATACACACAGTAAAAATAACCTTCACCTACTGGAGGCCGTCTACATTAAAACAATGCAACCTACACTCAACAAAATTACATTGCAAACTAGTCGCAACACAATACAAAGAATCTAAACATATGGTTCTGTTGTTAATATTTCGTTCTCTCACGTGGTGCGACGTCATAGAAGCGCATCGTGAATTTACGACCTGCGTCTGCTTTTCCGCGACCGTTATCTATGCACAGCAATATGTCAATATAACAGAATAACATCTTTGATGGTGAATATCTTTGTTTAAATGTCAATGTTACCACTCTGAAGAAGGCTCATGTGAGCCGAAATATTACGTCAACAGCATAATAACATATTCAAATGTTGAACATTTTTTATCTTTATTTTCCCTGAAATAACTATAAGCTTAGAACGGCTCATGATCAAATAAAGACTTTCGTCGTCTGTTATATATATTTTGTGTGTGTGTATATATATATATACACACACACACACATATATATATATATATATATATATATATATATATATATGTGCGCACACACACACAAATATATATATATATTGTGTATATATGTGTACATTTATATATATATGTGTGTGTATTTATATATATCTATATATATACACACACACACACAAACATGTGTGTGTAATTTATTTTTATGTATCTTGAGTTAAAGGAATGTATTTTTTTCCAAATACGGTCCGCGCATTGTGGCTTTGTTCATAGCTGCCGTGTTTAGAAAATAAAACATTTAAGTGACTCTAGGTATATGCATAAAAATATGCATGCACTCCGTTAAAAATAAAATTATCGTTGATAATAGCTACAAAAACCAGACAAACGCACTTAAACATAAGAAGGTTGATGTGGACAATTTACTGCAGGCTAACTATTTGCACTCCATAAATATTTGAACGGGAACCAGTTCTAAAAGAAACGCTTGAGAATTGGTTTGTGCTTAATCTGAAGTCGCAGCCAAATAATTTTGAAGTCTCATCGTTTCATTAGCTAACGCTACAGCGGCATAAGCCCCAAAGTGTAAGGCATCGAATAAAAATTTAATCCAATACAGTAGTAAATATCCTAACGACCATTATCGAGTCCCCCCGCATATATATGCGGGGGACTCGATAATGGTCAATTTCTCTGCAGTAACAATGGGGTGATCAATGAAGAGCATATGCTAACCAGGAGATGATCATCGTTTCACGTAGTCATTATATATGACAGACTAGCTTGTTAATATAGTGACGGTGATAAACTTTCACCTCGTCCTCTGTTAGCATCCTATTGATACAGCGTCTAGACGCTACTGCAGAGAACTTGATCCTCACCGAGTCCCTGCATATATGTGACGTTAGGATATTGCTAAGGTAAGCAATTGAGTCACTCAGATACATACTACCGAGAAAAAAAATGAATTTAATTGATAGTCGTTAATGATTATTTATATGCTTGAAAAATGTAGTCATCCACAAACTGTTTCGATATATATATATATATATATATATATATATATATATATAATGGCTCAAACGCTAATTGAGCCTTCTATATTATGTTCTTACTCCGTCCTGGACACTGAGTTCTACCTGGATTCTATCCTCTTAGAAATATATATATATATATTTCTATCCTCTTAGAAATATATATATATATATATATATATATATATATATATATATATAGACCACTAAGGTTATCAATATCTATGTATGTATGTGTATTTGTTCATTTCATTGAATACGACAGACAAGGTGCTTTGATTTATTTTTTTATACTATTTCTCATGCGATCTAATATATATATATTTTTTCTTTTCGGATGATAAATCATATAAAAACTATCCATTTTCGTTTTCGGCTATACTTTTAGACATTTTCTTCTTAACAGTTAATATATTTCAACCTTGCCGAAAGCGCTCCTATAAAAAGAACAATTGGACAGTTTTTCATATAATTTTTCATCCGAAAAGAATAAAAAATTATTAGATCACGAGAAATTGTACAAAATACTAAATCAAAGCAGTTTCTCTCTAGTATTCATTGAAAAGTGCATGAAAGAATATTTCTGCCTAAATGTGATTATCAAATTTTCCATGCCGTCTTTTCTCATTATGGGCCATAGAAATTTCAATTGGCGTACCCGCTAGCTTAAAGAGTCTATCAGATAAATATCAGCAGTTAAAAAAGAAGTCAAAAGTAAAAAGAAAGCTTTCTTTTGAAGAATCTCTTTAAAGTGTCGATATTAATTTTGAGTGGATTTTTAGGTTTCAAACATTGAAAAATTGCAAAATATATTTAATTTTTGCAATGAAATTTTAAATTTTATTATCAAATAATTTTTCGCTTGTTTTTTTTTTTTTTTTTTTTTTTTTTTTTTTTTTCGTTCAAAACAATAAGTTTATTATGATTTCTGCATGGCGGTTTTCACATCGTTTCAGTTATTCAGAAAACTACTTGACGATTCATGGATATTTGATTAACATTTCTGATATAGAGAGTGACCCAGAATTTACTATTTCGGTGAAACCGGGGAATTTTGTTAGGAAATCCCCTTTATACATTTCCAATTTTGTTTATAACCATGGAATTTTTTTGAAATTTTATATTCATTCCCTTTAAGAAGCCTATTAATAGGGAATACAGAATAACGCATCTTTGTTAACATCGACAGATTTATTTGCATTGTGCTTCATAAAACCAATGGTTTATCGCCAAAAAACCAATGGTTTAGCTGAGCTTAAAGAACGCATTCAGTAACAAGTTCAGGAGATAACTCCTGCAATGGCCCCAAACGTGTTTCGCAACGCTCGGGATAGATTTGAAATTTACAGGAATACAGAGAGAACACATGTTGAACATTTTCAATAATGATTTGACGCAAGATTTATAAATCTTTCTTTTTTTTTTTTTTTTTTTGTATCATAATTAATTTTTGTGCCGGTGAAACGGAAAGGTACTAGGAAGAAAAAAAAAAAGTCAAACAGTTATGCCGTGACCTCAAAAAGAAGAGGTATTTAGCAAAATTTCATGGGAGAATTAGCTCGGGGGAGTTGTTGTAATGGAATGTTTCACCCTCCGTATTGCCTATTGTGGACTGACTATATTAGTAAATATATATAGTGTGCGCAGGATATACCTGAGACTTCCTTTGGGCACCTTGGCTTGGTGTAATGGTTAGCAAGCTTGTTTTGCTAGATCAGTTACTACTGAAAAGTGAGTACGATCCTCCCTTGACGCCCCATACATTCGGCCTTGTGCCACAGCTAAGCTACACTTGGAAAATCTCTACCAGATATTTGCTTCTGAAATTACTAGCCGGCTAACTGATTCCCTGTCTTTCAGTAATGTATTCTCTTTTACAATAAATCTCTTTCTTTCATCTACGCCTGTGTTGCTGTTCCTTTCATTCGAGTACCACCTTTGTCTGTTTGTAACCTTTTTAAGGATAAAGCACTAATAAACATAAAATTCTGTCATTTTTTTTTAAAACACGACAACATTGAAATACACCCTTGTTCAAATTAATTGAAACAACCGCTTTAGTTTCCTTCCTTCACTATACGACCAATTTCAGACCCGCTGGAGTGACAGGGTGTAATCAATTACTATTTTTTTCTTCAGATTCAGTCATTTTCAATGGTGTGCAGTAATATAAATCTATTTTCGGGATGTATGATAAAATTTGTTTGGCCATGAAAAATATTTCATCATCCGTGATTGCATCAGATTTTTATCTCGCCCAGACACTATTGTCCCGACTGTCGATTAGTTGTCATGGGATCTTTGTCTGCGATGGATGTTACTCCAAGGAAGCGTACGAAAATTTGTAACGCTACACGAACACAGTGACCAAATCAAAGTGCTATAAGCTGGCCCGGAAACTCTCCGGATTTAAATCCAGTCAAGAATCTGTGGTTAGTCTACAAGGAACGTCTTCGTGGAATGGACATACAAAGTATTAAAATGTGAACTGGGTCATGTCTCATTGGAAAAATATGAAAATAAAATGAGTAATAACGGAGTTATTTGTTTTGTTTCAATTAATTTGCACAATTATGTAGAGAGTTAATTCTGGGAAACTCTGTTTGAAAGAAAAATATGTTGTTGATGTTTAAACGCCCCATGTTACTAACGGGGTGTGAAAACAGTCGCATTCTGTATAGATATGTGAATGAAGTTAATATTAATGATTGTTTTTGATTGACTGGTCGTCATGAAAACATTAAGTTAAATTCCCATTTTTAATAGTTGTTTTGGTTTAAATCGACACTGTATGGTGACTGGAGGTTTAATTCCCTAAACAACCTCTAACCACTGAGCAATTACCCGTAACATAAACAAAACAGTTTGTAAATAATTCATAGATCTTATTTTTTTTATTCATCATGCTTTTATTACTTCAAATGTTATTTTTAGTGGATACCCGTATTTACTGCACACCATTGAAAATGTCTGAATCTGAAGAAAAAAAATAGTAATCCGTTTAATTTAAACTGTATTTATATTGTATTTTTTTTTATGTTTTCTTATAAATATATTTTAAAACTTGAAAGCATATAGTCTGCATTAAATTTCTAGATTTGCATACGGCTATCTATCTATATATATATATATATATATAATTTCATTTGCACACAGTACTGTTTCGCTGTATTACTGCTTCTCAGTGCGAACAATCAACCGAATGCTCCAAGCCCGGATTAAAACCTAGCCAATTTGGTGTCAGTCAGAGCTTCAACCACTCGAAAGAATGAACCAGTCAAATCTAGCGTATTGATTTTACAAACGTAAAGAAACGCCAAACAGCCATAGTGCTCTATTCATTTTACTGAAGAGCTTCGCATTTACGCAGGTGACTGTTGTTTTTAGAATTAGCTTTTATCCAACAGTGATCAATTGAAAATATATTTTCAAGAGCTAAATTGATAGAAACATTATATAATGTTTCTGAAGAGATGTTTCTATTAATTTATGAACAAGTCTTGACTAACCAAATTAAAGTGAAATTAAAATAAAAATTCAAAATTACAACTGCAGAAAGGAACCTTTTAGTTCTAATTCTTTAAAGCAGTTGACTCTAGTTTAAACGAAAGAAGCGCTTAACTGTTTAAAAGAGTCTCTTGCAGTCTGTGATATAGATGATCTTAATTGGGAAGCTGCTGCACGTGATCACTATAAGTGAAGGTGTGCAATTCAGGACTAAGATCTTCGAAGAAAATGGTAGAAAAGGGAAAACCAATGATCCAACAATTGTTCAATTTCCATGTGATTAATGTGTCACACCATGCCTCTGCAATGAAGACCTCATTAATGTCGATATGTCAGAAAATCTGTAGCATTCATTCGGGTCTCAGCCGTCATTTGAAAACCAATGAATATACTTTACAGAACGGGTCAGGCCCTTTACATAACAACTTCGTGTGCCACATCTGCAATAAGCATCGCAAGTCATTTGTAGGCTTTAAAAGCCATTGTCGTTATCTCGAGAAGCGGACATTAGTCAAAATTGTCAGCGATACACATACATTTTAAAATCATATCCGAGAATATAAGATGAAGATTAATACAAATAATTATTATGGATGATAAAAATCCGAGCATACAGGTAAGGTAGAAATTACCTTTGAGTATAAAGTTATAAGAATAAATGTTACACCAACAATAGTGCCTATTAAAATGGCAGTATTAATGATAAGGAAAAAGGTAAACGACACTAAAACAATCTCTACATAAATATACAATTAACGGATGTATATCATCATCTTCTATGTGTTGTCTCCCTTCAGGATATGGACGATCTTAGCTCTACATGATATTATGTCCTTTGTAGCTTTTAATACATTTTCTGTTTTTGTTAGTTCTCCTAAAGAGACAATGATATTATACAAGGATAGTCATTATTAGCATGAATTTAATTTAAGGTAAAACTTGGAAACCTTATCGTACAAGATTGTGCAAAAAATTAGAACGCGTGATCATCTGCAATCACTGAGATTTTCTGATGTCCCTTTAAGAGATACTAGGCTGTTTGACCTCGCTAGTTCATTTATTAGTTCTGGGTATGAGGATAAACTACATCCAGCAGCAATCGGGAAATTGGAGGTTTTGAGGAGTGTGAAACCAACTCTTAATTCCAGTTGTTCCCAGATCAACTCTGACCCAGCAAAGAAAACTCTATGAAAGTATAAAAATACCAGCAATGCATTTTTATAAAATAATTTACCAACAATGCCTGTTTATAGTAGAATAACTAACAATACATTTTATCTGGAGTTGACAACACAAGAGTGTGTTCAAAAGATTTAGATTTCGGCATTAAATAACCAAAGACGTTCATATGCTGCTAAACGAAATCGACCAACATTAGTTCATCTACGTAAGAGTAGGAATCTCAAAGAAAATCTCCAAATGATAAATCTTAGACCAAAGTCCCCGTAACTGTTGATGCAAGTACACCCCGCCCTAATTAAAGAAATTTGAAATCCATCAAACCCATGCTGTATTCCACCTTCAAATTTAATTCCATTATCCTTAAAGAAACTTTCTATGTTCCCCAAATCCAGAGATACCGACCCTTAACATAGATTCAGATTATTAGAGCTGCTGTGGGTGATTTTGCAACCCTTCAGATTGATTGTCTTTTTAATGGCATATCAACACTTTATGGGTCATTTAATGCCGGAATTTAATTTTCTTGAGAATGGAAATAATAAATAATCTGTTTTAAAAATTGAATACATGGTAGATGATACTCAGGATATAAATGTTTGTGTGTACATATTTACTAGGGGCGGTGATATGTGACTTTATTTGGTAGTTTTGTTGAAGTTATATTTTGGAAATCATGTTTGACTTCTTTAAGTTATCGTAGTATATTATATGGATTAGTATCATGAATGTTCTTTCCTATTGGTTGTTTGTTAGTATTTTAAGTATATTTGGGTGAAGTCGCTGAAATTTGTTAATATGCAAGTATTGTTGGTAATTTTATTATAAATAGATATTGTAGATCATATTTTTAGATAAAATGTTTTACTGGTATTTTTACTATGAAAAAGGTATTTTTTTCTGGTTTCACTTTTCCCATAGCTGAGACCCTAACAAGTGAAGCCCCCCCTGGATCAGTGCAACGTCCTGGCCTTTCTTATATTTGATATTCAGTCAATAAACTGACTTACTGATCATCCTAACTGAACCGTTTTCACCACAGTGACTTCGGCTTATCTAATTAAATGCCTGCTCTCTGTCGAAGAAATACTTAGTAATAAAACGACCTGAATATAATATATAAAATAATTCCTAGCTTTTCGATTGGCGTCGGGGCCATGTAGGCGCCACCTCCCTCGTGCAACTGTTACTTGTAAACTCAATAATCGTTTCCATGTGTGCACTTCGCTGGGGTTACATACGGTTTTGAATTTATATCTTCTAAAGTGGTTTCGAACCATGGATAGAGCCCAGTCTACTATGAAATTTAACCCATATGTAGGGAGACGAAAGAAAGGGATTCATCCCTTTCCCAAGAGCGAAAGTGAATTTAACAAACTCGACCCGAATTCGAACTCGGTTCAAAGAGTTCTCATTCTATAACGCATATAATGAAAATATTCTTGATTTTGAAGTATGTTGATTTGGTGGTGTTTGCAAAATTATCTTTATCAACCAGATTTGGATTTTGTGAAGGTTTCTGGTGTCAAATTAGTCAAAAATATTTTATCGCAAGTTGATTTGATAATGCTTGCAATAAATATGATGCTATTTTAAGATAGTTTTTCAAATAACAGTATAATAGCTACCTATGTAAAATACAATCCATTTAATTCGCAAACAACAGGAAAAGAGGAATTTCAATCATTTAGATTGGTACCCCAGTTAATTACAGCAGTTTATAAACAATTCAAACACCAGTAAGTAGTGAAAATTCTCAAATTAACCCACTTCCAAAATTGACCTGTTTCTTTCTTTCTTTTTAACCATTGCACCCCCAAGCAAGGCGGCAACGCTGCTAGGGCACATGGAGTTAAAGGGAATGAAGTGAGGAGTTGTGAAGAAACAGTTAAGAGTTTCAGGATTCAGGAGACAGCATGTAGTGACTAATGTTTCATTTACATTTTTTATGATCGTATGAGTAAGGAAAGCGAAAAATTGAAAGGGTGTTCCCCAGGCGACAATTGCAAAAAAAAAAAAAAACTATTAAAATAGAACTGACGTTTGCATCTGGCTAGTTCATTTATTGGATGATTTAATTTTTTTTTGGAATGGGTTTACGGTTTGTCAACCATTTTGAGGTTATTTAATGCCATGTCTGGAGGAGAAGAGATAGCTTCATACCTTTCTCAAAGTTATTGAGAAAATGTTATAATTTTGTCATTGTTGAAAACAAACGAGAATAAAGAAGGCTGGAGTTAGAGAGGGTATCAAAGGATCAGAAGTCAATGTAGGGAAAACAAAGAAATGATTTATTAGTTAATCAGTTATTTGTCATGCGTGATACACGCTTAGGCGATCATCTATCTGTTGATATATGACTGACGAGGCAGATTTTTCACGCAGTATATTGCAATTTCTTTCTGCGGTAGACCAGTTGCCAACCAAGTTCTGTCCTGCTATTTAACCATAGCTGGAGAGGGGGAAGAAGAGGAGTCATACCTTTCCCAAGAGTAATAGGACGTAAGTGAATGTAATCGATTCGACTGGAATTTGAACCCAGCTCTCCGATTCCTCAATCCGAGCCGCTATCTCTTAGAGCACTGTGCCTTAAATATTCATACATAAAACGGAAAAAAAGTGTTAACTACTCCTGAAATCCCACTTTCATGAGACTACTTGCCATGTTTATAAATAGGAGCCGTCCATTATCAGTAGTAGGGAAAAGAAGGAAATACGCTGTGTCCTTCTCTGTAACAGAATGGTGCGAATCCACCTCCCCACCAGTAAATGATTATTTTCAATACGTTTTTTTAAATATTTTCTGGCTTTAAATAGCCAAGAGTTTGATAAGCACGTAAGTGAATAGAATGAACCAGACTGGAATAAAATCTCGTTAGCATTCAGAGCCTTTATCCATTGCCTCACCGATACGTCCAAATTTACAGCATACCCCCGCGGTAATCCATCTAAGTACTGATCAGGTTCAACATTGTTTAATTTTAACGGTATAACGACGAAACCTCGTGGCCAATCTAGTAGCATGCTTAAATTTATGCAGAGGAGACATAAGGAGATCAGCTTCTCAGCCATGAAAATATTTGTAGAAAAGACATAGGGAAATGACTGAAGACGAGATGCCAGGTTAGGATCGATTAAAATGCAGACATTTCTTTGAATTTTGTCAAGAATGATTATTTCCAAAACATTTTTTAAATATTAGTTTGGTGCAAAAATAATACCGTAATAATGTCTTTTTTTGACGTTAAAAGATACGTCAAAAACGACATTATTACGTCATTATTTTTGCACAAACCTAATATTTTCTGGCTTTAAATAGCCAAGAGTTGGATAAGAAGTAAGTGAAGAGATTGAACCAAACTGGAATAAAATCTCGTTAGCATTCAGTCTTTATCCATTGTATCACCGATACGTCCAAACTTACAGCATACCCCCGCGGTAATCCATCTAAGTACTGATCAGGTTCAACATAGCTTAACCTCAACGGTATAACGACGACACCTCGTTGCCAATCTATTAGGTTGGTGCAAAATCAATGTCGTTTTATCACATATTAACATATGTGAGAAAACGACATTGTTTTTGCACCAACCTAATAGTAGCATGCTTAAATTTATGCAGAGGAGACATAAGGAGATATAAGGAGATCAGCTGCTCAGTCATGAAAATATTTGTAGAAAAGACATAGGGAAATGACTGAAGACGAGATGCCAGGTTAGGATCGATTAAAATGCAGACATTTCTTTGAATTTTATCAAGAATTTCGAGATATATAGAAGCAACAAACCAGATATGGCAGCAATATTCAATGTGCGGACGAATGGTAGATTATGAATGCGCAAGATAGACTTCACATTTAAATGATCAAACAATCTAAGCTTAAATCCATGAAGTCAAGATATCAAAGAGGAACGATCCTCATAACAACTGCGTGAAAATATTTATAAAAAAAAAAAAAAACAAGTTACAGCGGTAGGATAAGCCTGAAACCGAGAAACCAGATCAGCATCGATAAAACTGCACATTCTTCTTTGGATTTATCAAAAGTTGTTTTTACCGGATTTCTCAGAATGTGATATATTATGACACATCATCGTATTTTAAAATTCGTTTCGCACTGACATTCGTCATTTACAAATGATTTCTCCAGACCGAAAGTTCTTTTTATTCAACCTAATATTTGAGCAAATAGTCCTGTCTTTAAAGTTTTTTTTTCCTCAATGCTTCAATTGTAAATTAGCTTTTACACTCTTTTTCATGTTTGCCAAATAAGTTGTTCAGGTTAATTAAATGCAGCTAAAAACAAATAATTCCGCTAATGATTTAGAACAGTCGAATGTCATTAGCACGTAATAATCGATTTTCAGAAAACAAAATATTACCAGACAATTAAATGAGAAACTAATATCGACTAAAGTATTTTCTAGAAACAAAAATATGGCCAGTGTCCTTTCTATCAAATTCTGACAAATGAACGTTCGATCCAGTAGACATACAGGGTATGACTGTTGCATTGGTAACGGAGTTAAAGTATGCAGTGTGAATCCACTTGGCATATATTAACTTTTATATCTGACGCGCATACACATTCAGTTATAACGCTCTCGCTCCCTTCACTTGTTTATAGTAGGGGTTGGAAGGAAAGTGCGTAGAGTGTGGTCGTCTCACGGCGACAGAGGGCTTTCATCTGTGACCTTGTCTTGTGCGGCAGTTTTTGGCAAAACATAATTACAAAGTACAACCATCTCTAGCGCCGACAAACACCATATTCCCTGTATACCAGGCCTTGCGAAGTTTTCCCCTTCAAAAATAAAATCTCATTTAAAAGGAACATGATTTTCGAGGAAATGCAAGAAAATGCGACGAAACAGCTTCTCACTGTCTGAGAAAAGGAGTTCGATCAATGGAAACGAAGCTGGATAAAGGGGACTACTTCGAAGGAGATTAAATGCGGAATTGATATTTATTTTACTTTTCATTTTATAGCAATAGTTTCGATACGTTTTGGTCGACCTTCTATGTCTACCTTTATTTCTCTATAGTAAAACTAAACGATTTTCTATCGTTTTTCGATTGTTGTGCAAACGAAACTTTTGTCTCGCTTTTTGATTGATGTGCAAACTGAAAGTATGTCTACGTTTATTACTCATAAAAAATTACCAATATCTCCCTCACTTGAGAATTCTTGTGACGTTTGTCCTATAATATGACTAGACCAATTTTTACTTTCTTTTAACTCTTGGGCAAACAGGGTCAGCGTCTATATACTGTTAATCTTATTAAAACCGGACCTACGTCTATCATTTGGATTATAATGCAAACCGACCTATCTATATTTTATATTAATTCATTGCTATTTCGTCTTATAAGACTGATATTCGTTAACCAATCTAAGCTAACCTCAAAAATAATTTTTCTTTTAACTCCTTAGGGATATGAAATAAAGACAAGAGTACATATCAGTACTTTAAACTACTGATAGTATTATGCCTACGTAATTAATAGTGCTTATTTGAAAGCAAGTAAATTAAAACACTATCATTGTCATATAAATTAAGTACTATCATACATCCTACAAATGCATACACACACACACACACATACATATATATATATATATATATATATATATATATATATATATATATATATATATACATACCCACATAAGAGGAAGATAACTAAAATGATCTAAAACTTTCAAAATTATTTTAAAACGTGTTCCAAGATTGAAAACAAATTTTGTTGATACTGGGTCTTCTATTTTTGATGCGAAGACCCTCCACAATTTTGAAACGTTAATCTGAATATGCTATATTTTATATAGATATTTTATTCGGAGAAATGTTAGGGAAATTTTTTTCTATGGAAATATTGTGATCTATTGAATGTGTGTGACTGTATACAATTATTCACATGTGAATATTTCAGGATTAACAGATTGATAATCTATTCTAATAGTTTTTTACAGGAATTTTCACCATGTATAAGGCCAGGGGGCTACTCTAGGTAGAGCGTTGCGTTAAGAGCCAGTTTATACGGATAGGAGGGGGAAGATAACGGTTAACTCTAGATTTGAAAAGGTTAAGATTGTAGTGATTGGGGAAATAGAGCAGTGGTTCGCAGGAAGGGAACTATTCGAGTGAAACTTACTTCTCATTGGTGGGAATGTAGGTGGTTTATTACTATGTATGTGGAAAGGCGGGTCCTAGCCGTAAAGGTAGGATCTGACAAAACCAAAGAATGTCGTTTGTCTGAGCACTCTCCACAGAAGTAGCGATAGAGGAGTGAGTACCTTGCCATATCCCGCTTGTGGGACAGAGGTTGGAGGGTGGAAAATATATACAGTGTAACCCAGATATAAGAGAGTTGTCGTGACCGGAGAAGAAGTCTCTTATATCCGGGTTTGGCCTATTATATATACATTAACGCAGACTCTAATTTGGCACCAGATAAAATCGCAATAATATCCGGGTTTCTCGTATATCCGGGTCTCATATCCGGATTACACTGTAATACGATGTGACTTTTTAAATTAGTTTATTATATAGCAGGTTCAGTACCGATTAAAAATTCGACTGGCTTTATATTTAAGAAAATAGAACCTAGTTCTATAGAAAATTATTGGGCACATAATGAAAAAAGAACGGTTGGAGAATGTGACACTCGCATGAAATACTGAAGGTGAGACATCTAGAGGGAAAAACTAACAAGTTTATGTGAATGGCTAGGGGAACGTATGGATGAAACGACAGAATGTGAGAGCTGCAACAAATAGGAAGTTGTGAAGAGTCATGATCACCTGAGTTTCGAAGGCTATAGAAGAATATCTAACAATTATGTACTCTCAACATATGTATTCATTTGTCTGCCTCATCTAGTAAACGATTTAGTTTTTCAATTGTTCTT
>OZ010572.1:123650024-123727524 GCA_963932145.1 Acanthosepion lycidas
CACTATTAAACAATACCGACAATGTCTGTTCAACTTATTTGTTTTAGTTTTTCTAACTTCCGAATAAATTGTTTTGTCAGAATTGTCTTTCAAAGTTCATTTATTGTATACAAGCGATTCCTTTGAACTGTCACTAGAGTCGTTATCCAGAATTACGTCACAGTTTTAAATTTTTGTAAATGCCCTCTGTGTAAAAATTGGTGGTTAAAATAATTCAACCTCCTAACTTATTCGGATGTAATTAAACCAAACAGGGGTATTAGACTTAATAATTATTACATACAGAAAAGAAATCAAATTTTTGACCTATTTATATAGGCGTATTTAGGCAGCAAGAATTCATCTAAATACTTTTTGTTAAATTCGACCGACAAAGTCAGTCTCTGTGATTTTTTTCATTATATGTTTGCCAATTTCCCAATGCTAATATTTGAAATTATCAAAAACCGCCCAAACTTCACAGAAGATCCTAGTTTGACAATTTGCACACAATTCTTCTTCTGTTAGGCAACACTTCACTTGAGAAGATTGAAAATAAAAATTAGATAGACACATTGTTAACGCTAGAGAGTTTATTATACAAAAAGTGTAGATATAGGGAGCAACACTGTATGCTGACTGCAAGTTTCAGGCATTAATGCAATCTTCCAAGACATTCTTAATGAGCTCATTATATAGCACACTGAGGGGAGTTAAAGGATGAAACCGTTTTTACGCTGTTCATTTGATTATATCTTAATGTTATTTATGATGATTACTTCTAGTTTCATTCTCTCTCTCTTATATATATATATATATATATATATATAATAATTATTTATTTAAAAATATGATTCCAACACGCTACATAAGAGTTCTCATGTTTCAAAAAAGCCAAAAACTTCAATATAATTATTTGAATTAAAGTAAGCTCTGTTCCATCCTCAAGCGAAAAAAAAATACGCTTGAAGATGGAACAGAGCTTTATGCATTCCATTTTGTGTAGTTTTCTTTCGTTCATATTAGACTTATGTTAGGGATGTATATTTAGTCGAGTTGGTCATTATGAGGATTTATATGCCGTAGTAGGAATTTGTTTCCGTGTCTGCCTTTCAAAACGATATCTGATGTTTTGTTTAGGAATTAATCTTTTGATAACTATCACTTGTCTTTTCTCGTCCAAACTTTGTTGTTTTGATTTTTCTTTTTTGTTGAAAGCTGGTGCTATTTTTCTTATTTTCGATGCTATATTTCGTGCGTTTTGTTGAGGGTGTGTTTGTGCATTTGTTTATGGACAAATACACACGCAAACAAATATATATATATATATGTGTGTGTGTGCGTGCGTGTGTGCGTGTGTACACGGACACAGGGGGCACTCACTAAAATTTAAGGAATTTAAACAGCACGCTAGTCCAGTATGACTTCGGCGCACGTGGATATTGGAAAATTCGTCTTTAAATTGTTTTTCTTTTCTCCGTAGTTTTTACGAGCACCAGAGAAACAGAAGTAGTTGTATAAATGCTATATCTGATTTATTTTACACTTACTCTCTCTAATCCCTGATGGCCAATCTCGGCTCCTCGTACCCTGCCAGTATGGATTAACGATTTTAAGGACTAAATTGATTAAACTGATCCCTAATATCTGGGAACGGCCGACAGTGTCTGATCGTTCATTGTTCAACAATTGTATCCAGTTTAATAAATCTATGTTGATTCCAGAAATAACTGTGGCTTGACAATTTTTTTTTTTATTAGGGAATCTTAACGAAAAAAAAATTCTTCAGCGAGACTACTTTTTTGTATGATGGTGGAGTATGTTGGTATGTCATAACTCATGTGACATGTCTTATTTTGTGTTACCCGTCTCCTCTTCTACTTGCATAGATACAGAGAGTGTTGCTTACATCAATATAAACTTACTGGTATAGATAGATACTTGGATATTACAGATTGAGATAGATGGACGGAGATAGATATGTTGAACAGTCTGACATATATATATAAAATGGGATCATTGAAGTCAACACTCAGAAGCAACAGGCTGTTTCATGTTAGGCGACCTGACGATTGCGCCTAGCATGAAACAGCCTGTTGCCTCTGAGTGTTGACTTCAATGTTCACTTTTATATTTATATTTACATACACTTTATCACATAAATATAGCACACCTTAAAACTATATTTCTTTATATATATATATAATATCAGTTGATATTTGGTAGGGATAATTCCAAGTAGGACATTAATCCAGAGAGTGCTCAATGTAAAATCCGAGGCAATATAATAATAATGATAATAATAATAACAACAAATTTCTCACTCTCTTCTTCTCTTTTCTATGCCCCTCTCTTCCCCTTTTCCCTACCAATTTTTTTTTTAAACCTTATATTGAAATTATTAGTTTTCTTTTTTCCTCTTTTAATATATTTTCCTTTTCCTCTTGTCTGAACAAACTGATTCCATTTATTTGAAAAAAAAAAAAAAAAAAAAAAAAAAAAAAAACTTCGGTCTGAAGAGATATTTAGATATTCATGAAATAAATTATAACCGAATGGATTTTTAAGGGTCGTCTGTGCAAATAGTACGGATGAAGGAGCGCCTCTTGAAGTACTCTCTATGCGGTACTATGAGATGTACAACATACTATATGGCCACTTGACGTGTGCAGATAACGCTATCGTCTTCGACAGCCTGTAGAATGTATTCTACATGGTCAGGAGTACGAGCTGAGCTGGGTCTTCGATACATACTTTGAGGTTCTACTGATCCTGTTTAAGCAAAGGGGCGATAAACAGTAGCAAAGGTTGCATGACTCTCCTGCCTTCTCTTATGGAAATGCAATCTGATATAACCCTGCAGCTTCGCGCCCATTACCATTGGCGCGGCCGTATGTAAAACTCATATTTTCCTAATTACGATATGAATATTCTGCCATTGGTAAACGGAAATCTTACCTCAATAAACCCGGTAAACGCTGGAAACAGACTATCCATAAATGTACAGGAATAACAAATGCAACACAGTGTCATCTCCCGTAAACTTTCTTTTAAAACAGTAACTCAAAAAAGAAGGATTTGCGGACATACATTTATATGGAATTTTGTGCTTGTTTTGGTGTGAGGAACCCGACCGAAAATTTTGTAAAATTATATTTGATAGACCCTGCACTTCATAAATTTGAAAACGGCATTCTGTCCTGTGTTACATTCCTACCGGTAGCTCCAATACGAATATTTTAAAGTTTGGGTTTCAATCTGAGTGTGACGTCACACCGGCCTCTCTGCCCCCGTGCTATCCTGTGACGACCAGTGTGACTTGGTATTGGTCGCGGCGCCAAATGTGACGTTCTAACCCTTGGCTGATTCGGATGGGAATCTGGTTAGTTTCGGTATCAGCTTTGTCGTTCCCAGCTCGCCTCCAACGTCTGGTTAACGAAGTAACTGATTTGACTTCTAGTCTAACGTACCCACGTTGTGATTTGATCTTAGGTAGACGAAATCAATCAGTCGCCGGGCCGTAATGCAAGACGTATTCGAGCAAAGGTGACATCGCACAAGTATATGTAAAAGAAAATAAAGTCTACAACTCGAAAGATTCAAATGTGTTT
This sequence comes from Acanthosepion lycidas, assembly GCA_963932145.1. Classification (NCBI taxonomy): domain Eukaryota; kingdom Metazoa; phylum Mollusca; class Cephalopoda; order Sepiida; family Sepiidae; genus Acanthosepion; species Acanthosepion lycidas. The sequence goes on from OZ010572.1 coordinate 123,653,615, forward strand.
AAAAAAAAGAATAACAAATATTTTGATATCTGGTTGCTGAATATAGGACTGCGTCTTTCTCCAGAACCGCTTCTATGGTTACGTGACACTTTGCGTTTGTTAGGCGAGTCTTAATATTTTAAGTTGTTTTTCAACAACTGGTTTTTGGTATCTTCAGGCGATATTCGTAAAATTTGTTTTGGTGGTGTGAGTCTAAGTCGTTCTTCAAAAATAAATTGTTTTTGGTTAGAAGTCTAAGTCGGAATGTGTGGATCTTTCATGTCAGCTTCCTGCGAGGCTGGTCTACGAGCTCACAGCTCAACTCTGCTCTGCTCTGTCACTGTGTCTGCGTCTGCTCGGAACAGCAACTCTCCAACTGCCGTCTACTCGCTGCGACTCTGTTTATATGGACGCCGACCAAAACCGGGGCGGGGGCTCTCGTGGTTTGGGTTCCTCGATAATGCCAAATCCACAATAAGGATTTTCTTTGTTTTCAGACAGGAAAATTTATCACTTTCCATTTTTCGAAGTCCACTACTTTCTGCTTTAGATGGGTTCTTAGGGGAATCGTCCTCCCAAATTCTTCCTTTCTCATATTGGTATTTCACACCAATCCTCTCAGAGGCGTCAACAGGCCTCCCCTCATTCTCAGATGTTTACCTTCGCCCACCGCTCACGCCACCACTCGGCCAATGACGCGGGTGTGGCCAGCCTGGTCTCAGTTTACAATTATCGCTCAAAGAAAAAAAAAATTATCTTCCTTTTTTTTTTTTTTTCTTTTCCTCGACCAGACCCCTACGACTCGTAGTGTGGTCCTTAATCTCTATCTTAACTGAATGTCATCTGGAATTCGTCAACGAGATTTTCGCCAGGCGTTAAATGGGTGGTCAACCGAGCGTCTTCGCACCCTGTCGCCAATTATCTGTCCTGTTAACAAACTTTTATCATGTCCAGTTTGGACATAAAACAGGTGTCTTTTCCCAAAATCAAATGATATCTCCGAAAGATAGTTAATGGTTTATTTTCCTTTTTTCTCTTTTCCCTTCCTTTTTTTTTTCTTTGGGGGGTGGTCTAAACTGATCTTTTTTTTTTCGGTCGCATCCATTATCTTTTAGCATTCGGCCTTGTAGGCCACTTGACCAATTTGAAATTTCTATTATTGTCATGGGCAGATTGCTATCGTTTATTCGCCGCGTCGTAGCATAAATTAATTCCGACAGATCCGAGATCTTACGAATTTCCTATCTTCTGCGAAGGAAATATTTCTTTTCGCAAATAAAAATAAAATCTTTACCACTTTTCGTTGTTAAAAAAAAAATAACTCGCTCAGTATGCCTTTTGTGATCGCTTCTTCTCGGCTTAAGTATTTCTCGCTTTTAATTTTCACGCAACCGCTAAATAGTGTCACATGAGGACAGTGCAGAGAATTCGGAAAGAGTTTGATGATATATCCAGCCTACGTCATGGTGTCTAGAATAATCACTAGTGATGGCGACGTTATACTTCCATTGATTTTCCCAGAAGGCCTCAGACTCAACTCAGAGGCTACATTAAGTGACTTGAGGAGATAGTTCTTCCTTGGGTCAAGAGGGTAGCTGCTTGAAGACCCTATGTCTTGCAACAGGAATCTGTATCGTGCCACACAAGCAGGAAAATATCGTCATGGTTGTTAGACAATTTTGCGACCACATCACCTCTTACATCTGGTCAGCTAACTTCCCACACTGCAACTTCTTGAGTATTGTGTGTAGGGCACAGTTGAGCGAGAGACAAAAAAAAACTTTTTGAAATACCAAAGATGACTTGAAGGCAAGGATTATAGCAGCATTCACCAACTTAAACAAAGGGACCGTCCAGAAGTGAAGAAGATTCTGAAGATGCCTGGAACTCATAGGTGAAGTCAATGTCGATCTTACTGACGAAATCCTCTCTTTAGATATGCTTGTGTAACTTTGGTAAATATATCTGTTAAAATGAGATGCCAATGTTATTTTCATTTTTGCGTAATTTAGACGAAAATTTAGAAATCGCACCTTGTGTGTGTGTATATATATATATATATATATATATATAATATATATATATACACACACACACACACATACATACACTGAAATTTCATGACGAATGGACCGAACAATTACGAAAAGTTCGTCTACGAACCTCCGAATTTGAGCTGCTCAAAATAACTTCTATCAGTTAAGTAACAAATTTTATTTGTAGTAATATTATATATAGCCCCGACTACTATCCCCAAGCCGCTCCATCCAGAGCATTAGAAGCCTGTTCAAGCAAGGATATACAAGGGAAAGCAAATCAAGAGAATTTGAGATAATTGTAATTAAGTATATATATATATATATATATATATGTTTGTGTGTGTGTAAAAGAGAGACTAATGTAGCGATTGGTATGACTATATGAATAGATTCATCCATCACTTTCTATTCAGATATATAGACAAATAATAAATACTGGGTTATATATATATATATATATATATATATATATATATAGAGTGAGTTTGACTTAGCTAGAGATATAATGAATACTGCGATAGACAGTTATGAAAGGAATCGTTAGATAGAGAAGATTTGAGAAGTCTTCGATCGGAGTTTCTTGCGCTGAATGGCACATGGGTAGGACATTCCGATAGCACGTTTATTTCAGCTTATCGGTAAATAACCAACCGCCACTGTGGAATCTCCCAGACTCTGTTAGTTTTCACATTGGCACCGGAAGAATGAAAAAAAAATCCAATAAGCAGTATTTGTTTCCAGACTAGCGACCCATTCACACCACCGAATACAATAGAAAGTCTTTTCAATAGAACAACTTCCAATCGCAACCGAGAGACGCTGATATGCATCGGTTTGTGTCCAATGACATGCGCCTGTGGGGTTATGTATCCGCTTCCATGAACATGGATATACGTCACGACAAATACGCTTTTCCTTTTTGATCGAACAACTGTAGCGATCACTATGGGTCGGAAAGGTACATTTAAACATGTGTGTATATGTGTGTGTGTGTTTATGTGTTAGTAAATACAGCTCTGTTCTATTTTATATATAAACAACTGCTTTTACTTGCATAATAAATATTTTTCATCACAATTTTCCTTGTTAATGCACTTACTTCTGTGGTGAATATTGGTCACATATATTGAATATTACACCATCAAATTATCAAATCAGCTTTAAATAATGTCATACTGCGGATTTAATGAACTTCTCTCTCTCACTCTCTCTGATATATATATACATAGAAGTCAACACTTAGAGGCTCTAAGTGATGACTTCTATGTTCACTTTTATATTTACACACGCTCTATCACTGATATCGGGCACTTTATCCCATAAATATAGCATATCCTAAGACTATATTTCTTTATAATATATATATATATATATATATATACATATGTATGTATGTATATATAATTAAATAGATTAAATCTGACAGTTATTTAATATATTTTATGTTTATACGTTATTTTAATAGATACAATTTATTTAAGTAAATGCTCTGTTTTAATTAAACAGGATTAATTACATTTACTGGTCTTGAATGTTCGAGACAATCGCCGAATGCTGTGTGTTTATGAATAGTAATTTGAACTTTGCTACTCGGGTTTTTCTCTGTAGCTAAATGTCATAAGTACGTCAGATCAATTGTCCGTTTCCGTATAGGAATAAAGGTTCGATTCCTGTCGGATAATGCATATTTTCTACGAAATGTCTCAGTAAATGTAATCAAAACCGTGTAATTAAAACAGAACATTTAAATAATCTATAAAAATGATTCATAAACAGAAAATATACTACATTTCTCACCCACACAAAACAGACATGCTTAGAGAGCTGTTGAGGTCTTACACTTATACACACATTCACACACGCCTTCGAAGACATACACACCCAGCAACAAGGACTGACCAAAATGAACAATAAAATAACAAATGAAGACTATAGAACGTTCACTTTCTTCAGAGACAGTCATTCACTCCTGTAGTTCACTGCTACTAACAAGCTGGGATTTTTTTTCTCCTGATGATGGCCATGCTGGCCGAAACTTATCGAGGAACCTAATTGAAATAACAAAACAAAAAATATTAATATACAACCCAGTGTGTCTGAAAATTCAATTTTTTGATATTTTGTACTGATCAAAACACATATATATAGGTAACTATACTCGTTTCGAAAAACCTTCGAATTTTTGATTTGCCAATAATCAAATAAATCACGAAGGAAAAAAAGGTTTTAAAAAAAGAAAGAGCAAGAAGCATGAAAGTCTGTCGAAAAAAAATCGCACAGATACAGTTGAAAGCCCAAAGAAAAAACTCTGACACGAGTAAACAACTAACTAACAAAAGAGCTCAATACAACCGTAGAGCAGACCTAGATAAACCTAGAGAGCCAGACAAACCTACCCGGGTTTCACCTAAACGGATCGTCAGGGAAAGTCGGCTAACGAGGCAAAAGAGTAACAGCATATTTATAGGTGATAATCAAAATCATACCACGTGACCAAAGAAAAAGGAAAAACAAAATCTATATATATATATATATATATATATATATATAAAATTTGTGTATTTAGGCCTCAATCCTTCTTTCATGCACATTTCATCGGATAAGACAGAAAAGATGCTTTAATGTAGTTTTTTATATATATATAATTTCTCATGGGATCTAATAATTGTTTTCTTTTCAAATTATATAAAACCTGTTCTTATTTGAGCGCTTTCCGTTATAAATTTAGCCATTTTCAAGATTGAAATATTTTAACTCTTAAATAAGAAATATGTTTATATTTATATAATATTTTCATTTTCAAAACACGGTCAAGATATTGTGTCCAAGTTCATAGCTGATATTTTTTTTTTGTTTTTATTAATAAGACTTCCATTATTTTTAGCTTATTTACAGGTACGTGATGCTATTATATTTGTGTTGTTATGTTACGAATAGTGTTCGGTAGGTCTCCATTAATATTTAAATGAGATCTAATTCTGCTATGGTCAGAAAGATGTAGAGTGAGTCTTCGTGTCAAACATGTTTTAGTGTGGCCTAAATAATTATTTACGAATTTTGATTGATCCGGAATACAATTCCTTATTACGCAATTAAATTTATATATATATATATATATATATATATATGAACTAGAATTTACATTAAAATATTGTTAACAGAATTTTTCTAAAAAGAACTGTTACAAATATATATATCCATTATTTTATAAATATATAATATTTATTTAATTCCTTGATTTTAATATTGCCATTTCCTATGAGCCATTAAATAAAATAAGTGTAATATTTTAGTATGAAAATAATATATAAAATTGACTTAATCATACTAGAAGTCCCTTTAATATAGATCTAAAGTATAAACAATAATAATTCCAAAAAATAAAATCCTAAAATTAACTAAATTTAAATTTAAATTGTAATTTAAAATCATATTCCTAACCGGATGTAAATTGGTGACATGTCTACATCGTGACAAGTCTGAATAACACACTCTCCAACCTACATTGATATACTTTCCGGCTTTAGCTTTGAGATGTCTTTTCATTGATCAAAGACGATAAACCCATAAAAAATTTTGAAATCTTGTTTCTCACTCCTTCATAACTCTCCTGAAGATCGATCTCACTATACCAGCGATGTTCTGTTAAAATATATTGCTGAATATTGCTCTAATCCTGTTGATCTCCGATCTGATCACAGGCTCTTGCAATGGCTTGTTATATATAAACACGCACACACACACACACACACACACACACATATATATATATATATATCTTAAATGAAATTAAGATTAATAAATGAATAAAATTAACAATTGTAGTAACAGTCTACCATAATGGAACGTTCAGTGAAAATATAATCGATTCCTTGCTATTTTATATAATACAAACCAGGAAATATCGAGCGGTTTGAATTTTATTTAATGGCAATAAGGAACTTTTGTTTTAAGAGACGTTGATCTATGATATATCCAATATATGCTGGAGGAATCTAGATAATACCAAAAGAGACTTTGTAAACAGTCTTAGACCAGAACGTTAGAGATGTCAGGTGCATCAGCGGGTTGTCAATTGGGAGATGTCCTTTTAGCCACCAATTCAGATTTCAAATATCAGTGACTGTTTCAAAAACTTTACAGTTGATCGACCGAGAGGTCCTTATGATTTACACTCATGAGTAAACTGGAGGAGGACGAGGTGGGTTGATACATATCTAATTTGTGTTTGCCCGTAAGTGAATGCACCGAACGTGACTGCAATTCGAGCACGGCTCTCCGATTTCCCATTTGCAGCCGATATCTCTTACGCCAACTGCACATACTATGCTGCTATTAACTGGCGAATTTCACAGATGAATAGACAATAATTTTACGTATGAGAAACGTTGTCTTCTTTTTTATTAATATTTACACGATAACGGTAAACAGTTGTTTTTAATCATTTCATTACAAGCAGATCGATAATGTCATTTAGGCACATAAGTTTACAAGGTGTTCAAGAGAAAGAGAAGACATTAGCGAGAAGAAGACAAAAAAGGAACATGTTTCAGGGAGATAGAAGATGGCGATTGACGTTGCATTGAAATTTTTGAAGATTGTAGGGAAGTAAGAAATAGAGAATTCCACAAGTGAGAAGTGCGATGAAAAACATTTTTTTAAACAGAAGAGATGGTTGCATCTAGCTAGTTCAACAGTAAAACTGTGTGATCTAGTTGCTAACCTAGTAGCACGCTTCAATACATGCAGTCGAAGCCCGAAGAAAAAATCTCTTCAGAATAGTTACCATGAAAACAATTGTAGAAGAAACAGGGGGAAGCCGGTGAGAAAGTGACTGAAGTCGAGATGCCTGGTCAGGATCGATAACATCATGAGCCCCTTTTTTGGGGATTTTGTTGAGAATTTTGAGAAATTTAGTCGGAGCACCAGACCAGATATGGCAGCAGTATTTAATGGACGAACGAATGGTAAATGTAGACAGACATGACAGAATTGAATAGACACCAAGATAAATTTTATTTCTGATTTTTTTTTAATAAGCAAGATAAATTAACTTAGATTATTTGATTAAAATTGCATATAACAATACTGGAACATGCCACGAACCAAAGAAGCATCATACCTATCCGAATTTCAGTGAGGGCGTATCGTGGGCCAACATGAAGGTGGTCTTAGTCAAAGAAAAATATCTGAAAATCTTTCAACACCCCTTTCTACTGTTAATAGAGTGATCGTACAATTCACCAGATGTGCACAAAACCTCATCCAGGCTGCCCTGTGTCCTCTGAAAGAACCATGCGTCTTATCGAAAATGTTGAACAGGATCCACGTTGCAAGGCCTCTGACATAGCAACACAAGTTGATGTCAGTCCCAGAACAGCTGTCCGGTATCTTCACAAACTGGGCTACTATGGCAGAGCTGCGAGAAGGAAACCACTTCTCGGTCCAGCCAATATCAAACGCAGAAAGGATTGGGCTCATGAGATGGTGGAGAGACCTGTGACCTTTTGGAACACTGTCATTTTCTCTGATGAGTCAAGATTCACATTATTTTCCGACAGTGGAAGAGTATTGGTATGGAGACTCTGTAGTCAAGAGTTTGATTTAAAAAGACTGCAGCCAACGGTGAAACATGGGGGCCTTTTCAGAAATGATATGGGGTACAATTTGGAGTGATGGTCGCTCAGAGCTTGTGGAGTGTGAAGGAAACATTAATTCAACCAAATATGTTAAAGATATATTAAAGAAAGGGCTCCTTCCAATATTCTCAAGTAGTAGAATGAGCAAAGTTGACTCCCTATTTATGGAAGATGGAGCTCCATGTCACACTGCTCAAACAACGCAACATTGGTCGACAAAAAATGGGATCAATAAACTTCCATGGCAAAGTCAGTCCCCGGATATTAACCCTATTGAACACCTTTGGGGCATATTCGATCGAAAAGTCCGCAAAAAGAACAGGAAGCCATCTTCTAAACCTGAACTTTTAGGATTATTGCGTCAAACATGGCAAGAAATCCCTCAAGATGATATTCGTGAACTCATCGCTAGCATGCCTAGAAGGGTCCTTGCTTTAAAAAAAAAGCAAAAGGGATGTCAACCAAGTATTAGTTATTAAATTTATGACCATTTATAATTACTTCATTTGTATAAATTACTTGTTTAATAAAATAAACGGTTTCTGTGAGCGTCTATTCAATTCTGTCATGTCTGTGTATAGATGTGTATTTTGGACGTTGACGAAATGTGCTATTTTAAGTAAAAAAAAAACATAAGGAATACACAAATAATCTACATTAAAACTTATTTTTTTACATCAGGACCCAATTGAAAAAAATCGCCATAAACATACCTAGCACGTGTAAATGATGCTTATTCGGGTTTTGGCAATTAGTGAGACTTTATCCTAAATAGAAAACGGCAGGAAATGTGAAATATATTCTGTTTTATTTATTCCCTCCACTTTCTTTGTCTTAGTTTATTGAAATGCATAGTCGTTATTCTCAACTATTGGGGAGGGGACGATGACGCCGGCAAGTCAGATTTGACCCCAACCACACCGCAGCTCGGTGCACTTTGAAAATAGAGACACTTCTTATTAAAGTCAGCCGCAACATTTCACTAAATGACCATTTGAATCGAATATAGCAACACTGAACAGGAGGTCGTATCTGTAAGTAGAAAGAAGCGCTTTTTCCACAATGCTGGATAATCGCATATTGTTTTAGTAAGGAGTAATAGGACTGATACCAAGTTAAAATTTAATTTTTAAAAATTTAAAAACTTTTTTTTTTTTATATCCACCCACTTTTCGGTAAATATTCCAGTCGAAATGTCGGCGACTAAGCCGACCACTTCGCGCCAAGTTACAAGTGTGGAGGCAAACCCAGTGGGACGAAAAACAAGAACTAACAAAGAGCGGAGGAACTCTGAGTCAACTGCCAGCTAACTAGAGGTGGTGTCTCCATAAACCAATGTCGGGAAACGACTCCAATACCAACCCCAAGATAAATCTGGCTAACAATTCAGATTATGTGAATTAAAGAATACATTGTGATAAAACATCAAGTTAATGCCCCACATCAGTCACGTCACTCTACGTATGCTCCTGATACCATGTAACTGTGTACATTGTTGCTGGCTAAACCGGTTCCTCTACACGGCTTTTCTGATGATGTCACTAGACACCGAGCGGTATTAAAAAAAAATGACTTGTTACAGGGTGGATGGAACTTTTCTAGGGTCAGAGATTATCTAGCACAATGCATTAGATTTGTTTGTTTGTTTGGGTTTTATGGCATATCAACCACTGTGGGTTATTTAATGCCAAATCCAGTTTATATGAATTTTAAATGCCTATTTTGTATGGAATAAAAAACGTGTAGCTGGCAACATTATGGTTCCAAAAACGTATAGCTGGCAACATTATTTTTTTATAAAAAAAACAAAAAAAAAACGTATTGCTGGCAACATCGTTTCAAAAACGCATAGCTGGCAACATTATTTTTCCGAAAACATTATCTGAGGCCTTGCTGTTGGATGTAGTATATCGCCGTACCCAGGACGCGGATGTAGTTTATCGCCATACCCAGGACGTTCAAAAACGCATAGTTGGCAACATTATTTTTCCGAAAACATTATCCGTGGCCTTGCTGTTTGATGTAGTTTATCGCCATATCCAGGACGCGGATGTAGTTTACCGTCATACCCAGGACGTACAATGCATTAGAGTGGGCTCCATTGACATGTAAGTAGCAGCGTTGTGTTGACATGATATCGCAAGGGTTAGGACTTCTTTGACATTTTAGCCAACAGTCAAGATGGAGTGCTACCCCGATGGAAGCAACGGTCACGTGTCTGTGGAGAATGAGGTGCTTTCATGTTGGGGGTAGGCATCGGGAGTGATTTGCCGGGGTGAGGATAGGGAGAAATGTTCCATCAAGAATGCGTATGAAGGTATACCACTCTGATGATTAATGCCCAGAAGTCAACCTAAAGATTGTATACTTGATTGCACAGAACGTCGATCCCGTATGATCACCAAAGTTAAGCAATGTTTAACCTGGACAGTACTTAGACAGGTGACCGCTTGGAAATACCATGTGCGACAAGCTTGGATGGATAGCAAATTGGATTTTGCTAATAGTATGATCCGTATGATGAGAGTGATTGAGTGTACAGGGAGCGGTGGATTTATCCTTTCCCCAAAAAATATCAAGTGGACACAAGCAGCCTCGACCGGAATTCGAGTCCTGTCCTGTTTTCTCTGCTATGTCGTAGTTTATGCTACTAGAGCATTGAATGACAAAATTCGATTTGAATTAGGCCTACGGCTATATCACGTTGAAACAACGGCTGCCGTAAATGGTAACAGCTCAGTATTGGAAATCGCAGAGCTGGGCCCCAATTCGAATTGGTTTCGTTATATTCACGTACACACAAATACCTTTGAAAAATGTATGAATCCAACTCTTCGTCCCCCAAATATGGGTTAATTAGTACAATTTGTATACAATTATTGTCTACCACCTCACAAAAAAAAAAGAAAAAATCTTATTATCTAGAAATATTTTCTGGCTTTAAATAACGTGAAACGGTTGATAAGTCGAAAATATCAACCAATCGATTGCATTACCGTCGGTGATTAATAATACGTAGGTTGTAACAGGGGTAAGACATCTTGAATAGACGTCTTGATGTGACAAGATCTGACAAGCAAAGAAAGGAAACTGGTCATATTCAGGATTCGCTGAACACTCTAAAAACTGTCATGGTCGGTTCAGTCGGCTATCTGCAACAAAGCTCAGCGTAGAAAAAGTATTTCACACGAGAAAAATTTGAAATTTTGAAATTCAATCTGTGCGCATTAGTACTTTCGATACTAAGCGCGTAAATAAGGCTTCTGGGATTTTTTTTTTTTTTTTTTGTCAAAGTAATTCATGAAGATTTTTTTGTTTCATCCATGAAGAAAGAAAGATTCGAGGAATGAAATATGGCTGAACTTTTGTTAAATGATGCATTCGAAGACAAAGGAACGCAAAGGAAATAAGATTTAAAGCAAAAAGAAAATTCTAGTAACACAGCATGTCACAGAACGAGTGAAATAATAAAATAAAATAAATGCACTTTAGTCATATATGGTAATTTATTTACTGACGTAACTGAAAAAAAAAGAGCTGGATCGCTTGTTCGAGTGTAGTAATTCTACGAGGTATTTGCACTATCTCCGTGTAACTTTAAAATTGTGTGATACTGTGCGTCATATGGACGAAGGTTAAAATACCGAGCGGAGGAATGCGATACGTGTAAATTGTGTTTCACCAATCTCCCAAGAGTGGGAATCTGATTATCTAGAAAATATTTATTCGAAATTTTAGTGTTTGAATGCCGGTGTGATGCTTATGAGGTCAAGTCTGCCCGAAATTATTTTAAGTTAGTTTAAAGAATCTGACAATCAGTAAAATCCATGAAATAAGGCCTTTAATACGGCTAATACTTGCTGACCAAAAGGAAATAGAAAAAAATAAAAACTCTCGCGATCAAGTGCTGTTTAGTCGGAAGTTCCAATGGTAGGCATATCTCAGCAAATTCATAGTTAGAACGGGTTGATAATTCCGGGCTGCTCCTTTGGGAGTTACGAGTCGCAGTTCGTTATGTAAATGAGGGAACGGGGATGGTAAGAGACTGGGCGTATCTGAAGGTCTAAAGCAAGTTCTAGTTCGTTAGTCTGTTGTGGATGAAGTAGCAGTAGTTGTTCGAAGTCTCACTTACCTACCAGTGAGACTGTGCCAAGTATATTCATGAATAAATAACCAAATATATTTGGAAATAGATTTGCCTTTTTATTTCTTACTCTGGCGATATTTTCACTTTACGTTTCCCTTGTGTATTTGTGCAAAGTGAGACGAAGAAGAATCAAGACACAGTGTAGTGTGATTTCTCCAATCGGCGAAAGATTGGGAGAAGACCTCACGCTAGATGCGAAATAATCAATCAGGAATCGAGCCATATAAGTTTTGCTCACTAAAGCCAGACTGCGTTGCAAGGTTATCATGACCGGACATGATAAGCTTGTTATTTCTTGTTTTAAAAGCTAAAACAGGTTTGGAAAACAAGAGAGAGTATGCTGCCGAAATGTTATATAGAAAAACAACAGAGATGACACAGGGCTGGTAGATATTTCAGCATATCACCGCTTGTTTAAAATACACTGAGATACCTCATTTGCAGGCGGGGGTATAAGACATCCCACTAGAAAAGTGGCTCATCTCCCTAAACGGATACTGCTATTTTGACTGCCATGTAAACCGGATCTATATCTATATTTTTTTTATTTCGAGTGCCAACCTCACCCTATGGTGCTTTGACTTCAGGCACCAATCCGTGATACTAGATTGGCGACGAGATCTGACCTTTTTTACTGTTCAACTATCGAGATGTAACACCCATTTCTATTCTAATAGTTTCTTTTCTCGCATTTCACACCTGTGAAATTCCGATGTCTTTCTTCCTTGTCACACACAAACTTCAAAAATTTAAATGCAACGTTAATCATTGTCATATGTCTTCCTGACCCCTATTCATTTATTGTCCTTTCCTAACTCCTAACTATTTTTCTCATTTTCTCACACTCTCTGTAACCCCCTGCGTCCCAACGGCATTGTCGCCGTGTTTGGGTGAAAAGATTTTAAAATAATGTCTCTCCTTCAGGTTCTAGTGCAAAACTCCCTTTTTCAATCTAGTGAACCTCTTGAGGTATATCTCTCTTTTTAACACTTGCGCAAATGGGACCTATTTCTATCTTTCACTACAGATTGAACTATGTCTCCTTATTTGACTCTAGGGTAATACTTGACCTATGTCTCTCTTTTGACGCTATATAATCATTCCTTACTCTGGTAATAACGGTACGTATGCATCCTTTTTATTTTAATGCAAACCGGACGTGTGTCTACTTTTCTACGTGATTGTTCTTACAAGACATACATACGATATAATAACTCTAACTCAAGTTCACATTGATGTTAAAATAACCAACCTAACCAAGTTGTCTGATTATTTAATGTCTAATCTGTTTTCTACGTGGGGCCTGGTAGAAATCATTGTTTTATCTTTCAGGAATAACTGAACTTGAATAGATTTATTGAATATTCATGACCTTGAATAATTATTCTAGTCTCGCGTAATTACATAACTCTGATTGGTTCTTTTATGATTGATTAATTGCTGCTCGATATTGTGACTCGTCATTTAAAGGTTATTTACAGACAACTTTCGTCTTTCTCTTCTCGCATGGCTAAACAATTCACTATTTTGAGCGTCAGGTTAACGTACTTTTCAAATAATGTCCAACGTTCGGATTGAAAAAATGTGCAGAAATTTTTGAATTTTTAGTCATATCAGTCGTCACTAGTATTGAACGCGTCTTTCTGAATTAAAGTTTTTTATTTTATTTATTGTTTTTTTTTAACTGAGCAGCGTGTATTATATTTGGATTTATAGGTAAAAATTGGTCGCATTTATACTTCAATATACTGGGTACGATGGATAAGTTACGCTAAAATGAAATTAACACTGACATCTCATTTTAACAGATATATTTACCAAAATTACATAAAAATCTGAAAGAGTACATTTATTCAATAAAATCACCATTAGGTTCAACCACGGTATCCAGACGATTTAGGAATCTCCTTCATCTATTCTGATCGGTCTCCGTGTTTAAGTTGGTGAACTCTGCGTTAATCTTTGCCTTCAGATCATCTTTGGCGATAAAGGAATTTTGTTGGTCTCTCGCTCAACCGCACTCCACATACAATAATAATGGGGATGCAGACTGGGGAGTGAGGTGGCTAAATGTTAGTAGTGACTTAGTCGCAGAAATTCTCTGACAGCCATGACTGCGTTCTCCTACTTGTTTGGGATGGTACAGATTCCTGTTGCCAAACATAGGGACTTTCAGCAGTCAGGCTTTTGGCTCAAAGCAGCACTATCTCCTCAAGGCGCTTGATGTAGGCCTCCGCGTTAAGTTTGAGGCCGTGTGAGAAGATGAATGAAGGCATAACGCCGCCATCACTAGTAATCTCCCCAAACATCTTCCTAATCATTATTAGACTCTTGCAACTCTTTCCCAATCCTTTGCCCTGTCATCACATAGACACTCAAACACTCGTATTAGAACTTCCGGCGTGAATGACAAGCAATATAGCATGTCGTTTCTAAATTTCTAGCGGAGTGAATTGCATCATGGTACTCTTTTTCTCACAGGTGTTAAACAATTGGCCCTACTATAATGTGCACTCAATAAAATAAAAAAAAAACAAAAAAAAACAACGGATTAAAAATATAACATGACAATTTACTCATTGTATAGGTAAACATTTCCCATGTTGATATTTGAGATTATAATCAAAATTGAGTTGTCAATACACGAATCTACAAACATCTATTTGATAAGTAGCCCTTTTAGTGGAATCTTACTTTTCTGCCGGAGATGCAGTCCGAACAAACGATGAACAACTTATTAATCTTAAATATTAATAATCTTAACACGCCTGGAAAACGATCTCATACAAAAATATTTATAAAATGTTACGTACTTTGATGTGAATTCTTAAGGATTTTGTAGTTTTTTTTTCTATGCAGTATAGTCTGATACAAGACTACAGCAGAGGGTATTCGTTTTGATCGAAATCACAATAGCAGTGAACTGTATAAATCAATCGATATTTATTAAACTGAGCACGATACAAAGCCACATGAAATGGGTAAATATGATTAGGAAGATTGTGTTGCGCCAAGCTTTATAAAGGAGTGGATATGACTGGCTCCAACATCAGAATTCATAATTGCAAATTTTGAAATATTACCGTTGGGTTAATTAATGTAAGGAGGAATCTCATAGCTAATCCTATATTTTCTTTTACTCCAGCGTTCGTCACTTATCATCGGCCAGTGGGTATGCGGCCCTGGAGTCTTCCTCAAATGTTAATCCTGCATAATGCCGATGTAAGTGACTCTATAATCAGTGCTAGATATATCTATCTCTCATGCGGTTATTTGCATCTAATGGAGCCGGTTCTATCATGTGTGCAACTGTCGGGATTGCATTTGATATCGGTTGTATTAACGATATCAACTCTTGTCTAAGAAGGCGCTTCTCAGGTGAATACTTCACCTGGATTTTCTTCAGGTCACTACGTGCAATGTCTCTTTTGCTATGATCTGGGTGGAGACATATACTGCACTTTTACCAGCGTGGAAACCGGTAGCGAGCATAAAGGACAAAGGCGTAACTATTTCAGCCACCAAGCAGCGCTCTAATAGTTTTTCGGTGCCATTAATTTTGTCTGTCTAAAATCCCCATTTACAGAGGATTCAGAGAAATGTGAAGCAACTGTTTTTGTGAAAATTGCTCAGCAGAGTTAGATCGAAATTTAATAAGACTGTTTGACACAAGGCTTCAACAGTGAGTTAAGAGTAAAGATAAGAAAAAAAAATAAGAAAAAGGAAATTTAGTCAACATAACTGATTGGGAAATTTTCTTGTTCTATTAGATTTAGATTTTTTTAGTAGTATTTTCTCGTATAAATCTTCTATGACACGTGTTCATTCAGGATGTGGGTGATAATGTTTCTCCACGTCGTTCTAATTAATTCATATCGTGAGTGAGAAAAGGTGGATTCATTTTTTCCTAAGGATATTTGTCGCGTTCGGTGGAGGAAGATATTTAACATTTGATAATTTTGCAAGAAACGCGCTTAAGTTTTAGGCAGTTTTCATCAATATTTCTTTTCATTGTTAGCCATAAGGAATTGTAAATGTAGAACTACCTAACACTTAAGTAAAATAATAACAACAATAATATTTATTTAGAATTTATTACAGGAAATATCAATTGTCATCGAAAAATTTTTGAGAATTATTTATTTAGTTACTTAACAAATAAATAAAAAATATAAAAATTTTGAGGCTGCATTCGATTTGTTGTCAGGTATTTTTCATTTTCTCCTTTCTTATTGGCAGCATTTTCGAATGCTTTAGCTGCAATGTTAAGTTTCCTAAGTTGAACAAACTGGAGTTATTTCGTTGATGCTTTGTTACTTCTCTTTTCCATTGTTGTTTTTAGATCGCTTTCTTCCAGTCATTTTGATGGGTAATAGCTAACTTCTGAAATTTATAATGATCTTATTCCATTTCAAAAATAAAGCCTGTAAAAAGGAATATTTTAAATTAATATGCGACCAAAAGTAAAATTATTTTGAAATAAAACAAACCTTCATGATTTCACTATAATTATGTAACAATAATGTAATGATATTTCGCAGAGAAATCTATGGTTTATACTACCTCATCTCATTGCATGGTTAGGAACTATGAACATAAACTCAGGTTGAAATATTGTATAATCGGCTCTATTTTTTTTGTAAAATACTTGCATATAATGAATAATTTGCAGTGAAAAAAAGGAATTTTCAATTTTTTTTTTTTTTTTTTTTTTTGAATACGCTCCTGCTCAGCCGAATGCGTCATTTACGCGTAAATTGATATAACGAACCCAAAGGAAACAAACTCGGCTCTTCACACACATTTCAACAGTCTTTCCTTTGTTTCTAACGAAATCTTCCAATATTCTTCTTACTTTCCTTAGTTTTTGCAATGCATCTTTTGCCTGCCCAACGCCCATTCAGATTCCGCTGTCGGATTTTCCAGCCTCTGTCGAAACACTT
Organism: Acanthosepion lycidas; assembly: GCA_963932145.1. Classification (NCBI taxonomy): domain Eukaryota; kingdom Metazoa; phylum Mollusca; class Cephalopoda; order Sepiida; family Sepiidae; genus Acanthosepion; species Acanthosepion lycidas. The sequence goes on from OZ010572.1 coordinate 123,670,362, forward strand.
CCTACATATTTAAATTTATGTATTTGTTTTAATGCTAACATATTTTGTTTTGTGATGTCAATGAACACTCGTGGAAACTTTTGTGATGTCAAAGAATATTCGTTGTCACTTTCGTAATGCTCGTTGTAGTAGAGACTTTGTAATCGTAGATACAATTACAGTACGCCGTCGAACACTACTGATGTCAGACGCCTTCGAATATCACTCGCAGTAATAATAGTTGCTCGAATAGTAATCTGTATAGTGATCTGAATAGAGAAATAGCATAGTGAATAGATTAGAGAATAGCGGTGTGTATAGTATAGAGGATAGAGTAAGAATAGAGATTCGTATAGTATAGAGGATAGACTAGAAATAACGATCCGAATAGTAACTGAAGACAGAATAGAAATGCGATCATTTAGAGGTCACGCGACTTCCTACATACGCGTTCACTCTATGCTCACGTGACCTACTTAATTCAATAATGGCATCGCCTTCGTTTGTTCACTGGCGATATATGTTCAAACTCAAGTGACGGCAGCTACCTTTTATAACATTTGGCATGAGTCTTTTCTTTTTATGTGACGTGCCCCTTCAGGACGTAGACGATCATGGCTCTCCACTTCTTCCTATCCCTTGTAGCTCTAAAAAAATTTTGTTCCTTTGCTACTTTCTCGAGGCCATGTTCTGTTATCCACTTGCTTAAGCCCGCTAGGTATGTTACGAGTTGCTTTCCATTGTCTCTTTTTCCCTCTATTCGACCTGTGAGTATCAGATTCTCTAAGCCTTCCTTTCTCATTACATGACCAGAAACTTCAGCTGCCTCTTCCTGATGTTAAGTGTAAGCTTCGCCCTTGTTTTCATCCTCACCAAGACATCATTGTTGCTCACACGCTCAGTCCATGATATCCTTAGCATCCTTCTGTAGAACCATACCTCCACCGCCTCGAGTCTCTTCATCTTTGACGTGACCGTCCAACATTATCTGCCGTAAAGGAGGACAGATGTCAAGTAGCAACTCAGTACTCTTTTCTTTGTTATCAAAGAAATCCTCCTGTTTCATAATACTTTTCCTGGCTTTTAGAATGCGTCTTTGGCCATCCCAATACATCTACGGATCTCAGTGTCGCACTTACCGTCCTCTGTCAAAACACTTCCCAGATATTTAAATTTCTGCACCTGCTTGATTTTAGTGTCCCCGACCTGTAAATCCCATTTCGGGCTCCTCCTTCTACAGATGACCATGCATTATGTCTTGTAGTTTATGCCTAGTCTCCTCTTCTCGCTCTCCTTCGCTACCTTCTGTAGGAGCATTTGTAATTTATTTTCCGTGTCTGCTATCCATACTGTGTCATATCGTTTTTCTCTGCGTATGGCTAATAGTGCTGCACTTTATGTGTTATTTGAATTTCTCCGTGTCTTTGTGATCGTCAGAATTTCAGACTTGATATTCACCTCAGCAACTAGTCTTCAGTTCAGATATTAATATGTGTGTGTGTGTGTTAGCGTGGTTATTACTTAATGAACAAAGACCTAGAGGTAATCAATTGGTTTCGTCAGTAATATCGTTCAATTTATGGGATCTCCAGTCATGAGGAAATCTTGAATACATTTAACAGCAATAATAGAAAATGTATTCTTGGTTTCTACCTACCCATCAAGTGTTATTAACTCCGCAATTATACCCTATTAGTTTACGCAGTTTCACTTTTAGATTTTAAAGTCCCCTCAAGTCCCTGTTAAACTCATTCGGCACACCGGCTTTCTGATGCCTTGCTGGGCTACAGGGCGTAGTTATATTACACGTAACCCGTAAACTTTTCATACTTGTTACAACTTTCAATATACATTTGTTTGCTATTACCGAAAAGATATCAAATTTTGACTATATATCTGAGATGAGGCATTGTAACTATTAACCTTATTTACTGTGCTCGTCTGATGTTTTCACCTTTATTGCCACATTCCCGACGTTTCAGCCGTTGTACACCCTGGCCTTCATCAGGTGATACTAATTCGAATTTAGGAGGTAGTGGGCATATTTTTCTAATTCCACGTACCATGTGTTTGGATATCTGTTTTTCACTTTGATGACTCAATTCTCCTAGTTTTAGTTTTTCTGCTGAAGTTGGAGGGGTTGAACGCACAACTCATGGGGTTAAATCACTTTTAGATCAACTGAGTCATGTGTCCTTGGGGACAGGAGTGAGTGAATTTTGGGGATTTATAAACCTAATGTCTCAGTAATTATTTATTTTACCAGAGCTCATATTACAATTTTTTGTTATTTTTGTTTTTTTTCTCTAGCATTTTCTTTTACTGTTTCCCATATTGTATTCATTTCTATGCTTGGCCGGCTTTGGAAATTTTTGTAGCCTAACATATGCGCTGATTCCTTAAATTTTCGTATTTACCAGTGATGTTCTTTGTCTATTATTTCAACTTCATCCTGCAGAGGAACCTGAGAAACGTCGAACTTAAATTGAAATGGGAACCCACACGTATATGGACAAGGGGCCAAATATCTACACTTTCTGTCTTCCCGAAGGTAGTGGCATCGTCTTGGGGGACGTACCATGAAGCTGGAGAAGATTATTTAGAATTGTAAACAATTGGTCCGACTGGACCGGGACAGTAGCCAGATAACAGTAGGTATTTAACCTCATGCCCTCTCTAATGGAAAGTGACATAAGGTCAAGTTTAAAGTGGGTTGCTAGTCCACGAGTACTTCGAATGGAGACGCAAATTGCTTCAGCAGAAATTAGTTGAGATAAGTGAGAGTCCGCCAATCTGTTTATCTGTGTTAACTCATATGTACGTTAATTCATACACATAGAAATTGTAAACAAACACACACTCGTGTGCATCTTGTAAGCAAAACTCTACACGAGATAAAAGTTTACGAGTCCAACCGTTGATCTCTTATACATATACTCGACTGCTTCTTATCATACCCTATCACAAGATAGTGACATATTTGGCTGTGATGCATTTAACTGGTATACCTTTATCATTTTGTATATCATGATGGATATAAGAGCTTTTTATATTTGTACCCCAGAGTCACTTTGTTGCCCTACTTCTCTCTCTCAATAATAATAATAATAATATTTTCATAGTACAGGGTTAAAGGCTGAAACCGAAGATTTTATTCTTGCTGCACAGGACCAATGCTTGCTAAGAAGAAATTACCAAGCACACATTAAAATCCGTGTTAACCCAAAATGCAGATTCTCTGGTAAATAATCTTGTATCAGGTTGCACGGTGTTAGCATCCACTGGATTTAAAACTCGGCATGATAGAGTGCTCCAATATTTGGACTGAAAAATATGCAAATTTTACGGGAAGTCAACGGTAAGAAACTGGTATGAATTTAAGATACAAGACCCGTAAAAATTTTATATAACTTTACAATACACGCAGACAGAACAATCAAAGCAATTTGCCCCGATATCGTAATTAAAAAAAACACAAGAGAATGTGCTTTCTTATTGACAAGGAAGTCCCTCCAGAGTGTAATGTATCTTTGAAGATATTTAAAAAAAAACTCTCAAAATACAGGGTTCTTGAAGTGTAAATCTAAAAACATCTGGCACCATTAATTCCGGTTGTAGTTGAAGTTTTCGTGTTGATTGGAAAAGGTTCCAAAAGACTCACTGAAGAGATTCCTGATAACCAATGCCTTTAAGAAATACAAAAAAAAACTGCACTCACAAATACAGCTCACACCATACGAAGAGATTTGTCTATGTAAAATGTATGTGTTCCTAGTATTTCTTTTACAAAATGATCACTGAAAAATGCTGGGAAGTCATTTCTAACCCGAAAGGAAATCTGTATACAGATGAATTCCAAGGAAATAATAATATACTTCAAGTAAATATCGCAAGAATGAGGAAGTTAAACATTGGGTTAAGAAACTTGAACGTATATCTTAGTGTGCTTCATCTACAAAGTTATGCCCTGTTTTTATCATAACCTGTCGCCATATTGCCTATATTTTAATGTAATGCATATGCTTGATAGAGCCTTATTAAAATTGAGTGTCATGTAATAGCTAATATGGACATCGAATATTTGTACCCTAGTATCACTTTATTGTCGTGTTGATCGTTTGCTACTACTATTTAATAGTAATAATAACATTTAAGAGAAGAGCGTGATTTAAGAAAAGATAAAGAAAAAAAACATAATGATTGACAATGTTAAACAATAATTCGACAAAATGTCTGTCGACTTCAAGTTATATTTAAAGATTTTTCAAGGATAAAAATATTTTAAAAAATCATAAGTCTTTGTACAAACTTTGCTTGTCTACGATTTAATACTGGTTGACTACAGTAATTGCGGCACAAGGCTGAAAAAAAGAAGGGAGATGGGTCAAGGTTGGTCGACACTAATTATCTTAATCAAATTCATATTTCCATTCATTCGTTACAATTTAATCGTTCATAACCATAAGAATCTATCCGTCACCATTCTCCCCTACATAAACCAAAATATCTCAGAGGGCTCTTATTGAAAAACCCCATTACTTAAAATTTCAGTATGTGCAATTGTATAAAAATTCTATCGGTATTATGAAAAGATGGGCTGAGGGTGACGAACCCCAAAACAAGCTGAAGAATGAAAACTGCTACTAAGACCTGTCGACACTTTAAAAATAACAGTTTCTGCTATATTCTGTCTTCTGACAAAATCAAGAAATTCTCTCTCTCTCTGTCTCCGTCTCCGTCTCTCTCCGTCTCCGTCTCTCTCTGTCTCCGTCTCTCTCTGTCTCCGTCTCTCTCTCTCTCTCTCCGTCTCTCTCTCTCTCTCCGTCTCTCTCTCTCTCTGTCTCTCTCTCTCTCTCTCCGTCTCTCTCTCTCTCTCTCCGTCTCTCTCTCTCTCTCTCCGTCTCTCTCTCTCTCTCTCCGTCTCTCTCTCTCTCTCCGTCTCTCTCTCTCTCTGGGATGGGAAGGATAAAAAAATATGAGCAGTAAAAAATTCAAGATCGAACTTCTTCCAATTACCGGAAGACTTGTCGCAGTTCATCTTGGCCCCCGTGATCATTTTGTACCGTTCAAACGACTTCAGAACCGCCTCAATGTCGCAGCGTGACGACACGAAAGTGGACACGTCATCAGCGTACGCGGAAATCCTGACTCTAGCCCCAACACGGACAGCGATTCTACGTAGTCCCGGACTACACGCCCTGTCCTTCACCCGGCGAAGGAGAGGCTCCAACGCCAAAGCGTAAAGACAAGGCAAAAGCACCGGACCGCTTTCCGTTCACCTGCACCACAAGACTCGTGGGGGAGATACTTGGGAATCCACCAGCCGATGTCGGGTTTGAATCCGGCGGCCTACAGGACAGCGGGCAGGTACAGATGGTGGACTATCAAATGCTTGACCGTGTTCGTCGTCTTTTATACCCTTTAGAATCGTGCGGATCAAATGCAGGCTGCTCTAAATTGTTTGGCTCTTCACAGATCCAGTCTGCTCGGGTCCCAACAGAATCTCAGCAACTGACTGCAAACATTCCGGCAGGATATTGGCCTTAATCTTATACTCTGTGTTTATTGCAGATACTGGCCCATAATTATCTAAATTACACTCGTTAGCAATAAAACTTTGACAAACATCTTAAGGTGCTTATTCCGAAAAAATTATTCAGACTCTACCAACTCGTTGACACTTAAAACGCATGAGGATGGTTACGTAAGCAAATTATTAAATTCCCGACCCGTGGGGAGTGAACAGAATAACAGAGTTCCGTATATTAAGCTGTTTGATTAATTCCTCTTAGTAACTAATCAATCAACGGAAAATTTCAAGATGAACAAGATTACCGCCATTTTAAGCACGTTTCAGTTGCATACCTTCACGCGGGCGCCGTTTCATTCGTTTTGACGCGTTCATTACGAGTACAGCCGTTTTTCATTACGAGACAAACAACATTTGTACAAAGACTTAGTATTTTTCGTAGATTTTTATATTTTTTTATAATTGAAAAAAAGTGTTTAAATATAACTTAAAGAAGACAGATATTCTGTTGAAATATCGTTTAACATTGTCAACATTTGGTTTTTCTTTTCCTTTATATTTAAATTTAAATTGCGCTCTTTTGCTTAACTGTTGAAATACATTGGAAGAGTTAGGTCAATCATTTTGTTTAATAATAATAATAATTCTGTGTGCGTTCCACAATTGTAGTTATATGCTAGAGGAAAATAACCTGAATCCGACAGATGTTGCTGTGAAATGGTTTGTAAGCTTTTTATATAGACCTGTAGTATTAAAATGCATTCTATTCTTATTCTATCTCTTACATATCTAGTATTGTACCGTAAACTTAGAGGATATTGAATTGGGAGCTGTGGGGCGGCTGTTTGCAAGCTAGATTCACTGACGATTACGACTAGATCGGGTTGATTTTCAGCTATCAATTTACTGCTTATACAGTCAAAGTTTGATGAGCTGCCCTGGTTTGGTTTGGTTTGGTTTGGTTTGGTTTATTTTGTTTTACGGCATATTAACCTCAATGGGTTATTTACTGCCGACAACATTTTTAGCATAGATTTGTATGAATACAATATGTATACTTTGGTTTAGATTAGTTTGGTTTATTTTGTTTTACGACATATCAACCTGAATGGGTTATTTAATGCCGACATCATTTTTAGGATAGATTCGTATGAATAGAATATGTATTCTTTGGTTTAGATTGGTTTGGTTTATTTTGTTTTACGGCATATCAACCTCAATGGGTTATTTAATGCCGACAAAATTTTTAGGATAGATTTGTATGAATAGAATATGTATTCTTTGGTTTAGATTGGTTTGGTTGATTTTGTCTTACGGCATATCAACCTCAAAGGGTTATTTAATGCTGACAGTATTTTATTGCTGGTAATAATTTTTTTGTTACAAATTTGCTTCTGGTAATACTTATCCTTCAAATTTGTATTGCTGATAATAATTATTTTTTTTAATATAAAGTATTTCTGGTGTTAAAACCTATTTTTAAACAAGTTTGGCTGTTAACTTTGCCCATAGCTGGGACCCTAACAGGTGCTATCACACCGGATCAGGGTAGAACTGGGAACACCAGTAATTAAGAGGTGGTTCCACGCTCCTCAAAACCTCCAGATCAGAGGTCTTGCTGCTGGACGTAGTTTATCGTTTTACCCAGGACGCGGATGTAGTTTAACGTCTTAACCAGGACGAGAGCTGTCTTGTTGATCTTGTCCTTTTAGAAGATAATGAATAACACAGGTAATGCAAAGAGAAAATAATTAATAAAATCAAGATCTTCACGACGCACATTACTTCAAGGAAGGAAGCTCCCCCAGCCATTGATACTGGAACGAGTAATAACAGCGGACTTGAAAAAACTATTTTCATGAAAAATTGGTTTAACAGAACGATTTTGTGAGTTTCAACCGATAGAAATCGATTAGTTGATTTTGTTTAGCGACATATCAACCTCTGTGATTTATTTAATACCAAAATGTAAATATTTAGAACACAATTTTTTGGCTTCAATTAAATATATTTCTAACGCAATTGCATGCCTTCAACTACAGATAAAAAATTTTGTTGGTAATTTTACTACAAAATACACTGCTGATCCTTTTGCTCGAAATAGGTATTGTTAGTAATTTTACTATAAATAGTTACTGTTGGTAATTTTATTATATAAATATGTACTTTTTATACATTCATAGTGTTTTGTTTTTAATTGGTGGTTCACTATTAGCCCATAGTTGTGACCATACATGAGGTCAGGATGGACCTCGAGAAAAACAGAAATTAAAGGTGATTCTATGACCTTCAAAACCTACAATCTTCCGATCAGAAGCCTTGCTGCCGGATATATTATATCGTCATACCCAGGACTTCAACCGAAAATAGCACCTGCAATTTTGATCTATGAATATCGAATGTTTCCATACAAGGAAACGGATATTACCATATCCAAGTAAAACTATTCATTCTTTATTTTAGTAAATATAAAAATAATTAAACTAAAAGGAATGGTGATGTTTTATTCCGTGCTTATAGAAATATATACTTGAAAAACAAGATGGATAAAATACATTAAGGTTTAGTGTAAAAAAAAACCCTAACAAAACAGTACAATAAGAATAAGAGTAACGGTTATTTCAAGGTCGTCGCAAGTCAATCCAGTAGTGAGTGCTACTATTGGAAGGTCAGTCGTTCTCGCGTAAGTCCGAGTCGTACTCAACAGATCACAGCTAGTCAAAATTTACTACCCCACCAAATGAGAGTAGATGTGGCATAAGGCCGAGTTTAACGTGGGTCCCTCTCTACCTATATCTTACTATCTATAGTTTAGTCACTCCTGGGGATGATAGGTTATTCCATTACATCAGGTTATAATTATATCATTGTGAGTATTCCTCGTTATCGCCATACTGAAAGAAAACTTCACCAGTACTGGAAAGAGCGATAACAGCTACTGTACGTTATAAATCTGTTTTACTGAAAAGGTATTTTAAGAGAAAGATTTTGTATATTTCAAACAAAAGCAGTACTTGCTGCTCAGTCAATAAATGCCAAATGTTTCCTCATAGAGAAACGGCTAATATTACCATTATCAATCGTGTTAAGGTTATATTTTAATTTTAAAAAATACGATACATAATGATATTTTCCCAAAAAATCATGGCACCAAAATATTTGCTGAATCTTATATATAAAACTGAGATAAACTTGTAGGCATCAGATTGGCGCATCCTGCTTGGTGCCACGTGGATTGGCGCTATAGAATCATAAACAAAGGCCTGTAATGAATAACAGAAAACGCATCACTTGAGAACTACCAGCTGTAGGAGCAGCTAAAATGGATACAAAAAGTAATGATAGAAAAATAATATTGACTATTCAATCTCTGTGGGACAAAATCATAGTTAGGATAGCCCCCACCACCACCACCACATAATCAATATTGGAAAAAACGATAACAGTTACCGGACTCTGTTAAGAGATAAAAATATAAATTTCAACCAATGGTAGAATTATTGTTTGATCAATGAATGGTAAATTTTTCCTTATAAAGAAACGGCTAATATTAACATTGGCATAATCATGAGCGTTATTTTCATGGCTTATCAAATTCCTGTGGGAAGGGAGGACATTTCGAATTTTTGTCTGAAGTATTTGTATTTGACGACCGGAGAAGAAATTAGTCAAAAGTGATATGATCAAAACAAATATAAAAAAATAAGATACACGTATGAAAATTGTATAGGATTTATATGTACATATATATATATATATATATATATATATATATATATATATATATATATATATATATATATATATCAAATATTTTATCTATTATCCTCATTTTAGTTATTATCACAACGTTTCAGTTGTTGTGACGTCCGGCCTTAGCAGGTTTATGTTGATCAAGTAAACAACAGAAAATTCAGAACAGAAACCTTTATTTAATCTACGCGGGTAGACTGTTACCGTATCTAGGGATACCTCTTTTATTTCCTAAAAGATAAATGGCAGCAGGTTTTCAGCAACAGTAAGTAAAGAGTAAAACTACACTGAGTGCAGTAAAGCATGACAAGCTGCAGCAGCAGCACTAATCAGCAGTTATGTTAGGTTTAAGGCTCCAAGTTCTCCTGAGAGAATTGTCCTTATTATGAATTCAAAAGTCAGGTGAAAGTGATGGGAAACCTCTGCACTATCTTTCCCAATGAAATTATGACAATTCAAAGATATTAAAAAATAGCTTAAAAGCCGCACTCTCCGGCGGCATTTAACCTAGCTCCTTCTCTTGATTGGGCCTTCGTTTTCTTCAGTAATTTCAGAAGCCCTACGTCTTTTCATATTCTCAGCATTGGATGCTCGCCTGGTTGCTGTTTGATCTGGATTTTCATTTGTACAGGACTTTCTTTTCTTTGCTGCAGCCTTGGATTGCAATCTGGTCCTCCGTTAGCGGATATTTCTTTTTTGCGAGGCATACTGTTGCCGTATGCGATAGACAACATGAAACTACATATATTTTTAGATTGTACGAATTTTTTTGGTGGCGGGAGATAAATCTTACGACTTAACCCATAGCTGGGGAAGAAGAGATGGATCCATACCTTTTCCAAAGGTATTTATGAGTAAATGAATATAATGAACACAACGGGAATTCTGACTCCGATTAACAATTCCGATAAATTATCCATTACACAACTCGGTCATCCAAGGTTACAGTGCTGTTCCCAAGCGTTCACCCATCTACGTGCTGACCAAACTCGTGGTTGCTTAACTTCGATGATTGTACGAGAACCTGTATTTCAACATGATATAGCAGTAAGCTTAATTCCGAACGATTCTTGTTAGTCAGTGCTCAAAAAGTAGCATAAACTACGACATGGTAGAACGGTTAACATCAGAGAAAAAAGTACAGGGTTCGAATTTCAGCCGAGGCTGTTTGCGTCCACTTAATATATTTTTTAGGGGGGAAAGGCATAAATCCATCTCTCTTTATACAATCCTATTTTCTCTCTCTCTCATACACGTTCTCTCTATCTCTCACACACATATACACACGCACTGACATACTTTTCTAGATATTTTCAAAAAGGTCATTGTAAATCAAACATGGATATGCGGATGGTGTAACTGCTATCGGTTCCAAAAGAGACATCGCTGAGCCGAGTTTGTATCCCGTTCGTGTCCGTTACATTTACTTTTTCATAAATAGTTATGGGAAAGGCATGAATCCATCTCTTCCCTGTTATCGGTTACTGCTTAACGGGAGGGAGTCTAGGATCATTAGCCGCGTTGATAACCAGTCGAAAATAAAGACAACTCTTAATTCGAAAACGTATGTAGACCTGGCGAGGCATATAATCTACAGACAATGAAAAAATTTCGGTAATGCAGGATTAAGTGTGTGTTGTCTCTGTGATGTCTACACAGCAGTAGGGGACCAAAAATGGAGTATTTTAGCCGTATTTGGGCTGGAGTGGTTCAACCCTCACATTCCAGCCTTGATAAAGTTCAAACATGGTTCACATGGATTTGTGGGGGATATTTTTGCAATTCTGCAATTTCTTACCGACATCGCAATTTTGCTAGCCTGTTGCTAATCTCTCACTACTTCCGTGGCAAAAATCAAGATTAACTCTATTTTCTAGTCCCACCACTTGTGATATTTACAGATAGGACTCGAATTGGCATTTCTACAGAATCCAGATATCGTCATTTCTCCTATGTTTCAAAATCTAAGTTAAAAGTTCCATTCAAACAGCTTTCTCCAAGAACTGTGGAAGCAACACACGTCTGGCTGCTTCCCTTAACATTTCAATTTTGACTTCTTTAAGTCATATATCCGCACTATCCTCATAATCATTTCGTACCACCTACTTTCCTACTCGTCTCACACACATCTTTCACCGATACTCTTTTGTTTGTAACTCATTAACTTGAGTGGCTTCGAACGTTACATTGAATGCGCTTTAATATAAAAAAACGTCCCATATCTGTTATGTAATGAGAGCTGAGAAAATCCTCATAACTAAATTCTGTGACTGAGATAGCTGCGTTCGAGAAATTTTGCGAGGATGCTATTTAATAGTCCGACCGAGTCAGGCCAGAAGCCAGCTTCAACAATATTGATTTTGAAGGTACTAAAAATTCACCGGGCAAAACCAGATTTTAATGATTTTCAACGATTACAAGCCAGGTTTGAAAGGCTGTTTTTCAAAATACTAAAAGCAAAAGTCAGTGTAACCCGGATATAAGAGAGTTGTCGGGACCGGAGAAGAAGTCTCTTATATCCAGGTTTCTCTTATATCCGGGTTTGGTCTATTATATATACATTAACACAGGCTCTAATTTGGGACCAGAGAAAAGCTGTCTTATATCCGGGTTTCTCTTATATCCGGTTACACTGTATTTTCAAATAATTTTTTTCCAAGTAGGTAAGGCATCACTAGGCAAAAGCAGGTTTTGAAATGCTGATTTTTAAATTACAAAGGATTTTCGAGGCAAAAACCATATTTGGAAATAATGTGTTTTTGTTTTTGTTTTTTTTTTTCAAGTAATAAGTCTTCTTCAAGCAAAACTCAGGTTTTGAAATCTTTTTCAACGTACTTAGTCTTCACCAAGGAAAAGCCAAGTTTTGAAATGTTAATGCTCAAAATACTAAGGCCTGCCCAGAAAAAAAAAAACAGCCTTTCAAATAATAATTTTCTAAGTATTTAGCATTTCCAAGCAAAAACTAGGTTTCGAAATAATGATTTTCAACGTATGCTTCTAAGAAAAAAAACTATGTTTTGAAATACTGATTATCAAAGTACTACGGCCTCTCTTGCTCCGGGAATATTTTTCAAACAACCACCGATATTCAGCACGTAGTGAATTTGGCTAAAATCTACAACAGGGCCAAAGGTGAAATGTAACTTTGGTTATGTTCCAATATTTTTTTAAAGAAATTCTTCGTCTTCTTTACAACCTAAGGAAAAGGCTGTGTTATCTTAACGTAAATATCGGTATTTATCGAAAGCCAACGTGTTAAAATTGTTATAGATTATTGGCTTATTTAATGTTAATATTTATGAGCATATACGCATTTACTATGAATTTCGTGTTGTTAAATGAGGGTCGCATATTGAGTGACTTAAATGAGGGCTTGCGTATTTGAATGAATTTCCCTGTAGTCAGGCGTGTATGTCTTTGTTTTATTGTATTCTTTTTTTTTTAAGTCTTTAAACTGTTTCTCTTCGCATAGATAATTATCATTTAAAATTATATATCTTTCTTTCTGCTTGAATTTCTGGGATGAGAAGTTATCATTATTTATATTCGGACTATAGTCCTCAATTTAGTCGTTGTTATTGAACGTTTATCATGTGTATGTCTATCTGGGTAACGGGCAGGGACTTCCGAACCGAATACTTCATTTAATCTTCGGGTGTTACTTTTACCACTGTCCGTGTCTAGGAATAACTCGTCTAGTACTTATTTATACAGTGTAACCCGGATATAAGAGAAACCCGAATATAAGAGAGATTTTCTCTGGTTCCAAATTAGAGCCTGTGTTAATGTAAACAAAATAGACCAAACCCGGATATAAGAGACTTCTTCACCGGTCCCGACAACTCTCTTATATCCGGGTTACACAGTAATACTACACATTTATTGCAATTTTACCACCGAGTTCAAGACTGCCCCGCCCAGGAATTGAACTCACAATATTCTATCTATTAGAGTGATTTTGACGAAGTTTGGTAAAGTAATCTGTTTCAGGGAGGGGAGATGTTTCAGTTATCCTTTTAATCGTGAGACTAGTCCATGTAAAATGATGTTTAAAATCAACAGACTTTAGAACCCTAAGCCGGTAACCTGTTCCAGTTAGTTATTCTTTTTCTGTTTGTAGACAGGACCCATTGTCACCCGCCGTTTATGACCAAACAGCTTTTTAAAAATCCGACCATAATCATCCTTTTCAAAAGTGATCATGGCTCACCATAGCTTCTATATAATAAAAGCGAAAATGTTTGTGTGTCACACTTTTTCAGTTAAAGGCACACAACTCTCTAAAATCTCATCTAATATATAAATAAGTAAATCAACTTTACTCTGAGAGGTTGTAGCCCAACATATAACATTTTGGAATCAGGCCGAATCCCTGAACAAATTAAAAATATTCCGGGCTGGATCCGGACCGGCAATCCTGAAATTTTGGATTCCCAAATTTTTATTACAGCCATTGTTTTCGGCGATGATTTTACGTGATTTTTTGCGACAATTTATTTGGTACGATAACAATTTTTATAACTTGGAAATAAATTTGAGGAAATAATTGAAATTAATTGTGAAATCCAGCGGAAGTTACCCAAGAAATAAAAATATTTTTTTATACGGAAATTAAGGACATACGTACATCAAATTGTCTTTAAATAAATTACCGGTAGATTAATTATCGTTGAACTTTTAAAAGGCGTTTAAATATTTAATGCTATACTTAAATGCAGTGATCATCGAGTTCTTTGCGTTTCTTGCCTTTGCTGTGTCGACATCATAGAGACATGACTCACTTAATTCTGAACTACCGAATTTTTTTCATTGTCTGTAGATTATATGCCTAGCCAGGTCTACATACGTTTTCGAATTAAGAGTTGTCCTTATATTAGACTGGTTGGCAACGCGGCTAATGATCCTAGACTCTCTTCCGTTAAGCAGTAACCGATAACAGGGAAGAGATGGATTCATGCCTTTCCCATAACTATTTATGAAAAAGTAAATGTAACGGACACGAATGGGATACAAACTCGGCTCAGCGATGTCTCTTTTGGAACCGATAGCAGTTACACCATCCGCATATCCATGTTTGTCCTTTTTGAAAATATCTAGAAAAGTATGTCAGTGTGTGTGTATATGTGTGTACGTGTGTGAGAGAGAGAGAGAAAATAGGATTGTATAAAGAGAGATGGATTTATGCCTTTCCCCACTAAAAAAAATATTAAGTGGACGCAAACAGCCTCGACCGGAATTCGAACCCTGTACTTTTTTTCTCTGATGTTAGCCGTTCTATGTCCTAGTTTATGCTACTTTTTGAGCACTGACTAACAAGAATCGTTCGGAATTAAGCTTACTGCTATATCATGTTGAAATACAGGTTCTCGTACAATCATCGAAGTTAAGCAACCACGAGTTTGGTCAGCACGTAGATGGGTGAACGCTTTGGAACAGCACTGTAACCTTGGATGCGCGGGTTGTGTAATGGATAATTTCTCGGAATTGTTAGTCGGAGTCAGAATTCCAACTCTCGTTGTGTTTATTATATTCATTTACTCATAAATACTCTTGGGAAAGGTATGAATCCATCTCTTCTTCCCCAGCTATGGGTTAAGTAGTAAGATTTATTTCCCCCCACAAAAAAAAATCTTACATTCTAAAAATATTTTGTGGCTTTAAATAACCATCAAAGTTTATCGATAAGCACGAGTTAGACAAAGAAGCTTTGCAAGTATTACTAACATCAATAAAAGAGAGGATGCTGTGGAGAAACATGATCTTCCATGATCTTTTCTCTTTGTAACAAATGACTCATTAATTTCATAAGTTTGTAAACGGCAAACTGTCCTTTCGATTGTTGATTAAACTTATAGTTATATGAGAAGTTATCCTCCCTTGCCGGTAAATTGTTAATCTAGCAATTCTTTTAATAAATGATCTCCCTTTTGCAGCCAGATAAACTGGTTAAAACGAGGAGAGCATACCCTCGTTTTCACAACTTGCTCAATCTGACAATTGTCACTTGTTTTCGCTTAGAACTTTTATTCGGACGCTACCAACATAAAATATAAGTACAAGAAATCAATTGTAGATGTTTTTTTCTTCCAACGCACCTGGTAGCAATATAAGTACTACTTATTAAGAAAAAAAATTAAACACAGACGTCGTTATCAGTTTTAAGCGATAACCATTCACTGAATATTACATAATGACGAGAAATGAAGAGTTTTTCTTTTCTTTTTTACTTTATCTGATAATTAAAAAAAAATGACGCCTTCTGAAAATATATTGTTTAGTAAACGTCTCTTACAGATCAATAACGCCGGTTCCCGTACGATCACCAAAGTAAAGCAACTTCGGACCTGGCCAGTACCTAGGTTAAGACGGCTTGAGAATACCAGGAGCTGTCAGAGTGTGGTGTAAAGGATAACACAATTGAAAATCTGAGAGCCGAGTTCCAATTTCAGTCGGATTCTTGATATTCCCTTACGCACAAATACCGTTCGGAAAGTTAATGAAACAACTATTTCTCCCCCAGCCATGGATTAATTAGTAAGAACCTTATCATTAAAACCATTATTGTCCCCAAAAAATTCTTAAAATCTAAAAATATTTTCTGGCTTTAAATAAACTTCAAAGGGTTGATAAGCCGTAGGAAATCAATTGATCATTCGTTTGGATTTAGTAAAATATCAAGCCTGTTCATAACCTAGGCACGAATCAAATACGCGAAAATGCTCTTTAGAAAAGTAATGAATCCGCCTTTTCTCCCCCAACAGTGGGTTAATTAGTAAATTTGTATCAGTATTATCTCCAATAAATTCTTACATTATATAAATGTTTTCTGGCTTTAAATAACCTGCAAAAGGTTGATAAGCCGTTAACAAAAAGAAATCGATCAACAATCAATCACAGATCAATAATCTGGAATTAGATCCTCACTAGGCGGCTCATTCTTGTGGCCTTTTTTGAAAACTAATTTTAACTCGGAAGAAAATATAATAACTTAAAAATGCAGGCATAAACTGTTTGTTAATTTTTTTTGTTCGTAGGCCATTACGTTTTTTTTTATTAATTGTTGTAAATTTGTGTGTCTGTAGGAGATGTGTGCGATATAAGTGCAGATACGGTTTGCCAAGGAAAGAAAAATAAAAAAAAGAATAGAGTACATAAATTCCCTTTCTTGAACCAGGACGAAAAAACAAAAAACAAAAAACTTACCGCAGCCCGTGCATTGTTGTCCATGTAATGAAATTGGCGCCAACTCGGGCTAGAGCATAGAAGACTAATATAATGATATCGGTCGATCAGAACTCAAATACCATTGGCTGGGGTAATGTGACCAAACGTATAAAAATATGGTACCACCTAACGGTCAAAATTGAGGCGAGGTTTGAATAAAGCATGTTATTGGGATGAGAATCAGGGTTCGACCCGCTCTGATTAAATCGCTTTGGTGAAAGAATACGATGCTGAGAGATTCGAAATTCTCGAAGAGAAGAATATCACATCGCTGACGTGATATCGAAGTGATACATTTTGCGAAACAATTAATCTTTAACTTTATAGAAATATAATATTATATTTTCAAAGACAATAAGGAAGAAATATATTTTGGAGAATTTAACTCCCTCAAGGCACATTGAACGTAATAAAAAAAGCAGACGATAGTAAAGAATTTTTCAGATTAATCCGTTTTTTGTTTTTGTTTTTATTTTTATTTTAATATTTTTAAATTTCTGTCTGAATTTTTGCGAATAGGAGTTACCATTATTTGGCTTTTTACAGTCATACTAATGTTATGTTTTTGGCTATTATCACAACCTTTTTGGACGTTAAGCCATCCGGCCTTCTTCGGGTGCCTGCCGATTCGGTTAGCTTAAATAAGCTCAGTTTAAAATTCCTGGCAGGGTAAGATTATTAACAGACTCTCTCTTCATCATATCTGTTTATATAATACTAAAAGTCTGTGATGCTTGTGTGGTGCGTTTAAGTTAATCTGATTTTTAAAATATTTTAAGTGAATAAGATTTAAAAATACGAGATGCTCATACAGTAAGTATTTTTATTTCAAGTTTCTTCAAACGGACAATTTTTGTATTAAATTTGTTTTAAAGTTAAAGACAAACTCAAAGAGATGCCGCTTTGCCGTTTCGTCCAATTGTTTGTGGATTAATTATTTATATTTCAGCTTTCTTTAAACAGACAATATTTTATTTATTTTTTAAGCATTTCACCAGAAGCAAGGCGGGATGCCACTAGCACGCAAGGGGTTACAGAGAGTGGGAGCGAGAGTAAAAAGGCATGGTAGAAGAAAGGATGAAGAGAAAGACAGGAAATAGATCAAGGCATCGGGAGATGTCGATTGACATTACATTTGAATAGTTGGAGATTATAGCTATCAGGTAAATAAGTAATAGGAAGGTAATTCCTCAGAGAGGAGGTGCGAGACATGAAGCTATTAAGTAAAAGAGACAGTTACATTTAACTGTTTCGACAGTGAAAGGGTAGGATATTTAAAAAAAATATTTTTGGTATATTTAAAAAAAAAAAATTAAGTGAATTTGATTTTAAAATATTTTTGGTATATTAAAAATATTTTTAACTTAATCTGATTTAAAATATTTTAAGTGAGTAAGATTTAAAAATACGAATTGTTTATTGGGTAAGTATTTTTGATTTCAACTTTCATTCTAATGTTTCATCACCTGAAACGTCAGTGACCCAACACGTCAAGGGTAGTCTAATATATAATAATTCAGACAGGTTTTCTATTATATGATTTTTTAAACCCGAGGAAGTCCGAAGAAACTAGAAAACGTGCTAATACGAGTCGGAAATGGAACGTGAGTAACGACGGAGTTACAGAAAAAAATGAAAACGGAACGAACACTTTTAATTAATATCAAGAAGACAGTTGAAATTCCTAAGACACTTAATGAGGTTAGAGGGCTTGGAAAATTTGTTACTTACAGGATAGATTGAAAGCAAGATGAACAGAAGAAAACAGCGCATAACTTACCTAACGAGCTTAATACAAAAAGACGACATTTATTAGAATCTACAATGGACAGGAAATTGTTTACCGACGTCCTGAAGGAACAGGGCACATAGAATTGGCGGTGAAAACAATATACATAACTAATGATGTGTAAAAGAGCGTCATGGAAGTCTTCTTTATCGCTTACGGAAATGCACAGCTACGGCCGGTGATTTTTGAAAACACTATTCTCGCAACTGAGAACGTGTTCTGTCGAGTGATTTTTTTTTCTACTACTTCGATAACTAGTAGTTTCCGTGAAAATAAATACATTTTATTTTTGATGCATCATTCCTACACACTCACACAGAAACATTTATATAGCAGTAAGGTATGCTACATTCATGGGTTGAACTGCTCAACATCAGGTACAGAGCGTATGTAAACATAAACAATTTGTCAATGAGGTCAGCACCCTGCGGCCACACAGGTTTTCATGTTTAAACGCACTCTGTTCAGGGATAAAACAAAGTGTCAAAGCTGGATATGGGCTTAAATGAGAATTTTATATACATACATATATATATATATATATATATATATATATATATATATATATATAATTAGGTTGGTGCAAAAATGACGTAATAATGCCGTTTTTTGACGTATTTTTTAAGGTCGAAAAACGACATTATTACGTCATTATTTTTGCACCATCCTAAGGAAAGTGATAATGCCACCAAGATGTAAGAGGGGGCTGCCGGAAGTGAAAGAGAAGAAAAATACTTCGGAAGGAGCCATGCATACATACATACATACATATATATATATCTTCAGGCCAGACGATTTCGTCTAGCATAAAACAGCCTGTCGCCTCCAAGTATTGACTTCAATGTTCACTTATATATATATATATATATATATATATATATGTGTGTGTTTTGCATATTTTCATTCAAGTATGTCTGGTTAAACAATTTAGACGGATTATGTGTACTAAGTTTAGTCTTAATCTTTTCATATCCACCAATCAATTTATTGGTTGCTGTAGAAAATTGATTACGAAAAATTCTAAATTTTTTTTCAAATAATTTTTATTTTCCCAAGTATTTTCAATCTCATCTGTGACCATCTTCAGGGGTTGCATATCTATGGATATGATAAGCCTTAACACGGCAAATTCAAAATATTATAATTTAATTTAGTATTTTTACATAACACTTTGCTGCTACAAACTCGATGTCTCAACTGTATTTCTAGCTGGAAATTTACTCACTCGAACGATGTTCTTTTTCTCCTCGCCGGAAAAGTTGTAATTTCCACATAAGTGGAAGAGATTACATTCGGGAAGTTTCTTCCATATTCTTCGGAATTTAGCTTTCAGATAGATTTTCTTTTACTACCATAGAAATCATTGTAAACCGTAAAACAGACCTTTGCTTATAACGATTACATTGCACTTTAGCCTAGCTAACGCAGAAAGACAGAAGAGAGAATCTCGACGCCTCAATAAGGATTGATCTCACTATACGTGTATTATGCAATATTAGTTAACTAATCAATGATCCAATGTGCATTTCTTGTCCTCGGTATGACGATACACTTCATCCGCGTCCTCGGTATGACGATACACTTCATCCGCGTCCTCGGTAAGACTATAAACTACGTCCACCAGCAAGACCTCTGGTCATGAGGTTTAGTCGAGCTTGAAACAACCTGTTAATTGCTGGTGTTCCCAGGTCCACCCTGACCCGGGGTGCTAATACCTGTTAGGTTCCCAAATATGGACAAATATCTCACCGCCGCAAACTCTCGTCATAACCCTATGAAAGTGTAAAAATAGGTTTTAATACCAGAAGTACCATTTTTAGAAAAAACATTGCCAGCAATACATTTCTGGAAATGAAAAAAATATTGCCAGCAACACATTTCTGGAAATGAAAAAAATATTGCCAGCAACACATTTCTGGAAATGAAAAAAATATTGCCAGCAACACATTTCTGGAAATGAAAAAAATATTGCCAGCAACACATTTCTGGAAATAAAAAATATTGCCAGCAATACATTTCTGGAAAAAATAATTACCAGCTACATATTTTTGACAAAAAATAATTACCAGCAATAGATTTTTGACAAAAAAATATTACCAGAAAGACTATTTGAATGAAAATATTACCAGCGATAAAAATTGTCGGCATTAAATAACCCATTGAGCAAAAGTAAAGTTAAAGAGTCAAGACAATTATGCTACTTAAGCTATTTTTTTTTTTAATAATATGCACTTTGAAAAACGTCGGCGACCATGTCTCTCCACAAGTTTTCTTTATTATTATCAATGAATTGCTTTGGCCTTCTGTATTGTGGTTACCCGTTACTTTCAAAACTTTTTTGAATTCAGAACAATCCCTACATTCAAGGTTAGTCTAGTCTACCATGTCATTTGACTCATATATTATAGCAATATGTTAAATATACACTGGCTTGCCAAGATCTGGGCCTTTTGCTGTAGAAGCTGGAAATCATTGAGGGCTCTTATCCACAGTGTAGTGTTTCGCTTGCTAGTTTCACGAACCGTTACGTTAGTGATTGCCATCTTGTTTGCCTGACACTTGTGGCGTCATGCCATCAGCGAATAGTTGTATTTACAGCGCCTCGGTGTAGGTTAATGCGCAGAAAAATAATATTGCATTTCTTTGTGGTGGGTCCGATCTTCCGTCGGTCCCCAACACCCATGGCCGCATACAAATGTAAAAAAATATATATATATATAGTTAATTTTCAAAAGAAAAATTTTAAACTTTTGAATGTTTTATTTTTATACAGTGTAACCCGGATATAAGAGAGTTGTCGGGACCGGATAAGAAGTCTCTTATATCCGGGTTTCACTTATATCCGGGTTTGGTCTATTTTGTTTGGATAAGTATGGCTCTAATTTGGAACCAGAGAAAATATCTCTTATATCCGGGTTTTCAAAATGAGAGACCTCATTATCTATCCATTTGTATGGCTTATGCTAACCTTCATAAGAGTGACTCATTGCACCTTACTAAGTCCGCTACTAAGGAAATTGCTTTACAATGTCGTGCTAGACATTTTTTCTCTTACATATCTATAAGTCTCGCATCTGACCATGCTTAGAATACTCCTGCCACATATGGTCCGGTGTTCCTGTGATATATGTAGAGATACTTGATGAAATCCAAAGAAGAATCGGGAACATTATTGGCCATGATTTGGGATCTCGTTTTCAGTCACTTTCCCAAGAACGTAAAGCTGCATACCTGTGCTTTTTCTATAAATACTTTCATCGTAATTGTTCGGATGAGCTCTTCGTTATGGTACCTATTTTATTTATTATTATTTTTTTAATTTAAGCGCAGTACTAGGCTTAAGACGAGGTCTCATCAGTTTACTTCGATGATAAGAGTTTCTTTACTTTGCGCTTATGGAATTATCTTATATCTCCATGCTTTCCAGTATATTTAAATATTCAAATATTGGAATTTCAATCGCTTTCACCTGTCTTCTTGATTACCCTACTTTTGTCCTCATTCCAAAGTAATGTTACAATTTTCAAATTGTCCTAAGCACAGTAATCCACTTTTGAGTGGTTGTACTGGCTTGTTTGAATTGAACTCTCTCTCTCTCTCTCTCTCTCTCTCTCTCTCTCTCTCTCTCTCTTATATATATAAATGGTGGTAATCGATTGGAAAAAACTCGGATAGTTCAACTTGCAGTAGAACAAATCGGTACCCAAGGAAAAATGGGAAATAAAAAAAGAAAGAACCAAGAACATTAAAACAAGGCGAAAACAATCGTCAATGGTTTAATCTCCAAAGAGGAACAAAACAAAACAAGTAAAAAGACAACGACATAAAGTGCTCAATGCACTAAAATAATACTAAGAAGCCATGTAAACCTACCTAGATTCACCTAAACAGATCTTCATATATATATATATATATATATATATATAATATTATAAATGTTATATATATATATAAATATATATATATATATATAATATTATAAATGTTATATATATAAATATATATATATATATATATATATATAATAAATATACAGTACTATAAAACATATAGCTGGCAACATAATTTTTAAAAAACACATAGATGGCAAGATCATTTTTTACAAAAAAACGTATAGTTGACAACATTATTGTTTCCGAAACGCATACTTGGCAACATTATTTTTTCAAAAATGTATAGCTGGCAACATTATTTTTTCCAAAAAACGTATAGCTGGCAACATTATTTTTCCGAAAACATTGTATGAAGCCTTGTTGTTGGACGTAGTTAATCGTCATACCCAGGACACTCGAGATATATATATATATATATATATATATATATAACATATAATATATATAGGAGATATATAATATATATATTATATATGTATTATATATATATATATATTATATATGTATTATATATATATATATATATATATTATATATGTATTATATATATATGTATTATATATATATATATATATTATATATGTATTATATATATATATATATATTATATATGTATTATATATATATATATATATTATATATGTATTATATATATATATATATATATTATATATGTATTATATATATATATATATATATTATATATGTATTATATATATATATATATATTATATATGTATTATATATATATATATATATATTATATATGTATTATATATATATATTATATATGTATTATATATATATATATTATATATGTATTATATATATATATTATATATGTATTATATATATATATATATATATTATATTATATATGTATTATATATATATATATATATATTATATTATATATGTATTATATATATATATATTATATATGTATTATATATATATATATATATATATGTATTATATATATATATATTATATATGTATTATATATATATATATCATATATGTATTATATATATATATATATTATATATGTATTATATATATATATATATATATTATATATGTATTATATATATTATATATATATATATATTATATATGTATTATATATATTATATATATATATATATCCTATATATATTATATATATATCCTATATATATATTATGCTATATATATATATTATGTGTTATATATATATATATATCCTATATATGTTATATATATACATATATATATCCTATTATATATTATGTGTTATATATATATATATATATATATATATATATATATATATATATATATCCTATATATATTTGTCTAAATTTCTTTCTTACATAGGGAACGTAAGTGTAAATCGTTATATAACCATATTTTTTTTTTTTTGCATCGTGCCCCTCAGGAAGTTGATGATCATATGTCTCCATAGCTTCCTTTTTTTTTTAACTCTAAGTAACTGTTGATTCTTTACCCCTTATCTTTGTCCTTGTTCTGCCAGCTATTCAAAGAAACTAGTCAGGTAAGCTTTTTGCTCTTTCCTTGCCTACCTACGGCATGTCTTATGTTCACAATAGGTAGAACATTTTGTGATAGACATGACGCACACAAATGTTCCCATGCCTGAGAAAAACGTAATCAGATAGGCACATTAAGTATACATATACGTACACAGTTGTATGAACATTACACAAATACACCTCTTACTTTTATCGATTTTCTGTTGATGTTTTCGGTATTTCAACTTAATCTCTTTCTGAAAACCTAGAGCAAAAATAATTTAATCAACGAAGAACACCTGACCAGCCACTTTCAATAACGATATTTTTTTCCAACTTTCCTAACAAATTTGGTCATTCGAATATTCTCGTCCCGAAAGTTTCTAGCGACGAACTATTTTTAATCATTCGCGCCCAATTTAACAATTTGCAGACGCTTGCCAAGAAAAAGAAAAGAACTCTCGCTTTCATTTCTATTAAAATGCCATTATAAAATCTCTCAAATTTCAACAGAAAACAAAGGCGTACACTCTCTAGGTTGAAGAATTGGTTCCTGAGGTCGAGTCTGGTCATCAAGTACGGCAATTATTGCCTTCTTATTTATTTTACGCGGTAACTCCTCATCTTAAACTTGCAATCTAGCGATTGCAAAATACCATGCAAAGTTTATATATTTTAGAACATTTGATGAAAAACAAACTGCACACCTCATTCCCTGCCGAATCTTCATCTTCTTATATGTGCAGCGTTCCTTCTGCACATTAAGATTAGGACTCTCCACAAATTTCTATCGCCTGTGGCTCTCCGCGTTTTCCTCCTAGCTCTATTCCCCGCCTTCGTCCATTAACAAAACCTTATTCAGGTAATTGACTCACTGCCTCCCCGTATCTCTCTTGCTATCAATGTCTTGTGAGTGTTTAGTTTCCCAAGCCCCCCTTTCTCATTATGTGTCCGAAGAATTTCTCTTCCTGATTTGAGTAAAATTGTTCTTTCTGTTGTCATTTTCTCTAAGATTTTGGGGTGCCCACTCTCTCTGTCGAACCAAATTTTCAGTATACTTATGCAGGACCATATTCTGCTACTTTTCTTTTATCTCTCTTGTCAAAAATGCCCCTTTTCGGCGTTAAATTTTCGAAGAGCCATTCCAAATTACGTTTCCATGGACTTTTCGTCTATCTCTTCCTGATTCTGAACATAGGCTTTTTTTTTTTGTCCTATTTTGCTTTAAGGCTACCACGTTGCTTACTTGCTCTGTCCATAGAATTCTCAGTATCCCTCTGTAGAGCTCCATTTCTGTTGTCTCTAGTTTTCTTTTCATCCGTCAGGAGATTGCCCAGCATTCACTGTTATAGAAAATGGATATATCATAGGAATCCACCACTCTTTTCTTTGTTTCTAACGTAATTGTCAGTTTTATCAACGCTTAACATAACTTTTGGAGTACCTCTTCTGCTTCTCCGTGTTCAGATTTCGCTGTCACATTTTGTGTTCTCTGTTAAAACGCTTCTCAGACATTTGAAATTCTGCACCAGTTTTTAAATCACATCTTTGTTTTTTCTCTTGCTGACGACCATACTTTCTGTTTTCTTGCAGTTGATGGTTAATCCTTTTTTTCTCACTTTCTTCTACCACCCTGTCTATGATATCATAATGTTTATATCTTCAGGTCTTAACTCACAGCTTGTTTTTTTTTTCTCTTACTGATGACTATACGTTCTCTCTTCTTGCATTTGATGGTTAGTCCTTTCTTCATGCTTTCTTCTCCCATCCTAATATGTCGATTATTTCATTTATGTAACATGGCGATTGTGACACCTTACATGATCTTTAAATTTCAGTAAGTAAAGGTTATGCAGTTTAGCGTGAAAGTGAATGTTCGGGGCTATCATTTGGAAATACCAAAAAAAGAAAATTACCGTCATTCCCCAAGTATAATACGCATTTTTTTCTAAAAAATAATAAACAAAATTAGGGGTGCGTATTATGCCGTAAAATTGCCGTAAAATAAGATTAGAATTATCATAAAACTAAATTAGAATAATATTATTCTATGATTAAAGGATTTTTTTTAAGTAAAAGTAGGAAACGATGGCCGTAATGAAAATGGAGAGGCACAATTTATAGGGTTTGATTACCAAACAAGGGGTGCGTATTATGCATGAGTAGAAGCATTTCCCCACACTATCAGCACAATTTCAGGTGTGTTATGGATGAAGGCGTATTTTACATGGGGAATTACGGTATATCTTATATAGATTACACCTTTTGACATTTTTTCGGCCCAAATGTTGTTGGCCAATGGATGCATGTTTTGGGGCTATTTTTCTCGCTGAATCTGAAAATCCAGACCATTTTGCCCCATCACATCACATTTTCTCAGTACAGATAATTTCTATTTTGCCCAAAATATTCCAAGATGCCTAATTCACAGGGAGATGCCACAGTTTAAACATGCAAATGACATAGTTGAAACATTTCGTTTCATGATAAATGGTTTATCATTCAAGAAAAAGTATCTAAATAACTTTCAAAATGAATTCTAAGCTATTTCAGTTCAGATAAGCTGACCTGAAAATGCTTGATTTTATCTCAAGGGAAAATGTTCTTGTGCCATCAATGCTCTTAGCTTGTTAAAAACTTTGTGATTTGTGTTTCTTTTTTACTTTTCATAGTAGAAGCTCTTCTGAAGTCATTCAAAAACAGCGATTTTAGTTTTTACCAGTAGTTTTCATTTTAACCCTGAAAGTGTCATAAGATTTTTTCATATCACTTCAATTTACGGAGGTTTGGTATTATCATGCAGTCTCTGTATAACATGCATAGGAACATTGATAAATGAGGGTTGTTATAATGTATTTGAGAATAGCAAGAAAAGAATTTTCTTTACCGGCGCTTAAAATTGCCGCCAAACACGAGATAGGCATAGTCAACTAGGAACTTTTCAGCTGGGATGTTAACCTGACGGCTGATTTCTGCTGGAGCATCAAAAGAAATCAACCTTTTCAACAGCACCGTAGAGTTTCCAAGAAGAGAAGATTTATATATTTTAGACAAAAATGGATGTATTTTTCATTCTTTTCTTGGTCTGTTTTGATTCAAAAATTGATGACACATATTTGCCTTAATTTTGTGTGTGTTTTAATGAAAACCTTTCTGAAGTGAAAATGCTTTCTTTGAGTTATTGGGATACTTTTTATTTCATTATATGTTATTTAACCTCAAAACGTTTGAGGTTGGTTCTACTTCGCCCTAGCATATCACTGTTATAGAAATCTGTTCTGAGAAAAAGTGATATGATGGGGAAAAATAGACTTGATTTTCAGATTTAGTGTGAAAAAATGGCCCAGAAACATGTGCCCATTGCCCAACAACATTTTGGTCGAAAAAAAATGTCGACCGGTTTTTATTTAAAAGGTACTAGAAAAACTATTTGAATTTCTATGAGAGCTCGACTTATATGCTGAAGTCGTTAGAACAATCAACCAGAATTGCTGGAAGAAAACATTGACAATATACTCCTCCCCAGTCTTTTGAACAGGGGTAGAGTTTTATCTCTTATTTCCTGTTTATGATTGGGTTTCCCGTGCTTTCTAAAGTTTGCTTCAGCTCTATAATTCTAACGCTTGTCCTTTTCCACGCTAATATATCTCGACAGAGTAACCCTCTGCCTTGATTGGCTCTTGGGCCTTGTATTGATGAATATTTGTAAAAAGAAACGCAGGTAAATAAGTACATAAAAATATAAATAAAGATGGGCAACTCGCCGGATTTGTTTAAACAATACAGATAGATTTTTTTTACTAGTGTGTTTTTACGGCTTATCACCCCTTTGTGTGTTATTTAAAGCTAAAACTATTTTTTTGACTGAATAGTACATTGACATTTTTTTAGCATAAAATTGATTTTTTCCAGATAAAATCAGTTATTTAATTTCTAGATAGATCGAGGGTTTATTCATATCTTTTCCAAGAGTATACAGTTAGAAGATTCGAAGAAAACTTCTAAGCACATCACAGACGTGCTGAATTTCTTTTCAGAGGCACAACAATCTACCCATGTAAAATAAACACGAAATACCTTTTGAGGAATCAGTCGTTTAAATTTTTTTTTCGTAAATGGGGACATGGGCCTCTGAAGCGTTCTTCTTCCTTTCTATGCGCTGTGTCCGTTTACAACGTGACTGATCATGGCTCTCCACATCTCGCTATCCCTTGTAGGTCCTAGCAATGTTTACATTTTATTATCCTTTCTAATCCCTGATGTGCCATGATATTTAAACCAGCTAACTAGTTATTTTACCTGCTGTCTCCCACTAACCATCTTGTCTTCGGTATGTCTTATGTGTGTCAAATTCTCTAAACCTTCTTTTCTCATTATGCGTCTCATAAATTTCAAATATCTTTTTCTGATTCTAAATTTAAAAACAGTTCTTTTTGTTTCCATTTTCCTTGAAGATTCGTCGTTGCTCATATGCTCAGCTCCTAGTAATCTCAGTATCCTTCTGTAGGACCTCATCTCTGCTGCTTCAAGTCCTCTCTGCATCTGTAAGAGTTATTTTCCGGCTTTCACAGTCATAAAAAGTATTGATATTATCAAGTAATTTCACACACCTTTTCTCAAAAGCAATTTTCATGTTTCATAATACTTTGCTTAGATTTTGGAAGGCATATTTCGATATAGCAATGCTTTTTTGAATTTAGTCAAATTTATCGTAATTTGTTTAACATTTTGAACCCTGTATTCTTGAACAACTTTAACTCTTCTGCCTAAGCTCCTGAGTCAAAGTTCGCAAATAATTAGTATGTAATATTTCACGATAGATATAAAAAATAGCTACTGCTGTTTACCCACCGTTCAACCGGTAGCTGGGCGTTAAGTCATTTTTCTCTACCACCGGTAAAGCGGTGATCAGGGCTCAAAGGGTTAAACATTATTAGCGAATATTTTATCACAAGTGTTTTTGTCTTATGTTTTTTCTCTTAATATTAAAGACATAACTCTTATTCATAAGGCACTGTCCGATTTCACGGCGCCAACAGAATAACAAACTGGCAGGCAGAAATTGTATTTAACATTGACTTATTTAAAAAGCAGACAGGAAATGTCTTGAAAAGAATACATCAAAAGAAAACATTTTAGCATTTATTCTTCATTGAATTTCGGACGTTCGAGATCTGTTCCAAACATTCCTAGCCGTTTTGAATAACTTCTGAACCAGTTGCGTGGCCTGGCAACCAAAGGGTTCTTTCTGCACGGATGAACAGTATCCTGTGGAGTTATTCAATCGATGTTCATTTGTGATTGAATAATGTGTACTGTGTTAATGTTATAGAGAGTAGATTGTTCACGATTTCGTTCAGATTCCAAAACATCGCATCTGTTACTGTTCTGGCAAATTGTAGATTCTCCAAAACCACCATGGATGTTGATTTTAGAGAACGGCGTTCCCTAAAGAGGACTTTTTAGATTCTTTTGGAAAATAGAAAAAAACGCAACGATAAGTGTGTGCTGTCGCAATCGGACTGATTTTAAGATAAACTCTCGCTGCTGCAAGTTCAGGGTGCAGATTCAAAAACCCATATTTTTGTATATATCGAGGTTCAACCTGTGCAGGCCACTCGAGGTAGAGGGTTACAAACTAAGAGGCAGAGTTTATCCGGATATGTGAAGAAGATAACGGTTAACCCTAAACTTGAAGAGGTTTGTAATGAACGGGAAAACATCCTCTTTGGAGTCGGTTCAATAGAGCAGTGGTTTTTTGGGAAGAGTCTTTTCGATTGGATCTAACTTCTTACCATTGGATTACGGAGAGAACGAGGGGGATTCGCTACAATGTGCGTAGTATCGCGGGTCCTAGCCATGAAGGATTGAACTGGTGGAACTAAGGAATATAGTTTGTCTGAGTACTTTCAATGGAAGTAGTGATAGAGCATTGAGAGTCTTTCAAAATTTTGTCTGTGAGAGAGGAGTTGCATGCTCGTAAATAATTTGTCACTCACAAGGACGCGGGGACGTTTTTGGACTCTATCGAAACACGAAAGTGAAGAATGTAGAGCTGCTGCCCGAATATGACAGCAGTACTTCATTTTAGGCCTGATCTCGCTCTAGTAAAGGCAGATGATAGCGCGGGGTATCAGCTACGGACTGGAATGTTGCAGGGAATCGGTCGTTTTGCCAGCATCTTAAGCGATGGATCATATGTACGAATTCCAGATGAAGTTTTGGTTGGGTTTAAGGCGTAATAGTCGCTCAAGTAACGGGATTTCCCTGAAGGATATTAACTCATCGTGACAGGTGATAATTCAGGGTTCAATCGGCAATGATTGAATGTAACTAGTATAGATTTCCAGGCATTGATGTGGCCAGCAAGTTTTTTCTTCCACTGAAATGTTAAAGCTAGAATAAAAGAGAGATCAGCTGCCAATCACTGGTTATGTCGTATTTTGGAGGAGCATCCATATACCGTTGTATCATCAGCATATTCACAAATGAATATTATGTAAGAAAGGTGTTTTAGGTTGGAAAATAATTTCTCTCCCACAAAGACGCGGAGACGCTTTTGGACTTTATCGTAACTGGAAAATAAGGACTGGAAAGCACTTGTCTATATATGGCATCACTACTCCATTTTCATCCTAATCTGGATCTTGTAAAGGGTAAGGATAGCAGGAGGAGTCATTGGAACGCTACAGAGAACCGACCATTGTTTAGCATCTTTAGCTATGGATCGGATCGTATATACGAACCCTACTTGAGGTCTGGATTGAGCTAAAGGCCCAATGGGTGCTTAAGACACGAAGCCTCCCTGAGGGAATATCAATTCATCCTGACTGATGATGGTAGTTCAGAGTCCGATCTTGTAGTTTGGTTTTCGAGGCATTGAATATAACCAGCCAGTTTTCCCCCCACCACTGAGATGCTAGAGCTCACTTAGAGGAGAGATCAGCTGACAATCTCTGGTCATCTAGCTTTAGAAGTGTGCCTATATACCGTTGTATCATCAGCATAGATGTTCATAAATGATAGATCCTTAAAAAGTTAAAAGAGGGTTGACAGGTGATAGTTCAGGGTCGAATGATGGAATGTAACTAGTATAGATTTCCAGGCATTGATGTGACCAACCAATCTCTCTCCCACTGAGATGTTAAAGCTAGAGCGAAGGAGATTTCAGCTGCCAATCTCTGGTTAAATTGGGTCTTGGAGGAGAACTCATAACCACTGTTGTATCATCAGCATATATATTCACAAATGATCAGAGTATGCACTTAGATCATTTATGGAAAATAAAAAGGGTTGGTCCGTGAAGCGACCCCAGGGGGACATCTGCGTTGATTGCTAGGGCCCCGGAGTGAAATGCTATCAAGGTGTTTTTGCAATCTTCTTTCTGTGTCACCTGTCGAAACGCTATCTTATCTATATCTTACGTTGTTAAGATTTTTCCATTCACCAGTACTAAATCCTTGCAGTATTTCTAGTTTTTAAGGATTACCTCCCTGTATAGTTTTAACACATCTGATGAAAGGTTGTATATTGGCTTACGATTCTTTGTTTTCTTATTCTATGTACCATCTCCCTTTAGAAAGTGGGCGATTATAGCTCTCCACAATTTTCTGTCCTTTGTAGCTCTTGGTAAAACTTTTTCTTTTTGATCTCACCTAATCTCTATACTGCTAAGAATTTGCACAAGTTGTTTAGTTATACTTTGTTTTCCTCTGTTATAAAATCTATCTTGTGAGTGTCAAATTTTCTAAAACTTCTTTCCTCGTCATGTGCCCTAGACGTTTTAACTTTCTCTTTCTGGTGCTAAGTATTGGTCCTTTAGTTGCTATTTTCTCTAAAACTTCATCATTGCTCAGATGATCGGTCCAGGGTATTATCTTCAGTCTTGCTCCAAGTCTCTTTTTCATCTGTGATATCATTTGTATGAGGTCTTATTATCGTTAAATCATTTGCGGCTGAGTTTGAGCCTCACTGGTGCTCCATACTTTCGGCCTTGTCCCAGATCTAACCTTCGATTAGTAAATCACTATATAGAGTTTAACGGATGAATCTATGCTGAAGAAACGGATCCTATGTGTCGCGCAATTTTAGAATTATTATTTTTTTTTTTTTTTGTCTGACGAGATACCAGCCTGGTAATTCACCGTATATTAATTCCAGCGAGACTTTTGAAATCGTTATAATATTCATGTATTCGATATGTTCCTTCAGGAGGTTGGCGTTCATGGCTCCACAAATTCCTGACATTTATAGCTCTTAATAGCATTTGTCATCTCTCCCAAACCTTGCACGATTGTCCATTTGCTGAAGGTCGCGATGTCGATTGTATGCTGATTTCTTCTGACCCTCTTTAATATGTCTTGAGAGTATCAAATTTACAAATCATTCTTTCCTCATTAATTCTCTCAGAATTTAATCTCTAGTTGGTTTTAAAAATACATGTATTTTTTGCTGCCATTTTCTCTAGAATTTAATCGTTGCACACATTTTATGGTATTCTCAGTACCCTTCTGTAGAACCACATTTCTGTTGCTTCAAGTCTCTTCTTCATCTGTGTGGGGAGTGTCCAGCATTCACTGCCATATAGGAAGGCAGATATTACATAACAATTCATTATTCTTTTCTTCGTTTCTAACGATATTTTCTCTGTTTCTTTATAGTGTGCTCGGCTTTTGGAAGGCATCTTTCGCTATCCCAATACGCCTACGCACTTCCTGTCTTTTGTTACGCTTACCACATATCTAAAATTATCTATTGGAAAATGTCTTTTTGGATTTAGCCAAACAAATGTAGTATATTGGACAATATCTGACGAAGATGAATGGCAAAACTTTCAATGAATTCAAGCCAAACAACAAAATTCCTGTATTCACTAGCATGTAGAAGGAACAATATTACATAACAGTCCAATAATCTTTTCTTTGTTTCTAACGGTTTCTTCATACTGCGTTTAGCTGCTGGAAGACCTCTTTCCTTATTTCAGATATGGGTATTACCTTTTCCGTCGGGTATTAAAACAATTCCTAGAATTCCTTTGAATTTTTGACTTGCTTTATTTTGTACTCTCCAATTTGTAGATCGTATGTTGATTAGTTTCTTTTACGCACAACCATATATTCTGTTCTTAAACAATTTGTGTTAATCCTTTCCTTTTATATTTTATTACATTCTGTAGGATTTCATGTAGATTCCTTTCTGTAGCTACGGTCAATACTGTGATATCTGTATACGCTATGTTGTTAAGATTGTGTCCACCACCAATGAATCCTGAGAGAACTTCTAATTCCCTCAGGATCGACTCCCTGTAAAGTTTCAATAAGATAAGGTGAAATATTTATTTTCCAGACAATTGGTTCTCTGTATATGTGGATTATTCTCAGAGGAATTTTTCTTGTCCTGGGTATGACGATAAACTATATACGAGTCCTGGGTATGACGATAAACTATATACGAGTCCTGGGTATGACGATAAACTATATACGAGTCCTGGGTATGACGATAAACTATATACGAGTCCTGGGTATGACGATAAACTATATACGAGTCCTGGGTAAGACGATAAGCTACATACGAGTCCTGGGTAAGACGATAAGCTACATACGAGTCCTGGGTAAGACGATAAGCTACATACGAGTCCTGGGTAAGACGATAAGCTACATACGAGTCCTGGGTAAGACGATAAGCTACATACGAGTCCTGGGTAAGACGATAAGCTACATACGAGTCCTGGGTAAGACGATAAGCTACATACGAGTCCTGGGTAAGACGATAAGCTACATACGAGTCCTGGGTAAGTCGATAAGCTACATACGAGTCCTGGGTAAGACGATAAGCTACATACGAGTCCTGGGTAAGACGATAAACTACATACGAGTCCTGGGTAAGACGATAAACTACATACGAGTCCTGGGTAAGACGATAAACTACATACGAGTCCTGGGTAAGACGATAAACTACACACGAGTCCTGGGTACGACGATAAGCTACACACGTGTCCTGGGTACGAGGATAAGCTACACACGTGTCCTGGGTACGAGGATAAGCTACACACGTGTCCTGGGTACGAGGATAAGCTACACACGTGTCCTGGGTACGAGGATAAGCTACACACGGGTCCTGGGTAAGACGATAAGCTACACACGTGTCCTGGGTAAGACGATAAGCTACACACGTGTCCTGGGTAAGACGATAAGCTACACACGTGTCCTGGGTAAGACGATAAGCTACACACGAGTCCTGGGTATGAGGATAAGCTATATACGAGTCCTGGGTATGACGATAGACTACATCCAATAGCAAGCCTCTGATCAAGAGGTCTAGAAGAGCGTAAAACCACCTCTTAATTGCTGGTGTTCCCAGGTCCACCCTGACTTGGGGTGTTAGCACCTGTCAGGGTCCCAGGTATGAACAAATAGTTATGCACCCCCCACCAAAAAAATGTAAACACTTTGAAAGTATAAAAATACATTTTAATACCAGCAATACATTTTTTGAAAATAAAATTATTACCAGCAATAACAATCTTTCCGGCATTAAATAACTCATTGAGGTTGATATGTCGTAAAACAAACCAAACCAAGCATTATTCAATTATAATACCTCTCAAGACAGACGTTATGATCCCAGGTCAAGAAGAGATTCAAACAAAAACCCGTTTCTGTTTTGGTAAAATTGTTTTTATAATTAGGTTGACAGATTAGAGAAGATTGGTTTTTATACTCGTGTTTCTGAATAAAATCATAATTAGTCATTAATCTTACTGATTAAAAACTGAATACATTGCTGTTTATACGACTATTTATTTATTCGCATTCATCAGTCACTGAATGTTGGTTTGATGTCTGTAAAGTCACCAAGTCATTAATTGTGGTTGAAACACAAAGGGGTCAACGAAATCATATATTTAACAGCAATTAAGTAATTTACTGTAAAAATGACAATAGAATCTTCTATCGTAAGGAATTATCAGTGATTGACTGCTTCTCACGTATAGCAGCCAATCAATTTGATTAAATTAGATCGAATCGACGTCTTTGTCGAGAGAGTAACTAGGACTAATGAAAATCGCAGATTCCATTCGATAGACAAAATGTTAACGAGATTGTATTTTTTTTTAATTCTTGGAAGCTTACTTTGTACGTCTCGAAGATTCGCTAATTTGAAAAATTCAATTAGTTCACTTTGTACTTCCAGAAGCGTTTCACGGTGGAGGCGAAAAGCTGAATCGGGACAAATAATCAATAAACACTTATGAAGATTTTCCACAATTTCCAGGCTTGCTAATCATCTTTGACAAATACGGTGTTTTAATCAGCATATGAACATTTAGCGGGCCGAGTGATTAGAACGACAAAAATTCTGACCATGAAATACGTGTTCGAATCTCACTATAATCGATTTGTTAAGCCAGAGGAATTTGAGAACTTTGTCAGTGAGAAAGGCGTGCGGGTAGATGGAAATTCCTAGCAGGAAGTCACAAATCAGCGTAACCGAGGGTTTGAACGTATTGGCATTATGGAAATGCTAGATTATGTGATCTGTCCGAGAAACTGTCACTAAGATCCGATCAGAATAGTTGCAGTAAAAATGTGTTGGTATTAAATAAACACAAACTTACCTTGAGATTATGATCACATCAGGTTGAAACACCGGTTCCCGTACGATCATTGACCATTTGCTTGTCTTATAATGCTATGATTCTGGCCATCAATAAATTCTGGTAGGTCTTCTGTTTCGAATAGTATAGATTAAATATTCTTATGAGTACAAGAAAAAAAAGGTAAATTCAGTATATATTATGTTCCTCCTATTGACTATGAGGTTTATGAGTATTAAAACATTTCGATCTCTTGCTGATAGGCTGTATAATGTCTGCCCGAGTTGTTAGCTATTTCCAGGCACAACTGAGAGATTGATCCATTTCCTACAATTTACCTACGATTTAAAGATTTTTTTGAAGCTAGAAAATATTTTTAGTATGTAAGAATGTTTTTAAGAGAACAATAATTTAGTGATACACACCTTACTAATTAACCCATAACTGGGTCACCTATCTAGATACTAACCAGGTTTGACGCTGCTTAACTCCGGTGATTATACGGGAACTAAATTGTGAGCTGATTTGCTGGTGTTATGTATCCACCTCACGAAACCATATTTTCATTGGCAAAGAATGATGTACTTTCATGCAGTCGAACCGTCATGTCTCTTTATAATGTAGTTACACTGACATCACGTGATTTGATATCGCCTTATCCAATGAACGTAAGACACGTGGACTAAACTGTCATGTGAGTTGTGGGAGGAGATGAACAGTGACTGATTGACTCAGGGCAAAGTAGTGGGAAAATAAACGCCCTTATTGTTTGTTGTGTTTTACAGCACATTAACCTCAATGGGTTATTTAATGCCGAAAAGATTTTTATTGCTGATAATATTTTTACTTCAAAAATGTATTGCTGGTAATACTTTTTTTTTCATCAAAAATGTATTGCTGGTCTTAAAACCTATTTTTATACTTTCATAATATTTTATCTCCAGCTTGCGGCGGGGGTTACCTATTTTCCTATAGTTGGACCCCTAACAGGTGCTACCACCACGTATCAGGGTGGCCCTGTGAACATCAACAATTTCACCCTCCTCAAAACCTCCTGATCAGAGGCCTTGCTGTTGGATGCAGTTTATCGTCAAACCCAGGACGCAAAGTTAGTTTATCCTTTTACCCAGGACAGTAACGCCCTTAGTATTTCACCGTAAAAGAGTTTTGACATCCAGGTAGCGTTTTTATTCGATCGTAATATTTGAACGATGAGAGATCATTACGCATGCATAAGGATGCATACCTATATTATGACCCTAATGTGAAAGAGAATCATATGGACAGCGTTAAAAGCAAACACAAGAAAATAGATGAGAATTAAAATTCGAAGTGGCGAACATTAAGAGAAAATTTAGTAACATCAGCAATCGATATCATGTCAAAGAAAACTAAACAAAAAGGAAAGAATGACGGATGAAATTCTTGACATAATGAAGAAGAGACAGTAAATAATGCCAAGATAGGACACAGAATATATTGCATGAAAAAATGAAGAACAAACACAAGGAAACAAGAGGATTAATGAAAATTGGGCAGAAATAGAAGGCATAGGCACTGCAAATCAAAAGATATGCATCAGAAAATAAGAGAACAGGACAAAAGACATGCTCATCAGCAGGATGCATAAAATGCAACAACGGGAGACTGATATTAGAGAAAGAAAAAACACTTCAAAGATGGAACGAATACATTGGAGAACACTTCCACAGCGAAAGAGAAAAATCGGCAATACACAGAAATATCGAAGGACCAGAAATCATGGCCAAATTGAACAGAAACAAAGCAGCAGGAACAGACGTAATTGTAACAGAGAGGCTGTCAGCCTCAGATGATTTCGGTATAGGCAAGATTACAAACATAATAAATGAATTATACGACAACGGTGAAATGCCAGAGAATCTAACTCGATATATTTTCATTTCCTGCCTAAGAAACTAGGTACAAACGAATGTAAATTCCATCGGACGATCAGCTTAATGAGCCATATAACAAAACTTGACATCCGAATTTTGAATTAACCCAGAAATTGATCAGTGTGGTTTCATAAAAACAAATCTATTATGCTCAGAATGAATCCAGAAAAAGCAATACAAACGTAAAAAGAATCCTTATACATTACGCGAAAATGTTTGATAAAGTACGCCAAAAAGAACTGCGGAAAATGATGATTTTCTAAGCATAGCTTAGATGTGGTACCAGGCTGAAATTATGAGGATCGAACTCACCACTCAGTCGTAATTATTCTAACGTAACACTCTTGCTAACAATTACACATGGTCAAACAAATGCTAGGTAAGCTTGATTTATTTTATTTTAAACAGTGTTTATTTAGTCTGCCGGCCTGCACACTTCAGAAAACGTACTTTAAAAAAAGTGCCTACCGGCAGGAATACAACTTGCGACTTCCTTTGAAAGAAAAACCACCGTCAGATCCAGCATGTTTGACTACTCAGCTACGAAAAGCTTCTCTGTCGAGCAAGATTCTGTTTGCATTTAAAGTATACTCACTCGTTCAGATTTTCACGAAAGTTATATCAGTTCAGTTTCATATCCCACACGTAATCAAAGCAATTTTTAAAGAATTAATGGATTTTGTTTTTTTAATCCGACATTTTTTTTACTAGAAATCCGACATGTTTTTAATAATTATGGCGGGTTTAAAAATTCACAAAAAATACTTCTTCAGAAATATATAATTTAAATGTTATGTTTAGTGGATACAGGTATTTAAGTAGACATGTAGTAGTGTTTTGTATCTGTTGGATGTGCAGGTGGTGATCGAGTAATCGGCGAGAGAAGTTCGAATTACTTACATTCTCTTTCACATATATACTCTTGGGAAAGACATGAATCTATCATCCACTCCCGCTGTGAATTAAATAGCAGAGCGCATTGAACTCTCCTAGCTGTATTTAGAACCATTCTGGAAGTACAACTTTGAATTCAAGACCGTATGCAGCCCTGGCGTATCACATACCTAGCCCAGGGCTCCGTCCTTGTACTGGTGGTATCACGGCTACGACTAGCTTGAACCGGCCGTGACCAGCTATGACTAGCTTAGACCAGCTTGGACCAGCGGCCCGAGTGAAAACACTCTGGTCTCCACGTTAAAAATGACCTTGTGTCAAAATCTGACTTAGTGTTAGGTCAAGTAAATCTCTAATATTCAGCCATCGACAACATCATGAAGTTCACAATGGTTTTATAATTTCAACTGCAATCCGCCTACGAATGTGTAAATGTATTCTTCTTCTTCTAATTATTATTATTATTAGGAAGGGGGAATGGAAAAATATATGTCTAAATAATGATAGACTAGAATTTAGTAGGGGATTGCCACTTTGTGCTGAGAACGTGTCACCATGCCTTTGTGTGTGTGTTCATCCGCGGTGTGAGAAAGTACGTCCAATAATCACTTTGGTTGACAGCGAACTCTAGCATATATGTAAATATCAAACGGTTGATTTCAATAGACATTAATGCAATCACGTTGGTAGAAAAAGCACTTCTTGCGAGACTATATTTTCTCTTTAGATAAGTTGAAAACTGTTGTCATTTTCGCTTGTATCAATTAGTGCATCATTCTGGGTAGTTGTATTTGTTATTGCGAATTCGAATTTGTTGACAGATATCAAAGTAAAGAGGCTGGGAAAAGTACCTGACTTCTCCGTCTATACTGTGTCTATACTAGAGCCGGATTAGACCAAAATATAAAATGCTGCTACCATATCTGGGTAGAGCTGCCCATTCCTTATTTGTCAGTCTTGATAGCGTTCAAAAACGGCCTTGTGAGTGATTAATTATGTTGCACCTCTTTCAACCCCTTACTTTAGCCGTCGTAAACCTCTCGCTATTCTATCGCTATTTCCATGGAAAATATTCTGACGAAACGCATTCTTTACTCTCACAAGATCACATCTAAGATCGCGACATGCCACGTAAACTGTGACGAAACATCACCATTCCATTCATCTCTATAAATAAATGCGAATATCAGTGTGTCACACCTTTTCAACTTCACTCCGAGAGGTCACAGTCCAATGTATCATATCCTTTTGGAATTGGGCCGACTGCGTAAACAAATTACAAACATTCCGAGCCAGATCCAGAACTGCAATCCTGAAATTTTGGATTCCCAAGTTTTCATTACTGCAATTATTTCCGGTGATTTTTGTTTTTTTTTTTTTGTTTTTTTTGTTTTTTTTTTTACGACGTATTTTTTGTACGATAACAATTTTTATAACTTGGAAATAAATTTGGGAATAATTTAAATTAATTGAGAAATCCAGCAAAAATCATCCATGAAATAAAAATAATTTTTTGGGCGGAAAGTAAAGATCTACGTATACCAAATTACCTTTAAATTAAGAATTAGGTAGAAGAATTTTGAGTTATTCTGTAGTTTATTGCTGCTTGTAACATACGGTAACAGTATGTCTCGCAATAAATAAATAAATAAAAAATAAAAAAAAAACTCAGCAGTGGACCAGATTGCAATCAAAAGAGCCAAAACTGCAGCGAGGAAAAGAAATTCCACAGAGATCAAACGGCAGCCAACAGAGGTTTCAGTCCTGAGAATATGGAAAGACTCAAACACCTGAACAAGCCGAATGCCCAGTCAAGAGCTTCTGCAGAAGCTACCTTAATTGCCGCCTGATATAGTGGCTTTTAAGCTAGTATTCGTAAAAAGGAAAGTGAGAATGATACCTTAATAAAGTACCTTAAAGAACGAAACGACTTCCTATAAAAGGTCTTTTACTCTTTTTTTCATATTATCATTTCAGATATATTTTATTAATACCTTAATTTTCAACACACACACACAAACATATATATATATTTCTTTGGATATAATATATTTTTTTCTTTTTCATCCAATATAATGTGTGATTAAACTAAACGTTATTATGGATATACATATTTCAATGGATGCCCTGCAATTTTATATCATAGAAATTATGTCTACTCACCTACGGATTCGAGAGACATCACGAACTAAATGTGCTCTCCTGCAGCGTTCAGACCTGAGGCTTCCATTGTCAGATGTCTCATGCCGGATCAGACGACGGTTCCCTAACAAAGTGGGACGCAGGTTCGAAACATGCCGTAGAGCATCTTTACTAAGTTTCTTGAATGTGCAGGCTGGTAGACGTAATTTGCACTGTTTAAAATGAACGGGACCTCTACTCAAACATGTCTATCCATAAAAAAAAACGTGTATATATATATATATATATATATATATATATATATATATATATATATATATATGTTTCCGAGTATGGCAGGCTTGTTTATACTGCAACTATGCTCAGTGGAACTTCGTTATCTTTTGGATGGAAAGGGCGTAATCTAACGATGAACTCGAAGTTTGCACAACCTCTACGCCTTCGAAACTGTTTGTCTACCCAATTTCCCTTAAAAACTTATAGTATTCATAGACTTACCATGAGTGCGAACCGCAGGATGCGTCTCACTAAGGTGATAATATCTAGTCACCACCCTGCAAATCGACACAGGGGGAATCAAATATATATATATATATATATATATATATATATATATATATATATATATATAATGTGTGTGTGTTATATGCGTGCGTATTCGATTCCTGCGGTTGATATTCTTGGTAAAATTCCGAAATCATTGCAAATAATGACGTAATAATGTCGTTTTTTGACGTGAAAAAATACGTCAAAAAACGACATTATAACGTCATTATTTTTGCACCAACCTAATAGTTCTAGAAGAGTGGCTGTTCCAGATGTCATTCATTTGCGATTTGTTAAGAGAGTTTGGAATAAACAAGAAATCGGCCGGAGACACTTTTGCTGTTCAGCTTTGGAAGAACAACAGCATACTCAACACTGTCAATGGCCTTCCAGTTAATTAAACCCGGAGTTCTGTGTGTGTGAGAGAGAGAGAGATTAAACACCGAATATTTAGGCAGCCGTATGTATATAACCAGCGTGATATAATTATTTTAACACTGTCAATGTTAGTTAGCTATGTGCTGATCAGGTATCAAAGCAAGAAGACAATCATATTCAGTGTATTTGCAAATCACAAATACTGAATGAAGACAGTATTCTTTGACGCTGTCTCGAATGTTCTACATCTTTTTATAAAAGTTGTGTATTACTGGCGAAATGTACAAAACTTGTCGTCTCAGACTTTGGTTTTGGTTAGAAAATTCGCACCATGTTGACGAATGGAGATCGATTTTTCTTAATATAATTTGTTGACCACTGAAAAAAAAAATAACGCCAGACATCCTAAGCAAAATCTTTAAAAGGAAAACTTTATTTGACACTGTTTTTTCAGAAACATGGTAAAGGGGAATTTGATTTGAAGCGTTGGTAATAACAGCAGTAGAAGTGACAAAATTTTATTGTTCTCTGTTTTGACATGAGCGATACCAATTGATACCAGATGTCAGCTGAGTTGAATAAAAATACGTAAGTTAATCTAAGCATTGTTAATTTATCTCCATGATGTCAGTTGATCCTCTTTTGGGATTTTGAAATTGAGAGAATTCATTATTAACTATCAACTTTCGGAATATGTGAATGTTACGGAACGAAACTTTCCTTGATCAAAATATTTTCAAGTCAGAAATATTGTTTTATTTTCCTCATCACCTAATCTTTCATATATATATATATATATATATATATATATATATATATTGTATTTAGGCAGCAATCCTTTTCATGGAAGTTTCATTGGATATGATAGACAAGGTGCTTTTGATTAAGTTTTTTTTATAAAATTCCCATTATTTTTTTTTACTTATATATAATAGCATCGACTACATTTAAGTCAAAAATAATGTAAGCCTTATTAATAAAACAAATAAAAACACTTAATAATATCAACTCTGTACATGGTCACAATATCTTCACCGTGTTTTGAAAATGAGACCTAAATACATACATACAATTTATTTCTTGTTAACAGATGATATTTCAACCTTGAAAATGGCGGAAAGCGCACGGAAAAAACAATTGGACATTTTTTGTATAATTTATCTACTGAAAAGAAAAAAAATATAAGATCACTTGAGATTTTATAGAAAACTTTATCAAAGCACCTTGTCTGTCATATTCAATGAAATTTCCAGGAAAAGGATTGCTCCCTAAATATAACATATATAATGAAATTTTAACAATTAAGATTGATGATATTTATTATACATGGTGATTGAAAAGTAACTCCCTATTTTATGTATCATTGGTCAGCCAGGAGTCCTGACTTAGAACAAGATGATTTTTTTCTTTGCGGTTATTTAAAAGAGTAAGTCTACTATACCAAACTAAGACTTTGGAAGAACTCGAGGGTCGAATAGAAGAAGCTGTGCCTTCCATGCCACAAGTGTTCCTGGAGAAATTATCTGACAAGTTTCCTGGCGGCTCGAGAAGCTGGTAATGAAATCTGATGGACATATCGAATTTAAATAAAAACGCATGCTAAAAGCTTTCTTTCACATCCACTTCTTGTAAAAATTATAGTTAATAAATTATAAGTATTTTAAAATGGAGAGTGACTTTTCAATCACCCTGTATATTAGTAGGACTTTGGACTAAACCGAAGCACGAAGAAAACGATTTTAAAGTCGGAATTTTCGGACACGCCTGTGTCCTTTTTCAACGAGATGAGGAATAAACAAATAAGTGGGGCTTACTCTTTCGGGGAATGGTGTTTTTTTTTTTTTTTCGTCCAATAGATTTTCAGGATTAACGTTTGGAGTGTTTCCTGACAAACAATTAGGCCAAAATCAACATTCCCCATAAGACTTAGACTCACGTCATTATTTCTCGGCTCGCTGAAAAAGGATACAGTCGTGTCCGAAAATTACGACAATATAATCTTTCTCTTTGTGCTTCGGTTTAGCCAAAATGTCTACTCCATATACAATAACTATCATCAGTCTCATTGATAGTAGTATTACCTTTTCATTCCTCAAATTTCATTAAGCAGCCTCTTAAATCCATTTATTTTAAAAAAAGCACACGTGGGTCTCTTTTCGTTTTAATCATCTATGTTCCCCTGAAGCAAATCGATAAAACTTCTCAGGATAAAGGAAAATAGAAAGACTAGGATTAGTAGATGGCGATTGGCATTGCACCTATAAGAAAGCGTGAAGACGGAAGCGAGGTCAAAAGGCGGTAAATGCGGGAGAAGAAATTATTAGAATGTTTTAAATTATTTTGCCCCAAGCAAAGCAATCAAGCCTGTAAGGGACAAAGATTTAACGAAACACGGCGAATATGAGCAAAAGCAAACAGTAAAAGAACAGGAATTAATATTAGGTTCGTGCAAAAATAATGTCGTTTTCTCACATATGTTACTATAATAACACAGAAGATAACGATTGACATTTGTATTTGAATTATTTAAAATCAAAGTTGACTAGAAAGCAATCTGAGAAGAGAAACTGTTAGCAAAGAATTTACGCTTACATTTAGCCATTTCAACAGTAAGGCGATGAGACCTAACCGCCAATCTAGCATTGTGTTTAAATTCATAACGCCTACGTAACACAGGGGAAAGTTCATCAGAACAATTACTGTAAAATATAGATAAATTACAGTGAAGTTATATATATATTGATCGTGATCCACAGACTGACTGTTTTGCTGTATCATAGCTCATCAGTGTGGATAGACATCCGATTGCCTCAAGCCAGGATCAAAACCCGACTGATTTGTCATCAGTCGGAGATTTTCTCCTAAGCTATCAGCTCCCGGCAGACAGGAAGGTGAATTTTTACGTATTTATTTTTCAATAAGCACGCCAATAACTCAGAGTGCTCGATTCATAGAAGAGCTTTGCATTATCATCAGCAGCAGACACGCTTTACAAATTCGCGGTTACCCTCTAAAGTGCTCGACTGAATTTTATTTTTTCGGGAGTGTATTTACTGATAGTCATCCACAGACTGTTCCGCTGTATCTAAGCTCATTAATGTGGCTAGACATCCGCTTGCCTCAAGACAGGATACACCGGATGTAACAGCAAAATTGTCTAATTGTTAGATTAAGCTCTGAACATTCTTGTATCTTGGAAATCATTAAATATATCTTACAGGGATTCTCCGAGCTTTTATAACAATATTGTTCTCTGTTTTGAGACAATAAGAATATATAATTACTCTCCAATTGAAGAATCTTGATGAAATCGATCATAAAATCATGAAATCGATCATGAAAATGACATCATCATCATTAATTAATATCAGGATCAGAAGCTGACGAAGTCTTGAAATAATGCTCATATATATATATATATATATTTATATAGATAATATTAGTGGTAAATATGACCATGGAATATTAGTGTTTAAGCCTTTTTATTATATATATATATATATATATATATAT
Organism: Acanthosepion lycidas; assembly: GCA_963932145.1. NCBI lineage: Eukaryota > Metazoa > Mollusca > Cephalopoda > Sepiida > Sepiidae > Acanthosepion > Acanthosepion lycidas. The sequence goes on from OZ010572.1 coordinate 123,715,029, forward strand.
AATTATTTATTTAAAAATATGATTCTAACACGCTACATAAGAGTTCTCATTAGAAAGAAATGCAAGAAGGCAAAAGATGAGTGGCTCAATGAGAAGTATACGGACGAGAAATACTGTGGAACGTAGGCGTAGTAGACATGTATAAATTGATAAACTAAAAAACATGAAAGAAGACATGATCCACGAGAAGATGTATAAAAGAGGAAATACTAGAGGCACTTCAAAATTGGAATATCAAAGATTTTCATAATGGCAGACACTGTACAATAGAATATGGAAGACAATGTAATAAAAAACATGAGGTATGTTCTTCCCTGACAATGATGAAAAGAAACAAAATAGCAGGATCATATTAGATTATAAATGAAATACTGATTATATAGGACTCAATAATTGTAATGATGACATTAGGCGTTTCCATACAGGAAACATTCGGCGTTTATTAAGTGAACAATTAGCGTTACTTTGAATTTAAATTTGTAAGTTTTTTTTTTTTTTAACACTGTTCTTCATAAGCATAGATTTTTCAGTTCCATTCTTCTTGCCCTGTTATTAAGGGGGTGTTCCTTGCCCCCTTTTTTTTTTTGAAGAAATGTGGAAAGTAAACATGTTGATTATATCATTATTTTCTATTCGAGTTACATGTGCTAACCCTTTTAGGTGTTGCCGTTGTTGTACGTCCTCACGCGATATGTATTTTGCTATTTGGTAAAGTTCTTAGTTTATGAATCTGTAGGCCCGGTGGAGTAATAGATAGCAGCTCGAATTGGGGAAAAGTCGAATCCATTATATTCACTTACGTGCTAGGTATGAATCCTCTTCTTCTCCCCCTAGCTATGGATAAATAGCAGGACAGAGTGGGTTCTATAGCCTTGGATGGCAACTGGTACCGCAGAAAGAAATGGCAACCTACTGCGGGAATAAATCTGCCTTGAATTTTCATGTATCGAAAAGATACTTGATCGCTTAAGCATGTATCCCGTATGGCACATAACTGAGTGCCAGACAACAAGGTTTGATGATTCTCTCTAAGACGTACAAGGTTCATTTAATCATTGATCTAATCAGCGGTTGTATAAAGCTGAGAGATTAAACAATTCTGAAAAGGCTTGGCGCCTTTATATTCCTATGAAATTCTCGGTCTGGCGATGCTATTTGAGAACAGGACTTGAGTCCTTAGGTTAATATATTGATTTGCAGCATATATCTCTATTCTATTATCAATTTCCTTTTTCCGTAGAATAAAAATATTATAACTGTCCTATAAACACTTTAGTTTGAAGTTTTAGAATTTATTAATGTCATGTCCCGAATTTTTATGATGGATTCAGAGTCGGAACCAGCACTGCTTTTCTTTCCCATTCCAGATCATAGTTTCTGTTTTGGAAAGGTTTATCTTGAGTCTAATTCGTTGGACCATTTTGTAGGCATTTTATTTTTGTTCACCATCATTCGCATCCCAACTATGATAAAAATCATCAGCATAGCCCTACTCCCTCATCATCATTATACTACCCCGCGAGGAAAACCAGAAACGTGGTTACTGAAATTATGTAGGAAATAAACGACAATGGTGTCGTACCGGAAGACGCCAGTAGATTTGTCATTCTAGCTGTGAGCTCCAGCGGACAATAATCTTAATATGTCTGACAACTAAGCGCTAATTAGAATTCTGAAGGAGAGACCTTTCGGCAGAATTCATAGAGAAATAGGATATGAACAATGCGCGTTGTTAAATTCTATGGACAAGATTTGCTCTCACGTTATCAGAACGTTATCGAGGAATAAAACAAAAGCCAACAGAGTAATATGCGGGTTTAATAAACTATTTTTATAAGAGATGACATAAAAACACCATTACAAGGAAAACATTACCGTATATACTCGCGTATCATGCAACATTTGAAGACCTAATTTGAAGCTAATTTTAAGGTCATAGACGATATATAAAATTAACGTTTATACTGCTGGCCCTGACCACGCTCTTGACCAAACAATATATCCATTTACTGTAGTCAAAATGTATAGGTGTATTTAAAATAAACATGATTTTGATAAAACTGATGAGTTACTTAACTGTATCCAATAATAATGAATGTAATATTTACATATTTGTATCGTCTTATAAAATACAAACAGCGAATATGCATCTTTTCCCTTATTTACGTTTATAAGATGTTTAGCTGTTCGGTTGTTTATGGCTGTACGCGTTTGTGTAACGAGTATAGCGTTACTAACAATACTTTTATCATTCTCTTTTACTTTTTTAACTTATTTAACTCGAAGATGGAATAAAGAGATAAAAGAAAAGAAGTTAGTCTATTGTAATTTGGTCTCTCAAAAAAGGAACTCGCATGTTACCCGAGATACATGATAAAATCATTTTTATAAGTGACAATGTTTGATTTAAATATATCCAATAAAAACGCATGTGATATTCACATATAAGTATCCTATTATAAAATACAAACATGGCGAATATGCATCGTTTTCCATTGTTTACTTTTATAAGCCGTCTGTTTCTCGTTCGGTTGTTTATGTCTGTAAGCGTTTACGCAATGTGTACAGCGTTATTAACGATACTTTTATTATTCTTTTTTACTTTTTAACTTATTTAACTAGAAGATGGGATAAAGAGATAAAGGAAAAAGTGGTTAGTCTATTGTAAATTGGTCTCTAAAAAAAGAAACTAGCATATTATGCGAGATAAATGATCAAAATCATTTTTTATACGTGAACCTTAATGGGTCGCACGATACGCGAGATCGCCCATTACACGAGTATATACGGTATATTGGAAATTTATTCGAATATTATGTAATATTTGTCGGAAGCGCACTGCCTGCATGCGGATACAAACGAATTAAGTAGAGAAAAATAGATAGATGCATAAACCAGTGTTTGTTTTTTTTTAATCAGATTTATTTAATCTATATAGCGAGACGGTGCTAAGGGAAGTAGATGATCGATCAGAATTTTATTTTATTTTTTTATTTTTTTTTTATTTTTTTATTTTTTTGCGGATATAATCTTAACAACGTCAGATACGCGTGTAACCTTTGATGACAGACTTAGAAGGACAACGTCAAGCAATCGCAGACCATGTAAGAAAATAAAGTGAGAAGCAAGGAGTAATCATAAATATAAGAATGCAGAATATATATAGATAGCTAGAGTGACAGCCCAAACTGTGAGCGTTCAAATTGGTAACGCCAGAATCAAACAAATACAGGCGTTTAAGTATTTAGGTAATGTAATAACAGAAGAAAGCGCATCAAAATAGCTAAAGTGCCTTCCCGAAACTAAGTAAATCATTAAGAAATAGGAAAATTTCTTTAGAAACAAAAATAGTGTACTGAACTGCTATATACCTATATGACGGTGATTATTGGTTAATTTCATCGCGAATGAAGATGGGGGATTTCAGGCTGAAAAAGCGTCATGAGAATAGCGGGAAGGAAGATATAAGTTACGGAAAAGTTTTAGGGCTCATGGAAACTATTAGTAAAGTTTGCTTAAATATCAAGAAGACTTCCCAGCATTCATTATTGGCGGCCACAATCTTAACAACATAAGATATGCCGATGACACGGTGTTGAGAGCAGACACGGTAATTAAACTACAAGAACTCCTACGGAAGGTAGTGAAGGCGTGATGAAAGGCAAGAAAACATAATGCATGGTCGTTAGCAAAAGGGGCAGCCCAACATGCAAATTACACATTGGAGATGCCAAAATCGAACAATTGCAAAAATTTAAATATAACGGAAGTGTTTTAACAGAGGGCGGAACGTGTGACACGGAAATCACAATGTGACAGCGAAAGATGCTTTCCCAAAGCTAAGCAAAGTATTAAGAGACAGAAAAAGAAACAAAGAAAATCTACTGTTACGTAATATCAGTCATCTGTCCAGCATCCAATGCCATATAAATCTCCCCACAGATGAAGAAGAGACTTGAAGCATCAGAAATGTGGTTCTACAGAAGGATAATGAGAATGACATGGACCGATCATGTCAGCAAAGACGAAGTTTTAAACAAAATGGAAACAAAACTGAAACATATAAACATCGGAAAGAGTTTAAATTTCTAGCGCGCATGGTGAGGAAAGAGGGCTTGGAAAATTTGATACTCTCAGGACAGACTGAAGGTAAGAGCGACAGAGGAAAACAACGCATAACATAGCCACTGAGTTTGAGTAAATGGATAGCAGAAGAAGGTTTAGGTGACACAGCAAAAAAAAAAAAATCTACAACGCACAAGAAGTTGTGGAGAACCATGGCCGACTACGTACGGAAGGACACGGTACATAGAAGAAGAAATAGAAGAAGAATGGGAAAAGTGTTATTGGGGAACTTTAAACTCAAAGGATATAGTCAAATTAAGAGGAACAGAGAAAAACTTTGAATAACCTACTTAATGAATGTGCGTGAATTGATGCCAGGACAGGAAAAGGAGGCAATGTAAACATTCAAACCATTCCCTAGAGCTAAAAGCTACAGGAAGCTGTGAAGAGCTACAATCGTTCACGTTCTTTATGGACAGAACACATAAAAATATTATTCTATCAGCTTTATTGGTAACGTCACTTAATTTGATAGTTGAGGAGACAAATTAGTTCCTGGGATTTAGTATCAATGTGGACATCGATGGAAGTGATTTTTATTTCATTGGCGCTGAGATTATATATAAAACTGACATCTATTTTAATAGTATGTATTATTTTTCATCTATGTATGTCTATTATGTATTATTTTTTTCATATTTTCGAGGAGGAATATTAACTCGATATACCGAACACATAGAAAGCGTTTATCTACTGTTTTGAACTTTTTAATTTCGAGCTAATAATTTGAGAAAGAATATCCTAGGGGAGACATCATAACTAGGCCATCGGGGTTTATGTATATATTTCTTAACTTATGTTACAACGTGACTTACGTTATACATGTTGCAGAGGTTATCATAGTAAGGCTTGATTTTACAAGGCGGGAACGAAAAATATCTCATATATTAAATACAATAATAGCGATGAAATCGTTAGCAGAAACATCGTGAAGTTCCTAATGTCAAGTAAAGCTAGAATTTGATTGATTTGGTAGAATGCAAAATCTTTTTGTTAAGAAAGGTGAAAGAGGAAAAAAGCCTGGGCGTAGATTAATATTTGGGTAATATTCTATGGCGGCACTCTCTGGATTTTTTCTTCTGAGTCAGTTATTTCACCTTTCTTAAGAAAATTACTGCTCTCCTAAACAAACGTACACAACAATATCGTAAAATCAAAAGAAAATGGTTGAATCCGCCAACACAGTTATAATAAAAATATTCTCCACACGGGACAATAACTGACGTTATTTTCAGTTAACAGTCTGAAAATAGCATTCACCGCATTCCCCCAGTTGCTAAGAACATTCTGTTTTTTGTTATTAGTTACGTTTTTTAATTTAATTCATTTCGTTTTTTGCTTTGAGAAATTCCACATTGGACGAAACGCGTCAGCAATAACTACAGTTTTCCTATTGTCATTTATATTTATAAATACTGTCTTTTCTACAGGTTAACTCTGAGAAATTTTCATATATATATATATATATATATATATATATATATATATATATATATATAGTTAACTATAACAGAAAACGAATGTCTATTGTCATGAGCCGTTCGAAACTTCGTATGATTTAATTTCGTGTGAAAATAAAGACAAAAATTGTCCAACATTTAAATATTTTTTTTTATTATGCTCTTCCTTGATGTAACATTTCGGCTCACATGTGACATCTTCAGAGTGGTTATATTGATATTTAAACAAAAATATTCAACATCAAAGATGATATTCTGCTATTTTGACATAGATTATTGCGATGCTAAGATAACGGTCGTGGAATAGCACACGCATGTCGAAAATTCCTGATGCTGATCTATTACGTACCACCTGAGGAACCAAAATATTAATAACCGAACCATATGTCTAGATGCAATGTAAGCTTAGATCAATAAACAGCATTAAAGCAACAATACGATGTTTACAACCGCTCATGATCAAATATAATACGCATTCGTTGTTTGTTATATTTACCAATATATGTTTGAATAACGATTATATATATATATAAAGACTCAAACACTAATATTCCATGTTTATAATTTATTACATTGGAATCGTAATCACGATCCAATTCATCAAACCAACAAATTCAAAAAGAAATCGGAAAATATATCTCCAGGTATAAAAAACCAAATTTTAGTGAGAGTGTATGTGTGGGAGGGGGAAACAAGAGTGAGAGGGAAATGTATGAAAACTCTAGAGAGAGGTGTAATAGAAGAAAGAACAGCGAGAAGGCCTAAAGGTGAAGTTAGGGATTAAAAGTTTTAAAGAGAGGAGGTAAATAACCGTTTAAATGAGCGAGATACAGATAAATATGAATTATTTTCAGATGCATAAATCTGTACCGATTTGCTGGCCTAAAATTAATACATTGACGGCTAATATTATCTATCTATCTATCTATCTATCTGAAGCCGGAGCACCTTTCGACAGAAGGCAAAAGTCTGAGGCTGTTTTTTATGACGATAAAACAATTTCTTTGTACCGATGGCAAAAAAACGAACCTCATTAAATTCGATTCAAATAACGTCTTTTATCAAGATGAAACAAATGAAATTTTTAACTAAGAAATGTGTATTTTTATAACCATTGCTGACAGCAGAAAATTGGTAATGTCATTAATTGCATGAATCCATTCGCAATGTCTGCGACAATGGTCATGAACAATTACTACCGTAAAATAAAATAAAAATAGATTTAATTTCTTCCTTGATAATTTTAAATGAAACAACAATATAGAAAATATATTTTGCAAAAATTTCTTTTCTTATAATGCTTTCACAAATACAGAAATATTTTTTTATCTGTTGGGTCACGAATAATAAGACGTATCATTGTCTTACACCGGAATTTTGCAAATAGTTATTTTAATGTTAAAAGTAAATTCTAAAAATGAAAAGAGAGGTGTATTTCTTGCTCAAGAACAGGATTTTTTTACAGATTTCTACATGAGACCAAAATATATGCATATCATAAAGAAAACTGGATAATTCCTAGACAAGCACGTAAGAGAAATCGAGAAGAAAAGGCAAACTGCTAATGGCAAGAAGACGGAATGTGTAAACAGTCTTAGATGTGAGCGACGAATTTGAGACGATAGTTTCAGCAAAGTACAGAGATTTAGTGAAATCTGGGAAATGTTTTAATAGACGACAGAAAATATGACACAGAAAACTAAGGCCTTTTTTAAGAAACAGCAACGATTTGTTAGAAAAAAAAAGATTGCTGAACAACTATGCTTTACTTGTGCTCTTATATGGCAATGACATTTGAATGTCTCACAGACGAAAAAGAAGAATTGAGACTACTAACGGATGCTGATCATATCATTGATAAAACATGTAAACGATATATAAGTGTCATTCAGAATCCGAAAGGGACACTTGAAATGTCTGGACACAAAGAAGGAAGGCTTTGAAACTGGTAAGACATATTAAAGGCACGATCGTGATCAATCGATTGCGAATCATGTGATCCATTAGCGTCGTAGGCGCCTGACATATGCTACAGCCTCGGTAGAAATGGTCTTTCATGGGTAAGATAGCCTGACGAAGCCCAGCCCACTCTACGGTTTTGAATTCAGACCAGTTGACATCCAATTTTAGACCAGTTGCCATCCAAGGCTGTAGAACCTACTCTGTCCTGTAATTTACCCATAGCTGGACGGTAAGAAGATTCATACGTTTTCCAAGGTATCACGTAAGTGAATGTAATGGATCCGACTGGAATTCGAACTCGGCTCTATGATTCCTCAATCCGAGCCGCTATCCATTACTCCACCGTGAAGGCAAGAGGGGCAAAAGAAAACAAATTTCCTAATGATATTGCTTAAATAGATGGTAGAACCAGGAATAGGAATGATCGTAGGTGTACCTTTATCTCACGAGAAAGAGGTAGCTCCCTGTTTAGTAAAAAATCAGTCTTTTGGTGGTGAGGATTGCGCGAAACCTCCAAGTCATGGACTACCCAGACTACATGATACAACTCTCGGTCGTACGTAGAACATCCAAAGGAATACGAAGCATTACATTTGGGGTCGGCTTCGCTGCAGGAATTGCCGGAAAGTTGTCAGTGATGATAACCATCTGCCTTCGTGGCTCCACCCCGGGTTTTCAGTCAGAATTTATTTCCATAGCATTTTGCGTGTTTTGGATATCTCTGCAATGCAGCAGTGGTTTAAATGTTTCCTTTACCTAAATGGACTACCTTCATGGGCTGTCTTGCTCTATCTATACGACACAGCTGGTTATGAGGCACCGGTTGTCCGCTTTTGCGCATTCTGTAGCTTTAAACTGGACTCAGCTGACAGAGGCTATTTGAGACGTATTCCACTGAAGAATTTAATAGATATTGTGAGCTTGTCGTCACTATAAACCTCGCTTATGACAACATTGTGAACATAGGTAATGTATGTATATAAAAACTATATGCTTTACGTGTTTTCAAAGCTCAGAAAATTAATGTTCTTTTTTTTTATATACAAAACGTTAGGTAAGCAAAACAAATTATGAAATAGTCGTACATGAATAAACAAATACAAATATTGAAAAGTTTGTTTTCGAAAAACGATAGCAGAAAGAAAAATGAAAATATAAATAAAGATGTATGGTTATATATTCGGATATGACGAAGGTATTATTTATAACATGTAATAAAACAATTCATGCTACCATTTTGACAGTAGTAACACCTGAACTAACAATTGTTAAAAAAGGAACTAGCGTAGAAAATGCAAAGATTATAAATATAATTTTAGGTAAGCAAAAACAAAAAGTAAAAGTAAGACAATCGATCTTCCGGTTAGTTGTAGAAAAAGCAAATAAATATTAATACGGAAAAACATGGCAAGTGTGGAAAAAGTTAAAAGAAGTAATAATAAACAATATATATATATATATATATATATATATATATATATATATATACACAATTTCAAAAAAAATAATAACCACGATATGTATAGTAAATGAAATAATAATTCCATGATTTTCAAAAAATAATGGAATTTTCGACATTAACCCAAGATCTGAAAGATATGCAAGGTTATAGAGACTTAGGGAAAATACACTAATGACTGAACAATGGTGCTATGAATTCATAGGATTAACAAGAATATCTGTCTATATTTCCGAGATGAGGTATTATGCACACTATTTACATTATTCGGACTATTGTCCTTATCTTTGTCGCCATATTTACACTTTATTTCGCCCACTGGGGTAGACTGTTCTAGTTCCACGCGCCATGTTTTAATAGATGTCAGTTGTCAGTTATCTCCTGTTAATTCCCCTCTCCAAGTTCTCCACTGCCTTAACCGGGTATTGAACTCACACTCTTTGGGTCCTCTCACTGGATCTAACCAACGCCTTTGTCCTCTGTGTCATGTGTCCTTGGCACGTGGAACTAGAACAGTGAACGAAATAAAGAGATCAGTTCGACATTCCAACCACCTGAAGAAGGCCGGAGCATACAACGGCCGAAACGTTGTAATAAATATGGCGACAAAGATGAGGAAAATAGTCCAAATAATGTAAATAGATTAGCAAGAGCTTATTAAAATATACTGAAATATTCTGCATTAACCTGAAAGCTAGTGCTCGTTTGTAGAGTGCCAGAGAAAATAATATGACTGAATAATGACGCTATGAATTTATGGTATTAATAATTTTTCTTCGAAATTGAATCGAGGCAATGTTTGTAATGAAGCAGATAACGAGTTTGTCACATTTTTAACTACAATAATTTCAGCTTAAAACACCAATTGATTTTCTTAGGTCGGTGATATAGTGTTAATAGTAGCGCTGGCTTAATCATCTTCCTTAAGTCGAACATGTTCAGTACCTAGACGAGTGAGCGCTTGTGATTTCTTGGGACTTGGATGTGCGGATGGTGTATAACATAATGGCTCAGAATTATTAATCGTTGGACCGAGTTCCAATTCCAGTTGGGTTCATTATATTCACTTACGCGCAAGTATCGTTCGGAAAGGTCGGAATCTACATATTCTCCCCGAGCTATGTTTAATTCGTAAGACTTGTATCATTAAAACCATTATAATTTCCCCCACCATCAAATTCTTACAATCTAAACATATTTCCTGGCTGTAAACAGACTACAAAGTGTTGATAAACCGTAAAAATGAATCAGTGTAAAAAAAAAATACCAACGTTAATTTTGGATAAGTGAACGTAAACAAATCGACCCCGCAACGATAACACACACACACACACACACACATACATATATATATATGTGTGTGAGTGAGATTTGTGTGTGTGTAGTTAATTTGGCAAGATAGCGAACAGATGATACTTTTAATTACCTTGTCCGAATTGAAATAATGGAATGATTGATTCAAAGTCTACATTGCAGAAAAAGGTTGAAGAATTATCACAGGATCTGTAATACCGGATTTTGAATCCAGTGTTGTACTTGATTTCCATCCAAGGCTAAAGAGCCCAGTCTGCTTTACTATTTAAACTAAAAACTATTTCTTACATTACTGGTAGAATTTAAAGAATGTAATGAACTCGACTGTAAATCGAACACAACTCTCCGATGGTATATTCTGAGGTATTATCCATTACACGTCTGGTACATCCCCGCCGACACAATAACACACACACACACACACACACACACACACACACACACACACATAAATATAATAAGCACGTTGTTTACTGAGCATGAGATCCGGGTTCGAATCTCAAAATGGTCGATTTTTCAGGAAGGAGATTTCCTGATTTTATCGGTCGGGATGGGACGGATTCCAGCGTGAAAGCCCCTTTGGAAAGTACTTGAAAACTATACAACGCGCCAGCCTTTTGAGTGAAATTGAAACGGAACCCTTGTGGGCTGTCAAAGTCTGTGAAATCACGAAGTCAAAAGTCATTGTGAACGAGAGTTTGAGCGCGCTTGGCTTGTTCAGATTGATGATCAAGCTAGATAACATGCTCTCTGCCAGGAACATTAACTAAGGTCTGCTCAGCATAGTCGCAGTATAAGTCACACGTGGGCCCTGTTGCAGTTGAACAAACACAATAAGCGCCAGAGCAAGTGTCTGCAACAGGGATTAGCTAGCCCCCTAGTAGACGGAAATCCTCGAATACGTGTGGCCTGCCATATATATTTATATCCATCAGGACACATTTAAACACACACAAAAAGCTACCAAACTCCATCTAAAGCATACTAGTAGAAAATACAAGTATAATCGCCTCATCCACATGTAAAAAAGATTTAAAATAATGGATGCCTTAATAATAATGATAAAAAAAGCTAACACTCAACAATTAGGAAGACGACCAGAGTGTACTGACATTGTTCAGGAAATTAAACATTCCTACAATTTTCGATACATACATAAAATAATACACATTTAATTAACAATAAGAAAGTAAAATCGCTCTTGATAATGGTTAAAAGAAGAGCAAAAGGCGATTGCATATGCAGAACGTTTGAACAGTTTTTATGTTCATTGTGATCAAAAAAGAAAATACCTGTTACAAAAACAAGAAAAATAAAAGAAATAAAAATCTCAGTAGCTTTACGGTCGCCTTATACTAAACATGTATAAAAGAAGGATTGCTGCCCAAATAATATATATACATATATATATACATATATATATATATATATATATATATACATATATATATATATATATACATATATATATATATATATATATATATATATATATATATACATATATATATATATATATATATATATATATATATACATATATATATATATATATATATATATATATATATATATACATATATATATATATATATATATATATATATATACATATATATATATATATATATATATATACATATATATATATATATATATATATATATATATACATATATATATATATATATATACATATATATATATATATATATATATATATACATATATATATATATATATATATATATATACATATATATATATATATATATATATATATATACATATATATATATATATATATATATATATATATATATATATATATAAGATTTTGGCACGATATTCAGCTCATGAGACTTCTAATTATCTAGTTCAAATTAAAATGATCCTATTTGCTTCCGGCATCAATGGAGGACAATTTTGTCTGGACAAGAATTATCACAGAATCTAAATTGCATAAATTTAAAAAAGAAAAATAAATACAGCAGCTAATTGAGAAAGAACTTTGTTTTCATTTGTATTTGGGATCCAAAAGAAATTGGTATTATTTGAAATGAGCAGCAATTTAAAGGAATTATACACAGACATCTGTCTCTTATATATATATATATATATATATATATATATATATATATATATATATATATGAGGTAATAAACAAATTAAAAAC
>OZ010572.1:123740575-123793075 GCA_963932145.1 Acanthosepion lycidas
AATATATATATATATGTAATATATATATATATGTAATATATATATATGTAATATATATATATATGTAATATATATATATATGTAATATATATATATATATGTTATATATATATATATATATGTAATATATATATATATATATATGTAATGTATATATATATATGTAATATGCATATATATTTATATATATATATGTGTAATATATATATATAACATATATATGTAATATGTATATATATATTTGACATAATACATATAGCATATATATATATGTAATATATATAATACATCTAACATATATATATATATATAATATGTAACGTAATATATATACCACATATAACATATATATATATGTGTGTGTGTGTGGATGTATGTCCTGAAGAGACCGTTGATGCATGAAGCAGTCTGTCGCCGCTTGGTTTTGACTGTAGTTTCTCCTTTTATAGTGCTCTATCTATCTCTTATATTTGGCACTCTTTACCCATGACTATAGTGACATTATCCGATATTTTCATTTTACCTTTGTGGTTTTAAAATAATTTTCGGGTTGTGGCAGCATTTTTTGATAGTTGTTTTTTTAGGCATATAAAAATCATCGCCTCATTATTCTGTCATGAAGCTTTTTTTGTTTTTTTCGACGACCTTTTTTTTTAAGCTAAATTGTGTCTTCCACCATCAAGGAACGTTACCAGTTCTTATTCTCTGAGTTCTTTCATACCTTGAACTGCTCACCTTATAAAGACCGTTTGCTAGGTTGAAACAACTGACAGTGTACTAAAATTTAATATGCTCTTATCCTGTTTTCACTCGTCGTCTGAGGAATCGCATTTGAGACAAGATGGTGCGTGTTGTCATGAAGCCAAATCTGCAGTCAGGAAAAAAATGATTTCTTTTCAGTTCCAAAAAGCCATTCAAACAATGTAACTGATCACTGAACCGCTACGCAGTGTTTATTCACGTATATTTCGTTTATTCGCATCCGCTACGCAAAATATTTTTCCAGTTTAAATTGCGATATTAGGAAGCTAAAGAATATTTACAATGTTTGCCGTCATCGAGGACGCTGTCACCCCCTGAATTTATTCTTTCAAATTTTTATAATATAGAGCAGTGCTTCTCAAACTTTTTTTTAGCCCCTGGACCACTGTTTTCTTCAAAAATTTAAAATGGATTATTCCTACTGTTTTTTTAGATATATTTTTGTGTAATCGCTACAATTTTTTATGGCTACGATTTCTTTGTGGACCACTAGAAATGCTATGTGAACCACCGGTGGTCCACATAGTCCACCTTGATAATCACTGACACAGAGGAATACATTTTACCGTCTAACATAGGTAACCTTCCTTTGCGGTTATCAATTGGCCTACGAAAACCCTTACGTGCACACGGCAAATTTTCGAGACATTTTACAGGAAAAAAAAGCTGTGACATTCATGGCGGCAAACACGGTATTTCATTCTTATAATAAACTCATATTTAATCAGTAACATCTGCTTATGAAATTACATATGGTTTGGAAATTTCACTCGACGCATATATATACGTCGAATGAGGAGAGAAACACTGTCTGACGTCTTTTTCCTTGATGCCTTCAGAAAAAATCACAAACTTCAGAATATTTTGAAGACTACTAAATGACGACAGATTGGTTTTACGCGCAGTAAACCATTGAGTAAAATTTAAACACATTTTTTTTTAATCATTTCGCCTCAAATAAGGCGATAAAGTTACGAGGATACAAGGAGTTACTTAGAGTAAAAACAGCAGAATGGGACAATAAATCAATGAGACAGATGATGATGACTAGCGTTATATTTAAATCTTTGAAATTCGCAGCTGACAGGAAAGCTGAGAGCCGGAAGAGCTCCACAAGCGAGAAGTGCGGGAAACGAAGCAATTAGCATTAAATTTACGGTTATCACTAACAATTTCAACAGTAAATTTATGAGACCTAATTGCCAATCTAGTTAATACTAAGATTAACTTCATGAATGAAAGGTGAAAGCTCATCAAAACAGATTTAAAATATATTTATAGAAAAGTGGAGCATTGTGGGTAGTCTGTTTTGGCGGTTTTTTTACCGGAAGTCGTTTATTTGTTTATTTATTTATTTGGATTAAATTATTTTGCTTGTCATTTTTTATTTTTATTTCTTATCTTACCTTATATACCCTGACTTGACATCTATGAATGTAACTCTATATTGATACAAATTATTAACACCATGCGCCCCTTTCTATATAAACAATCCCGCTGGTCGTTACCATGGAAATTTTGATTTCAATAATGAATATGCTATTAAAACACGTAAATTTCAGAAATAAGTTATTCCCAAAAAAAATTTTCGCTTGAAGATGGAACAGAGCTTAATTCAATTTAATTCAAATAATTATATTGAAGTTTTCGGCTCTTGTTTTGAAACATGAAAACTCTTATGTAGCGCGTTAGAATCATATTTTTAAATAAATAATTATATATATATATATATATATATATTTTAATCGGTGTACATTAAAATGAGTGAAGCCGAGTTTCCAGATCAGAACGGATAATGTTGCATATATCTTTTTTTTTTTTTTTTGAGAATCTCTAAATATATGGCAAAGCACATGGAGAAAAGGGACGTTGGAAACTTTTGCATCAAGGTATTGTTTTTCTCTCTGCCGATCGCAGTCCTCTTGAAAGATCTAAATTCACCGTTTTTAGAAAGATGACATTTTTCTGTTTGCAATAACCTAATTATGTTTAGCTAAACGCCTTTAAAGATAAAATCTTTTCCGTTTTGCCCACTATTATTTTTAATTATCCGGGAACAGAGAAAGATGTGTGTGACTGATTAATTTCAAAACATGAATTTCCAATAATAAATGTGTAAGCATGTATGATGAACTTAGAAAAAAGGGTACAAAGATGTATTAATTAAAACAGTCCTCTGATTCGAAGACGGCTTAGATATAGCCATAATAATGACAGCATCCTTTCGTCAGATGGCTCTATACAGCCCCTCAAACGTTGTAAGCCAGATTGGTTTAAATATGTTGTAGCATACCTACAGACGATAATGGGTATGTCCCCACTCACATACATACAGTAGTAAATACTGTATGTTGGTCAAGATTTGGAAATTCGTCTCCAGCTATGCTGGTCATACTCTCTGCCTCCGGGCAAAGAGGATCCCTAGACGAGGCTATGTCGAAGGGCAGATTCTTGTCTCAGGAAACAGCTACCCGACCCCGTTTTATACGGGTTCTACGGGGAATTTTTGGCCGATCCTACGGGCTCGGCTATCCTAGATTAATTTTAGTCTTGTGCTACATCTGACCGCGTGGGGGCGTTGGCAAATATCCTAGCGTTGGATATTCAATGTGGAATTCACTTGACTCAATTTTAGCAGTTGACTACTACTTCTACGCGCCGCTGGGGAATCTTATATGTGTTGTTCTTGTCCTAAATATTATCGTTTATTAGCAAAATTCGTTTGATTATTTCATTCAATAACCTCCCCTAGGTTACAACAAAAACCTAAGATTTTGGTTGAGGGATGTGATATAATGTTGAACGTTCTCGGCCAAATATGCTTGTGTCAAATGGACCATCGAATTCATACGCGCTCTAGGCAGTGGCATTCATTTGCTGGCCTTGAAAGAACAGTATTACATGACTTACCTTTCTCGTGTCTTTTACATCATCTCATGCTTATATTCAACGCTAGAAAACGAGCATACAAAGTCGAAAAATAGACACCGCCGACAAAAAAAGACATAAAATTCATAATCTTAACCCTTCTTCCTTCACACTGCCTTTTCTCCCAGCCACGAACTGTCATCCACTGGCTTAAGCCTGCCAGGTATGTCATGCATTGCTTTCCCCTGTCTCTCTTTCCCTCTATTCGACCCGTGAGTATCAGACTTTCCAGGCCATCCTTCCTCATCCTGTGTCTCCGAAACTTCAGTTCTCTTCCTGATGTTAAGTATAAGCCTCCTCCTTGTTTGTGACCTCTCTAAGACCACATCGTTGCTCACACGCTCGGTCCATGATTCCCTCAGCATCCTTCTGTAGAACCACATCTCTGTCGCCTCGAGTCTCTTCTTCTTTGAAGAAATCATCCAACGTTCTCTGCCGTAAAGAAGGACAGATATCACGTAACAGCTCAGTATTCTTTGTTACCAAAGAAATCCTCCTGTCTGACAATACTCCGCCCAGCTTTTGGAATGTGTCCTTGGCCATCCCAATACGTCTACGGTTCTCAGTGTCGCACTTACTGTCCTCTGTCAAGATGCTTCCCAAAAGGTCTGCTTGATCCTAACCCTAACAATACTGTATCAACCAACTCTGTGAACAAACTACATATCCCCAGTACTAAGATAATTACCATCTTCTCCAAGTCGATATAGTTAGCAACAAAAATAAACATTACATCTGATGCCGATTTTTATTATATACATCATGATAATGCCAGAAAAGCTACACAGGTGAAACGTCTCGTAATCTAAAAGCACACATCTTGGAACTGAAGCGAGATCTACGTTGGGTCAACCCTTTGTACTCGCTCATAACACAGAAATAAAACACAACTTTGATTTAATAAAATAAATAATAATTAGAACAGGACATCATAATATTACGTAAAAATTACTATGAAGGGATCCTGATAAAAGTTTTTCCCGACAATAAATTCACAATATAATAAAAGTAACTTTTTTTTAAATTCATACATAAAGAATCTAAGATCCGTCTACCTACAACTAAACCGGAGTAACGTAAAAATTTTCATTTTCACACTATACATTAGCCAATCAATATTCGTACACTACCAGACATAAATAAAAAAAATGTCCACCGGGCGTACAAACGCACACACATTATTAACCATATCTCGCATAAATCAACTAGAACTGTGATACTTAAATACACAAGAAGTATTCACACAAACGTTAATTGACAGGACAAATAAGCATAAGGTCTACTTAATGAAAAACAAACATGAAATTATAAAATATAATAAATATTTCATATTTCATTTTCTCGTGAAGCCTGAATAAAAGCAAAACATGGTCATTGTTCGGATGAGCTTTTTGCTATGGTACATAAACTATTTGAATTTAAGCGCAGTAATACATTGACGATTAAGTCTCATCCATTTACAGTTGAACATAGAAGTCGACACTTAGAGGCGACAGTCTGTTTCATGCTAAGTGCAATCGTCAGGCCGTTCGTGGCCTGATGATTGCATCTAGCATGAGAGAAGAAAACTGGATCAGGGGGTCACAAAACGATGAGTAATAATCATTTCAACTAAAAGCTAAAGAAATCAGTTAAAGATTCGACTCAATCCATAAGACGTTTGCCATGTAAGAGAGGGGTTTCAGCTATGACAGTTCAAAAACTCTTCGTTTTGTGACCACCTGATCCAGTTTTCCTCTCTACTGTTCCCTCTTTTTTAAACGTATTCACCGTTCTCTTCATGATTCTTGAATGGACTTTGAAGATGGAAGCCAGAGTATGAATGTTCGTATCATTCCTTAAGGCGTGAATCATCTATTTCCGCTCACCATTGCTCAGTTGGGAAGATATAGTGGGTCTGGCACAAAATTATCTTAAGCTGTTGTCTTTCTAGCGGAATAACTGAAAAGAAATGCTGCCAATATGACTAAATGTCTTTTCCAAAAAAAAAACTGTAAAAAGAAAACTCATTTAGTTCCGTGTTCTTTGAAATATCAAACATTTTGTGGGATGGACAAGTATCCCATGCTATTACACGATTTGAATAATTTTCCTGACAAATCGACTACGGTGAGATGCGATCGTTCTAACCACTCGGTCACACACACACACACACACACATACACACATATATATATATATATATATATATATATATATATATATATATATATATATATATATAATATATATATATATATAGAGAGAGAGAGAGAGTCTAATTTGCTTTTGTGAAGAAAGTTTTAGGCGAAGGTTCCGTATCTGTTTCAGTCTCTTTGACGGCCTACGGTGTCTGTAAAAGGCAGTCAGAATTTACTGCATCGGCTCCAAGGGAAAGTCGTGTAATTTTAAGAATAGTTTTACGGTAGTGCCTATTCTATAGTTTTATTCTTAGAAGTGGAAGTTGCCTAGAACCATTTGTAATACCGTCTCCTTGTTGGTATCTTTCTGCTACCCACTGGCGATTGTCGGTATTACGATATATATTTGTGTTCGTGTGCGTGTGTGCTTTGATATTACGAATCAGTTGTAGCAAGGAACATATGTTTGGCAGTTCACAATAAATTTCTAGGTTATTGAAAGAGTTTAACTTTATCAGCCTTGACAGGACATGAAAAGAAAAATGTTGTTTATAACTAAGACAAAGCAAGGTCTCACACAATATGAATACAACGAAATATTGGGTCTCAATTGGCCTGTTCTCCCGTAGTCACCATAGCCACTTACCTTGAATCAATTGTTTAAAGTTTTCGATCCCTGGAAATCGCTTTAATGTACCTCACCAAATTAACGAATGAAACCAAATGCCTGATATGTCTTCTTAGAAAAAATTTTTCGCATCAAAATCTGAAGATCTACCCAAAGAATATCGAAGAGTCACCGGATGACCCTCAATAAGTGATTGCTAATAATCGTCAAAATATAAGTGAATGAAATATAATTGCATTTTATTTTGTTGTGTAGAATTACTTCGATAAACAGAAACGGAAATTATTTATGACACAAACTAATATATATATATACATATATATATATATAATGTGTGTGTGTGAATAAATATAGTTTTAAGGCGTGCTATATTTATGGGATAAAGTGCTCAATATAAGAAATAGAGTGTATGTAAATATAAATAAATAAATAAACAAACAAGCCACAGCCGCAAAAATAACCGACACAATAAATTACGCACAATGCACCACTGACCCATATATATAAATAGTAGAGGAAAAATTCAACATTCGCGGCCTGACAATTGCGTCTAGCATGAAACAGCTTGTCGCCTCTGAGTGTTGACTTTAGTGTTTACTTATATATATATATATGTGTGTGTGTGTGTATTCCTGTGTATGTATGTACGGGCAGTACCAGATATAAATAAAAATGGCCACCGGATCCACAAACGCACACACATTATTAACCCACTCCCGCATAAATTAACTAAAATTATGATACACACACACACACACACAAAATATGCATACAAACTCTACTTGAGACGATAAATACACTTGAGGTCTACTTAACAAATAAAAACGAACACAAATATAGAAAAATACATTATTTTCATTATATATCGTGCAGGACATCTGCCCGACGCTATGGTACACATGACCGGTGATGTTTTTAACCGAGGATCATAAGACGTTTCAAGTCTTGTACCTTCATACCCATTCTTTATGGGGTCAGTGTCGATACTGGCTGGATATCGACTTGTATACTAGTCGTTAGCTGCAAATCCTCTAGTGTAAGTCTTTCTTCACCCATTGCGAATAGCCTATGCACAATCAACTTGCAGTTCAGCTGTTTCTTCACGGGAAGCAGTAGAAATGATCGTTTTCTTAGCAAATACTGTGACACTCTCGACGTGAAGTGGTAAGCAATGTGCTTTCTTTTTGCTGCCTTATTAAAAAAAAAAACAAAAAACGGAACGATCCCAAGGTAATTTATAATCTTATCCTATCTTTCATACTACTCATTCAGTCAACGCAAAATATTCACCACACCCATGTGTCTGTTAAGTGGGAAAAACTGTTACCCTGGCGAGGGAGAAGACAAGTTCCAGATAAAAACAATGATCCCCAGTAAGTATCAATGGGCAAGGGTACACAAATTATGTCGTATTTAGTTTCAGCTCATGCCCAAATATATAAAGCGGTCTGTTGCCTGATGTTCGGGTAGCATGAGACTTAAGCCACGTAAAACTTAGGTAGCGATCTTTGGGGTGCGGCACTGTCAAGACATTTTGCACGGTTTTAATAACCCTACGTATCAAGAACTATTGGTTACTTTTCGGATAGCGGGGTGGGGGCTGCCTTTTGGTCATTTTTTTCTTTTCTTTTTCTTAGCTTGTTTATTTTCCCGTTCTTGTATAGGTTTTGACTTTTGGTAGGAAATATATTTTTTTTCTTTTTGTCTTTTCATTTTGACTTTCCGGCAGGTTTTCTGTTGGTTCTACCAACACTTTAGATTTTTGTAATATATATATATATATATATATATATATATATATATATATATGATGCGATGGATAAATTGTCGTCAAAATTACGCCAAAATGAAAATAACACTGACATCTCATTTTAAGTTATATTTACCAAAATGACACAAAATTCACTTGTAATAATAAATAATAAATTTATTCAATAAAATCGCCATTGGCTTCAACCATGGCTTCCAGACGACTTCAGAATTTCCTGCAAATTTTCTGGAGTGTCTCCTTGTTTAAGTTAGTCAATTTTGCCTCCAGTTTATCTATGTTGTTAAAAAGAGTTTTTGGGTCTTTTGCTCAACTGCATCACCCAGATAATGATCAAGGGGGCTTGCAGACTGGGGAGTTAGGTGGTCAGATGTAAGGTGTGATGTGGTCGGGGAAATTATCTGACTGGACTTTCCTGCTTGTGTGGCATGGTACAAATTCCTGTTGCCAGATATAGGTTCTTCCAGCAACCACCTTCTTGACCCAGTTCAACACTACCTCCTCGATTTAGGCCTCTGTGTTGAGTGTGAGGTCCTCACCAACAAATTCGGGAGTTCTTTTCTCTTCAGAACGATCAGAATGAGTTTTCCGCGCTGTCGTACCTTCGAAATCATCATTAGACTCATCCAACTCTTTTCGAATCCTCTGCACTGTCCTCAGATTGGCATCTGAACAGTCTGTAATGTTCGTGTTGGAGCTTTCGTGGAAAATGCTAAACAATAAAGTATGCCGCTTCCATATTTTTAATGGAGTGAATTGTGTCATGCGCGAAATTAAAACTATAACATAGTGACATTTTACCCATCGTGCCCTCTGTGTGTGTGTGTGTATATATATATATATATATATATATATACTAGCAGCATGGCCCGGCGTTGCCCGTGCTTGATTCAAAAATCGTACGACTCATACAGCAATCGCCATCACTTGAATTAAAATACTTTTGCCCTTCATTGCCTTTAAAGGAGTGCCCTTTGCCGTGCTGATGTTGCTACATGCCTTACTTCTTGCCTATCTCACACTGCGAATTTTTTCTAAGCTCTATACTAAACATTAAATCTGTTGAAAAAAAAAACTAAACAAAATTAACACAAAACGATCAGCTTCAAAAAAGGACTCGTAACTGGAAAAACCGAATGAAAAAAGAATGTTAACAACAAATACTTTTTCACACGCAACCCAGTTCTGCGGAATAAAGAATCAGCGTTGAGTTTGAGCAAGCGAATGAGCAAATTGGAGTAAAGTGCCATGCAGATTTAAATTTTTCCCACTTGTGACGAATGCAGCTATCGATTTTTTTTTGCATGCTAGTTGACATTCGTGTCAGTTAGCTGTTGGCGCTCACGCTGACCAATAGAATCTTCCTGCCTATTCGTGGCAGCCAGCTATAGGCTCTCACTCTGGACAGTAGAAATTGGCCGCAAACTACATGAAAACTGCCGTAGAAGCATGAAAAATCAATTATTTCCCCTATCGATGGGATTTGGGAAATGGAGGATGTGCATGTAAATTTTGGTTCAAATCCGTCGAAAATTGCGGCCGTGCATTCGTTACATACACAGACAGACACGTTATATATATATATATATATATATATATAGTGCATTATTCCCAGGTATTACACACACACACACACACACATATATATATATATATATATATATATATATATATATATGCACTGATTCCGATCATCCTTTGGTGATTTACTAAGCTTAGGTGTTTCATATGGCCGAAAATATGGGGCACCTAATAAGGATCGAACTTAGTACTCTGTCATAAAGGATCTAGCAGGACAAGCATGCTAATCGTTTCTCCATGTTAAAGGGCTTAATTCTGATCATCGTTCGATTTTAACGGAACATTATTATAAATCAATAACCTGTATCAACCACGTACCTAAGA
Organism: Acanthosepion lycidas; assembly: GCA_963932145.1. Classification (NCBI taxonomy): domain Eukaryota; kingdom Metazoa; phylum Mollusca; class Cephalopoda; order Sepiida; family Sepiidae; genus Acanthosepion; species Acanthosepion lycidas. The sequence goes on from OZ010572.1 coordinate 123,750,687, forward strand.
AGGTAGTCACTCTGAAAACGAATATACTTTTGAGACATCACTAAAGTAAACCCGGAAGCCTTGTAAAAAGTGGACACAAAAGCGAGCTTAAATATAATAAACAGCAAAACAATATAAAAAGAATAGCGGTAGGAATATCGAATGGCTTAACCCGCCATATAAAAAATCCGTAAAAAATAACATAGGACGAATATTTTTTTATAATTAATTCGAAACATCACTGCTTGATAAAAGATGCGTAAAATATTTCATAAAAATAATGTAAAAATCTATTGTTGCGGGAAAAAATATGAAAAAATCTAATGATGAAATAAAAAGTGGACTTATAATGTTCAAAGGTGGACAAAATAAACCTCGGTATAATTGTACTTTTAAAGCAACAATGGAAGATATTTGTATAGGTGAAAATCTAATATATCTAGGGAAAAAGGAAGTAGAATTTAGGAATAGTTCTAATAAGAAGCTATACATTTGAACACTGAAAATGAACGGAAAAATTTATATTATAAACATCGGCCGATTTTCAAGCATAGTAAATATAAAAAATTTTACTGGAAAATTAAAAGAAAATTGTGTAGGTCCCCAAAATGTAATTGGAAAATTCTTAAACAAAGCGGGCATAGGCTTTGACTATGGAAGATTTTCGTAGATTAAGTTTGAGCAGTGATACTAATGTTATACAAAATGTTCGAATTAATCGGTAGGTGGAGGCCATAGTATAAAACACTTGTGCAATCTGCCACCTGACTGCTTTTTCTACGTCTTCGATTAGTTTAGTCTACCGGGCTCAACTCGGTACATACACAGAAATAGGATTTCTTTGCTTTTTTTTTCCCCCAAACACCGTGAAGGCGAGTGATTTACAGCTTTTTTTTTGTTTGTTTGTTTGTTTTGTTTTACTTTTTTTCTTGTGATGTATTATGTTTTATACTGGAGTATGAATACTATGTCTCTCCTTATTAACTTGCTTTCTGGTCACCTGAGGATCACGAAGAGTGCGAAACATGAACCGGTTTTTGCTCTGACTGGATAGCCTAGACGTCGAGCACTTCTTAGGTACGTGTTTGCCATTTTCTGTAAGGTTTTTACTATGCTTTTGCTGTTTTTTGTTACTAGTTTTATCTCCACACTTTTTGTCTTTTAACTGGTTTTTTTTTTTTTTTTGAATGCAGGCTGTTTGTAAGAGAGACATTTTATATATATATATATATATATATACACACACACACGCACACACACAAATATCGTAGCCATTACAAGCAAAGGGTTCAATGGTTGGTATATGAAATATATACAAAGACAATGAAAAAAGATTGAAAATGAAATCGTAAGTGAAAATTGTGAGGCACCTTGTTACTCCTGACAGAAATTTAGAAAATTAGAGAGGCTGAAGATAATCTTGAATAACTTTGAAAATAATCCTGGAATAATTATTATATATATATATATATATATATATATATATATATATATATATATATATATACATTTTTATCGCTCAAAGTAGAGTCCAATAGTGTAATAAAAAACCGCGGACAATTCTAATATATCTTTAATCGTTTCTAAGATACAACGGTTCAAATCTTAATCTCTCAAATAGACCATTTTGGTTTTACACGATATGGACAATTTTACTGTTACACGCAGTGTATATATGTGTGTGTGTGTGTAAGCCGTAACCTTGAATACAACAAACAGCAAAAGAAAACAATTCACAATTTACATCTGTCCACAACTGAAAAAGTCATATGGACATAAAATTAATGGTTAATGTTACAGTCGTACAATCGTCAGATGGTGAAAGCTGCAATATATATATATATATATATATATATATATATATATATATATAGGTGGAGAAGAAGCCTTTCTTGTAAGGACATTTCATTAAATATGGAGGAAAAGGAAGATTGAATTAATTTTTTATTTACTTTTTCCTTAGTTTTTTTTTTTTTTGTTGTTTTTTTTTTAATTACCATTTTGTAGGTTTAAAGGAGTAGAGAAATTTTCCATAATTTTCATTTTCTTTGGCGCATTCGGCCATTTCTTTAGACATTTTCAAGGGAGACTGGTCTTTGGTGTTGTCTTTGGTTTGATCGTTTAAGTGGTAATCTATTTTCGTGTTGTTTTGAATAGGAGCGTTCATTCCGTGCCTTCGCATGTTGAGCGCAGCTGGAATTCGGGTGAGCATCTTTCCGTTTTAAATAACTTTTAATACTCCATTTCTACTGCCAAATAAGTTGAGGTAGATAGGCGCTCTATATTAAACATATTTCCCCTATCTAATAGCGAGATGTTTCCGGTAATTTGGTTTATATACAATTTGTATTTTCGACCAGAATTTTTCTTCGAATAAAAAAAAAATTAAATCTTCCTTGCTTGCTATATTTAATATATATATATATATATATATATATATATATGGGTAAGTAAAATACTCCTTCAAAAAGGGTCAGAGAGAGAAGAGAGGAGTAGTGGATATGAAGTTTGGTAGAATATTCCATATAATGCAAATTCACAATGGTACCCGGATGAGTAGATTTACAAGTGCGGCAGTGGATGTTATATCCCCCCACAACGAACGTTTCTCACCAGAGACCTGATAACTCGCTCCTGTCTTTTTTTTCGCATTCTACCATCTCATATACATTCTAAAATTTGCTATTCTCGCCCAGGTAAAGGTTACACCTATTGCCCTTACTCACCCTCGTTGCTGACGATTTTGCCTCTCTACCGTGGGGTCTGGTTTTCCTCTCCTCCTCTTGCTGCCAGTAGTATGTAGCGAGCTTCAAAGATTGTAGCATTGACTAACGTTACACCTACATGAAGCATCTAGTTGCGCATGACAGTGTGATATATGAAATAAATCCTGGAGAGCAATGTTTAAAAAAGTCGTTTCTTTGGCGTAATGTTGAAGTTTCCTGCCACGCTTGGTTATTTTAAGTCAATATTGAAACTCTGCCAGACGAAATAGAGCTTAGTAAATATTTGCATATGCCGATATACGAGTATGAAAATCTAAAATGTGTCTAATAAAAAAAAACTGTAGCGACGTTTTGCAAGCAACATCAAATCTGTTTAATCCCAATATTTTTAAATTAATTTCCCACGAGAAATTTTTCACGGATTTTCAACGATCAAATGAAGTTTCCGAAACCTTGTTGTTTGGCAAAACTTTCGATGAATTCTAGCCAATCATCCTCATCAAATATTGTCAAATATGCTATTTTTGTTTGGATAAATCCGAAACGACATTTTTCAACTCGCAATTTAGATATCTGGTAAGATTATTAACAGAGGACGGAATGTGCAACACGGAAATCCGAAGGTGCATTGTGATAGCGAAAGATGCCTTTCAGAAGCCGAGCACGGTATAAAGAAACAGAAATAATATCGTTAGAACCGAAAAAAGAGTAATGAATTATGTAGTATCAATCTTCCTTAATGGCAGTGAATGTTTGCCAATACCCACACGGATAAAGAAGAGACTTGAAGCAACAGTAATGTGGTTCTACAGAAGGATGCTGAGAATACCATTAAAGGAAAATGTGTGCAACGATTAAATTCTAGAGAAAATGGCAGTAAAAAGTATATGTATGCGTAAAATAGGAAGAAATTAAATTCTTAGAGACATAATGAGGAAAGTGGGTTTGGAAAATTTGATACTCTCAGGGCAGGTGGCGGCATAGTACAAAGCACTTGTGCCATCTGCTACCTGACTGCTTTTCCTACTTCTTCGAATAGTTTAAGATAAGATTAAGAGGAGCAGAGGAAATCAACATACAATCTACATGATGAGCTTGAGTAAATGGACGATCGTGCAAGGTTTGGAACAGATGACAAATGTTATTAAGAGCTATAAACGTCAGGAAGTTGTGGAGCCATGATCGCTAACGTCCTAAAGGGACATATCGCATAGATGAATATTATGACGATTTCAGAAGTCTCGCTGGAATTAAGATGAATTAACAGGTTGGCATCTCTTCAGCTATTAAACTTCATACAGTGATTTATTAAACGAAGGATAGATTTGGAACAAGGCTGAAGATCAAACTCAGTCGTAATTGATTTAGCGAGAATTAGACATCATAAACATGATAGAAATTTGATGCGCTTAACTTCAATTAAAGGAAAGAGCAAAAGACCAGGAAAATCACAGAAGACAACGTGCAAGATTTTCGATAACATGGCATTCCACCAAGTATAATATGCAAATAGCTTCCAATGCGAAATACCTAGCTACAAAAATGCCTTGGTTTTATTATTATACAACCCCATTTCCACATCTTAAACGGGTCTATTTATATAAAAAAAATACCCTTCTTTTCCCTCCAGAAGTCACTGTGCTGACGATGAAACATTATGCTGATGGCATAGATATTCTTATTTAGGATAAGAATGATCTTGAACAAAAAAAAAAAAAAATCGGCATTCGTTTACAAAGTGTCCTAAGAAGTATGACTTTGGTTAAACCTTTCCAAAACAGAAACTATAATGTGGAACTGGAATGAGAGTATTGACTGCACATATGAATCCATCTTGAAAATTCAGAACGTGGAATAAATAAACTTCACATACCTCGGTGTGTGGTTCAGTAATGATAAATTAAGTATACGATTTAAGGAAATTAAACTTAGAATAAACTGTTCTTAGAGAAGTTTTGTCCAACACCGTACAATGCTAGATAATTAAATCCTTAACCCGCGAACTCGACTCATGTTCTTAACTAGCCTCGTCAGATCTAGACACTGGATGTCATACATAGAGTCCACCTCGTACAGAAATGTCGCAATTGTCGTCTGTATACAACCATTTTCTCAGATCAGTGATTAAATGTTGCCTCAAGCGAATGAATCCTTTAATTTATAAGGTGATACATCATCAGATCCTACAGACTGGAGCTACAGAATCACAAATAAATAACTATGTCAAATAACAAAAGCCACATCACCTGAACACTTCTAAAAACAAAAACAGCAAAGATGGGTCGCACATGTAAATCGTAGGGAATTTAATGATGTAATCAAGATGTTTAACTTTCCAAACTAGCTGAAGGAAAATGATAAGCAGAAAACCCCCATAAGTACTAGAAAGGGAGATGACAGTGAGCATGAGAATTCTATTTTACTGGAAACTATTTGTAAGGAAAACAAGATGTTTAACTTTCCAAACTAGCTGAAGGAAAATGATAAGCAGAAAACCCCCATAAGTACTAGAAAGGGCGATGACAGTGAACTTGAGAATTCTATTTTACTGGAAACTATTTGTAAGGAAAACAAGATGTTTAACTTTCCAAACTAGCTGAAGGAAAATGATAAGCAGAAAACCCCCATAAGTACTAGAAAGGGCGATGACAGTGAACATGAGAATTCTATTTTACGGGAAACTATTTGTAAGGAAAAGATTTCATAAATTTAAACCGACAGTAACGCGAGTTACTCGGTTAAGAAATGCCGAATATTTCCATTGTGGAAACGGCAAATGTCATCATTAGTTATGTTTTGCAGGCAATGATTCTTAATAACACCATACACACATCTTTCTGCATAAAGTTTCCAGCTTGTTTGGGGTTATCTTTTGTGTGTACACCCTTGTGAAAATGAATTGAAACAAAACGAATAATACCGTTTTTTGAATTTTTCCAATGACTCGGTGCACATGTTAGTACTTCGTATGTCCATTCCACGAAGTCGTTCCTTCCAGATTGACCACAGATTCAAGATTGGAGAGTTTCCAGACCAATCTATAGTACTTTGATTTGCTAACTAGTAAGGTTTGCTAGTGTGTTGGTGCAGCGTTACAATTTTCTTGGAATAAAGCCATCGCAATGGCCGTAGGACAACTAAACAAAAGTCGAGTCAATAGTGTTTGAGCGTGATAAAAATATGATGCAATCACGGATGGCAATATCTCCCAAAGCCAAACAACACTTCAAATGACCTAATCTGAGGAAAAATAGAAATCGATTACACCCTGTCAGTCCAGTAAGTCTAAAACTGACCGTATGGTAAAAGAAAGGAAACTGTAGCAGTTGCTTCAATTAATCTGCACAAGAGTGTAGTATCTTTCGTGTTCCCAGGTCTAAAAAGCTCCTGGATACTAAATTTTCGAGTAATCCTTCCCCATACATCACACATATTTTACCATACAGTGTTTACTGAATATAATTTGATCAAGACTTCAAAAGTAATTATAGTATTCCTTGCTATATGTCAACTTGGAGGTGACGTCTGTATTCTAAAATACAGTATGCATTTTATCGAAGAAGTTTTCGCATTTTCTTTTAAGTGCTGAAGTGAGCGATCGTGGGTCTCCTCAATTTACTCTCTTTTATTGTTCCACGTAACTTTATGCTTTATCATCCCTCTTCATCCTTGTTTTGCACTCAACAGAAAATCGTTAAGTGGGTTACTCGCAGTTTTCCCTTGTTTCTTTTGGATCCATATTCCCTGTGAGTGTTAACTTTACTAGTCCCTCTTTCCTCATTACACGTACTCAGCATCACTCGGTATAACCAAATCTCTCTCACTGTATAGCATTTACATATTAGGAGATTAAATATTGCATAGATGTTCAGTACACTTTTCTTTGTTTCTCAATCATATGACAGTTAAATGGCGTACACTAACATATAATAGATCGATAGATTAGGTTGAGTCATAAGTAATTTCCGTTTGTTGAATCAATTGTAATGATGAATGTATCAGCATATTTAATCATACGTGATAGGAATATATTTGGAGTATATTAATATACCTTAGCTTTTACAGAACAGTGGCAGCGTAAACCGTGGATAAAAAGATGTTATAGAGTAGGACTCGACGTACTTTCTTCTCTTACCGAATTACTGTGATAATGGACTGCTACTAAATATATCCAGTATACACATTAACAAAACCTCTTATATATGTGAAAGTAGGTTGTGCTTAGAACTTTTCACTACGCCTTTGTATATTAATATATATCTTATTGCGGCTTCTGTTAGGTTTATCATTCTAAACTTCGTTTTCAATAATAAAATAGTTATCCATACGACACATGGGAAACATATGTTGTAAGGAAATTAAATTTTATTTCTTTGCGATTTGTTTTAAAATCGGTAGCCTTGAAAATTATTTTTACTTAATGAGAAATACGAATACGCTTCTTTTTTTTTTGTCTAATTGATCACTTATTCCTTGAAAACGTTGAAAGGCAGCCATCCAACCCTTCACGGCCATTTCAGGAACCAATTCCTTTTCATTAGAATTCTATTCAGGCCTTCCATCTTTTCAGAAGAAACGCAACGGGGGAATATACTTTAATGACAGGCAGGTAAACACAGTTTTAATTGCCTCGACATAAAGTTGCCGAGAAAATTCAAAGCTGGTTTCTTGAATTCGCGTTGCTTAAAACGCAAAATAGAATTATTCTTTATATATAGTCATCCATAGACAGCTATATCGAAGCTTATCAACGTAGTTAGACATCCGATAGCTTCAGGCCGGGACCGAAACCCAACCGATTTGCTATCAGTCGGAGATTCTAACTCTTAGGCCATCGACGCCCGGCAGTATTTATTTTTTTATAAGCACACCAGTAACTTAATCGGCTTGGAGAGCCTTGCATTATCAGCAGTAATAGTGAATGTTTATAAATTCGCTCTTTACTCCCTACAGTGCTCGATCGATTAAATTATTTTATCGAGAGCTAATATCATCATCCACAGACACTATTTAGCTGTATCACAGCTCATCAGTGTGGCTAGACATCCGATCGCTTGGTATCAGTCGGAGATTCTAACCTCTAGGCCATCGACATCCGGCAGAAGGAAAGGCGAATTTTTGCGTATTTATGTTTTCATAAACATACCAGTCACCTAGAGAACTCAATCGGTTTGAAGACTACAGGCAATAGATCCGTTGCTATATAATGCAGGTGGATCGTCGTAATATCAAATATTAAAACTGATTCACAAAGAGAGCTCAATATATTTATTATAACAGAGGATATATATTATACAGTAAAAAATCCAAACTTACGTTATGTACGTATACCCTATTTCAGCCGGCGCAACATTGCGCCAGTCTTTTTCAACCTTGGACTGAATTCGTCTCAGAATCAGGGATTTTGAATTTAGTTTAGATAGCAGTCGGGGAAAAGATACCGAGCTTACCCAAAATGACGCCTCTTAATATCGGAGTCGATTCCAGTGGGCCTCTTCCCCCCTTTTTTTAGAGAGGTACCTTCCGCCGTCCCCTTACCACCAACACGGCCTTTTTATCTAGCTGCGGTGTCATTTTGGGTAGGATCGGTACCTTTTCCCCGACTGCTGTCTAAGCTAAATTCTAAATCATCTCTGATTCCGAGACTAGTCCAGACCTGGGTTGAAGAATGTTGTCGCTAGGTTGCGTATGCTGAAAATAGGCTATACTCCCATGAGTCACAGTTGTAATAGATCTAACGAAACAAGATTGCTAATCATTACACCACGCATACGGGCTTACAGAATATCACGTTGAAACACTGGTACTCGTACGATCCCCGTAGTTAAGCAATGTCGAGCCTGGTCCGTACGTAGATGAGTGACTACCTGATAATAGCAGGTGCTGTAAACTTATTTGCGCGGTTGGTGTAATGGATAACGTTATATTCACTTACGCGCAAATACTCTTGGGAAAATTTCGAATCCAACTCTTCTCAACCAGTTATGTGTTAATTAGTAGAACTTTTATCAATATATCGTTACTATCTTCAAAAATCACTGCAATTTAAAAATATTTTCTTGATTTAAAATAAACTGAAAAAGGCTGATAAAACGTAAAAATCACTTCAGCCAGTAGCATAGGAAAGATTTTTTATGATCCGGTGACCATGCCCCAAGGAGGATAGTCTATTGTACTAAAACGTCGCTTCGTGAATATTGTGATATTATGATTTCAGACTAAGGTTCGGGTAGACTTTGAGACTCGGTGGAAACATTGTTAGAATTAAGTCTGCCGCCCCGTAGAATAAATACATTCAAAATTGCCTGAAATATGCCCTAATCGGGAGACACCTGATGATGGTAGGTGATCATTAGTCCGAATGTCAATAAAGAGAACGCCATATTCCAGAAATTGACAGAGAAATCCGTGATTATTATTTTGATTTCTATCTCTGACTGTTATCAGCCTATATGTTATCATTAGAATGAACGAATTGGATGTAGGTAGGCGTGTGTGTGGTATGACGGTTTTGGGCGTGGAAACGTGGAAACGTGAAATCGACGAGCCGGGTTCATTTGTTTAATTGGTTCATTTTTTAAGGCTTATCAACCTTTTGTAGGTTATTTAAAGTCAGAAAATATTTGTAATTTTTGAGAATGTTCGGGGTAGATAATAAGGCTTTCGTGATACAAGTTTTAATAATTAACCTATAGCGGGGGGAGAAGAGGGTATTTACGTGTAAGTGAATATAACAACCCCAACCGAAATTAGGAGCTCAGCTCTTCGAATGTAGATAAAGAAAACACGACATTGGAGCAATTCCCAAAAGAAAGCCATGATTAGTATCTCGCTTTCTACCTCTTAATCTCAGCTTATATGTGATCATTAGAATGAACGAATTGGATATAAGTAGGCGTGTGGGTGGTATGACCGATTTGGGCGTGGAAACACAAAATCGGCGAGACATGTTCAAATTTTCACCAAATCTGTTGCTTTTACTTTCGCAGACATTTTTTTAGTTGCTGCAATTATCTAAGCTATTCCTGTCGTCACCGTTCTCTTTCTTTAAGTAATGAATTTTATACCGAAAGGATACAAATATGGCAGCTTGTTAAAATAGGTTTTGTTTGAACTTTCTTAAATACAGGTGTTTTGTTCTAATTTACCATACGGAAATTAGTTTTTTTGAAAAAATATTAAGAAATATATATAAAATTATATATTAAAGAGAAACGCTACAGTTTTAACTTTTATTCTCTCAATTCAATTTTTAGTGGGGAGAGTGGGATATAATAAGGCTTTAGTGATTTAAGTCTTAATAATTAACCCATAGATGGGGGAGAATAGGGTATTTGCGCGTAAGTGAATATAACGATCCCAACTGGAATTAAAACTCAGAAATCCGATGAACAATTTAGAGTCTTTATTCATTAGACCATCCGAACATCCAAGCATACAGCACCTGGTATTTCCAAGCAGTCACCCATCTAGGTACTCACCAGTCTCGACGTTGCTTAACTCCGTTGATCGTACGGAAACCATTTTTGTTTTAAACTTGATGTGGCCGAGAGCCTGAGCTGGGTGCAGATTTCCAAAGAGTTTGTTGCTTTTATTTTCGCAGAAACGCCCCTAAGAAAGACATGAATCAGCCCTGGCTTCACCAAACCTCTATGGGTTAAATAGTAGGCTAGGGAGAGATCTCTCATTTTGGGTGAGCACAAATTCAGTGAGAGAAAGAGAGTGAGGGGGTTGATTATTGTCTCATAAAAATGAATCACGCGGGAAACATAGATATGTTGTAAGTAAATTCAAAATGATTTCTTGACGGTTTTGTTTTAGAATTATCAGCCTTGTAAATTATTTTTACTTAATGAGAAATTTAGGATTCTTCATAGAATGGTTTTCTTGTGTTACCCAACATGTCGATTTGTTAAACGCTTACAAACCCACTCTAGTGTTTGAAGTTAAAAGAAAAGCCACCTGATCCAAAAGAAGACGAACGAATCATTCAACATATTTCTCTCTAATTGTCGCCCTCAAATTCTGATATCTAAAGACCAGCAACATGAAAAGAATTATTCGCCCCCGGGTAAACTGACGTCTGTTCTTTGTTCTTTTCTCGCGTGACGCGTGCAAGATCTTAGCCATTGTTTATGCCATCGCATCTTGACTGCTTTCGGCAAATCCGTTTGTCACATCTCCTCATTCAAGGCCACTGAGATCCTCCACATATTGCTCTTTGCTTAAGACTCCACTCCCTGCTCTTTCACCCGGCCCACCTGATCGCAGTGGGTGGTCCAAGTAGAGGTGTGTGTTCGGGACCGCATCGTTTTTCACATTTGAAAGGGTCACTCGGATCTTTCGTGTCACGGTAACAATTAAAACTGACAGGCAAGAGCTCCGGAATTCATTAACAGTAAACATCAACTCGGCTGAGCATCAAACAAACCTGAAAGCTCAAATATCAATATTATTACATAATACTGAAATCCTTTGTATCGTATATGCTTCTTCTGCTGAGGCAATCCCGTATATCTTTCTGTATCTCTACGAAAATTTCTATATATATCTGTATATGGAGCTAGCGTGCTGTCTTTAACTAAAATATCTGACTACAAATTCTCTTCAGGTATCACTATCTACCTACGTATATATGTAAACATTCTTAGATACATGTGTTCAGGCCCATAGTCTCATGAGAATAAGCGTTTCTGATGTGGTTCCCGTAGTAATCCAGTTTTACGTGTTGGAGTTAAAGTAACGTAAGAGACAGTTGATATTTCTAGGGCCATACTGTCAGTTAAAAAAACGTCCTTTATAATGGCTAAAAGAATAGCCGAAAGCGCTTGGATATACAGAACATTTGAACATTTTTTACCAACTTATGTCCAGAGAAGAAAACACTTATAAAAACACAAGAAAAATTATATAAAAAGCTTGATATTCAGTACCTTGTCTGTAATCTTTAATGAAACACACAGACACACACACACATATGTGTGTGTGTGTGTGTGTGTGTGTTTTGAACAATAAAAAATATTAAAAAAATTAAAATCTCCAGAGACACTGGGTTGTATATTAATATACTTTTGTTTTTATTATTTCAATTAGATTCCTCGATTAGTTTCGGTCAGGATGTCCAACATCAGGAGAAAAAAAATTCTGCTTGATAGTAGCAGTGAACTAAATAAACATATATATATATATATATATATATATACACAATTATAGAATGGTGTATACGGAATCAGTAACCAACAAATATTATTTTTAAAAGAGAGAGTAAAATACAGAGCAGAGCAAATATAATCATTTATTAGAAAATTATAACATAAAAATGTTATAAAATCACTACAAAGATAACCATTTTGTTTACTGGTGTCATATCAAGTGATGGTGTTGAATGTAGAATAAAACCATTTATTCTACATTCAACACCATCACTTGATAAGACACTAGTAGTGCTGAAACAAAATGACTATTTTGGTGATGAAAAAAAAAAGAAAAAAGCTAATCCAGCATATTTCCACTGGTCGCATATGAAAGATCAAAGAGCCGCAGGTGGCTCACGAACCGCGGTTTCGTCACCCGTGGTATAGAACACGCAAGAAACAAGCGCACAGATGTGGTTAGTGTATGCAGATACGGACCAACATACTTAATTTAAAGAAACTTGCACAGCGGCAACTGTTTGGACTCCAAAATTCGCTTGAGGATGAAATGGGATTAATGTCTTTAATTTAATCACAAAATTAAATTCGAAGCTTTTAGCTTCCATTTTTGAAACGTGGTTAGAACTGTGTAGCAAAAAAACATATTTTAAATCAGTTAATTTATAATATATAAGGTTGGTGCAAAAATAATGACGTAATAATGTCGTTTTTTGACGTATTTTTAAGGTCAAAAAACGACATTATTACGTCATTATTTTTGCACCAACCTTATATATATATATATATATATATATATATATATATATATATATTATTTCAAATAGAGTATATCTGTAAAATGACAGTATGATTAAAGGGAAACTTAACGGACGAGTATAAAATGTTTGTTTATAATTAATATAATTTATAGCTGTGTTATAATACAACTCTCAGTATTTTATTATCACTATTATTTAACAAGCAATATTATATATTCCTATTATATATATATATATATATATATATATATATATATATATATATTAGATAGAGAGAGAGAGTACATTATTGTGATGCATACTACTTTTTTATTCTCTCGACAATGTTTTAGAATCAACAACCGTCGAAATTGTGTTTCAAACCAGAGATGCATAGTAGTAATCGGATAACGAATTGTAAAATTGTAAATCTTTATCCGTCTTCAGTTTGCACCTGTTATGCCAATCTTTTCATATTATATTTCTTCGTTGAAGAATTTTAAATGCTAAATACTTGCCTCGGCGATAGGCTCTCATTGGGTGTTAATCTACAGGTGTTAAAGACCTCAGCTGTCAATAAATTCTTACCAGTCTCCATCTGTGCCTATAAAGTTGAAGTTGAGAATGGTTTCTTGGAAGTTAAACATTTTTATGTGATATTAGGTTTATGTTTACAAAGAAAATAGTTCAAATCCGTTCATAATAATAATAATGTTGGATTTCCTGTAGGAAAATTCACAATTAATTTTTAGAGATGTATTTTTATGTAACAGAGTGCAGACAAAAACAATCAATAAATTCGGAAAGAAATTTTGACATTCATCTTACCATAATTTCTCAATCTGAGAGATGAAAAAAAGATATTTATCCGCACGGACACTCAAAGGAATTGAAACCCAACCGCGGGTTTGAAATGGAAAGCTTATGCCTATTTTTCTGATAATTTTTTACAGTTTATCAACACTTTGTAGCTTATTTAAAGTTGATAGATTTGGGATTTTGAAGATAATCAAAAGTGAATATTTACAATTTCTTGGAGATAACTATTATTTTTCTCGATACTATACCTACTATTTAACCCATATCCGAGTGGAGAGATGATTAATACTGTTCCCAAGGTTATTTGCCCAAAAGTGAATATAATGAACTCGGCTGGAATTCGAACTTGGCTCCTCGCTTTTTCATTTGGATCCGCTATTTATTATACCACCAGCATATCAGCCTACGCCTAGAACAGATTGGTGCAAATGTGCTTTGTCTCTATCAGCACATTTTTTGCAGATATTGGCTCAGATGTTCCTACTTAATTTGTTTTGGTTTACCAAGTAAATGTCTCGAGTGCCACTCAAGATAGAGTTACTGAGTGACGTGTGTAGCATAACTATATGTATAATAATTAGGAAGTGAGGATTATGTGGATAGGTATGATAAGTAAGGATTGATTCTTGACCTGAACCGATTTTGTAGTGTTCGTGAAAGAATCCAAAAAGGATTCGTTCGGAGTAGAACTTCTTCTTTACAATTGGAAAACCGAGGTGGCTTGACTCAGTGTAAATCAATAAAAAAGGGGCTTCGGCGGCGGAGGCAGGGATAATAACGCCATCAACGCCTTTTACCCGGAATATGTATGAAAAAAGTATTTACCGAGCATCAGCTCGACCGGAATTGGATACAAAGCCATGTTTAAAGGGCGATTGACATGGATACATGGAATCGTTAAGAAACATTTTCTGTTTGTAATTCTGGGGTGGGAAGTCATCATTATTTATATTACGACGTGTACCTATGTTATATAGGCTACGCAAAAGCCTTTGACAAAGTACGCCACAAGGATCCGATGGAGCTGCTCAGCAACCTTGATATATTTGGGAAATATATCAGAATAATGAAAAACCTATACTGGCAGCAAGCGGCATGCATGCGCATAGAGAATGAATTCAGCGAACATACAAAAATAGAAATGGGTGTAAGGCAAAAATGCGTCTTCTCACCCGACCTGTTTAATCTATACAGCGAGGCAATCCTGAGAGAATTTGAGATCCTATCGGGATTCATCATGGGCGGACACAACCTCAACACGCATATGACAGAGAACTGCTAGCAGACAGAGAAAAGTAATTATAAAATCTCCTACAGAATGTAGCGACGTAGAGTGAGAAGAAGGGACTAAGCATAAACTACAAGAAAACAGAATGCATGGCCATCAGTAAAAGGATGAGATTGAAATGTAATTTGCAGGTCGGGAACACGAGAATCAAGTAGACGTGGAAATTTAAATATCTGGGAAGCGTTTTGACAGAGGACGGTAAGCGCGACACTGAGATCCGTAGACGTATTGGGATCGGCAAGAACGCATTCCGAAATCTGGCCAGATTCTTGCGAGATAGGAGGATTTCTTTGGTAACAAAGAAAAGAATATTGAGCTGTTACGTGACATGACCTTCTTTATGGCAGCGAATGTTGGACGATTTCCTCAAAGGTAAAGAAGAGACTCTAGTCGACAGAGATTTGGTTCTAGAGAAGGATGCTGAGAATATCATAGACCGAGCGTGTGAGCAATGATGCGGTCTTAGATAGGTTGCAAACAAAGAGGGGGATTATACTTAACATCAGCAGTAGAGGGAAAGAGAGACAAGGGAAAACAACGTATGACTTATCTAGCGGGCTTAAGCAAATGGATGACAGAACGTAGTCTGAGAGAGGTGGCAGAGGGAAGGAACTTGTTGAGAGCTGCAAGGGATAGAGGGAGGTGGAGATCCACGATCGCCTACGTCCTGAAAGGACATCGCACATAAAAAGAAAGAAAAGCGAACTGTTGTCTTCATATTTGTCGTTTTTATGACAATATTTCGGGTACTGTACCACCTCATTAGGAAAATAGCCTAGTGGGTTAAAGCGTTGGTTCGTGAATTCGTTGATATAGTAATAACGAGTTCGGTCCCTGGGTCGGGCAGTGTGTACATGGACTAAGTGGAAATTGGGGTGGGCAATAACTGAGCAGTATTAAAAATAAGGACTAGATTATGTATACCCAGATATACGTAGAGGAATGACACCGATCTAACCCCGGAAATTAAATATCGGGTACAGTTCAAAATTCCTTGTGGGTTACCCGGATAAAGTTACACCTGATAAAGGCCGGGTGGGAACAATGGCCAAAATGATGTGATACTAACAACAATAGTCCGCTTTTAAATAGTGTAGAAAATAAAATATTTTCCCTCACAGTGGGAGTTTGGTTTGCTTGTCAAATTATACTCATCGTAATCATCTAATTACTGCAAGTTAATGGCTACCCGAAGATCAGGTAGTTAGGCAGCTGGAGTTGGGCGCGTGCTCAGCTCTTCGCTGTTGTCGAACTCTCTGGCATCGGGCAGAGAGAAACACGAACGAGGCTATGCTGAAGGGCAGTCTCGTCCAGGGAGGTACACAGACCCAACCCCGTTTATGCGGTGTCTACGGGGAATTTTTGGCCGAGCCAACGAGCTCGGATCGACACACATTAAACTCGGCCAGTTATTGCATATCTAGTTATTGAATTAATATTCAAATGCTCTGTCATTTTTATGACATAGAAAACTTTCATGCCAGAAGGCTATTTTGGGGCAGACTCTATTTAGAGCTGCTTATTTAAACTTTGGAATTATATATATATATATATATATATATATATATATATATATATATATATATATATATATATATTAGAGATCTCCAATAATTAGCTAAAAGTGGCATAACTTGATGAAAACAAAAGCTATCGTCCATATGTATATCATTAAGATGGACACCAAAGGATTTTGTTTTTATTTTATTACTTTTTCTTAATCTTTTTTAGCGTGTTTGAAATTTTGCTTAAAAATCTTGTTTTTCTTACCTTAGCGGGGCCAGCAAAGGAAATTTAGCGCCTGTCTTTGGAAATTCTTGTAAAAATCAAATAATTGTCGAATTTTAATTACTCTTTCAGGACTTATTTAAAGATGAATTAAATTATTTTAGAAATTTTATTTTTAGAACATCTTGTTAGAAATATTTCGGTTTTACATTTTTTACTCCACCTTACTTTAATGAAATTTCGAGAAATTAAATTGTGTCTCGCTTCATATTTATATTAGTTAAAAGCATGACTCATTGAAGAATGCAAATCATGAATTCTTTTCTTTTCAGATAGTAGCCCATTTACTGAAAATCTGAATGTTGAAATAAAAAAAAAATGTATTCAAACACAGACATTATTTAATTCGAAAAGCTTTTTACTGTTTTTATGACTAAGATATACCATGGACACTATTGTATTAAGAAAAAAATTCGATGAATAATGAATTTTATAAGAACTTTTTTTTTTTAATTTTAATTAGAATAATTCATAAAGTTATAAACATTTTAAATTTCTGTATTAATTTGTACAGGCTCGGGGATATTATTATTAAGTAAAAACTATATTTACTAATCATAAATTGAAAAGCTTAGTACAGATCATCACGCATGTTCTTTAGGGCTTCATTGGACTAAGGGGATATTTAAATTGATGTTATTACACATGAAGGAATGGCGACACTGAAATTTAATTTTTTTTATCCAATATTTTATTTACTGTGTTCGGGTGGATAGTCTATTCGATTTCCTTTAGTTTCTTTTCCTTTTTGTTTGTCTCTTTTATAACTTTTTATTAGGTTGGTGCAAAAATAATGACGTAATAATGTCGTTTTTTGACCTATTTTTTAACGTCAAAAACGACATTATTACGTCATTATTTTTGCACCACCATAATAATTAAATATTCCCCATTGTGATAGAAGATTTTCCAAGAAACGCGAAATGCTCTAAGAACATTGACGTAAATTTACTGTGAATGATTTTGCAATTAAAGCACTTTCTATACATTTTCCTCTAAGTAAATCGCAATTGTAGTCACACTCATTACAGTTTTAAGCGTAGCGTTATTTTTTTTTAAGGCAATTCACCCCAAGCAAGGCGGGAGAACCACCAGCACGCAAGGGGTTACAGAGGATTAAGAAGTAAAGAGACGTGTTTGAGGAAAGGATACAGGGAAGGACGGGGAACAAACTCAGGGTGTCTGATGTCGTTTGGCATTACACTTGAATATTTGAAGATTATAGTCATCGGGAAGCAAACAAGGAAAAGGGAGTTCTACTGACGGGAAGTGCGAGAGAAGAAGCTGTTTGAGTAGAAGAGACGGTTATATTTAACCGTTTTGACAATGAAAGGGTGGGACCGAGGTGACAGCGTCGTAGCTCGCTTAAATTCATGCGTTCCAGGAAACAGCGCAAGTAGCTCGTCAGAACAGTTACAGTTACTTGAAGAAGAGACAGACGGAGGCCAGGGCCCGTCTGTGGGAAAGCGATTTTAGATGAGATGTCAGATCAGGACCTATCATCTTTCATATTCGTCTCTGGATTTTGTCGAGTAAAAGATCACGTTTTTGCTCATATAATCTTTTATTTAGATTCCTTGATGTTTCTCCTATGTATTTCATATGGCAATTATCGCTGTTGATAAAGTAAATTTTTTACTTCAAGTTTTAGTTCATTTCTATTTTGTGTTTTATGAAATATCGCTTTGCCATTGCTGCTATATCTGGTCTGGTGCTCCTGATGTATATTTTGAGATTCTTGACAAAATCCAAAGTGTCTGTAATATAATCGATCTTGAACTGTCATTTCGACTTCACTCGCTTTCTCACCGACGTAACGTGAAATTTAATGGCGGCTACTTCGATGAGATTTTTTCTTTGCTGCCTTGCCTGTGTCGATTTAAGCGGGCTACTACATTGGCAACAAGGTCTCGTCGTTTTACTGTAGAACTAACTAGATGCAACTGCCAATTCTACTCTGATAGTTTCCTTCCTCGCGATTTTCACGTATGGAACTCCCTTCCGATTTATTGCTTCCTTGCCATCTACATTCTCCAAAAATGTAAATGCAACGTCAATCGCCATCTTCTGTCTTCCTAAAAACCTGTCCCTTTATTCCCCTCTTCTCGTTTCTCCTCACTAAAGTGTTACATTTCTCTTTCCATCTCTGTAACCCTCTGTGTCTTAATGGCATTATCGCCTTACTTAAGGAAAAGGCATTATATATATATATATATATATATATATATATATATATATATATATAGGGTTAATGTTCAGAGTTGAATTACACCAGGGAATAGTAGCATTAAAAAGTACTCAGTACACGGGCGAAAAAAATAAAATAAAAGTAAAAATAACATGTGGAGCTTTTACCTTTTAAAAATCAGATCAGTTGAATCCACTACCTTGGTTTCAACCTTACGGTATCCTCAGGCGTTTTTTTTTCATCATATCACATCGGCTTAACGCTTTTTTTTTTTAAAAATTATTTATTCATTTATTTATTTATTTTTAATTTTTAATTTAAAAAAAAAATATTAATAAGAAATAAAAAAAGTTTTAAGAAGAGGTCATTTGAAAAAAATCGCCTGAGAATGCAATAAGGTTGAAACCAAGGTAACGGATTCAACTGAGCTCCTGATATATATATATATATATATATATATATATATATATATATATATATAGCATGAAACAGCCTGTCGCCTCTAAGTGTTGACTTCAATGTTCACTTTTATATTTGCACACGCTCTATCTCTGATATTGAGCACTTTATCCCATAAATATAGCACAACTTAAGAGTATATTTCTATATATATATATATATATATATATATATATATATATATAATATGTGTGTGTATGTATGTATGTAGATATTGTGTTGTGTGGTGTGTTGTACCGTGGAGTCTTTTGTACTATTTCAATATCTCTTCTCATTCCGCTTCGACGGAAGCGAGGCTAAAGATACGAACAGCTAAATTTTAAAAATCGGCCGTAAATGTCACTATCTGAGAACAAACCAAGCCACATCACAAACTGTAGAGAGAACATTTATGCCAATTTCTATTTTCATATTGTCTTTTATTTAAATTAAATTCTCAGATGTTTCACTTTTTTTAATTTGCCAAACATTTTTGGAGTCTATTTTTATAAATTATTGCATCAGTTTTACTGTTCTCATTGTATTTACTGTTAATTAAATATCTTCTTGTTGGAGCAGTTATAAAAAGTTTCATCTCCTGTTTTAAAATATTGTTTTCCATCGTAGCCGTTACTGAGGTTGTAGGTGGTATTATGCGCCTGGTTTTGTCAAATTTATTGCTTTGTTCTTTTTGTGGATTTTGGAAGCTTTCTTCTTACCGTTATACATACAATAATTAGCATATCGGAGGAGTTTATCTACAAAACTTCAGTTTCTCAAAAGAAAGGAGAGAATTTTTTTTTTAACTTTTCAAACAAAAGAATTCTAAAATGATGAGGAGAGAAAATCAAGCCGCACCTCTCTTTGACACGGAAACACCAATTTTTTATTGAGTCGTTAGAAGGTGTGACAACATATCTTTTTTTTTTCGCTTCTTCTACATATTAGTTCGTGAAAAGAAATGTGTTCGATGACATTTTGGCTTTTTCCTTACTATGTCGGCATCAGTTCACAATATTGGGTTCTTGACGTAGATCAATGGTCAGCAAGATAACATTTTTTTCTTCTTTATACAATGATACACACTGAAAATTACCGGTCAACATTCAACGAATAATGAACTGTTAGATTATGAACTTACATATACGCTATTGTAGAATCCTTACACCCAGAGACATATACATATATTGTTTACAATAAGTTATAATAAACGACTAAATTTTCATAATTCTTAGTCACATAATCGTCGGGTAAGCGGCAGGGTTCTCCGGGGTTATGGGCACATATTCGCCCATGGTTAACCGAAGATGCTATACAGGGTGGGGCAGAAACACCTTTCTGACATACCCACCACATAACGGTAACACATTAAGCTAGGTGTAGACACCATTGCCAGTAATATGGGAGGCATTTCTGGAAGTTATAAGGGAGGGGTGTTTCTACCGCACCCTCTATTACAATTGGTCAGCATTGACATACAATGGGTCTGCGGGACTTAAACGCTAACGGAGGAAAAGCAAAAAACAAAAAATGTAAAAATTGTTACAGCCATTAATTCAAGGTTGAAAAAGTTATCAAAGTCAGATTTTGTAAAATAAATAAATAATAACCTCAGAATTATTTTCCATGTTCAATTCAACGAAATCTCATCTCTTAATGTTGATTAGGAAACCAAACTGATGGGAAGAAAGGACAAGGCAAAGGCAATATTATATATAAAAATTGTATTCAACAATGTATACAATAAAGAATGTGTAAGAAAAAGCATGTAATGAGTAAGACGAGAGTTGTCTTTCTTTGAATATCATTGTCTATCAAAGTTCTCTGAAAAGAAACAGTTAATAGTTTATAATAAATGTTTTTTAAAAGTTTTGTTGTGCAAGAGGGAAAATTATGTAAGTGTAAGGAATATGCAGTTTGTAAGTATTGAGTGAGAAGATCGGCGCATAGCTTCAACTGTCGTGGGTTTCTGTGGCAGCTGAAGTCTCACTGGTGTATCTACAGAACATTTCAGTATCATACACACGCATGCATCATTTGTCCAGTGCAAGGTTGTAGCTTTCGTAATAAATATAAAATATCAAATAAGCATATTGGACACACGATAGACTTTAAGTAGACATGTGACTAACCACTTGAATGATCCTAGTTCGATAAGAAAGTACTTAAACACACATGCCGGTAAATGTATTTAATACTGTTTATTATAAACAGAGTATTTACTTAAATACTTGTATCTATAAAAAAGAACGTTAAACATAAAAATGTCTTTATATATATATCTAACAAAGAAATCCTTACGAATGGTTAAATCACAATTCAACGCGTCTTCGACGATAATTACTACGCACGGATTCTACACACTTTAAGTCCTCATAAAATAAATGCTTTAAGAACACTAGAAAAATAGGATGAAAACTTGCAATTTTTTCTTTTTCCGTCACATTTAAAGAAGCATATAAAAGATTGATGAAAAAATTTATCTTATAAAAGTCATTGTGTATTATTATATTTATATGATGCATTTGTGTTTTGAAAACTAATCCAAAACACCAATATTATTTGTTCCAAACCTTCACAGAACAAAAGCAAAATATATTAAGAACTAAAATGTAGCCGACCACTTGAGAATTGTTGAAGTATTAACCGAAAGTGTTTAGTACAATAATCACTATAGATTATGTTCACGATAACCCCTTGAGTTAAATTTTTAACCTTACTGTTGAGAAGTGTGCCACTGAGGTCTCGTTTGGGGTAAAAGTCGACAGCGATGCTTTTGTGGCCTCTCGGGAATACCAGCTTCAAACACAATCTTCTCCTTGTTCACACCTGCCTCTTCAGCCACAATATCCCACTGTTTTGTTTACTGCTATAAGAGACGCCTCTTTGTATCCGGTGGCAATAATTGTAAATGTGTCTTAAATGAGAGTGAGTTCTTGTTCTCTGACCAAATGAGTCACCATATAGTCTCTAACAAGGTTTGTTGTCGTGACTACTGGCGGCTAAGTTATGTCTGTTGCATAGGAGTATATCTTATATCTCTCCACTCAATTGCATATCATATAGTTATAAAACAAAATGCTTTGCTCGTAAGTTCTCTTCCAGTTTTAATCTTGAATCATCTGGAATAATTTTGCTTGACTTTCTGCTAAAATCTGAGAATTTATTGAGTGATATGCATACATGGATTCTGCAATCATCTCTAAACAGGATCTGCCCAACGCATACAGAATTAATTGGATCCATACAATTGTTCAAAAGAAACATTCTTCTGAAATGGCTACTGTTGTCTGTAAACTCTAAAATATATGCTTTGCTGATTCTTGCATTCCTTATTGTTAGAAATCCTATTCCGATTTTCCTGTTTTTTTTTAATTAAGGCGAACCGTTTGATTTTTCTAACTATCGATCTGTTTTCTGAATCTGTTTAACGAAGTCTTAGTCTGTAATCACTCCAACAGTAATTGGTTGAGCATCTCACCCACAGGGTTTTCTTTCACGCAGAAAATATGTATTTCGCATCTTTAGGCCAAATGTATAAAAGAGGGATTGCTGTCCAAATACACAATATATTATTATTAATAATAATAATAATAATAATAATAATAATAATAATATTAAAAAATATCAAAAACTTAAATTCCCATAGGTTTCTCTTTTTCCTTTTGCTTTTTTTTTTTGCTCTGTCTTTTGACATAGAGCTTTCCCTGGACCTATAACCTTCTAGAAATTCCATACGGATTACAATATTGTATTATTACTAATATATATATATATATATATATATATATATATATATATAACATTTTATTCATGAAATACTTAAATGCAACCGCCCCTTATACTCCAACAGTTTTATTTTTCACACCTTCCGCCTTTGGTAATCCATTCCGTCTACTTAGTTCCCTGATAAGTACAATCCTTAAAAATTTAAATTCAACCTCAAACGTCTTCTATCTTCTTTATTCCCGTTCATCTTCTGTCCTTTGCTCAGTTCTCGCTATACTCAGTCTTTTCTCTCAAATTCACTCTCTGTAATCACCTGCGTACTATTGACATTTCCGTCCTGCTGGGAGTGAAATAATATATATATATATATATATATATATATATATATATATATATATAATCAGGTTTCATTAAGTAATTCAGACATGTTCAGTCTATTTATTTCCGATAGGATCCTTTCATATTCACGAATGGGCTTTTTGTGTAGTTATTGAAAAAAGAGAGGAAAACGCCGTGTTGGTTCATATTGTATTTATTTCCGAGTACTTTTGACATAGCATAACGTCATCATCAGTGTCTTGTTCATTATAGGATAAGAATGTTTGTGTTCTTGGTTGTGAAAAACAAAATGTAATCTGTGAGACTGTATTTCCAACGATAAAAATAACATCGGTTTTGGACACACGCAACAACATTTTCACGTAGAGTAAGTTATAATTTCAATAGCACCTCCAACATTTATAAACATTTACAACAGCATACCTGTCCGCATACGCAATTCACGAACATCCGAGTTGAAAACGCCTCCATAATTTTCCAAGAAAAGAATCAACACAAACTAAAAATACTTGAATTTATTTATATAAAAAAAATGAAGTCAAACCTTTTAATAAAATTAGTTATGAATACTCCACACACATTTTAAAATGTGTACAATAGATAGTCGCTAAATATTAGTGTTCGTCCTAATAGTTATTTCCTTTATTTTTCGACTACTCACGTCGGAAAATCTGCCATAACAATACCTAGTTACCTCCCCTTAATCGTTGCTCACTAGCCACATCATGATACAACAAATTTTGTCTTCTACAACCACGAACACTAGAATACTTATTCTATAATTAACAAGACCCTGATGATGACATTATGATATGTCGAAAGTACTCGGAAATAAATACAATATGAACAAAGAGATAGATTCGTCTTTCGTTCGGGTTACAGTCCTCCGCAGTCTTTTAAACAGAAGTAGAGATTTATCCCTTTTTCCGGTTTAGGATTGTTTTTCCGGTTTCTTCTAAATTCTTTTCATTCACTCTCTCTCCAAGTATCCCCTTTGGATCTGTGTCGGAACATCACTTTGCTTGGAGTGAATTTATTAAAGAAAAATAATTTTATTCCCTGATAAAAGAGCGTGGATCGAACTAACAACCAATATGTTCGACGGTCTATACACAATTCCCTGTACAAACATGATTGTTCTAATCTATAATTGAGCTCATGAAGCAACCAGTTTCTTCATCTTGCTTGTACAAGATTCAACCATGAGAAGGAAAAATTGGAATTGAAATAGAAGCAAAAATCCCGGCTGATTGCGGTTGTGATGTCCGATGCATGAAAATGTGTTTGTAATATTCACAAAAGAAGGTAATTAGGAGCTCGGGGTAACTGGCAAAATCAAAGTGCAAGGAAACAACGCATAAAAGAAAGTGTGGCCTTAATTATCGATGGAGACGCAGTCCGCCTTGAATAGTACAATCGTAAACGTGGGACACAAATCTACAACCAGCGTCAGAGGTAAAGAGGGTATAGATTTTCCACAAAGAATAGATGGATAGATGGATGGGGACACACTTCATAGATAAACAGACATTAATATAAATAGACCTGAATGAATATGTATAGATACGAAAAGACAGAAAGCGACAAAGATAGAGAGAGAGGAGAGATACAGGCAAACTTCCACAGATAAATATGCATTACTATAAATAGATCTGAACGCCTATTGATAGATATGAAGAGATAGACAGATCGATACGTACAAATTTCCGCAGATAACTATTATTATAAATGTATCTGAAAGGATGTTGTTAGATAGAAAGAGACAAAATGCGAGCTATATATATATATATATATATATATATATATATGTATATATAATGTGTGTATACGGACACACTTCCACAGATAAATATATATTATTATCAATATATTTGAAATCGTATTTATAGATATGAAGAGAAAGATAAAAAGATAGATACAGGCAAACTTCCACAGATAAATATATAATATAAATAGATCTGAACGCAAATTGATATATATGAAGATTAGACAAATAGGTATGTACAAACTTACACAGATAAATATATATTATTATAAAAAGATCTGAACGCGAATTGATAGATATAAAGATATAGATAAGTACTAAAATCCGTGGATAACTATATATTATTATAATGAATCTGGAAGGATATTGATAGAAAGAGAAACAAAGCGATATAAATAGATAAGCAGACAGAAAAGTGCGGCCAACTTTCACAGATATATATATATATATATATATATATATATATATATATATATATATTATTAGAAATATATCTGAACGGATGTGGATTGATATCAAGAGGCAGAATCGATATAGATACGTAAATATTAAAAGATTGAGATAGTTAAATATTAATATAGGTAGATATGAAAAGTCCGATAGAGATAAATAGATTTTAATATGGATCTATATGAACATACATTAATAGATATATTCATATGAAATGATAAAAAGCTAGATCGGTACATATGAACGGAGTGAGATAAAAAGAATGAGAAATGGAATCCATATTTATAAATTCAATTTATTCAAGACATACATTACATTATCTGATTGACATAAAAATATATTTAGTGTATATAAACCTTTTTACTTTCAGTTTTTTTCTGATCTATTTTTAGTTACAGCGTACAGAATTCCAGACACTTTTTTTCGCATAAAACGTATGCTTTTCTTTATAATTACGAGAAGAGCTCAAAGCCATATTTTCCGGTGTTCCGAGTTGAAAGATTTTAAATAGCCAGTCATTCGCATGCAGAAGGACTGTTTATTTTAATAAACACGATCCAGAGTCCGTGTTGGGACTGAATCCTGACCATTGGAGATGCTAAAAAATATCAAACGATATTCGTTATGGCAGTCTCGGATGCCATTTTTTCGTTTGGTTGAGAGCCCCAGGAACAAGTCGTCCACTGAGAATAAAACGTTCTAATTAATTTCTTTTTTTTTTTTGTTTCCTAGTTTCTTTTGTTTTTTGTTTTTTTTTACTAAAGCTGAACACATACAAGGCTCAAAAGCCACTCAATGCTGAGTCTTACTGAATGAAAGTGCGTGATATTAACGTAAGAAAAAGAAGCAGAAAATGAAATTAACCAGGATATGGCGGATAGATAACGACTGATGCTAGACATAAAAAGGATGTCATGTTCGTGGGAGTCTCAAAGTAGCGGTTACTGGGAAGAAGAGAACGCCTTTCTTATCAAAGCAATACGTAAAGAATGGGAGGGATACGATCTTGCGGAAGCACTAAGGCAGGTTAAGGCTGTAATACTCTGAACTGGTGTTACTCAATAATAGAGATTGACAGAATACTCGCCATTAATGTATCAACAAATAGGGCAAGTTTTTTTGACAAAAAAAAAATAGAAGAGGTGATAACACTCTCATGTGTTTAACGTCTGCTTCAATAATAATTCGTCAATTTCAGAACTTTTCACTTATCCCCCTGACTTCTTGAAATAGGTACAAGCATTCATATTTATCATTGTTATTGCAATATTATGTTAAAAATGTGAAGCTAAAATATTTAAAGATGTTATAGGGGAATTTCTACGGATATTTTTGTTGTATAACTCGTCATGAGCGTTTTTTTTTTTATCAATTCGTCAATCGTTAGCTTCTGTCTTCTTAAATTATGTTCTTTTATTGTTATCTGTTCTTAATGATGTTTCCTAGGGGTGAAGTGCAAGAAAATCAACTGTTAGCAAAGAATTTACGCTGAATCTAGCCATTTCAACTGTAAAACAATGAGACCTTGTTATCAATCTAGTACTGCGCTTCAATTCACCAGAACAATTTCCATAAAACTGTTCATAGAAAAGGCACAGGGAAGCTATATTAGAGCAGTAGGAAAATGACTGAAGCCGGGGTGCCAAGACATGACCAATAACATTGCAGATACTTCCTTAGCTTTTATCAGAAATCTCTAAATATATATCAGGTGCACCAAACTAGGAATATGTCCCAGCAATATTTGAAACATGGGCAAATGGTAGACTTATAGATATGTAAGATAGACAATTTTTCTATTAAGAAACTTGCACGATATAGTAAACCAACTTTCCTATCAGCGGACATTGCAAATAATTCAATACAATCTTTCGACTTTATGTCAACAGAGAACGATAGCTCCAGAAGTCTCGAAGAGTCACTTTCCTGGAGGTCTGCATCAGGCGAAAAGGTGTCACTCAGAAGAATAATACAAAGCAGTTTCGTTTTGGAGGCATTAAAATTAACAAGCCATTCCTTTCCTCGGTTACTAGCAGATTTGATAGCGTTTTTGAGATCCAGCTGCCGATTTAATCTTATGTGTTAAGACAAAGGTAAATAGATGTGTCATCAGCATAGATACCGTGTTGAGAGCTCAACCATGTCGAATATGAGCTATAGGCTAAGAGTATTTTGAAACTGGGTAGGACCTATTTTTCCTACGCCCGATGTTTGCTAGCACCAAAAAAATTGTTTTTTATTTCTGGTCATTTCAGAAACGATTCTTTTTGGATATTTCTTTTTTCAAGAAGGCTCACCAGCTTTATTGACTGACAAAACTTTGGACATCTTTCTTACATTTTCCAAGATTTATAATTTTGGATTAGATTATTTTTTTTTTCAAAAAGTAAAACTAATGTATCTTTATGACATATACGATCGTGGCGCTCTCCAGCTTTTCTTAATAACTGTAATCTGTGTATCAGTGTGATTATTCTTCGTAAATATATTACACATAGCTTTATTCCTATTTCTTTTTCAAGTATTTCACCCCAAGCAAGGCGGGAGTACCACACTAGCACGCAAGGGATTACAGAGGATAAGAGTAAAGATGGATGTTTAAGGAAAGAATAAAGAGAAGGACGGTGATCAAGATGAAGGCATCAGAAGATGTTGATTGACATTACATTTGAATATTTGAAGATTATAGCTATCAGGGAAGGAAGCAAGTAAGAAGAAGGGAATTCCACTGTCAAGAAGTGTTTGAAGCTGTTTGAGTACAAGAGGCGGTTACATTTAACTCTTTCAACGGTGAAAGGATGGGAGAGATGCCAAACTATTAGCACGCTTAAATTCATGCTGTCTGGGTAACAGTGAAAGTAGCTCATCAGAGCAGTTGCCATGAAAATATGTGTAGAAAAGACAGAGAGAAGCCAAATCCTGTCTGTGAGAAAGTGTAGTCTAGATGTCAGGTCAGGACCTATCATATTGCGTCTTTGGATGTTTGTGGGAAACCTCGAGGTGAACAGCGGGGGTACCACACTATATACAACAGTATTCAATGCAAGGACGAATGGTAGATTTGTGGATTTTAAGGATGGACTTTCCTTGAGGTAGATGAAGCTTTTGATTCAATGTAACTGTTTCACCTCAGGTCAATGGAAAACGGGAGACCAGAAAGACGCAGAGAGACGCTCTTGTGGAGTTGAACATCAACCATGCTGATTTGGGGTTGAAGGAAATGATGGATACATTGCTTAACCGAGGGTTATAGGATGAAGGGACTGTAACAAGCTCATTCAGAATTTTAGCCCAACCTTCTGATTCCATTTTCGGCATCGGTAACCGTAACGCCACTCGCACATAATTCGTGTCCTTTACTACTGAATTACAATTG
The DNA here is from genome assembly GCA_963932145.1 of Acanthosepion lycidas. NCBI lineage: Eukaryota > Metazoa > Mollusca > Cephalopoda > Sepiida > Sepiidae > Acanthosepion > Acanthosepion lycidas. Next base: position 123,779,464 of record OZ010572.1, read on the forward strand.
CCGTGTCTTAATTTTACTCCGCACCAACTACAAGTGTGTGGATATTTACAAGGTTACACTGCCTAGATATTTACATTCTTTAACAAGCGATGATTCCGTACTGTGAAAGGCATGGAAATCCGGCTTTCAAATCACAGATTCTCTCTTTCAAACTGTCCTTAGGACATTTCGACGTGGTGAAATCAAACTGCATCCGTCAACAAGGTCTCTGATTGGGATCGTAGAACAACTAATTGCACTTTTCTCAAGTACACCTTAAAGCGAAGTGCTAGCAACTGTTAGAGTTCAAACTATGAGCAAATAGTGAACTCTCAAACAAAACAACAAAAATAAAGAAAAAAATATAGTAAAATTACCATCAATACATTTTTAGAAAAAATTATCAACCATACCTATTAAATAGTAAAAATACCAGCAATACGTTTCATAGTAAAAAATACCAGCAATACATTTTTTAAATTACCAACAATAACTATTTATTGTAGAATTATCATCAGTACATTTTATCTGTAGTTGAAGGCATACAATGGCGTTCAAAATATATCAGTGGATTGTCTCGCTAGATAAATAACGACTGAGTAGGGATTTCGATCCTCACTAGGCGTTTCTTTCGATTTTGTGCTACAACAAAGCTTCGCTTAGTGAATTACGAGGTGCACTTCGATGTGGTGTAAGCTTCGCAAGTTTGTCTCGCTAGATCAGTTAGGACTGAGTAGTGACTTCGATGCTAGCTGAGTGACCCATCCTTCGGCCTTGTGTCACATCTAAGCAACGTCTAGTAAATCTGGTCCTAATATGAACTTTCACATACGCTGCTTCGAAAACTAGGGACTTTTTTTTTCATTTTCAAGATATTAGATATTGGTTAAGGATTAACCGGATTATATTCATCGTAATGAAAAAATCCGTTCAGATAAAAACAACCATGACGTGTTTATCGCCTTTATAAAATCAAGATGCTTATAAATGTTATAAAATTGATTATCAGAATCTGTGCTTTTATCTTCAACCTCTAGCTCTGGTGGGCAGGATGAGACTAGTACAACACATTAATTTACATCTATCATAGATAAGCAGAAAAACAAAACGTAGGAGCAGCGTTCCATTTCAGCATAATTGATTTGTTTTTTACCGTTTATCAACCGTTTGGTACTCGGACATTTGACCGAATGGACATTTAGCCGAAAATGTAGTGGCGTACTTACATGTATGTCACACTCTTTATCGTAATGTGCCACATAGAGAGGAACCTCGGTTTATGAATCTAAATCGTTCGTGAAGTCTGTTCGTAAACCGAATTGTTCGTAAACCGAAACTATATTTCCAATAGGAATCAAAGTAGAGAAAAAAAAAAGTCACAGTACAATAAAATTAGAAAATAAAAGCACGCCACGACACACGAATGTATACAAAACGGCGGTCGCCTCAGAAATTATTCCGTTGGAGTTGGTTAACTCGGTTTGTCAATGTTGTTCGAGAACCGAAATATTGTTCAATAACCGAGGCATTTTTAATTCGAATTTTCTGTTCGAAAAGAGAATTGTTGAACTTTGAGGCGTTCGAGAATCGAAGTTCCACTGTATATTTATATTTATTTACTGCATTAATTTATAATTTTTCGTTATTTTGATAGGCTTTTTTAAAAAATCTATGCTGTATATATTATATTTTACTTCAAATATTGATGTAAGATAATAAGCATTTTAAGAAAAAGCGCATTTTTCTACAGCAAAAATCTTAATCTTTTACGATATGAAAGCTCTTTCAATTTCGCTTTTAATGATCATTACCTTAAAGAGATGAACTAGATTTTATCTTACTGTTAAATACGAATTTAAATAATTAGCTTCTACTTTTTACCCTAATGCACTTAAATATTTTTTTTAAAATACTAATTTCAATAAACAAATATTGAAATAAGAAAACTTTTAACTTTAAATTTAGATTTAGTAATTTAATCACTTGAAATTCAGTGATAATTATTAGTCCTATTCTACCTTATAATACTGCTAATTAAAATAATGAAAGTATTGCTTGTTACTATCTTTACTTGTACTTTTTTGGTGAAATGACCGCCGGCCAAATATCCGTTCGAGCAAATGTCGTCCAGATGCCCGGCCACGCAACCGTTTTTAGATAATTTAAAGCGGAAATATATTTGGGGATTTTATATATAATTACTACTATTTATTTTATCAATCGCAGTCTGTCCGAGGCTCAAGACAAGACCTCTGTCTTCGGGAAGAGGATGACATGACCTCCGTCTTCGGGCGGAGGATGACTCAGTCAGGCTGTGCCTTCGGATAGTGACTCGGCTGAGAAAAACAGACCAGTTCTGTATCCAAGCCCGCTTTCGCGGTGTCTCAGTAAATTTTGACCATTGCCCCAGATGAAAACACTCGAATTCTCCACGGTAAACGATGTTGTGTCGCATCTAGTCCGCAGTGGAGCGACCGGTAAATGCTGGTCTGCCCAAGGTTCCCGAAAAGACAAAACCTCTGTCTTCGAGCGTAGGATGAGTCAGTCGTTCTCCTTCGGAGAGATACTCGGCTGAGAAAAACAGACCAGTACTGTACCCGAGCCTGCTTTGGTGGGGGCTGGATAAATTTTGACCAGTGTCTGGATTGGAAACGCACGAGTTCCCAACAGTAAACTTGACCTTGTGTCCCATCTAGTCCACTGTGGAGAGACCGGTAAATACCAGTCCGTTGGAGTCGGTCGTGGACAAAGTACTGATGTCGAGTAGCCTAAGCGCGATATAATATAACTGCGAGGAGTGAGTTCTAACAGTAGCGACGACGAATCGAAACTCATACGAAGTTGGAAAAATACTTTATGTTTCGGCGCACATGATAACAGAGATGACAAGAAATTAGAACTTTTTCCTTTGGTACGAGCAAAATAGAAAGAATAAGAGAAAGGAGGAGAAAAGCAGATATCTTTTAAATATGGACGAATTATTAGCCCAAGTGGTAAAAATAGAGCAGTGGCAAAAATGCAGTTGGTAGAACACCAGAAACCAGAACGAAATTTAATTGCCATAATAGGGAAGAAAACTGAACATTCTACAAATTCTTTCTCTCCCGATTTTGTTGCAAATGCCATAGCTGAATTCACATGCAATTCAGATGATGAAATTTCTTTTTCTGTTTATTTTCGAAGAAACGAGCAAATTTTTAGAGAAGAATTCAGCGATTAGGAAAACGAGAAAAAACAGACTTTTGTTGAGAAACATAACACCGGTAGAGCATGAAAAATACTCTAATTTTGTACTACCAAAAAAACAAAAACAAAAAAAAACAGGGAAATTTGTTTTGAAGAAACAACAAATACTCTGACTAAAATTTTTAACGAGAAAAGTTCGTTATACAATACTCTTTGAATCTAACGAAAAAATAAGTCGAAGATTTTGTCGCATATGCTGGAATCCATAACAAGGAGTGTGAAAGATTCAAATTAAACGAACTTACTTCGGATATGTTTGTATGGTTTATTTATGTTCTGGAATTAACGGCGAAAAAAAAAACCCAAAACGCAGAAATAATTCCTAGAATTCTAACGAACCTTGTACAGAATCAAAAACTAACACTGCAAGAAATATCGGACGAATGTCAGAGAATCCTTAATCTGAGATGCGATACGGAATAAATTGAAAAAAGGAATGCGCATACTTACGAGCTAAGGAAAAATGTGAGAAAAAATTAATTCATGTTTCCGACAGAGAAGGTTACCTCTCGGAGACGACTGTCCCTTTAAGCATTTAAAGTGCTACAAGTGTGGAAAAGTAAGACATAAAAAGTCACCCAGTAAAACTAAAGTAAGGCAGAGTTCTGAAAAAAAAATTCGTACCCAGCGTTTCGACGGAAAAATAATTACAGAAAACGAAAGAAAATTTGTATATGTGAAAATGAATAATGTGTATATAAACATAGACACTAGTTGTTATATCACAATAAACAACGAAGCCGGATGGTAAGCCAACGGAAAACCGATATTCAGAAGAACTTTGAAAATAGCACGTGGTGAGACGGGTAAGAAATTATTTTTATTGGTGAAATGACTTGTAACGTTTCAGGTAATACCAAGTGTGTAAAAGCTAAGGCTCATGTATTAAAAATACTACAAACTTATTCAGTACTGACGGGATGGAATTATTTAAACTGTGGGATTTACCTATAAATATTTATTGCGAAAACGTAAGTTGACAAGCTACTAGTTTTTAAAGGAACAGGTTGAAAATTAAAAGGAAGAATTGAAAAAAAATATTTTCCGGATATTCTGTTGGGTCGGTGTTCCAAAGGAAATTTCGAGTCAAAAACGGTGGATGCCAGTGTTTAAAACCGAAACGTACTGTACTGTTCGAAGCCCTGGACAATTTTTTTTTGAGCGTTTCACCCCAAGCAAGGCGGGAAGCCACTAGTACGCAAGGGATTACAGAAAATTTGGAGCAAGATCACATAGGAGTGATAGCAGAAAGGATGAGGAGAAGGGTAGTGGAGAGATCAAGGCAACTGGAGATGTCGATTGACATTATATTTGAACAGTTGGAGATTATAGCTCTCAGAGAAACTGGAATAGCGTATGGAGTTCCACGGGCGAGAGGTGCGAGATGTGAAGCTATTGGAGTAGAAGAGACGGCTACATTTAATAGTTTCAACAGTGAAAGGGTGCGAGCGGGATTTCAGCCTCGTAGGGCGCTTGAATTCATCAAAGAAGAATTAGACAAATACTTGTAAATGAAAAGATTGGCCATTCAAAATGTGCAGTACCAGTAGTTTATATAAAGAAAAAAAATGTGTATGTGCTGATTTTTACGACAGGGTTAAACAAATGTTTAGAATCCCATAACTACCCATTATCAAGTTCAAAGGAATTGCGAATTTAAACGGTGGAATAATGTCCCGAAGCTGGCTCTTTCTGAACTTTATTTACAAATACAGTTTGAAGAAGAATGTTCAGAGTTAATAACTATAAATGCTCACAACGGATTTTAACAAGCTATGGATACAATATTTGCACATTGTGATTTCGCAGTTGCTTACTGTGTCTTATTTTGATGATATATTAATTAAAAGTGCATCTAAGGTCAACATATCGGGCGTGTGACAAGAGTGTTTTCTTTTTAATATAATTCGGTTTCAAACTCAGTGAGGAAAATGCGAATTGTTTTTGCTTAAAATCAAGTACCTACGACACATCAGCGACAAAAATGGCCGTCAACCAGATCCGCCGAGGGCAAGTGCAATTAAGAATATGCCCCCCCTCCAACAAACGGTCCGAGGTTACAAGAATTTCTATGACTAGCAAACTATTATCAAATCCATATCCCCAATATGCAGTATTTGAGAGCTCCACTCTAGAATTTGCTTTAAAAAAAGGCGTAAAGTGGAACTTTAGTGATAAGTATTAGAAGGCGTTTGAAGAAAATCAAGAAAATACTAACGTAAGACTTATCATTAACACTACGATCCAGATGCAGTGATTATAGAATAGGATCAGTAATTCTACATAAATAAGATGACTGTAACATGAAAGACGTCGGATATACTTCGAATTTGCTACTAATGGCAGCAAAAAAACTACAGCCAGGTCGAAAAAGAGGCGTTAGCAATAATATTTGCAAAATACGGAATAATTTTTGTTTACAGACGGACCACCGTCATCTATTTCCAATTCATCTTTTCAAAAAAGTAATTCCTACGAATACAGCTAATCGATTGTAACACTGGGGTAACATCTTATTAATTTACTATCTCCAACCATCCAAAAATTAGGACATGCTGATGGTTTATCAAGATTTATCCCCCAAAATACTGAAATGTTTGAGGACACTGTTATTGCAGCATTAAAAGAGAAACTGAAATTTAAAATATATCATTCAATGTAGTCTATGAATTACACTGGAAGAAATAAAAGTAAAAACAGAACAAGTCATGTTTATTTCGAAAATATATATAAAAAAAAACGAGTAAAATGAAGTATGATAGACTGTTTTTAGAACTGAATCGAGATTTGAACCCTTACTCGCTATGTTAAGGAGTACTGATGTCTGCCCAAACAGTAATAATACTCATCATATTACAAAAGCGGATATTAAATGAATTTCATTGTGAACATCCGGGAATTTCAAAGATAAAATCTCAGATACAGTGTAACCCGGATATAAGAGAGATTTTCTCTTGTCCCAAATTAGATCCTGTGTTAATGTATATATAATAGAACAAACTCGGATATAAGAGAAATCCGGATATGAGAGAGATTTTCTCTGGTCCCAAATTAGAGCCTGTGTTAATGTATATATAATAGAACAAACCCGGATATAAGAGAAATCCGGATATGAGAGAGATTTTCTCTGGTCCAAATTAGAGCCTGTGTTAATGTATATATAATAGAACAAACCCGGATATAAGAGACTTCTTCTCCAGTCCCGACAACTCTCTTATATCCGGGTTACACTGTAGTACGAAATTACAATATGGCAAAAGACAGGTATTCCGTGGTCAAAACTACACATGATTTCGCAGGTTCAGTAAACAGGTCGTCCTTGTGGTAGTGAATAGATTTACTAAGTGGCCTGAAATTTGTAAGTGAAAAAAAAAGTATGGTTACAGTGAATTTTTAAACGAACTATGATATGGCATTCCGGATGCCATTGTCTCGGATAATGGTAAACAGTTCACTGCTTAGGAATTTAAAGATTTTTGTAAAATGTTCTCGATTGAATATATTACTACACCGCCTCATCACCCGAGGTCGAATTCTTTGCGGGTACTTTTAAGAGAGCTGTGAAAAAAGCAAGTAATGAAAAACTTAGCGAAGAAGCACTACAAAAATTCTTAAGAATATACCGAATAAAGACGAATTTCGATAGACCGACAGGTATGTCAACGACAGAATTGATGTTCGCAAGAAAAATTAAATCGGTGTTCGACAAGTTGTTACCTGGTCAAAAAAGAATAGTAACTTATAACAAAAAGGACACAAAATTTTTCAAAATTGGCGAAAATGTGTTTTTCAGTGTATATAAAAAGAGAAAAGGAAGGTGGGAAAACGGCGTATTAAGGTTACGAATAAGCAAAATGATATTTATTGTAAAAGAAAAAAATGGGACACATAAGACATTGGAATCAGTTAAAGATAAGCCTTTACGGAAGAAAGGCTCGCAAGAAAGGAATAAGGTATACAAGTACTGTATGATGTTTTTGACGTACCAACATCCCAAGAATTCGTTGATGGATTAAAATTGTTTAGGAACGCAGTGCATGAAGGGTTAAACATTTATTTGAACAATTTTGCCTGCGTGTTAGTTGATGATTTAGGCGACTGATGAAGATATCAAATTTGGCATATTTTTGTATAGAAATAGTCGAGTGGGGGGATAAAATTTTGGTAGAAATGAACGATAATTCTTTTTAAAGCCGTATGTTTGAAGTTCGATTCAGATTATCAGATCGGTTGAATGTGTCAACATCAGATTGTAATGTAGCAATAACTGGATCTAACCAACGCCTTTATCCACTGTGCCATGTGTCCTAGGACAGTGACAGGACCCAAAGAGTGTGAGTTCAATACTCGTTTAAGGCAGTGGAGAACTTGCATACGGGGAATTAACAGGAGATAACTGATAACTGACATCCATTAAACATGCCACGTGGAACTAGAACAGTCTACCCCAGTGAGCGAAATAAATGGTTCAGTTTGACACTCCATCCACCTGAAGAAGGCCGGGGCGTACAACGGCCGAAACGTTGTAATAAATATGGCGACAAAGATGAAGACAATAATGTAAAAAGTATGTTTGGTTTTATATTATTTTAAGAAATATCCAGCACAGTGCTAAAAATCAAAATTTAAGGGTCTGAATACGTTGTTCGAAATGGGTTTGGCTAGATAATCATTTTAAATACCTGGTGCTGTATTTGTTATCTGCACCCCTCATAAAATGAATGTTTTTTAGGTCTATTGTACAACTGTAAACATTTTTCTATTTTGTTTTACTATTAAATGCACACAGTTTTACTGTTCATTTCTACTTATTTCCTGGAATTAGACTCGTAGGATTTTTCCTACATATAAGATTGATAGAAAAGTTTTGAAGCTAAGGTTTCGAAAAAAAAAATTATTTATTTTCAAAACTAATAACAATAGTAATACAACCCAGCTCAATAACATTGTTATAGAATGAAGCAAAGAAGACAATGTAAGTCTTCTGTTTATTTTTCAGTTCCAGAAAAAATGAAGGGGTTGAATCTCTCCACAAGCCTCACTCCGCTATGGCGTCGTGGGTGAAGACTGAAAGAATTTTGAAAAGAATTGAAACTCATTCTATTAGTCTTGTGAAATTTCCATTAAAATAACTGGAATAGAAGAAACTGTTTTGTTTTTTTTTAATTATTTTTTTATCTTTTTTTGTTGATAGTGAATCCATAGTTTACTCGCCCAGGGTGCCTCAGCGCGGTGTGATGGTTTGCAAGATTGTCTCGCTAGAACAATTACGAATGCCTAATAAGTTCGATCCCCACTGAGTGCCCCATACTTTCGGCCTTGCGCCATATCTAGGCTTCGCTTAGAAAATCACCATAGTTTCTTTTTTCTTTTATGTGCCGTGTCCCTTCAGGAAACAGGCAATCATAGCCCTCCACATCTTCCTGACCCTTGTAGCTCTTAATATTTTTTTCTTTTTGATATTTCTCCCAACCCCTGTTCTATTATCGTTTGTTCAAGCCCATGAAGTACGTCAGGCGCTGCTTTCCTATGTCCCTTAATCTGTCCTGTGAGTATCAGATTTTCCAAGCCCTCCTTCCTCATTAGTATAAGATTCCGTTTTGTTTCCATTCTCTCCACAACCTCGTTGTTGCTCACATTTTTGGTCCATGGTATCCTCAGCATCTTTCGGCAGAACTATATTTCTGTTGCTTCAAGTCTGGAAATTGCCCAGCATTCGCTGCCATACAGGTGGAAAGTTATCACATAACACTTCTGTACTTCTTTATTTTTGTTTCTAGCAAATTTTTCTTTCTCTTAATTCTCTGACTAACTTTTGGAATTCATCTTTGGCCATGCCAATACTTCTTCAGATCTCAGTACTTGCCCATAATATCAAAAAGGAGTTATACATCTCTTAGTAAACACTTATTTTGGCTGAAGGTTGTAGTTTTATTTTAAACGTGAGTCAACTAATTTAAAGTTTGACCTTACGACAAAACCAGGGCTCATAATAAAAGTCGCTACTCACTAAAGATTTTTTTAAATTACTGAAACACATTAACTTTAACATGACGTCAAATAAAATAGCCATCCATTAAACTCCCGAGATTTTACAATATTAAAAGCTTGTATTTTTCAATAAATTAGATATAAAATATACTAGACCAACTCAAAAACTATCCCCTGTCATGACATTTCTTTAGGTTTGTCACACTGTCCTCTGTTCATGTGTGCTTATAGTTGATACTGTTGTAGTCACGCGGACGAAGTTTGAGCTTGAACGAGCCAGTTTTCTTTCTACTGATACAGTGTAAACATGGCAACTCCGCTATAAGTGAGCACCAAGAAGGAACAAAGATTAATGATCCGAATCATCAGAGGACATCATCTCTCATCGACGATAACACGCCATTACGAATATTCGGCTTGCTGAATCTTCTCGTCAGTGGTAGAATTTGACGGACGTTCTGCTCTTTTTTCGTGTCTCACGCTTTTCCAGTCACGTTCAAACCTCCCGGTCCACTCATAAACGCTTCTACGCCGTAGTGCATTGTCGCCGTATTGTGTTAAAACCCGCCAGTGAATTTCAGACTCTCACACACCTTCCGATCAGAGAAATCGGATCATTGCTCTTTCTTCCTCCTTGATACACACTGCTGGCGTAACGGCCATGTTTACACTGTGACAGCAATAAAACACAATGGCGCGATCAAGCTCAAAATTTGAACACGTGACCTCAAGCGTACCAACTATAAGCACGCATGCGCAGATGGCAGGGCACAAAATCTATAGATATGTTATGGTAAAAGTGTGGATAATGTTTTGACATACCATCGTATTTACAGCGTGAGTAAAGTGGGATTAGACAATTAAAAAGAAAACTATACGCTTACCTAATCATCTGAGTGCGTGTTCCCTCTTCTGGTTTATGGCAAATGCCAAAGTTTACACTATTTACATTATTCGGACTACTGTCTTCATCACATCTATCGCCATATTTATTACAACGTTTTGGCCGTTGTAGGCTCCTCTTGTTAAGTCCCCACTGCAAGTTCTCCAGTGCCTTAACCGGGTATTGAACTCACATTCTTTGGGTCCTGTCACTGTCCTAGAACTCATGGGACAGTGGATAAAGGCGTTGGTTAGATCCAGTGACAGGACTCAAAGAGTGTGGCATTCAGGTCTTCTCCACGAGCTGAAAAGTTACGTTATCTCCGGGTATGTTTTTTAGCTGATCCAGTCATTCCTAACAAATCCTGAAATGAAAGTTGTCCTGAATCGCATCCATTCGTACTAACGCGGATGTAGCCCAGGGTACTATCTTTGGTCCTACGCTGTTTATAATCTTCGTTAACGACCTTCCCCGTGACATCAGCTCTAAATTTGTCATCTACGCTGACAACACTGCCATTTAGTCCTGTCTCAATACTAAAGCTGATCAGTCCGACATGATCAAAATGGTAACTGAAATACAAAACGACCTCAATACCGTCGTTAACTAGGACAAAAAATGGCTTGTCAATTTTAACGCCGCCCAGAACTAAATTTATCTCCATTAATCATCTGAGTGACCCCTCTCTACCATTCATCAGCATGGCTGATGCTATCCTCCAGGAAATTGACTCATTGCACCTTCTTGGGCCAACGTTCTCAGCTGACATGAAATGGAAAGACTATACTGAATCCATTGCTAGGTCAGCTGATAAGAAAATCAGTTCACTGTGTTGGATGAGGCAGATTATTTTTTTAACTCCGGGATATGTCTTGCATATCTGTAAGTCTACCATTCGTCTATGCTTAAAATATTACTGTCATATAAGGTCCGGTGCCCCTACCATTTACCTGGTGTTCTTTGATAATATCCAAAGAAGAATCAGCAATATTATTGGTCCTAATCTGGCGATTTGGCTTGAGTCACTTGCTGAACGCCTTAAAGTTGCCATTTTGTTCATTTTTATAAACACTTTCATGATACCTGTTCGGGCGATATCGTTGCTATGGTATCTAGACGCCATGAGTTTTCGCACAGTAGTAGACTGGCGTCGAGATCTCATCAATTTACAGTTGCACTAGGTAGATGTAGCCGTAACTTCTACGCTAACAGTTTCTTTTCTCAAACCTCTCGCTTCAGGATTTCCCTTTCGACTTCATGCTTTCCAGCCAACTTCAATATACAAAATTTAAATGCAATGTCAATCGCTATCTACTGCCATCCTGACTTCTCTTTTCTCTTTCTATTCATCACTAATGTTTTTGTTCTTAATTCCTCCACACTCTGTAACCGCTTGCATATTAATGGCTGTGCTGACTTGCTTGGGGTGATGTAGATTAAAAGATAAAGCGAAATCATAAAATATATCAGAAACTGCAAGTGAACACTCCGAAGGAAAAGTATTTAAATTTATTTGTACAAATAAAGATTAAAAGAAAAGAGGGCCGGCGCTTACTACCGCGGAAACTTCTGTCCCAAGTTGGTGGCAATCATTATTGGCGACCCCAAAAAGTTCTTTGTGACCTTCACTGTCTTATCAACATTCGCTTGTTTTACTTATATTTATATACGTTTCAAATTAAAGTAAGCACAACTATTAAACGATGAACATTTTTCGCGGATTTTGACGCCATTCTAGCTTCTTGGTTTTATGATTATTTTGTCTAAATCCGTGAATTTATTTTGCTCATGCTAAGTATCGAAACAAAAAACCTCACTATTTTTTACCAATAAGGTTGAATTTGTTAAAATTCTTCAACATTTTAGCAAGAAAAGTTTCATGTTGATGTTAAAAAATGTCGCAAATCACTTGATTTATCTGAGACTGCATGATCTCATCATATATCTCTAACGTGTATTTAGATACATTGTACTCAATTTCAAATTTTCTAGTTAAATTGTTCATCTACATTGCATGTGATCCATTGTACGTAATTAGATTAAAATAAAATTTATATTTTATATGAATACTACCTTATGAAAAATGAGATGTAGTAGAGTGGGGGTGGGTGCTCCGTATCATAGATAATTGCACCGATTCTGGTAATGTTGAATTCAACATAGATTTTTTTTTTCCAAAAGTGGTTCACAGAAAGCTTATTCTGTGCCTTACTGCAACTCATTGGTTGTTTTTCCAAGGTAGCCCGTGTCTAGGATATTCAAAACCAGTCACTTGATAATATTTGCTCTGTTTATTTGGATGTTAAGCTGTGGTTGCAATAGTTACCATTGAAAATGAATGGCTTCGATCCTTCAACTGCGAATACATTTGCACATGCTAAAGCTCGAAAATGCACGTTATAAAATTCGTTATTTTTATCCATAATGTTGAATGTGTTAAAATTAAGTCTTTTAAAAAGTTGATGTTAAAAATTACAGTAAAACATTGTCGATTTCATTAAGATGGTATAATTTAATTTGCATTTTATTTAGATACATTGCATTGATTTTCAATTTTTCTAAGTTAATTGTTCACCTATATTGCATATGATTCATTATTGTACATAATTAGGTTACAATAAAATTTTATTTTTATAGAGATAGATAGGCTTGCCTATCACCCGGTTCACACTCTTCCCAGGCCTTTGAACAGATGTAGAGTTTCCCCCCCTTGTTTTTTTTTCTTTAGGACTGGGTTTCCGATCCCTCCTGGAGTTTACTTCAACTCTATACTACTAAAGTCTCCACTTGAATTGTTTTTCACTAATTAATTTTTCCCCTCCCCCAGGAGAAGTAGATAGGTTTGCCTATCGTCTGGTTTATACTTTTCCCAGGTATTTTTAACAGGAGTAGAAGTTTATCCCTTGTTTCATGTTTAGGATTGATTTTCCAGTCCTTCTAAAGTCGACTTCAACCCTATACTTCTAACGTATCCTCCTGACTTCCGAAATTTTATTCGCTTATTAAATCTTAGCCTCTTCAAGTTTAGGAATAACTGTCTGTCTTTCTAATTATCTTGCTCTTTTTTTACGCTAATACAATCCCACACATTAATTCTCTACCTTGACGGGCCCTTAGGACTTGTATTAGGTGAAAAAATTTCTTGCATCGTCTCTGTTAACAAGTAGGAGAAAAAGTTGTTACTGCATTTGAAAAAAAAAAAGAAAAGAAAAGAAAAAGAAATCATTTTTTTCTTACTCGATAAAAGCAAAGCAGATTTGAATGAGTTACTTTTATTTATTTTTTTCCGTTTTTATTCTATTAGATTATTTCAAAACAGTCTTTATGCAAACGATAATGAATTGATTACGCGTTAGTTTTATTCATATTATTCACCGCTCTGACATCGGTTCAATGATTAGCATTTAAGTCACACTGAATTTTCACCCGCGCATGCGCTCACATACACTGATACTTTCTTCCATATTTTCCTGGCCACGTTGTAAGAAAATAGTTACCCTTAGCCTCATTTCA
>OZ010572.1:123800575-123803075 GCA_963932145.1 Acanthosepion lycidas
CACTATTCTAAACATGGATGAATAGTATACTTAGAGATTCAGGAGAGAAGTATTGTCTCCTCCGGAACAGCTAATCTATATTCCTATCAGCTGACCTAGCAATGGATTCTTTTATATAGTCTTTCCATTTCATGTTAGTTGAGAACGTTAGCCCGAGAAGGTACAATGAATCACTTTCCTGGAGGTTAGCATCAGCCATGCTGTTGGAAGGCAGAAAGGGGTCTCTCAGATGATTAATGTAGAGAAGTTTAGTTTTGGAGGCTTTAAAATTGACAAGCCATATTTTGTCCCAGTTAACAACGGTCTTGAGATCGTTTTGTACGTCAGCTGCCATCTTGACCTAGTCGGATTGATCGGCCTTAGTACTGAGGGAGGATTAAATGGCAGTGTCGTCAGCTTAGATGACAAATTTAGAGCTGATATCATGGGAAAGGAAGTTAATGAAGATTAAAACAGCGTAGGACCAAAGATAGTGCCCTGGGCTACATCCGCGTTAGTACGAATGGATGTAGGCGAGTGGCCGTTCAAGAGAACTTTCATTTCACGATTTGTTAGGAATGACTGGATCAGCTAAAAAACATACCCGGTGATACCATAACATAAAATCAGCCATGCTGATGGAAGGCGGATAGGGATCTCTCAGATAATTAATAGAGAAGTTTAGTTTTGTGGCGTTAAACTTGACAAGCCATCTTTTTCCTCAGTTAACGACGGGCTTGAGGTCGTTTTAGACATCAGCTGCCATTTTGACCTTTTTAGACTGTTTGCTGCTGTTTTACTATCGAGGCAGAAGTAAATAGTAGTGTCGTCACCGTAGATGCCTACTTGAGAGCTGATGTCATCTGGAAGATCCTGAATGAAGATTAAATCAGCGTAGGGTCAAGTATGTAGCCCTGGGGTCACTCGCGTTAGTACGATATGATGTAAACGAGTAGCAGTTCAGGATAAAAATGACTGTATCAGCGCAAAAAAAAAAAAAAAAAAATGTGCCCGAATATACCGTAAATTTTCAGCTTCTGGAGAAGACCTGAATGCCAGACCCTGTCAAAGACTTTCGCGATATCCAATGCTACAGCCCGAGCTTCACCGTTTCAGATTCTTTTCGCAATTATCTTTAGTATATCAGCAGTTGACGTGGGGAAACCAAAACCATATTGTTTGTCTAAGAAAAGGCCTTGCGATGAGAGATAATGAACTAATTCAGCATTGATTAGGGCCTCTAAGACTTTCCCAAAAAGCGGTAGAAGTCTAAGCGGCCGATAGCCAGCATTCTTAAAAACTGGAACAATAGATGAGAACTTCTAGCAGACAGGAATGCAGAACGCAATCAGGCATTATTACACACTTCAGGAGCACTCATTTTAATGACTATTACAGGGATACCATCAGTTCCACATGCTTTGTGGGAATCTAGGTTAGAGATTGATCGCAGAGACCATGGAAGGGGTTATATGCATATCACTCAGCAGAGAATTAGTTCTAAGTGGGAAGTTAGGCAGTGATACTCCAGATGAGTCAAGAGTAGAGCTTGAGGAGAATTTATATGTAATACAGCTTTATCATCAGAGGATGATAACACCTCAAATCTATTGAAGAGCGGAGGATAGAGACCTTGCACTTATAATATATATATATATATATATATATATATATATATATATATATATATATATATATATATATTCAAACACATATTGTTAAATATAACAATGAATGTCTATTATATCTGATTATGAGCCGTTCTAACGTTATTATGCTTACTTTAATTTCGTTTGAAACGTAATTTTGTTGAGTGTGGGTTGCTTTGTTTTAAACTAGTCTCAACACATTACATTTCATCTAGACCTATGGTTCTTTTGTTAATATTTCGGTCTCTCACATAGTATGACGTCATAAAACTGCATCTCTAACTTAGAACTGTTATCGATGCATAGCAATCTTCTATGTCAACATGACAAAATATCATCTTTGATGGTGAATATCTTTGTATAAATGTCCGTACAACCATTCTGAGGATGGCTCCTGCGAGCCGAAAGCTTAGGGCAACGACCAACCTAATAAAAATATTCAAATTTTTGACAATTTTTGTCTTTATTTTAACCGAAAGTAATGCAAACATACGAACTTTAGAAAAGCTTATGACCAGATATAATAAACATTCATTGTCTGATATATTTAACGATATATGTTTAAATAATGATCTGCTGTACTAATACACTTTATATATATATATATATATATACATATATATATATATATATATATATATATATATATATATATATATATATTGAATGTTCTGAGTAGTATTGATAAACTTAATCCTTTATTTAATATATATTTGTTAATGGATAAACGTCTTTTATATACAAATTGATAATTATTAGGCTGGTGCAAAAATAATATCGTTTTTTGACGTATTTTTTAACGTCAAAAAACGATATTATTTTTGCACCAACCTAATAATTACAAATATTTCTACATCAAATGTACACGAATA
>OZ010572.1:123810575-123885575 GCA_963932145.1 Acanthosepion lycidas
AACTATATTGACAGATAGAAGATTTAGAATTATTAGCGTGTTGAAAAGCTTCGAGCTTTTAACGATTCTTTTGTGTTCACTGAAGTATTACATTTTCAATTGTATCGTCTTGAATGTGTTTTCAATCATATTCCTAATTGTGAAATCCGTAATAAAATTTCCTTATCTGTCTTCACGGCCACATCTCGTTGAAATGCAGGTTTCCGTGCGATTACTGAAGTTAAGAAACTGATCAGTACCTAGATGGGTAATCTCTTGGGAATACCAGTTACTGTAAGCTGGGATGTGCGGGTGGTGTAATGGATAATGGCTCGGAATTGTTAATCGTAGAGCGATGTTCAATTGCCCAATAGGTGCATTATATTCCCTTGGGCCTGGGATATGTATGAATCCACTTCATCCTCCCCCAGTTATAGGTGAATTTGTAAGATTTGTATCAGTTAAGCGTTATGATCTCAAAAAAGTTTCTTCCGATTTTAAAATATATTCTGACTTTAAATAACCTGCAAAACGTTCGTAAGCCGTAAAAAGGAATAATAAACTCGTATCTGTCATCAGAATGAGCATTTTTTTTCAGAGTTCAAGATAATTCAATTTTATTAAATAACGATAAAAAATAATTGCTATAGTCATTTGCCAAGCATGACATAGTCTGCCGTAGGAATATCTGAGAATAAGATTATGTAGTGTAAAACTTTCAAGGGGAAGGAGGACCTTCTGCGCTTTGGGGAAATCTGTGTTGGGTAATGTTTAACGAGCTAGTCTCTTCCTACCATGTACTGATTGCGGGGAAGTGTACACAAATGACAACAAATTGAAACAGGAAACAATATCAGTCAGTAAGCAGACCTAATGTCTTTCTCTAGTATATATTGATCCTATATCTAATATCTTTCTCTCGTGAATATTGGACCTATGTCTAATATCTTTATCTAGCGTACAATGGTTCTATGTCTAATGTCTTCCTCTAGTATATAATGATCCTAAGTCTCGTATCTCTCTCTAGCATGTATTAGTGGTCTGTCTAATGTATTTCTCTAGCGTATAATGGTCCTAAATCTAATGTCTTTTTCTAGCATATATTTTGTCGTCTGTCTAATCACTTTCTCTTACGTATATTGGCCCTATGTCTAATGTCTGTTTGTCTAATGTTTTTGTCTAGCATGTATTGGACATATGTCTAATATTTTTGTTCTAGTTAAACTGGATCTACGACTAACATATTTATTCTAGTATAAACTAGACCTCGGTCTAACTTTTTTTATTGTAGCGAAAGCTGAAGCTTTGTCTAACTTTCTGAGTCTAGATTAATCTTGATCTATTAATCTGTTTAAAAAAAAAGAACTCATTAAATGTTTATCTTCTTAATCTAGTGTAAACCTGACCTATGTGTAAGTTTTCTATTCTCGTGTAACCTCGACCTATGTCTACTGCTTTGAGTTTAGTACAAAGCCAAATTAGACCTAACATTTTGAGACTTTTATAAAAAGGAACAGTATCTACCTTATTTTTTTTTTAATTTAATGTAAACTGGACTTACGTTTACATTCTTGAGTAAACTGGTCCTATACCTAACATTTGGAATTTAGTGCAATCCAGACCTATGTCTGATCAATTTCTCATTAAGGGTGTACGTGGGAGGAGAGAGAGGAAATATCTTACTTTTCACTGCTCTCTAAGGTCCATTATAGGTCCATATATATATATATATATGGTATAGTATTTTTTATATACCATATATATATATATATATATATATATATATATATATAAAGGGAACATTGAAGTAAACACTCGGAAGGTGACAGGCTGCTTTATGGTGGACGCAATCGTCAGAACGCCTCTGAATGTTGACAATTGTTGGCCAGACGATTGCGCCTTGCATGAAACAGCCTATCGCCTCTGAGTTTTGACTTCAATGTTCACTTTTATATTTATATTTACATACGCTCTATCTCTGATACTGAGCACTTTAACCCATGAATATAGCACACCTTAAAACTACATTTCTTCATATATATATATATATATATATATATATATATCAAAAATACTTTTATAAAATTTGGGGCGGATTCCTCACACTAAAGTATTGAGCAATATCCATATAATCATATGTCCGTAAATCTTTCATCTTTGAATTATTAAAGTAAATTTACGACGGATCTGATCTTGGTGTGTTGCCATGCAAACTAGATTACATGTATATATATATATATATATATATATATATAAGTATTAAAGTAGTATGTGACTGGGGATGATTACAAAGGTCTTACTAGTAATGTATACAAGAGGGAGACATTACCCTCCTGTGTAGTATTTCTTCAGAACGCGTCGTCCTCCGTTGGAAGCCAAGCGGCAATTGACTGTTTTTGCCTATGCGCCTCTCACCTATTCTCAAGGGTCTCTTATGAAATCACTGAGATGAGATGTAATTACCTTCTGCATTCCTCCATCTTAAATCATTGGGATTTCTGTATTGTAATACTTATATTCGAGATGAAATAACTCAACAAGTGCTCACATGTCAATAAAGTAACTAGTCTACTCTTACTTAATATCAGTTTTTCACACAGAGGAAGGAGATACTTAGAGCAACAGAAATCTTGTTCTACAAAGAATATAATGGATCAAACATGTGAACACCGACGAACTTTTAGAGAAAATGGAAACGAAGATGACAATTCGGTGGAGTAATGGATAGCAGCTTGGATTAAAGAATCAGAGAGCCGAGTTCGAATTCCAGTCGAGTCCTTTACATTCACTTACGTGCTAATACCCTTGGGAAAGATATGAACCCCATCTTATCCCCGCCCCCAGCTCTGGGTAATTAGTAGGACAGACCGGGTTCTATAGTCTTCGATGGCAAGTGGTCTACCGCAGAAAGAAATGGCATCCTACTGCGGGAAAAAAATCTGCCTCGTTAGTCATGTATGGAAAGATACATGATCGCCTACGCGTGTGTCACGCTTGGCACATAACTGACTTAAAGTGGCAGATGCGCAGTTTCCTTCTGTAATTGTTGCTTTCAATATGACCTGTGAGTGTTAAATTTTCCAAGCCCTCTTTTCTCATCACCTTAGAAATTTCAACTGTCTCTTTTTTATGTTAAATATGTTTTATTTTGTTTAGTTTTTCTCTAAAACTTCGTCTTTGCTGACATAACTATGAGATTCTCAGCATCCTTCTGGAGGCGATAATGTATTTATTTGTCTATAGGTATTTACGTAATAATAATATTCGCTACTTTTCGTTCTCTTTTACGGTTTTTTTAAGTGATTTGTCGAAAAATGTCTAAATGACACTGAGATTTTGAAACTGAAATCTTGAAGACTTTTATAGAATTCTCCACGATTAAACTATTTTTTTTCCTCTCACTGTGTTGGTATAATAAAATAAAAACTTCGCTACATAATCATTTGGAAATTGAAGAATATCTGAATTGCTTGAAAGAATTAGTGCGACTAAATTTAATGAATATCTTTTAGAAATCAAACAAAGAAAATATTCTAAATTAATGTTGGTCCTATCCTATGTTAGAATTATTCTGGTCTCGATTTGAGAAGGACTTGTGGGATTCACTTGGAATCTTAGTCTTATGACAAATAAAATATACGTAAACGGTCGCAATCTTTTGGAGGAATTTTATCTAAAAATATGCTTCAATTCTTCCGATGATAAGTATTATTAAAGTACACGAATCTTTTATTTCTCTTTAATTGGCAAATTGGAGATACCAAAATCAAACAAAAATGTCAATATCATGGAAATGTTCTAACAGAGGACAAAAGTGTGATACTAAATACTGAATACACAATTAGGATGGTGTAAGATGCATTCCAAAACCTAAGCAAAGTATTAAGATCCAGAAAAGTTTTCTTTAGAAACAAAGGAAAGACTACTGGACTGTTACGTAATATCAATCCTCCTATATAGCACTAAATGCTGGACAATCTCCTCAAACACGAAGAAGAGACTTGAAGTAACAGAAATGTAATTCTACAGAAGGATGCTGAGGATACCATGTACCGAACATGTGAGCAACGACGAGGTGTTAGAGAAAATGGAAACAAAAAGGAAACTTACAGTTAACACCAGGAAGTGACAGTTGAAATTTCTGGAGAACATAATAAGGAAGGAGGGCTTAGAAAATCTGATACTCACAGGACAAATTGAAGGCAAGATGGACAGAGTAAAACAACGCATGATACATGCATAAGACATAATGAGCTTGAGTAAATGGATGGCGGAACAGGTTTTAGGAGAAATAACAGAAATTTATTAAGAGCTACAAAGGAGAGAAAATTGTGGAGAGCCATGATCGTTTACGTCCTGAGAGGCTGGGGCACATAAAGAAGAATGTTTAAGGATTTAAAGAAAAAACTGTAGAATCTGACAGAAAGAAAAGAAGAAAAAGAAAGTAAGAAAGAAAATAGTAACAAAAATGAAAAGCAAAGAAAATAACTAATTGAAAATAAGTTGTTTTTTTTTTTGTTTTGTTTTTTTTGGTAGACATCAAAGGTATAAAATTATTGTTTTTAAGTAGACAAATAAATAAAAATAGAAAGATAGACTTTTGAAAAAATGTTACGGTGATAAAAGATATACAGGAAGGAAGGAAGGAAGAGAAAAGAAAAGAGAAGAGAAAACCGAAGGAAAAACAAATAATTAACCCAATAATGACCAGTGTTTAATTTTTTGGACACTAGACATTGATGTGATATACATAGAAACCTATCATTAATACAATTTTCCCATAAAGTCTATATAGTAAATAGCGTATTTCTTTTGTTTTACAAAACAATGATTAATACTGTATTTTGTGTTAGACATTAAACGGTTAAAATATGAGTTTCTAATCGACAGTGAGACGAAAACACAAATATTGGTCCTAAGACAGAAAGTGAATTAGAACACAAGAAAAAAAACTGTAAGAAATAAAAAAAAAAAAAAATATTGAAAAATGAAAATTGTAAAAAGAAAAGAAAAAAGAAAGAACGCAAATGTAAAATGAGGAGGCATTTAAAAGAAAGAAAGAAAGAAAGAAAAAGAAAATCAAGAAAAAAACAGAATAAGAGAATAATGTTTAGAATTTTGAAAGAAGAAACTGAATGAAACGAAGGAATAATATGAAGAGCGAACATAAAAAAGAATATATAAAAAGAGAAGAAAGATAGAATTATGAAAGCTGAAAAGAAAGAAATAAAACGAAAGAAATATTGAAAAGAAAAGAGAGAATAAATGAAGCAGATAAATAAGAAAGAATGAATGAAGCGAAAGAAAAAGCATGAAGAAAAGGAATATAAGATAAGAGTGAAGAGAATTTTTAAAGAAGAAAAAGATGAAGAAAATGAAATAAATAAATAGACGAAGAAATAAGATAAGAAATGTAGAATTTTGAAAAGCTAACATCAGGAATAAAACGAAAGAAAGAAAAAAATGAAAGATAGAATGAATACAAAATAAGAGAAATAAAGTTAAATTTTGAAAGAAATAAAGAAGGAATAAAATGAAAGAAGGAGAAAGCAAAAACGAATGAAAGAAGAAAGACAAGAAAATGAACTGAAAGAAAATAATGAAAATGAAGTAAAAGAAAGGAAAATGAAGTGAAAGAAAGAAAAGAATGAAAATGATTTGAAAGTAAGTAAGAGAGAAAGAAAGAAAGCAAAATGAACTGGAGGAAAGAAAGGAAAATTATTTGAAAGAAAGAAAGGAAAATGACCTGAAAGAAAGCAAAATGAATTGAAAGAAAGAAAGGAAGGAAACATGAACTGTAAGAAAGAAAGGAAGGAAGGAAGGAAAGAAAATGAACTAAAAAGAAAGCAAAATAAATTGAAAGAAAGAAAGAAGGAAAATGAACTGAAAGAAAAAAAGGAAAATGAATAGAACGAAAGAAAGGAAGGAAGGAAAATGAACTGAAAGAAAACAAAATATATTGAAAGAAAGAAAGAAGGAAAATGAACAGAAAGAAGAAAGAAAGGAAATTAAAAAAATGAAAGAAAAGAAAAAGGTATTTACAAAAACAGCGATTGAAAGAAAATGAATTGAAAGAAAGAAAAATTAATTTGAAGAATTAAAGGAAAATGAATTAAAAAAAAAAAAAGATAGAAAAATTAATTTGAAGAAAGACGGAAGGAAAAAATCTTTACACCAAACAAATATTTATGTTTACATAGCAGCCGTATTCTTTAAAGTACGATTGCTCATAAAACCACTTGACTCTTCTCGTAACACGTTCTCATTGTATTACCGTTTCTGATTCCTCTTTTTCTTTTTCTTTTTAAGAAAACAAATTCCAGTTATTGTCCGTGTAACTCCGGGTTCTCCAACTTGATCCCATAATCATCGTAACTCTCCATAAAGACAACAGCCCTATTTTCTACTGGTCAGTCAGTTTTTTTGTTTTTTTTTTGTTAGTTTTTTTTTTTGTTTGTTTTCGTTTTTTTTAAACGACGCCTACCACCTCTTCTGTATCTATCCTTATTTGCTTTGCCTGCTTCCAGATTGTCTCTTGCTCTATCTACAGTCTGCAACTCTCTCTCTCCGTTTCTACAGAGATAATTCGCTCACCCGCTACAGTTACTGTCACGACAGCGACCAATCTCTCTTTCTCTTTCTCTTTCTCTGACTTTTCTGGATTCTACTTCCAAATAACTAACCCTGCCGACAACGACGATGACGACAACTCTGACTGCAAATATAACTGCCACTGTTGCTTTTCGGCAATATAAGAAGGAAGCACTGCACTCGTACCATAACGGACCCCCACCACTGTAACATTTTCTTTATCATCACGATTCTCTTCCTTCCCATCATCATCAGCGCCAAAAGAAAAACCGATCTTTCATTCGGAGTTCTATCAACCACTTCCACACAACAGCCAGTGCTGCTATGACGATCATGACGGCTGTGGCTAGCGTTATTATGGCTTATATCAGCTGGGCTACTGCCTATAGCTTGTCGTGCTGAGCGCGCCTAACCAACTTCACATATCCTGTTTCTATTTTATCGGCTTCCATACTTCGCAACTAGCAACTTTTGTTTTTCATTTATTAACATTACTTTTTTATCAGATATCAACTCTTTTGTTTACGGCAATTTGTCTTTTTCTATCAACTGTTGTCAGTTCCTGCTGTCTGCTGTTTATAAAATGGGATAAGTTACTAGAAATGATGCGGATTTTTTTTTTTTAAGTTGTATATTTGTAGACATGGTGGTTAGTTGAGAGACAGATTTCTTTTTCTTTTTTTTTTTTCCTTTAAAACAAGTTTTTTTTTTAATTTTATTTTCATTATTTTATTATCATTACAATTTTCCTTGAACAGTTTGACCAAAAATTCACTTGATTCTACATTTTCAGGAACTTTTTTGAAATACCAACAAGAAAAGTTAGCAAGAACCTCCCGTGATGGACGACCCAATTAACGGAAAAACGATATCAGTATAGAATATATATATATATATATATATATATATATATATATATATATATAATGTATTCGTTTTGTAATGATTAACAAAAGGATTTTTTGTTATTATGAATACAGAAGAAGACTGACTGACATCATCACTTTCGCTATGACCACTAAATAGCACATGATGCTCTAGTCGTTACGTTTTTTTGTTAAAATGACAACGAGTCAATGTTGATTTTATGAAAACTTTTTTTAAAAAAAAAATTACGAAAACGCATAGTCCAGATGTTTACTAAAAGTCCTTAGAGTGTCTGTAACAGCAGCAGCAGCAGCAGGTTGGTGCTACTGCTGTTGTTGTTGTTAAATTTTTTTTTTTTTTTTTTTTTTTTTTTTTGCTCTCTCAGAACGAATATAGTCAGTCGCGTCTATCGGACACTTTTCACCACTGCCGGCAGCACCTCAACTATTCAACACCACCACCACCGACGACGACCTTACTGAAAACCTCCGCCCTCCCCTTCCTCATCCTTTCCTGTTGACTCCACCAACGTCATCATTGCTCCTCTATGGGATTTGGGGGAGGCTTAACACCCCCCCACTCTTACTACCGTCTCCAGTGCCACTTTTGAAATCAACAATAACGACACGCAGAAGTTACCATCGCAAAAAGAACGCGACGTTGACATTTGGAAGTTAGCAGATAGACCTCTCTAGTCAGTACAACGAATTTTTTCAAACAAGAGCAAGAAGTGGAAAAAAAAAAGTCTCGTAAAAAATCAGAGTGGGATAATTAAAATATATATATATATATACATATACATATATGTATGTGTGTATATATATATATTAGAAGGTCCAGCTGAAACCAAATTGAATCACGACAAAACACCAATTAAATAGTTTAGAAAAAACTCACGGAGTGATTACTTAACGTTTTTCTCTCAAAATTGTGGATTTGCGCTTTCGGCTAACAGGAATTTGAATTAAGGTAAGATTTTATTTTTCGATATATTTAAACTAATAATTCATCACACTCAGCTTTCAAATTATCAACCTAACATCTAAATTTGAAAAGTTATTTTTTTTTTTTAACTTTCGAAAAACAATTTAAAAAAAAAAGAAACTTGTGCAACAACTTATGTTACAAAAAGAAATATTTCTTTTTTCAGAAAAGTGTACAGGTTTAAAAAGTGCTTGACAGAAAAATTTTACAGGGACAACTTTTTCGATCCTGTAAAATGCAGGGCCGTGGGAAGCACTTTACTGTTTCCGTTGTCGTCTCAGACATTGGATAAAATGCATTGGTGGTGTGATGACGACGAAACATTCGCTGTGGCTTCTGTGTAAACTCACTAACAGAAAAATTAAAATTATTAACTAAAATATAGAAATACTTTTTCTTTGTTCAATAACCAATTTTCTTCCGTATTTATTTAAAAACTTCAATACTCGATGTCTTCTCTCGTTAAATATAAAAAAAAATATTGTGATCATTATGACTTGGAGAAGTTAGTTTTCATGACTTCGTGAGATTTTCTACAACGTTTCTTTGACCAAATATTTTGTGTATTAATTGGTGCCTTAGCCAATTGATGAACGTAGGGAAACAATCAAATTTGTCTTACTTTTGTAGTGAAAGAGTCGATGTGGATGAAGAATTGGTAGAAAAGAATGATACGGCTAAAAGTATTTTTAACGTCATAATAAACCGGGAGATTTTTGTTTGAAATAAATTATCAAATCGAGTGGATGTGATAAAATTAACTTTTAGCAAATCTGGATGGTCCTCCAAACAAATGAAATTAGTGTACAATAATTTGCGTTGTTTAAATTTCCCACATCGAAATTTCAAAAACTTAAACTTTGTGATTGACCATTGAAAGTAAAGTAGCATTTCCCAAAGAAGAAATAGACATACAAAATTAAAAAAGAAACCGTAAAATCCTAGATTAATCCCCCCTCCAATCAAATGTAACCTATTTTAAGAAATACCTTTCGTAATTCAAACACTATGTTTCTCCTGTAAGGTGTAATTAGAGTAAATTCATTTACGGTACAACCAATTCCTATAATGAAATTTCCAACTTGTTAAAAAAAAAAATAGTTTTAAAAAAAGTCACCGACACTTTTTTCATCGACGGAATGTTCAATACTCACATAATAAAAAATGATATTCTACTTGTGGGTATGGGAGAAAGATTTTAATCTACATTGTTCAATAATTTGTATAGTTATCGAATAAATATGCGTAAGATTGGATAACATTCAAAACTATCAGAGTCCGGCTTTATTTTGCAATCCTCCATTTCCAGAAGGATATTGCGTTTATAACATGGAAGGGTATATATATATATATATATATATATATATATATATATTAAAAAGAAACAAGTGGATTTTGTCAAATAGTAGTCTCGTCAAGAGATCTTCATGTAAATAAACGATTCCCATTGAAAATATCTTTAGATTTTACGAAAACTACGGTGAACACTTCGAACGAAGAAGGGTTAGAACTGTATTATGTTAACAACTACTAATATTGGTAAATGCTTGCATTATTTTATTATTTGCCTTGGATACCATCAAAACGAATATAAAAATAAGTACTGAAGACAAACGAGGTAGACTTGTATTTCAAAAGTACATCACATTTGTATTTGGGTAACTGTTTAAATCATTTAGATTTTTATTTTTATTTTTTTCACTTGGCATTCTATCAGAAATGTCTCAGACTTTATTCAAACGATAATGAACTGATTACGCATGTCGTTCAGTAGATATTATTCACTCTGACATCGGCTCAATTATTGTCACTTCGACTTTTCACACTCACACACACCACACACACACACACACGCTCGCCTTCTTCCATATTTTCCTGGCCACGTTGTAAGAAAATAGTTACCCTTAGCCTCATTTCTAATTCAGGCTAACTGTTGATGTGCGCATTTATTTCTCTTCTTCCGAGAACGTTTCAGTTCCCATCACCATCTACGTACCAATTTGAATTAAATTTTGAGGGAGAGTTTACTTTCCGTCACAATTTTCATTGTTATTGAAGACTTCTTTCCATGTTGTTGGTGTTTTTTGTTTTTTTAAAACACTTAAAAAATTTATTCCCAATAAAAACTGAATTTTTTTTTCGTCAATTTCTTATGTTAACTATTAATGTCAATATTTATTAAATCTAAAAATAGTCCCCTTTTTCTTATTTTGAACACTGTTTCCGATCGGTAGACTCTCCAAAAACATTGTGTTGCATCTGGTAGTCACCCAACTGTTTTATATTTTAAAATCATTTCTTGCTGTTGAAACTTTAAAAAAAATTACTTAGGCAAAAATGAGTTAAATAGTTGAAAACGAGTCACATGCGACTGGCATTTAGGCGGGGCGGGGTTAAACGAGTAAAACAACTGATCGACACAACAGAGATGCGGATACTAGTCTGAATGTTCTGCAACAAACTATTGAAGAAAGGGGTACTTCATTTCGAGTACATTTATTAATCAAATAGTTCTTAGACGAAACCATCTTATTTATTTGGTTACCTTCCGGTACCTTCTTAGTGCCCATTAGCGCAAAAAGGAGGAAAAAAAAAGATGTTTCAATATTGCTTGCTTAAACTACTTCAAAATTCTTATTACTTAAGGCAACTTTTGACTGTTCTCTAGCTGTCAATCATGGGAAAGTTAAAACCAATATTAAAGAAAGCCAGGATTTAACAAAAATATGCTTCAGTGACTTCAGCTCAGTTTTGCCAACGTGGAACTATTTGTATCCCCCAACCCCAGCTCCTATATATATATATATATATATATATATATATATCCAGATTGCCTGAGATGATGGCCTTCTTAAAAGCATTCTTTTAAAGTTATCAGATTATAAAAGTTGTTAAAGTTTGTTATACGTTTTTATTTATTTATTTGAAAATATATATCTTTAGAGATGGGCAAAATTTGGAAAATACAATGAGACGAAAATTTGATTTTTTTTTTTTTTTTTTTTTTTTTTTTTTTGCATATATATATATATATATATATATAAGAAATTATAACAACCTTATTAAATTCAATAATAAACAAAATAGGCATAATATTTAATAAGCCTGAAAAACTAATCGCGGGGACACCATCACACCAAGAGACAAGTTTACTAACCCTCGCTTTACGGCAGGCGTCCTGACCCGAATTTCTTTCGACCAATACTTGCAGCCTTTGTTACATAAGCAATGACTATTCAGCATTTTATACAGAGGAAACGACGTGTATTTGTAGTTTCTCTAAAGTTGAATGCCGGTTACACGGCATAAGCTTTGTCAGCTAAATGCACACTAGTATAATCTCACAATCTAGCTTTTGCGTCACATAGAAAAAGTACTGTTTTTCTTTTTCTTTTTCTTTTTTTTATCGCAGAATGATTGAGTTTTTATTTTGTTTTTTAATTAAAAATTAAATTCAAGTGCGCAAAAATAGGTGGCATTAGCATTTAGATCTTAAAGAATATTTGCTAAAATACAACCTCATAAACAGATTCAAATTTATATTTGTCCGAAATATTGGATAGTTTCTCATTCGAATTGACAGTTATACTAGAGTATATGAAAATACATGGCCGGTGCGTACTACTACCGAACACCCCAATCGGGGGACACTGACTGGGGGCAATGTTTTGTTAGCTAGTTTTGAACATTCTTTTTCTTCTCCTTACATTTATATAGGTTAAAAATTAAACTAAACACAACTATTAAAGGATGAAAAAGTTTCGAATTTTGACGTCATTCTGGAGTCTTTTACGTTTTTCTTCTTTTTTTTTTTTTTCTTTTTTTTTTTTGTAAGGGTGGTTGTTTTTTTTTTTCTGATTTTTTTCCTCGTCCAAATCTGTCAATTTGTCTTGCTCATGCTAAATCTCGAGGAAATAACTATGGAAAATTCACTATTTTTTATCCATAATGATGAATGTGTTAAAGTTTTTCAACTTTTTAACGAGAAAAAAACAAAAGTCCAGTTGATATTAAAAAAAATTGCCGCAAAATATTTAAGATAGAATGATCTATTATGACATGTCTCTAATTTGTATTTATTTTCAATTTTTCTAGTTGATATTAATCACCTATATTGCATATGATCCATTATTATGCATAATTAGGTTACAATTAAAATATGTATTTTATATGAATACTATATTATAAAAATTGAGATGTAATAGAGTTGGGGGACTCTTGTCATAGATTCGAGGGGACGCGATACCCTTGCAATGGTTCTGAGGAAGGAGACATTAGTGTTACTTTGTAAGGTACAGCGTAAGTATCTGTCTGTCTGCGTATCTATCAAAAATGAACTGAGACCAAAATTGTTGTTTTTCAAACTCTGTCTATTTGAAATTAAAACAGTTGAATGGCAGCTTTGTGTCGTAGTCAATTTTATCCAACAGATGCGATAGATAATGTTATTAAATGTTTATTAAATAACTTTAAGATAATAAAAAATAAAACTTGACGCTCACCCAGCGGTTACCATTGAAAACATTTACGCAGATATGGATTCAATATGACAGTTTAAAAAAAAAAAAAAATAAATGTTGTTGACTACTCGGCTGGTACCGACGAATTTCGCCAGTATTTTAAGATTAAGAGTTTCTTTTAAAGTAACAGCAACACTACCACCAATAAAAATAATGTCACTAACGACGACTTGGAGATAAATATTATGGAATCTGGTCAGGTTGGAGGAACAGACTGAGGGTACAATTGATGTTCCATCAATTAACGAGCGGACATAGAAATTTTTATCTATCAAGATGAACGGTAGTTCTCTCAAGGAGTCTCCGTGCTTTAAACTTCTAATGGGACTTAAATTCAATTCAGACCTCAGGTGGTACTCAAAAGATTCTGAAAAAAAAGTTCTATATTTCCCCTGTAAGTAGCAACCTTCTCTTGCTATCCCTTACCTTTACAAGAGACAGATACGGCCGAAAATAAAGTACTGTTGCCATTATGAGCAGGATCTGCACAGTCTTAAATGTCCAGTCTAGATAACGTTCAAACGCGTCTACGCGGACTTGTGAGTGATGAATTATTTTCCATCTTACAAACTTTTACTTCGATCGCTATTTCCGAGAAAGTGTTCAGGCGAACTACATAGCTAAGTCCTCTCAGTTTTAACCTTCACAGCTAAACCCGCCATGTTACGCAAACTTTAGTAAACCACCATAATTCCTTTCGTACATCTAGGTGAGATGTAGCTTCCACGAACAGCTGCTTTGTGGAACCGACTACCGAGAGGATGCTTCCCTGATCACTACAATCTTAACCTTTTCAACCGCTATTTTTCTCACATTTCACCATAAGCGATACCTCTTACTCTGTAACCCTCTACCTCGAGTGGCACTTAGTCCTTGTACTGTGTGAACATTGTAAATAATAAGTACGGAAACGGCTATTATCTTTGCAAAAAAAAGAGGATGTTACAAATCAGAATTTGTGTCTGACAGGGTAATTTTTCTATGTGACTTGTCCCTTAAGGTCGTTTACAATTATGGCTCTCCACAATTTCTTGTCGTTTGTAGCTCTTAATAACTTTTGTCTTTTCGCCCTCTCCTCCAAACCCTTGTTCAGTCATTCGCTCAAGCCCGTCAGGTGTGTTGTATTTTTTATTTCCTCTTGCTCCATTGCCTTCATTATGTCTTCTGTGCATCAAATTTTCCAAGCCATCTTTCTTCATTCTATGCCCCCATTCGTAAATGCAGTAATTTTAAGCAGATTAGCTGCAAAATATCGAAGTTTTTAATAAATTTTAGAATTTGAGAAATATTAAGAATGTTTTTTTGTTTTTTTTGTTGAAGTTATATATAGTATGATAATTAAATTATTTTGTTTCAGAAGACAGTTATTTGCAGACTGCAATTTTGTACAAATTCTGTCATTTTCAGCCGTAACATCCTTTATAAGTTTTCATCTGCCCAGCTTTATTCAACTCATAAAACATATTTGAAATGCCTAATTTTGTATTTGTTTAGCAACAGTAATCTGTATTATTTTTAGCTTAAAAAAACAGCCTCACTCTTTGATATACGGCATTTTATTCTGTCGAATGTGAACGAAATATTCGACAGTATTATAAACCCTCTAAAAAACAAACAAATAAAAACGACGTTTAATGACGATAATTAGAATTTAATAGCTAATTTTCTCTACAGCTGGCTATTTTTGCCACAAATTTCGGCTAACGAAGAAATATAAATCGACCCCGTCAACAAACGTAGATTTTTTTTTTTTTTCACGTACAAAAACTATTCTAATCACATCTTTAACCACCTACCGGCGATCCCTTCATATTTGGTGTTGTATATATATATGTGTGTGTGTGTGTGTATTTATACGCACACATGATCATCAAAATTTGTCTGATGATCGCAAAAGCATGAAACCCAGGGCTACAAAATCTCATGTCCATACAACCGAATGTGTTAGGTCTATCACAGAAATTGAGCACTTTCCACTAAGTACCGTTCATAATATTTATGTATGATAAAGAATTAGTGTTACATATTCTAATAATTATATAACTAAGATTTATTAGAAATCGCTCTACACGAAAATATTTAAGACAATAGAACCACGGTATTATCTTTTTTGTTTCGTGACATGTTTATAACTAAATTATTTTCTTGCTGCTAATGTAATTAATGCTTCAGCGTATTGATCCGTAATCTACGAGATGTTGTTTTTTTTTTATTTTTTTTTTTGTAGAATGCAGAACCTTGTTAAAGCAAAAGATTTTTAGCCTCCTTACAGTTGAACAAGTGTCCACATCATTGTTACGGTCACAACGTTTCGATCGTTGTGCGCTATGGCATTCTTCAAGTGTTTCTCAATCCAGTTAACTTTCAGGGAATTTCGCACTGAACTCTTTGTTCACTTTATGGTGGGTAAGATAAAGTGTTCCCTTTTAAATATTCTCCAGACAGCAGATGAAGATCGAAATATAAAATGGCTGAAACGTCATGATAGTCAAAATAATGTCCTTATTTTTGTTATCTCTATTATAATTCAGATTGTCCCTCTATTCGCTAGTTGGTTACTTCCTTAGTTCGTACGACCTTTACGCCCCGCCAATACCTCATAAATAATGGGGCATTCCGTTCTGTCCGCCTGAAAACACGGAAATGGCCTATTTGTGAAGTTACTTGGTTTTAACGAGGAAATGAAAGACGGAAAGATATTATTTAACATCTGTTTCAATGAAACAGAAAAAGCTGACAATTTCAAATCTTTTCATTTGTACACACTTATAAATAAATACGGTTTTAAAGACAGACTTTCAGCTTAGTAAATCGTAATTCTGCTTGTCCCTTCCTGAAGAAGCAAAACCATTATGCTCTGCTAACACCTCATAAATAATGGACTATTTAGTTTTGATCGCATGGGAAGACGGAAGAGGCATATCAGGGGCCTTACTTGGTTTCAGTGAGAAAAAGAAAGAAATCAGCAATGGAAGATAAAAGTGCTTAAAGATTGTTTCCGTGAAATGCAAAAAGTTGTCAATTTCAAATCCTCTTTTACACCCATCCATCATGATAGGTGATAGTTCGGGGTGTGCTTGATGGTGGTAGAATGTTACTCGACTGGTTTTGGTTGTATTGGATTTTACAAGTTTGTTCATTCCCCATTTAGAAACCTGGAATAATTCAGAGGAGATATTCGCCATTAGGTTCTGGTCTCCCAGATTGTTGGGGGTACACCTGTAAACTTTTGTATCATCCGTCTAGATCCTCATTAATGTTCGAGGTATGCTTCTTCAGCAGGTCATTAATATAGGACCGAAGAGTAAATCCTGAGTGACGTTGATATTGATCTTAAGGTCTTCTGATGAGTGGCCCTTAACAGCGACCTTCAGTTATTTACATTTTAGAAAGGATTGAAGAACAAAGAGAGCCCTTCAAGAGATTCCATAGCTGGAGTGTTTATGTAGCAGCTCCCCACACCCACCGATGCCATACCTTGTTAAATGTCATTGATATATTCATGACTATAGTCCTCAAAGTAAATTTATATATTTTACTATTCCGGTTCATCTTCGGACTTGGATGGTATATTTCCCCATCATATGTTAGAATCCTAAGCTGATACTTAAACTTCTCTTTTAGTTTCATAATAACATTTAATTCGGAGTCTGCGATAAAGCATTAAATTTTTAGTCAAGTGATATATCTGAATATTTGGAGATAGTCATAATTTGATTAAAGGCCAACGATAAATGCAAACTTGCTGAAACTAACAGCAAACTGGAGCGTCTCTTGAAACTTCTGAATGCTCATGCGGTTAATCAAACACGTGTCTCTAAAATACAGCACTAGATTTCCATGAATATTTTATAAATACTAGAAAGATTTTTTTTCCATTTCGAAGATGATCAGATCGCCCTTCCCTACTACCATATTAATTTATCTGAGACAGAGAAATGACTTTCTATTCTAACTAATGTGGAACTTCTTTCAGATTTCTTGTTTCCCTGATAAATAGAAACTCAAAAAATTTAAATGCAACTTCAATCGCCATCTCTTCTGCCTTCGTAAAACCTGTTCCTTTTTTCCGTTTCCTCAATCCTCTCCACTTTGAGTCTTTTCATTCACTTTCACTCCCTGTAATTCCTGCATTCTAATGGCATTGGGAATAAATGATCAAAATACACATACACACTCAACAAAGGCCCTAGAACTTCTTGTTTTTTTTTGTTTTTTTATCCTTTTTCATATCCATGCATTTAATTTCATTTAATATTTAATTTAAGCCTTTAAACTTTTTTGCAAGTCAATAAACATTAATATTTCTTAATTTTAATCATTCCATTTTTTTTTGCACGTTAATAAATACAGAATTTATCATCATTTAAAGAATGAACACATTTTGCAGATACCCTGCGTGCGTATATATATATATATATATATATATATATATATATTAACACACCATTATTTAATGATCATTTTCAGTGATCCAAGTGAATCCTATTAGCACAATATGAAATTTTAAATTTTGAATAATTTTAGTGAGTCATATTTAATGTTTATACCAACGGATTACTACTTCTGTATGTATTAGGTTTATGCAAAAATAATGTCGTTTTCTCACATATGTTACTATGTGAGAAAACGACACCAACCTTATATATATATATATATCATGCAACTTTTATTTATAAATTCATTTTTTTTTACAAGCAAGGCAATAATACCACTAAGATGCAAGGGGTTACTGTGAATGAGAAGAATTTAGGTGAAGGAGCCGGAAAGTCTACTCTAAAGCTATACGACTGTTTAAAAAATGTATTGAAATGCTTCGGTTGCTTGACTGTCTTCTACATAATCCAATTTTCAAGAATTATCTTGTAACGTTGTTTTTACTCCGTGTAATCAGACGCGTTTTCATATGTTGACTAAATCTAAGTAGCAGTAGTCTGTAAGTGAAAAGTCTCGTTTAGAATGGTAATATGTCAAAATACAGTGGGGATGCACTTGGAAGCACACAAAGAAAATCAGTTTTCTCTCTATAATACGGAAATCAATGCACCGCAAGGTCAGCACTAGAAAAATAGAAAGCGGAAGATTGTTATGCGCCAGTCTCGAGTATGAAGACGTTATTGTTCCCTTCATTCAATTTCCTGGTATCGAAATTCAACTATTATCACTGACGTGAAAAATAAAAGCGCTGCATGCGTTTTGCATGGATGTTCTCCCAGATGGGCGCCCTAGGCACGTAGTTTGTCTGTCTAAAAATAGGTTACAGATTGGATTAAGATAGAATTTTCTTTCTTTTTTTTTCTTTTTTTATTAACGAATCTGCTCGTCTTCGTTTCATCACCGAAATAATATCAGCATTTCAAATCCCTATTAATAAGGTGCATTGTCACATTATTACAACCGTAGGGGGGCACTTTTAAAATATCTCCATGCTGTTTATCCTGTCCATTCATGACATAAGTGATCGTGTCATCCCACAATTCCCTTTATTTTGCAGCTCTTCGGATATTTTGTCTTTTCGCTATCTCTCCCAAAACCCTGTTCTGCCATACATTTACATAAGCATGTTGGGTAGGTTAATTGCAGTTTTCCTTGCCTCTTTCTTTAAGTTCCTCTAAACACTTCAATTATCTGTTTTGATGTTAAGTATACATTATTTACTTAATTATTTTGTTACATATTGTGTTGGTATTTAATCTGAATTTTATAGGATAAGTAAAATAAACTTAAATTAATGAAGAGGCCAATATAAAAAAAATGAATTCGTAAGATTCTTTACATAATTTTCAGTAAACGAATAAAACTAATTATAATTCATAATTAAACTCAGAAACTTCTTGTAGGTATTTAACAGAATGAT
The DNA here is from genome assembly GCA_963932145.1 of Acanthosepion lycidas. NCBI lineage: Eukaryota > Metazoa > Mollusca > Cephalopoda > Sepiida > Sepiidae > Acanthosepion > Acanthosepion lycidas. The sequence goes on from OZ010572.1 coordinate 123,829,374, forward strand.
TTAGAAAGCTATTTGATTTTGAAAATTTGATTTGCCACTTGCAAAACATTAAAGAAAATATTTTCTAACTTAAAAGCCGCCTTACTGGGTGGCATTTAAGCTAGCTTCTGCAGAGGTCTCTTGATTAGACCTTCTTCACAATAGGAGCAGATGCGATAGTCCACAATAAATTACGAAAGAACTTAAGATTGACCGCTGCATTTAAGTATTGCATTAGTATTTAAGCTTACCTTTTAAAAGTTCAACGGTAATTCTTCTGTCGCTATTTAAAGACAATTTGATGTACGTAGGTCCTTACTTTCCGTACAAACAATTTGTTTATTTTCATGGTTGACTATCGCTGGATTTCGCAAAAAATCACGCAAAATGTGTCGCTGCAAACAATCGCAGTAATAAAAATTTGGGACTCCAGAATTTCAGGATTGTGCGTCCGGAATGGGTCCTGAATGTTTGTAATTTGCTCACCGAGACGGCCTGCTTCTAAAATGGTATGTTTTGCTTCGGCCTCTAGGAGTAAAGTTTAAAAAGTGTGACTCTGATATTCTTATTTATTTATATAGATGTTAGCGTTTGTTTTTTCTTTTTAAGTACCCTAGGGTACTAGTGGATGATTAATTTATCGAATCTTTTTTTTTTCACTACTGCCAGAAATATTTAGTTTGATAAGAGGGAATGTACATAAAACTAAGACAGGAGAGTAACGTCAATGGTTAGAAAAGACCCGATCTCAGTCATTTGAAGCTAAAATACCATCTCCACTATTTGTGTAATAATGAGTGAATTAAAAACGGATGTTTTTCAAATCTCTCTCTCTTTCTCGTCATGAAAGTAAATAAACTGAATCCCGGACACAGGCTTCATATTATTGATTCTTCTATTGTTCTCATTACTTTTTGGTAGGTGTGTGTGGGGGGGGGGGGGTGACAAGACATTCGGACCTGCCTGTATAGTTTAAACAGACAAAAAATCATTTTAATGTTTATTTCATTTTATCTCCCTCTCTCTTTCACTCCTCCTCCCTCACCCATGTCTCTCACTCTCTCTCTATCTCTCTCTTGAGAACAATCCTCTCTTTTTTTCTCTCGCCTCTTTTTTCTCTCGCCTCTTTTTTCTCTCTCGCCTCTTTTTTCTCTCTCGCCTCTTTTTTCTCTCTCGCCTCTTTTTTTCTCTCGCCTCTTTTTTTCTCTCGCCTCTTTTTTTCTCTCGCCTCTTTTTTTCTCTCGCCTCTTTTTTTCTCTCGCCTCTTTTTTTCTCTCGCCTCTTTTTTTCTCTCGCCTCTTTTTTTCTCTCGCCTCTTTTCTCTTTTCTCTCTCTGTCGTCTCTCTGTCGTCTCTCTCTCCTCTCTCCTCACTCTCTCGTCTAAAAAATAATCCAAGAGAGAATCCAGGTAGAACTCAATGTCCAGGACAGAGTAAGGATATAATAAAAAGGCTTAAACACTAATATTCCATGGTCATAATTTATTCCATTGGAATCGTAAATACTATCCAATTCATCAGACCTACAAATTCAAAAAGAAAACAGTATAAAACAACTCCGAGAATAAAAAATAAAATTTAGAGTGTACGCATGAGTATGTGACGAATGTAAGAGTAAACGAAAGCTATAGGGATGGGTAACAGACGAGAGAAGAAAAGTCTAAAGATGAAGGGGGGATTAAAATTTAACAGAGAGAAGTTTTAGAGAGGGGAGTCAAAGACGGTTTAAATGAGTGAAATATGAATGTTGTCGGATGTCTAATACATTAAAGATGTAACCGGAAATGATACATTTTGTGGTGACATAGACACACAATAGATGATTTAAACTTAAAGATCAAAAGAAGAGGGAGGGAGAGGAAAAGAAAAAGGGGTGGGAGAGAGAGATGGGGTGGAGGGAACTAAAACTGAAGGGCATTTATTAAAATGGCCGCTGTGTAATTAAGAACATTTGACAAAATTAATATCGACTACAGGTTACAAATCAAATATAAAGATATAAAAAAAAACAAATATAGCGATTATCTAATCTAGCAAGGATCTATATTTCTATGTTCAAAAACACATGCCTATACACACATACACAACATATTTATATTTACACGTATATACATATAGGCGTGTACACATAACAATACATATAGATATAGCTATATATATATATATATATATATATGGACACATAAACATATATGCATAAAACCTTACATCTTCATACAATTACATACGCTCATCTACCAAATAAACAATGTATCCCTTTATCTATCCGTCTAACTATACATAAACATACACACACATCTACCTACATATACATAGATCCATATACGCATATATATATATATATATATATATATATATATATATATAAATCAAAACATAAAATTTTAAAAATTGTCTCAAAATTAAATACATAGCACATCACATAAACATACACAATGATACATAGAGATAATCATAAGTCATTCCATTAAAATGTCATGTCCGATGTTATTGAACCAAGATGGAACTGACATAAGTGACAAGACGTTATAAAACGGTGTTTTTTTTTTTAATCGTTTCTTATGTCTACATTTAGAAAATATCTCACTCCGATGATTTAGCAACTCATCTTGATTCTTATCTTTAATCATAATTTTTTCCGCCATGCACAGATCCCACCGATCGCGGAAGTTATTAGGGGTTCTAGCTCTTGATAAGTATCTCCATTCGAAAAGTGGGGTTAGTCCCTTATCCACCAGATTCCAGTAGTGTTTGGATAAGAAAGTTTGATTTTTGAGGTATCTATACCTAAAAGAGCATCTATGGTTGTATAGACGCTGCTTCCAATCACCGGCGGATATACCTATATATCTTTTATTCTGGTTTATATTTTCCTCGGGGAAGATTGTTGCCTCGTATACTACATTTTCATGCTTACATTTACCCCCGATTGGACAAAGGCCTTTATTCATACAATTGCAGGTAGGGGTACTACATTGAGTTTCATTAATATGGTAGTTTCTAAGTATTCTACAATTATGGGAAGATATAATTTTCTCCATATTTCTAACGCATAAGTAACTAATTTTCAGTGTCTTCCTATGGAAAATTTTCTGTAGTGGATGTTTACTATGAAAGTGTTTATCAATTAATCTCAGAAAGAAACTTCCTATATCAATGTTAGAGAGCCTGCAATATGGTGGCTTAAACCATATTACCTTCCTCTTTCTGTTTTTAGTTCTATTATACTGATTTACAAGTTCTCCGTTAAAGTTTAATTCTTGTCTAAAACCACTATTTTTGAGGGCCTAATTGTATATAAATTTATTATCGTTAATTATTTTTTGGCTAGAAGATAGCCTATTTATTCTCGTATTCATAGTTTTGGGGATGTGATCTATCACAGATTTAGAGTGGACGTTGATGTATAGGTGTTTGGAAGGGTTTAAAGGTATCATTAGATAGGTTGAGTGTAATATCCAAAAAGTTGACAATTTTCAGGTTGGAAGATATTTCAATCTTAAAGCCTAGGTATTTGAAAGCCCTAATTATCTTATGTAAGCTGGAAGTCAAGGGACCATTGCTGTTAGAGACAAATATTAGGCCGTCATCTCTATAAATTCCGACTTGGTTAAGGCTAACTACTCAACGTGTCTAGAATATATGTGCCCCCCAAATCTACAATTTTTGAAGAATCGAAAACTCCCAAAAGTACATCGAAACTTTCATTATTCTTCTTCACCTAAGTAGCGTCATTGTATTTAAGTATTGATCTTCTTAGTATGAAAAGACTGTAAAAGAACAGATTTAAGGAAGCTGGAAGATGAAAAATGACGGTGCATTTAAATTTTTAAAGTTTGTGGCACGGAAGAAGGAAATTGCATGAGAATTTCACAAGCAAGAAGTGCGAGAAAAGAAACTATTAGTATAGAACTTGCGGTTACATCTAGTTATTTTAACAGTATAAATAAGAGGCTTCCCTGCTCAATTCTCTTACCAGCTTCGACAGAATTTACATACTTTCGCGGCCTTTCAGCTGATGACTTATTTTTCACTCAGAAGGCCCTTCGTCACAGAACCAACATCGCAATCCTCTCGCTAATCCTCGGCTATTTCCATGGAAAATATTCTGACGAACTTCATTCCCTAGTTCCACAAGTTCAAACCTTTGAATCTAAGAGACGCTTTGCCATGTACACAGGGTAAAAATATCATTCGCATGCCATTGGTAAGAACAAAGTTCCATGAGGATAGTTTCTACCAAAGAACCGCTACGTTATAGAACAGATTCCCGTGTGGATGCTTCCTCGAACACTACGTTCCTAACTACTTCCGGTCTGCGATCAACCGTTATCACTCGGACGTATGTTTATAGCCTGCATTTACTTCCCTTCTGACGTCCAGCCAACAGCCTCCTCGAGTAATCCTCTACATCGAGGTTTACGGCGGCATCACGTTGAAACACCGTTTCCCGTACAATCACCGAAGTTCAGTAACGTCGAGCCTGGGGATTATCGAGCTGGATGGTCTTTTGGGAATAGGAGGTTTTGTAATCTTGAATGTGCGGGTGGTGTAATGAATAATGGCTCCGAATTTTTAATCGGAGATCCGGATTTCAATTCCATTAGGCTCGTTAAATTCAGTTACGAGTAAATAGCTTTGGGAAAGATATGAATGCACCGCTTCTGCTTCCATCTATGGGGTAATTAGTCAAACTCGTATCACTAAATCATTATAAACTCCCTACCACGCGAAAAAAAAAAAATCATCAAATTTTGAATTATTTTCTGGATTTAAATAATCTGCAAAGGGTTGATGAACCGGAAAAAAAGAATCTCTCTCACTCTCTGGTTCTCTCTCTCTCACTCTCTGGTTCTCTCTCTCTCACTCTCTGGTTCTCTCTCTCTCACTCTCTGGTTCTCTCTCTCTCACTCTCTGGTTCTCTCTCTCTCACTCTCTGGTTCTCTCTCTCTCACTCTCTGGTTCTCTCTCTCTCACTCTCTGGTTCTCTCTCTCTCACTCTCTGGTTCTCTCTCTCTCACTCTCTGGTTCTCTCTCTCTCACTCTCTGGTTCTCTCTCTCTCACTCTCTGGTTCTCTCTCTCTCACTCTCTGGTTCTCTCTCTCTCACTCTCTGGTTCTCTCTCTCTCACTCTCTGGTTCTCTCTCTCTCACTCTCTGGTTCTCTCTCTCTCACTCTCTGGTTCTCTCTCTCTCACTCTCTGGTTCTCTCTCTCTCACTCTCTGGTTCTCTCTCTCTCACTCTCTGGTTCTCTCTCTCTCACTCTCTGGTTCTCTCTCTCTCACTCTCTGGTTCTCTCTCTCTCTCTGGTTCTCTCTCTCTCTCTGGTTCTCTCTCTCTCTCTGGTTCTCTCTCTCTCTCTGGTTCTCTCTCTCTCTCTCTCTGGTTCTCTCTCTCTCTCTCTCTGGTTCTCTCTCTCTCTCTCTCTGGTTCTCTCTCTCTCTCTCTCTGGTTCTCTCTCTCTGGTTCTCTCTCTCTCTCTCTCTGGTTCTCTCTCTCTCTCTGGTTCTCTGGTTCTTTTTCTCGCTCTCGTTCCCTTTTTTCTCTCGTTCATGCTGTACCAGACCCCGTATACACTCGAGGTAGACGGTTTGTGTGTGTGTGTGTGAGAGAGAGAGAGAGAAGATATTGGTCAATCCTACATTTTAAAAGTTTAATATTGTAATCATCAGGAAAGCATCCTATTGGGAGTCGGTTCTACAGAACAGTGGTTCTGGATAATAGTGCTCGAATGGAACTTACTTCTTACCAATGAAATACGAGGGTGATTCGCTACAATGTGCGTAGCATGGCGGCTCTTATCCGTGAAATGAGTAGCTCGTGGCCTTTTATTAGCTGAACATAAAAAGGTATAATAAAATAAAAACGTTTGAATTACGAACGACAGCGCCTCCTCCCGAATGTGCTTAAAAAGTTATTAGTTCTAGTTAAATAAGATGTCCTAAGCATGTGCGGTTGACTCAGTGGTCATTAGCACGGAAAATGAAGTCGGAATCGATTTCAGATGCTAGTCGGACTATATAGTCTTTGGAGAAGAATATTAACCCGTTCCCCACCTCTTGATATGATTCAAATAGCAACGGCCCACTGGTCTAGTATTCATAGCGCAGCAACAAGTTTAGGTTGGATAGTTATAAATTCAATGCGTAATAACGGACTAGATTCATCTACTAGCCCTTCATCTTTTATGAGCAATGTCCCTTCCTTGCGTAGGTGATCGTGTCCCTCCACATCTTTCTATCCCTTGTAGCTCTTAATAAATTTTCTTTTTCTTTCTCCCAAACCTCCTTCTACGCAAGCTCAAATATGTTACGTGCTGCTTTCCACTGTTCGTCATAACCCCAATCAGTTCTGTGCGTATCAGATTTTCCAAGCTCTCCTTCTTCATCACGTGTCCCAGAAATTTCAACTGCCTCTTTCCGATGTTAAATTTAAGTTTCATTTTGTTGCTATTTTATGCAAAACCTCGTCGTTGCTCACACGTTCGGTCCATGGTATTCTCGGCATCTTTTTGTAGAACGACATTGCTTCAAGTCTCTTCATCTTTAAAGACATGGTGCAGCATTCGCTGCCATAGGCGAGAACAGATATCACTTAACGTTACCTTGCGATGCTTCCATTTTTTTTTTTTTTTGTTAATATTTACCATTATTTTATAAGTATTACTTCCCTTTTTACTAACTATTCACTCTTTCTCTCCACTAAGACGAGTTGTGACAAAAGATCAGTTTTTAACGTGGAGAGGTACCCGAACGCGTACACCCGGGTTAGGAACAAAAATTGCCCGCAGTCCCCGCAACCGTCGGTTGCTCAGGCGTCGGTGCGAGTACCGATCCATCTCTCTAGTGCAGTGAGAGGGCGCGGCCTCGGGCAGCTGTTCCCCAGGGCTGGGTACCTCTCAATATAATTTTCCTCAGTTGCGACTCTGTCCTTTGAAGGAGTCGCCTCTGAGTGAACTCTGCCCAAAGACAGAGACCCAACTGAGAGATTATAAATAATAAGTTATAAACTACCCGAGTGAGTAATTTACACACTTTTGATTTTCTAAGCGTAGCTTAGATGTGGCACAAGGCCGAAAGTATGGGGCACCTTGTGAGGATCGAAATCAGTCTTCAGTCGCAACTGTTTTAGCGAGACAAACTTGCTAACCATTACAACACACCAAGGTGTCCTACTTCCCCTTTTACTATATATGGAATCCCTCAAAATATAGTCTTTATATATATATATATATATATATATATATATATATGAGAGAGAGAATTGCAGTAGTCTGGCTCTCAATTTCGGTCAACGGTGTTTTAGATGTTGTCGTAGGAGGATATGAGTACACAACCAAAAATAGTCATCTACAGAGTGCTAAAAGTTTCAATGTCTGAATTTCTATGACTAATATTATGATAGCCCCAGTGACCCCACGGTGCGGTTTTTCTTTAATTTTTTAATGTCATATCCTTTTTAGTGCTTTTTCTACATTTTCTGTTTTAAATAACCGTAATTGCCATGATTTTTGTAGGGTAAAAATAGTGGGATTTTTTTTTTTCGTTGTTTACTTCCTTGTTTTGAATTCACCGTATTTTTTTAAGAGATAAATTGCGTGAGCGCATCCTCTTGCGTTATTTAAAGCATTTGCGAATAAGAGATAAAACCATACTTTTCCTAATGAAATGAATGAAAACTGAAAGGAACAGGATCAGTCAAATTTTGAAGTGATGTTTATGATTTTTATCTCGTTTTATCCCAGATTGCGAAATTCCCGAAGTCTGCCCAGTTCTGTTCGTTAGGTTGGTTGATAGGCAGACTCCATCTTTGTCATAGATAAAGTCCAATTTAATAGGAAAAAATATCTTTTATTTATCCAGAAGTAACTACAAATGAACCTTAATTTCCTTTAAATAGAATTATATTAATCCGTTTTCCCTTATTCAAATAAATCACATTCTGTAAGTTCATAAGTCTCGATTAATCTAATGATACAGGACATTATCGACATCCTCTTTGTATATGTGGAAGAGAGTCAATCAAGAGTTTTGAAAGTCTTTCAATGGCTGAAGTTTTCAGATGAAGTGTTGTCATTATTACATTAGTCATGATGTGCAAGAAGTGTAGCGGTTTTCGAAGAGGAAACCGAAAGCAGGAGTTCAAATTCCAGGCTAACTTGATGCGTTCACTTTGGCACAAATGCAAACCTGAAAAGTCCCGAATCCATCTATTCACTCGTTCAGCTATAGGCTAAAATACTCTGGTAAACTGTCTTGTCTTGTCTTGGTTAGTAACCAGTTGACGAGAAGAAAGATTCAATTTAAAAATGTGAGGAAGGCAACAGGAAACAACTCTCCTGTCTTTCTCAAAACTACTTCACAATTCACAGATGATAAAGAAAAAGTATTTTGTACAGAATCACGCTTGCATACGCCCTGAAGAGACATGGGACTTAGAAACAAAAATTATCCATGATACTATGCCTTCACAGTAGACTTTTGCATCTGTTGTCATCGAACTATTTGGATCAATGTATTTCTTAGCCATTTAAAAGTGTATGGCGCATCTGAAAATCTAAGACAATCTTTCTCTCTCTTTGTGTCATTCTTTCTCTCTCTCTCTCTCTTTGTGTCATTCTTTCTCTCTCTCTCTCTCTTTGTGTCATTCTTTCTCTCTCTCTCTCTCTTTGTGTCATTCTTTCTCTCTCTCTCTCTCTTTGTGTCATTCTTTCTCTCTCTCTTTGTGTCATTCTTTCTCTCTCTCTTTGTGTCATTCTCTCTCTCTCTCTTTGTGTCATTCTCTCTCTCTCTCTTTGTGTCATTCTCTCTCTCTCTCTTTGTGTCATTCTCTCTCTCTCTCTCTTTGTGTCATTCTCTCTCTCTCTCTTTGTGTCATTCTCTCTCTCTCTCTCTTTGTGTCATTCTCTCTCTCTCTCTTTGTGTCATTCTCTCTCTCTCTCTTTGTGTCATTCTCTCTCTCTCTCTCTCTGTGTCATTCTCTCTCTCTCTCTCTGTGTCATTCTCTCTCTCTCTCTCTGTGTCATTCTCTCTCTCTCTCTTTGTGTCATTCTCTCTCTCTCTCTCTTTGTGTCATTCTCTCTCTCTCTCTCTTTGTGTCATTCTCTCTCTCTCTCTCTTTGTGTCATTCTTTCTCTCTCTCTCTGTGTCATTCTTTCTCTCTCTCTACCGCTGTTTCTTTGTTTTCTCTCTTTTTCTCTCTCTCTTTTTCACCTTTTTACATTGGCTTGCCTTGCTAATTTTAACACCTCTAAAACAAAACTTCTCTCTTAATCATCAGAGAGACTTCTTCCTATCTTCGATCAGTGTGGTTAACACTAATCTCCAGAAAAGTGTTTTCTCGGGTTAACGTTCTTGGCTGAAATTAAATGGAAATGCTATATTGAATCCATTGCTAGGCAATTTTTCTCTGTTGAATCTATATAAGTCTACCATTCGTTTATGCGTGCTCCCTTCATATCCCTAAAGATCCTTGATAAAATCCAAAGTAGAATCCACAATATTATAAGTCCTGAACTTGAGTTTCGTTTTCAGTCAATTTCCCATTGCCATAAAGTTGCCTTCCTCTGTTTTTTTTTCTACAAACCCTTCCATGGCAATTGTTAGGATGAACGTTCTCCCCAGTATTCCAACACTTTATGAATTTAAGCATAGTACTAGACTGGCGATTGTTTCATCAACACTACAATTTACTCCTGCCTCAAAAACAAATCTAGTATCGCTGTCAAAACTAACCTGGCCGTGCGTCTTGAAATGTACCTCCAATCGGTTGTTAACTGGGGCAACAATTGGATGGTCAAATTTAACGCCTCAAAAACTAAACTACTCTCCATTAACCACCATAGAGATCCTTACCTGTCCCCCATTAGAATGTCTGATAGTCAACATCTTGAGAGCAACTCCCTGCGTCTGCTCGGTCTCACGTTGACTGCTGACCTGAGATGGAACAAATACATTGAGTCAATTGCATCGTCCACCGCGAAGAAAGTTGGCTCTGTGCCGCGCCAGGAAATTTTTCTCCCCTGAATCGATACTTCAAATATACAAAACGACCATTCGCCCTTGCATGGAGTATTGCTGCCATATATGGTCTGGGGCACCTTCTGTTTACCTCGGATTTCTTGACAAGATCCAGAGACGGATATGTAATGTGATTGGCCATGATCTGGCGTCTCGCCTGCAGCCACTATCTCACAGACGCGCCGTCGCCTCTCCCTGTCTCTTCTACAAATACTTTCATGGTAATTGCTCCAATGAGCTGCTTTCACTGGTTCCCAGTCTCCATGAATTCAAGCGCCCTACGAGGCTGGCATCCCGCTCTCCCCCTTACACTGCAGAAACTTTTAAATGTAGCCGTCTCTTCTACTCCAATAGCTTCATACCTCGCATATCTCGCCTGTGGAACACCCTTCCCAATTACTGTTTCCCTGATAGATATAATCTCCAACTATTCAAATGTAATGTCAATCGACATCTCCAGTTACCTTGATCTACACACTATCCTTCCCTTCATCCTTTCTTCTATCACTCCTATCTGCTCTTGCTCCAAATCTTCTGCAGCCCCCCTGCTTCCTAGTGGCTTCATGCCTTGCTCGGGGCGCAATGCTTAAAAAAATAAAAAATAAAAAAATGTTGTCAAGATGTAACCGTAAGTTCTATTCTAACATTCTTTTATAACACTTCGCATTTGTGGTCTTCTCTTCTGGCTCTATGTTCTCCAGCCAAGTTTAATCTTCAAAATTTTTAAGACATTGTCATTCGCTTTCTATTGTATTCCTGGTTAGACTTTTGTTTATTCTCCTTATTAAAAATTCTGTTTTCTAATCTTTTCACACCCAGTAACCCATTGTGGCTTTACTGCCTTGCTTGGGGTGAAATCTATAAAATAATCTAAACGTCCTGACCAGAAAGGGACATAAGGGTTGCCCTTTCCTTTACTTCTATTAATCCCACAATTTTTTTTATATAGAGAGCCCGTTAAAGCAATAGTGGCAGATCCTCTGCATTTGGCATGTCGGTATGTTTCTGACAGCATGAAGTATTGATCACACACACACACATTTTTCACACACTTACTTCACACACAAAACACACTCATTGTATTTACGCACAGACACACACTCATTGTGTGTATATATATATATATATATATATATATATATATTACACACACTGTATACATACGCACAAGCACATTCATTTTATATACACACTTTATACAAATATACATACAACCATTATATGAATTCACAAAGAGACACTTGATTCAAAATCACACACTCACTCACTTTATACAAATATGCATACGACTATTATATAAACACACTTTTGATACAAATTCATACACACACACATTCATGAAAGTAATTCTTTCACTCTCACACACATTTTATACAAATTCACACAGAAATATATCGAGAAATGGCAACAATCTTTCTTTTATAAATGTTTCATTCAGTTTTCTAATTTTCTTACATTTAAGAATGCAAAAATTCTGATTATGTCCCTGGTATATTTTTCTGTGCTTTCTCTGTCTGTCTCTCTCTGTCTACACACACACACACTTGCGTGCGTCCAACATGCTAGCAGTCCTTTTAAAAGGACGCCAGAATTAAATTACCACTACAGCCGTCCAGCACGGCTTCGAATTACTATTACTACTATTTCTAAACAAAATAGTTTAGAAAAAAAAATTACTAAAAACGGACACCTTGAAAATGGCTAATTCGTCAACAGCGCCTTGGGACACACACACAAAATCTATATATCATGTTTACTTCTACTAAAATTAATGTAATGTGTTTTATAAATTTAAAGCTAAAATGTTCACCTTAATAATTTTGTAAGTTAGATTTAAAAAGAAAAAAAAAATCTTATTCTATAACCGCTCCCGACCAATATGTCGTCTACGTGCACACGTGGATGAATATGTACACTATCTGACATGGTTACTAGCTGAATTATTAATTTGAATTTTTACCTGCATGTACTTCTAACCATCTGATCTATAGTAAAGCGATGGATTAAGAGTAAAAGCATGTGAAATGAAGCTACGTAAACTTACTGTCTTACCTAGACACCCACGCAAACGTAAGATATTTAAAATATACACACACACATATATATATATATATATATATATATATATATATATCTATTTATATCCACGTCCTCATTACGATAAATGCGCTTTATCTTTGTTGGACAAGGTAATTTCAAAGACTTCTGCGTACCTTATCTCTCCAGGACGTGGACAGACATGGCTCTCCACAACATCCTACCCTTTATAAGTCTTAACATCTGACTTTTTGCCATACCTCCTAAACCTGGTTCCGCTACGTTTTCACCGAAGCTCGACAAGAACGGAATTCCCTGCATCCCCCAGTACCTTTTGCTTTCGATATGGCTAAGAAATTTCATGTCTATTACAAAGTTAGGCGTCGGTATTCATGGCTCTCCACAATTTCCTCTCCTTTGTAGTTTTTAGTAGATTTTGTGTTTTTGTTTTCTCTACTAAACCTTGCTGTGTCATCCATTTTACTCAAGTTTTCGAGGGAAGATATTCGTTGTTATCTGTCCTGTGAGTATCATATTTTACAAGCCCTCTTTCCTCAATATGTATCTTAGAGATTTCGACTGTAGTTTTGTTTGGCTTCCATTTTTCTAAAATACCGCCGTTGCTCACATATTCAGCTCGTGGTTTCCTCTGCATTCTTCTCTAGAACCACATTTGTTTCTTCTCCCTTTCTTCCTCTGTGCAAAGATTGTCCTGCATTCACTTCTATATAGGAGGACAGATAACGTAACAGCACAGTACTCCTTCCTGTTTCTTAATACTTTGCTTAGCTTTTGGAAAGCATCTTTTGCTGTCCCAATGCACCTCGGATTTTAGTGTTGCATATTTAATTTAGAATTATCCTAGTTGGCATTATTTATTTAAAAAATATTTTCACATTTCTAGCCGCAGACTTCTTAATCCAACATTCATTTATATATATATATATATATATATATATATATACACTCCTGATCAAAAATTTAAGACCACTTGAATTTTTTTTTTTAAAAAGACTGTTTTTCGTGGAAAAATTTTAAACATTTCTTAATTATGGTTACTAATTTTATAATCTACAAGGTTATGTAGGCAAAAAGTTATAATCCGAACATCTTATTGGGAAATTGGCATTTTTATATCACTCTGGACTGATGAATATGTTTAACGCCATGTGTATAAATAGCAGTATCAGACTACTGACCGGTGTGATTATTGGGTGACTATTATGAAACTATCCAGTCGAATTAGTGTGAATTATTGTATGCCGATGTTTTGAGAATTTGATTTAGCATTTACGGGACGGTAAGCCGGGCCACGCTAATAACAAGGTATTCGCTGAAATTGTTATACGCTTTGGTTGACTTTTACTTCTTTGTTTTGTTAAGTATGTATTTACGGTTGTAATTAAATTGTTTTATTTTAACACTGAAGTCTTGAGTCAACAAAAAAATTTAAATGCAAAATCAATCGCCATTTTCTGACATCCTGATTTTTGCTTTCCTTTCTCTTTACTAAAGTCTTCCCATTCTCTTTCACTCGTAGAAACCTCTTACATCTTAGCGGCACTATCACCTTGTTTGGCTTGAAATGATAAAAATAAAAGGTATTGATTATTGATCAAACACAAAACAAAACTGCTTCACTTGTTTAATCGCTACCCCCCCCCCAAAAAAAAACAATGTTATCTATAAATGCTGCTCGAATACCCGTGACCTATTGAGTCACTGATGGTTAAGGTTATAAAACATTGAAGTTCCATTGAAATTAAACTTAGTTTCATTATGATTTCAATTCGTTCTTGTCATCATTCGTCTGGTTTACAAGTTCATGTTTAATGTTTTACTGATTGTTTACAGCATTTAATAAGAGTACAACTTCCGAGATTAACTTGAACTTTTAAAAAATTGTCTGTTTGAAGGAAGTTAAAATAAAAAATACTTTTTCTATAAACAACTCGTAAATCATTATGAGCCGGACAGATGCAGCACACAAGTACGAATGCACGCAATCACAAACTTTTAGTATTATATACATGTCTATTTTCGTGTTTTGTTAACACCGTTAGCAGATTACACGACAATATTTTCTAATTTGCGACTGATTTATACATAAACAATCTACTCACATTCACTCGAAAATTACATGAGCGCATACACACATTATTATTATTATTATTATATATAAAAGGACATTGATGTCAACACTCAGAGTCGATAGGCTGTTTGATGCTAGACACAATCGTCAGGCCATGACGATCGTGGCATGACGATTGCGTTTAGCATGAGACAGCCTGTCACATGTGAGTGTTGACTTAAATGTTCGCTTTATCACTTAAATATAGGACACCTGATATATTATTATTATTATTATTATTATTATTATTATTATTATACATGTAGCTTGCCTGGTGACGAAAATAAAACACAAAAATGTATTTAATGATAAAAATCACGAAAACGTTACAAAAGCGGGGAAACTAAACATACTAAGATAAAAATAAAAAAAAAAAGACTTAAAGGCAAACGCCTATCTAAACAAAAATTGACACTGCAAAATCCTTCAAAGCGTCACCCCTCGAAACCGCCCATATTCGGACCGCGATGAACAGACGACCAAGATAGGTTGAAAGATATTAGGTTGGTGCAAAAATAATGTCGTTTTATCACAGTAACATGTGAGAAAACGACATTATTTCTGCACCAACCTAATGTATATAATCTGGAGTGTTTACTAAATTGTTGATACAGATATCAATTTATTCAGTGATATTTCATCGCAAAGTTCCTTCCAAATTAAGACAGGGAATGAAATGTGGAGGCCAGTTCAAATATTTTTATTCGCCATGTGTACAATTCAGCTTGCAAGTTTCTGGTTAATATAATCAGACAGGCAACGTAATTACACACGCATAAACTAACACCGAAATATATTCTATATTTTGGTGTCATCTATTTATTTTATACGTTTCATTGAATGTGACAAAGAAAATCTATTTTCTTTTTTTTGCTTGTTTAAGTTTTTCTAAAGTTCTTACTTTGTTTTTTCGCAATAGTAGGATATATTCTGGAAAGTTTCATTGTACTCTTAACACTCTCCTTAAAAAAAAAAGGTGTAAATCACTAAGTGTTTTTTTTTTTTTTTTTTTTTTGAGAATATGAATGATACGTAGTTGATCATACTAATATGAAAAATATTTTGTTGATTTTTGCTGTATGAAAGATTTTATATTCTTGCATTCAAAATATTTCGTAATGCTAATCAAATGTGATAAAAGAAAACGAAAAGTGTAGAAACGGAAATATTCCAAAACAAATCTAGTGTATATATAAAGAAAAAGTGTCGTATCTTTTTTTTTCTTAATTTTGTTTTAGACAAAAAAAAAAAAAAGATATTAATATACAGGGTGTTTCAAAAAGAATACGCCCAAATCATTACGCTGTTTTTTCAGGTCTGTAGCATTGTAGTGGACTGAATCCGTGGTTATTTGATAGAGTAGTTATCAAAGTTTGATTAGGTGTCAGTTTCACCGCTTCCGGTGCAGCTGAATTGTGGGAAGATCAATCAAAATGGCGACTCCTCGGGAGTAGACATTATGCGTGCTTGAGTTCGCGGAACCAAACGCCATTTTTCACGGTGCAGCGTGCTTTCAGAACAGAATTCGGCATTGATCCACCCCATCGTGAGAGCATTTGACGGTGGGTTAAACAGTTTAAAGAGAGTGGGTGCCTGTGCAAAGGAAAGAGTTCTGGAAGACCACGTGTTACAGAGGAGCAAGTGGAGAGGATTCATGATGCATTTGAGAGCAGCCCACGTAAGTCCGTACGTCGAGCAAATCTTCAGCTTGCCATCCCTCATACCTCTATCTGGCATGTGTTAAAGAGACGATTACACATGAAACCATACAAACTAAGCCTCGTCTAAGCACTTACTAATTATGACAAGGTGATGCGAAGGACATTCTGTGAGTCAATGCTGGAGATGGAGGAAGGTGATGAAACTCTCTTTTCATGTTTAGCTTTTAGTGACGGAGCCAATTTACATTTGAGAGGCACAGTCAATCGTCACAATGTGTGCATTTGGGGAACAGAGCACCCAAAACTGGCTATTCACTTTTACTGCAAGCAGATTCGAATGACTTCATTTTTCAGCAAGATGGAGCACCACCTCATTGGCATCTCGGGGTTAGAGCTTATCTGAATGAAAACGTGCCTCAGCGATGGATTGGGAGCAGAAGTGCTAAAGATCTTACTCTCTGTGCTTGGCCTGCCAGATCCCTGGACCTCACTGTGTGTGACTTTTTCTTGTGGTGGTACGTTAAGGACCAAGTTTATGTTCCAGGACTTTCAGCAAGTATCGATGACTTGAAAGATCGAATAACAGCTGCAATCAACACGGTGGACCGTGACATGCTGAGGCGCGTTTGGAAGGAATTCTCATATCGGATTGATGTTGTCCGCGCTGCCGGTGGTGGCCACATTGAGCACTTATAAAACATGAAATGAAACTTGAATGTATATACAACACATGTGTTCATGCTAGAGGTTTGTAATTTTTTTTAGTTTTTGACACATCACGTGATGATTTTGGCGTATTCTTTTTGAAACATCCTGTATTGTCCTCGGAAAATGGATGCTTATCTCTTATCCCAAAACAAATTAAGTTGTAAAAAAAAGCACGGTATTTATTTTATGCATTAAAATTATCCTTTCTTAGCCCCCAATTCCAGTCCAGAATCTTCTAGATAGATCTGTCTGGAATGCCTTAAGCTTAGAAACCTGCTAGCAAGAGATTTAATATCAGATGTTTTTAACATAGGTGGCGAATAAAGGGAGGATCTTAATAAAAACGGGTTTTCGGGAAAGTATTTATTTCCCAAGAGGAATTGTATCGATATCCCCCCTTTTTTTTTTTCATCAGTTAAACCATGTTTAAACCTTGACCAATAAAAATACAAGTCATTATGATAAAGCAAGGCTCAGTTACTCTGAGAAACTCTTGGTTTTGGTATTTGTCAGATCTGAAAATCTTTGTTCACGCCAATATGCCGTAGAGAAGAATGGCTAATGCTTTTGAAGAGACGCATGAATATTGTTTTCGGTTGTATATCCAAAAGAGCCTAGTGGTACACTCTTTCATTCTTAAAATCACTCGAAATGCTTGCCAATTTTCTTCCGCATCTAATGTCAGTTCTAAAGAGCTTGAATTTGCATATGAATCTCTAATCCAGTCGTATATTTCTGTGGAAAATAATTGTGATTACTCTCCATTGTTGCTACGGAGAGTAATCATAATTATTTTGTAATAGTGTTGCAAGATGTTCTTATATAAGAGCGGAGAATTTTTTACTCGTTTTAAATGTTTACCGATGGGAACATTTCTAGGTTATGTTACATCGCTCTTCCTAGTCAGTTGAAGTTTTCTGAACACAATGCCGTCGGTTCATCTGCCCCTATGGCAAAAAAGGTCCAGAGAGAGTGCGTCAATGGGAGATAATCACGGATAAGACATCAGAATATTAATATTGATGACACTCTCCTACAATTTGCGGACACTAGTTGATATATTCTTAATACTTGATATAATGCAAAAATATCCCAATGATAAAATCGGGTAATAATTATAACATTTTAGACCGGGACTCTTGCATGCAATTACAAGTTATCAATAATATTCTAAATATTGAAATCGTATTAATTTTTGGCATATGAAGTTTTTGAAACTGTTTCTAAATGTTTGGTTGTCTTTCAATCATTCTTTCTTATTTGCTATAATCATCCGCCGCACCTATGAGGCGCGCCACACCGTTTGGGAACCATTGCTCTAAAGGTTATATTTAGCTAGGACACTTATTGGAATCCAACTGATTATCTTAGGAACATTTGCCGTTAAAGTTTGCAAATCGCATTACTTCATAATTCTCAACTTACGAAGTGCCATTGATTATCAGCATCTAAAACCATTGCTTCCCGAGTATATATATATATATATATATATATATATATATATATATATATATATATATATATATATATGTGTGTGTGTCTCGATATAGATGTGTGTGTGTGTCTCGATATAGATGTGTGTGTGTGTCTCGATATAGATGTGTGTGTGTGTCTCGATATAGATGTGTGTGTGTGTCTCGATATAGATGTGTGTGTGTGTCTCGATATAGATGTGTGTGTGTGTGTCTCGATATAGATGTGTGTGTGTGTGTCTCGATATAGATGTGTGTGTGTGTGTCTCGATATAGATATATGTGTGTGTGTGTGTGTCTCGATATAGATATGTGTGTGTGTGTCTCGATATAGATATGTGTGTGTGTGTCTCGATATAGATATGTGTGTGTGTGTCTCGATATAGATGTGTGTGTGTGTGTGTCTCGATATAGATGTGTGTGTGTGTGTGTCTCGATATAGATATGTGTGTGTGTGTGTGTGTGTCTCGATATAGATATGTGTGTGTGTGTGTGTCTCGATATAGATATGTGTGTGTGTGTGTGTCTCGATATAGGTGTGTGTGTGTGTGTGTGTCGATATAGATGTGTGTCTCGATATAGATGTGTGTGTGTGTGTGTGTGTCTCGATATATATATGTATGTGTGTGTGTCGATATATACGTGTCTCGATATATATGTGTGTGTGTGTCTCGATATATATGTGTGTGTGTGTCTCGATATATATGTGTGTGTGTGTCTCGATATATATGTGTGTGTGTGTCTCGATATATATATATATATATGTGTGTGTGTGTGTCTCTCTCGATGTGTGTGTGTGTGTCTCTCGGTGTGTGTGTCTCTCGATGTGTGTGTCTCTCGATGTGTGTGTCTCTCGATGTGTGTGTGTGTGTCTCGATATATGCGTGTGTGTCTCGATATATATATATATATATATATATTTGTGTGTCTCGATATATATATATATATATATATATATATATATTTGTGTGTCTCGATATATATATATATATATATTTGTGTGTCTCGATATATATATATATATGTGTGTGTGTCTCGATATATATATATATAGATATATAGATATATGTGTCTGTGTCTCGATATATATATATATGTGTGTGTGTGTCTCGAGATATATATATATATATATATATATATGCGTGTCTCGTTATATATATTTGTATGTGTGTCTCAATATACATACATATATATATATATGTGTGTGTGTGTGTGTGTCTCGATATATATATATATATATATATATGTGTGTGTGTGTGTGTCTCGATATATATATATATATATATATGTGTGTGTGTGTGTCTCGATATATATATATATATATATATGTGTGTGTGTGTGTCTCGATATATATATATATATATATGTGTGTGTGTGTGTGTCTCGATATATATATATATATATATGTGTGTGTGTGTGTGTCTCGATATATATATATATATATATATATGTGTGTGTGTCTCGATATATATATATATATGTGTGTGTGTGTGTCTCGATATATATATATATATATGTGTGTGTGTGTGTCTCGAGATATATATATATATGTGTGTGTGTGTCTCGAGATATATATATATATGTGTGTGTGTGTCTCGAGATATATATATATATGTGTGTGTGTGTCTCGAGATATATATATATATGTGTGTGTGTGTCTCGAGATATATATATATATATATGTGTGTGTGTGTCTCGAGATATATATATATATATCTGTGTGTGTGTGTGTCTCGATATATATATATATATGTGTGTGTGTCTCAAGATATCTATATATATATATATATATATATATATATGTGTGTGTGTCTCGTGATATATATATATATATATGTGTGTGTGTGTGTCTCGAGATATATATATATATATATATATATATATGTGTGTGTTTGTCTCAAGTTATATATATATATATATATGTGTGTTTGTCTCAAGATATATATATATATATATATATATATATATATATATATGTGTGTGTGTGTCTCGAGATATATATATATATATATATATATGTATGTATATATATATATATGTGTGTGTCTCTCGAGATATGTATATATATATGACACAAGATTGCAGATATTGTTTATAAACAGATTGCGGCAGAAATACCTCCCGCAAAATTGGGGTCTTCCTCTAACTAATGTTTTACCATTATGCCCGGCGCATTTCTGAGATTTATATCTGTATGTATGTGTGTGTGTGTGTGTGTGTGTGTATACACCGTAATTAATCATGCGTAATATGCATTTTTTACTAAAAATTAATAAGCAAAATTATCGGTGCGCATTATGCACAGCTACAATTTTTTTAATTGCCGTTTCATAGGTTGATTTCAGATGCGAAATGACTACTCAATTCAATTAGACAGAAATTGCCTTGTGATCAATACCAAAAAGTTATGAAATTCCAAGATTCAAAAAATTCGACATCCCGACATAGAATGTTTCTTGTCCCGGGATCGTTAATAATTTTTTTTTTTTTTTTTTTTTTTTTTTGCTACATGGCAAAATCGGTAATCCAAAGACATTAAATTGTGATTTGGTCACACATGCATCACACTTTTCCGTAGTTTATCACCTATCGATCAACATATCTAAAACAAAATACAACTACCACTATTAAACTATTATGAGTAGATAATTTCAACTTACTAGGCACTGAAAAAAAAAAGACCCAAAATTCTAAATATTATTACACAAGAGAAACAGAACATAACAAATAATATATGCTTCTATCACAGGAAGCGGTGTCTTGAAGTGTGTATAAAATATGTCGTAAAAATAGAAAACCTTGAAAGAAAACATGGACGAAAAATTGGAAAAAGCTTGTGATGCGTTTCAATGAAGTCCCAACAGAAGAAACTCATCACAAAAAACCTTTTTCTAACTTGTCATACATCTTTTCTTTCAAAAATGGTTTTGATATATAAAAATTTATATATCGTTATCCCGTACAAAACTTTAATAATGTGTATAAAATAGTGGATAATTTCTTTCCTGGTGAGAACCAACTCTGTGTAATCAATTTTTTTACATATTGTCATCTTGGATTAATTTGAATCTTAGCTTTTGAAAACAAAGCTCGGGTGTAACCCCCAAAATCTCATTAACAATACTCGATTCTTGATAATGAGTGAGACGACCAAAAACATTTGAGTATGTTTGTGTAGCTTCTAAGATGTTAAAAATTTAATTCGTACCTAATCTTTTCAGTTAATAATTATTGTATCTATTCACATATATGTGTATCGTAGTAGATAATATTTTTTGGATTAACTTTGACAAAGTAGAGAAATTGCTGTCGATATGAAGTCGGCGTTACGACTTGAATAACAGAAGGAAACATTTCCGAATGTTTGGTGCTAAAGTGGTACTTTTTGAACTAATTTCCTTGTTAAATATCTTGTCATTTGACCGTCACATCTATTTCCTTCTTTATTCTGTTGATTTTATTTTTTAAACTTTATTATTTAAAAAAGCCGAGCAGAATAAAGATAACAACCTAACACTGCCTTCTTGTAATTAAGTTCTTAGTATTTGCCTGATACGGTTCATTAGTGACAAACTTCTCATTGCTGAATATGTAGGTGTTTTTATATATAACTAGCAGTAGAGCCCGGCGTCGTTGCCCGGGGATGTAACAGTAAGAGATAGATCAAGTATCGACCATCATAAAGACTGAAAAATAAAATTGACAAAGATTGTTTAAGGTCGACAGACAGGCATATCTTAATTAGTTTCTTTTTTCACGAATTGGTCAAACCCAAACTCAAACAAAAACATTGTTTTCAATCGTTATGAGTCTACTGATTGAACAGAATTTTATTATAAACTATTCTTGTAAATGGAATTTTTAAAGCATTCTTAATGTAAAAATAAAGAAAAAAAAAGTGTGCAAGACAATAAGAAACACTACCTGCGAAAAAAAAGTGAAGTTTTGTTGAAATCGGTTGAAAAATGTAGGAAATTCGATCCCATATATAAAGGAAAACAGAAACACACAAACAACCTGGGTTTTATAAGTATAACTTGATATGAGTTGTCCCCCTTTCATTCTGGGGACTCAATCGTGTTTTCACATTGATTTCGTGCAAAAACAATGGTGTTTTTCCAATTTGTAGCGCTGTCAAAACCACCGCAAGGTAATTTTACGTAGTCCTGTGAAGTTTTGTTGAAATCGGTTGACAACTGTTGGAAATCCGATCCAATATATAAACGAACAAACACACACAACCTGGGTTTTTATATTAAGTATGATTACAGGAGTCGCTGCGTCCAATTTCTGGGTATCTGAACATTAAAGAATTGCATCCCTAAACCCTATGCTATTTCCTTGGGGAGACACACACACACACACACATATATATATATATATATATATATATATATATATATATATATATATATATATATATATATATAACAATTATTGGTGAGAGTTGGATTACCAGGAAATGTATTAAAAAATGCTCAATAAACCTATAAAGAAAATAAAAAGTTACCATACAGGGCTTTTAAATTTTAAAAATGTGATTAGTTGATCTGTCAAATTAAATATACAAACCTCTCATCAAAAGACTTATAGGGGATGAGGTGGTCCGTTAAAGCCGATTGTCCGTAGATGGGAAGGGATTATTTTCGAGTTTATAAAATCTCTATAGTAACTACCGTAAGTTAGGATCATAATGTAAATACTATAAACATGTATATTCATGGCATAAATAAATATATACTTAAGATACATATATTAATCAAAATAACAAAAATAATAGATTTCTCACAGCTGCTTTTCACGCACACGCTAATGTATCGGACTTTATATACTGTACACCCAGCTTTGTTTAAAATTGAAAGGCTCGTCACTGCCACCAAGACGTCATTTGAGAACTAAAACGACTCGTTCTGCTAATCCCGCACATTTTGAAATGCATCGTTGACGATTTGGGAGTGTTTTTCCTGCATGTATTTTATATTTTGCCTTCAGATTTTGCCCGTTGCATTCAAAGTCCGTTGATGGGGTGCGGCGTAGATGAGAGGTCTATATACATATATATTGCACAGCAAAAAAATCCGAAATTATATTGAGGGTATAGCCTACGTTAACCGTCATAACTTTCTGCCAGTCTTCTTCACCCCTGAACAGGACTCGTCTCAGAATCAGTGATTTAGAATTTAGCTTAGATAGCAGTCGGGGCAAACATACGGAGCCTACCGAGAATGACGCCTCAGCCAGATAAAAAAAAACTTGGTGATAAGGTGAGGACGGGAGGTATCTCTGTGAAAAAAGAGGAAAAGGTGTTTGCATAAATTAAGTGACTGTTATAAGACAATATTAATATGCAGGGTAGAGGGAAATTCTAAAAGTTAGTTATCTAAAATTTATCTAAACTAAATTCTAAATCCCTGATTCCGAGATTACTCCAAGCCAGGGTTTAAGACTGGCACAAGGTCGCCCCAGCTGAATTCGGCTATACCCAGATGAGGTAATTTGGGATTTTTTTTTTACTGTGTAATATATATGCTCTATTATAATAAATACATTGAGCTCTCATTGGGGATCAGCTTTAATATTACTAGGATCCACCTGGATTATATACCAACGGATCTATTATCTGTACTATATATATATATATATATAGTGAAGTTTTACATTCACTGCTTGCCTAAGGATAGTGAACTTCTGTGTTCTGTCTAATTCTATGACTGTCTCTCTGTCTGTTTAGCTTGCCGACTCTCTATCCAAAATTTCTGGAAAATTAAATAGTATTTGTGACCCGAGTTTTTGTCGCTGCCTTTGATATGATCATAAACATTTCAAGTGGGATCACTTCGAAGGCGTTCGTGGAAGCGATTAACATTATTAATTTTATCTCTTTGTTTATTCTCCGAACTTTATAGTACCAACTCATGTATGGTATATGATTTTCCTCTTGTATAAACGTATTTGTAAGAAAAAATTATTGCTTATATTTGTAAAAGCTCACAATATACGATATCGTGAGTAATAGTTTTGAAAGTTTGAAATAGAAATCCTTGTCCCTGTAAAATCTCCAATAACGCAGAATCACAGGTAGAAAAAAAATGAAAAATTCTATTACCGCTAGCTTTGAAATGTAATCGGGTTAAAGTAATTTTCTTGGGTTTAATTTTAAATTGCATTTAAGTAAAAACACAAGTTAGGTTTCAATTCTTTTCCTGTTACTGAAGCGAAGAATTCGCCATTTTGTTTTAGAATGCATTTTAACTATTTCTTATGATGAGATTATTGTTAGAATTGTTTTTTTTTTAAAAGAGCCATTGGATATAAATAAAAAGAATTTATATCTTTTCCGAATGTATTATTTTTTTTTTTTTTTTTTTTTTTTTTTTGTCGGCTTAAAAACTTCATTTCAGTGCAATTTACTTCCTAATACTATAAAAGAAATCGCGTTAGGCTAACATTATAGAAAAGCCTCTTAATGATAATGTAAATACTTCGGCAAATATCATTAAGTCTTGTTTCAACCCAAGTCTCTTAAGATTATATGTATATTTTGACTATCTATTGAAAACTGCCTCATAGTGAATTGATAATTAAAAAATGGGATTTCTTTCTTTTAATTCTGCAAATGTACATTTTCATATTCGATGTTTTTTTTTTGTTTTTTTTTTCTTCTTCTTTTTCTCTGTCAGTTTTCCGTGGGTGTCATTTTCCGCCTTCTTGCTATCATTTGAAATTCTCAAATTAGGTAACCTTCCGTTTTCTTACTGTTATTTGAAGCTCTTAAATGAAGGTACTCTTGTGCACCAAATGCCGTTGCGAGTAAATTTCGTACGGCCCGCTTATTAGTTTTCAAATAATTTTCTTCCCGGTACGAGTATATTATTCATGGAATCATAGCATGTCGGAAAACATGCATTATGATTCTTTATTTGAATCGGCACGTTTATTTGATAAGTCGATAAATTCGCACTTGTATAACTATTTCCTGCAGCTCTTGTATTTGATGCAAAAGAATCGAATAAATATAAGGAATACATAAAACGTCATTTTTTCTATATTTAATTTTGTTTCTTTTTTGGTTTTTGAGTAAGCAATTTTCCATTGTTACCTTTCCAGTCTTCTGTACTGTCATTTAAAAATTCTTAGAGTTACACATGCATACCAAATACAAGTACCGGTACACATTCTTCGCTCCCGATTTTCGTCTGGCATCACCCTTACTTGATACAGCACACTTAATATTATTTCAAATTATTTTCACCCAAGAATCACGACATTACTATATATATATATATATATATATATATATATATATATATATAATAAGGCTTAAACACTAGTACTCCATGGTCATAATTCATTACATTGGAATCTTGATTACGAATCAACTCATCAGTCCTACAAATTCAAAAAGAAATCAAAAAATAACTCCGGGAATAAATAAAATTTAGTGAGAGTGTATGTATGAGAGTGTGGGACGAATGCGAGAGTAAATGAAAGCTATAGTGAGGGGTAACAGACGAAAGAACAGGAAAGTCTAAAGGTGGGGATTAATATATATGTATATATATATATATGTATATTCGCGTGTATTTGAAACTGCACGCTTACTGCAGAAGGTGATAAATCCCTCGCCGGTATGGCTGTTCCAGACATTACTTTTATTTGGTACAATATAGTATAATACTTTTTATTTTATATTTTAGTCACATATTAGACGAGTTTGTTTTTTTTTCTCGGGAAATTCCTCCGTTTTTATTTTTTTTTTATTAAGCCGCATGAATTGTAAAAACGAAACTGAAAGCAAAACCTGTAGCATCCGAATAGATTTTAACTCACAATTCAACACAGTACCTAGTATAAGTACCTGATGATTGCGTTTAGTATGACACAGTCTGTCGCCTTCGAGTTTTGACTTCAATGTTCACTATTTTCTTTTTTTTTCTTTTTTCTTTTTCTTTTTCTTTTTTTTTTTTTTTTTTTCTTTTTCTTTTTCTTTTTTCTTTTCTTTTTTTTCTTTTTTCTTTTTCTTTTTTTTTTTTTTTTTTTAATTACCATGACATGTGTAACGATACATATTTCTGAGGCGGGTGGGGGTAATAGCATCCCCATCCCTAATCTTGTCGTTGAGAGACTCGGGAAAGTAAGTATAAAAAGTGCCAGCCGAATTAGAAACTCATTTCAGCGATTCTGTTTTCATCGACATCCTGCAACCACTTTCGAACAGCACTTAAAATTAAAACATATACGTTCATTCATCGCTAAAAGCGCTGTAAAAGCTAAGTCACAACTCTTATTGTAACAAATGATATTGCTTAAAAATAATTCCGACGCGGCTGATGGCCTTAAGGTTATAGAGATCAAATCAATCTCAATTTCAGGTGAACGCCATCGAAAGAGTTTGCATAATAAATATAATGTCCTGATGAGAAAAATTATGTGACAAGAACGAAACAATATTCTTTATATTTTTTTTTTTTTATGCATTAGTCTCTTAAATTAAATAAAAGAAATATTAAATAAGGAGAAAAATTGAATGAATCCAGATGGGAATGGTTGTAATAGTAAAGGAACTGCCACTATATTTATCAATCTTAGTTATACGTACAGCTATAAATTTTGTAAAAGCAAATACTCATTTAATGGTTATTATGTATGCATGTATGTGTACAAATTAAAAAAAAACATTCATGGATATATATATATATGATAAATGGAAAATATTTCATTAAGATTAGATGTGATTAAAAGTTTCACCTTTTAGAGTGAGTGTGTGTGTAAGTGCACACACATTTCTTTTTTTGCGTTTATGGATCTGATGCAGCCTAGAAAGGCGAAACGCTTAATCAAATGTAGTTTCAATGAAACGTTTTCCATTTGTCAAATTTAAAAAAAAAAATCTGTATCCACACACACACACACACACACACACACATATTGCCAGATCAATGTTGTGGACAAGACAAATTGTTATAAGATTAAAATACGAAAAAATTCCACAGAATTAATCTAGAAATTTAACTATATTGTCGACATGAAGAAAAAAAAAACTCTACTTTAAAAGAGATTTACATTAACTGGAAAGAGGCTTACGCAGAAGCGACTGTTTTTAAATTTGGATTTTATAATGTAACTATAACAACAAAAACATTTCAATTTCGTTTTTTCCTTAAAGTCGGAAAAAGGAATCGCGTCGGCAAAAAACTAAAATTTTTCCAATTGTCATCTAATTCTATATCACACGAAAAAAATCATACTATTGACATAAATCGATATTTGTTAAAAAGCTGTTAAATTAATGAAAAGGCGTTAAATACAATTTCCACAAAAAAAAATAAAATCTTTATCAATTTAACACAAACTATTAAAAAACAACCTTTCTGCTACCACCTGTTATATATGTTGCGATGGATAAATTGTCGTCTAACAGGCACAAAAATTAAAATACTGACATATTTATAACTTATCAAAATTACACAAAAATATCTTGAAATACTAACGAATAAATTTAATCAATAAAATCGCAATTGGTTTCAACCACGGCCGCCAGACGACTTCGGAATCGCCAACAATTTTTCTGGACGGCCTCCTTGATTACGTTGTTGAATGTTGCCACAATCCTTGCCTTCAGTTCATCTTTGGTGTTACAAGGAGTTTCGTTGGTCTCTAGTTCAACTGCATCCAACATATAATAATCAAGAGGGGTGTATTCTAGAGATTTAGGAGGCCAGATGTAAGGGGTGATGTAGTCTGACAGACATGAGTGGGTTCTCCTGATTGTGTAGCATAGTACTGCCCTGGATCGAGAGGATCGAGAGGCCCTACCTCTTCAAGGCACTTGATTTAGTCCTCGGTGTTTAGGCCCTGTGGGAAGATGAATGGAGGCATAACGTCATCATTAGTTATCATTCGAAAGAATTAATCACCATTAGACTTACCTAGCTCTGCACTGTCCTCAAATGGACATCCAATCACTCTTCATTGTTTGTGTTGGAGCTTCCTGCGTGAATGCCAAGCAAGGCGCATGCGCAAAAGTACATTGATAAAATGACGACAATTTATTCATCGTACTTTGTTTGTGTGTGTATATATATATATATATATATATATATATATATATATATGAGAGAGAGAGAGATTTGGGCTGATTGCATTATTATTTTTGTCAGGTATATCTCTGAAAACAAAATTTATCATTCAGTGGTATTGCCATCACTCTTTTATACTGTGCGGAATCGTGGGCACATTACCGCACTCGTATAAATATACCTTGATGTCTTCCACGAAATCTTTGCGCTATCTGTGGTTATTTAACTGAGGACCACACACCCAACGTACTGTTATACAGTCAAAATGGTGTACGTATTGAAAGCAGACCATAGAGACAATCTTTAATCTGTCAACATTTCTCTTACATCTTTTGAAGCCTTAGCTCCTGACCGCAAAAAATGGAGGACGGTCTGTCGTGAAGGTATAATGAACTTGGATAGATCTCGTTGATCCACCTTCGTGATCTCTGATCTAACAACGAGATTCAATCAAACCTTGCAAACTGCTCCACTCAAAATCTTGCCATCTGCACTAAATGCGTTTTCATGTGTAAATCAGCAGATTGACTGAATGCCATTTAAGGCGTACAGCAACAAAAAAAAGATGAATTGCTAAGCCTCCATGCGTGGAACCGACGGGGGAGTAATATATATATATATATATATATATATATATATAATGGATTACGCTCAACAATAATTTAATATTATATTATCTATTTATACGTTACTTTAATAGATACAATTTAAGTAAATGCTCTTTGTTTTTTGTTTTTTTGTTTTTTAATTAAATAGCATTTACCGACATGAATGTTATAAATTTCATCGAAAATAGGTTTTCTCCGACAGGAATCGAACCTATATTCGTATGCAGAAACCGTCATTTGATTTGGCGTGCTACTGGAATTTGGGATATATTTAGGAATTCAGATAAATATAATTAATACTGTCTAATTAAAAGACACATCATTTACTTTAATAAACTAATATATATATATATATATATATATATATATATATATATATATATATATATATATATATATAGCCAACTGTATAGCTGAACATAAAACGCACCCAACCTTTAGTTAACCACTTAATATGACGGCCATTGTTTACCGACTTGAATGCAATGTTTTTTTTTTTTTTTTTTTTTTCAGATAGTGTTTTACTATTACCAATGTTTCCTTTCAAAAACGTTTTTTTCATTAGCTTCTAACTGATTAATAATAGGATTATTTTGATGTCGGTACTTCTTTTGTATAATTATCTTTATAGTAGCAAAAATGTAATGTCATTTGGGTAAATCCTAATATGGTGTCTGACTAGCTAGACGTGACCGAGCTAAATTTATAGCCTACAGTAGTGAACATTTTAAACATAATTACCTTCCGGGAAGACACAATTTTGCTTCTAAGCCGTAGGTCGATAGTTTTTTTTTTTGTTTTTTTTAATAATGAAGTGCATCGTGTGCACCGTTAAAAACAGAATGCATCTGACACTTATTAAAATTTATCCTCCACGAGGAAAATATCTGGCAGATAAACTGAATGTATGTGACATAGATAGATAATATCAGTGGTAAATTTACGATAACCATGGAATATTAGTGTTTAAGTCTTTTTATTATATATATGACATTTTTTATGTTTATACGTTCTTTTTACAGATACAAATATTTAAGTAAATGCTCTGTTTATAATAAACAGTATTAAACAACATTTACCGGACTGAATGTCTGAGAAATTTTCATAGAATGTATGCGTCCTCCGACAGTAATCTAAACTGTATCCTATACGGAACCGTCATATAGCCTGACGTGCTTTATCGATTTAGCTACAAACGAGCGTTTCGGTTAGCATGGTCGATTTTACTGTTTTTAAACTTGTAATTCTCCAAGATTTTCTCTCGTACATTCATATCTGCTCGATGCGTATCCAAATGTAATGAGTGACGTCACACATTATGAAATGGACAAAGTCCGAGAAATATTTTAAGACATTTTTATGTTTATACGTTTCTTTTTATAGATACAAATATTATAAACAGAGCATTTACTTAAATATTTGTATCTATAAAAAAGAACATTTAAACATAAAAAAATGTCTTAAAATATTTGTCCACTTCATAATGTGTAACGTTATATATATATATATATATATATATATATATATATATATATATATATATATAGTGGATGCTACATATAATCGTGACAAAGATATATATGCGACATACGACTCTCTAAGTCTCATCTTGTTGAAATGGAGAGTTCCGGCGCATTCAATGTGCATTTCTCTTCATCATCCTCCTCCTTCCTCTCGCATAATAACTTTTAGTAAAAAAAAAAAAAAAAAAAAGAAAAGAGGACTTCGCTATGAAAGCAACTTAAATCGCCTCCCATAAATCGAAAAATTCATTAACTTTGGGTTTAAGATATTAATTAAACCTCGAGCAGTAAAGATGATTTTAACTTCGTCTGTATTATTGAATTCACTTTAAACCTGACGGAATGGAATCGATGAAGTAAAACCTGGATTTCAAAAATAAATTTATTACCAAGAACTACTTCTAAATTATTTGGGGGCGAAAATGAAAACTATCACCTGAATACGAAGAATCCACATAATAGCAAGAAAGGAAAAAAAATTCGAATGCGCAAAACCTGTGACTTTCTGTTAATAATTAAGTGTATACAATGTAAAATTTCCATGTTTGCACCGACAAACCTCTATAAACTCTGCTTCTATAAAAGTAATAGAATCTTGGGGATTTAGGCAAATCATTATAGTAATTAATAGTCAAGAATTCTTAGCAGAATGCAGAAAGCACTGGATGGCTGTTTCGTCTTATTTGGGGACTCCTCAGCGCGCGCACGCACACACACACACACACACACACACACACATATATATATATATGCACACGTGGACATTGAGATCAACACCCAGCGACGACAGTGTGTGTCATACTTAATCGCAATCTTCAGGCCTTTGTGTTTAAGGGGCACTGTCGCTGCTTGGTATTGACCTCAATGCCCACTTTCCTACGCTCTCACTGATAATGAGCACTTTACCCCACAAATGTAGCATACCTTCAAACTATATTTTCATCACACACTATCTATCTATCTATCTATATATATATATATATATATATATATATATATATACACACACACACACACACACGCAGATCAAAAGTTCAGTGCGACCCTGAATTGTTTCTCGCTAAAGCTTAAGTCCGTAAAAAAGGGTAATTTTGCATATTTGGATAAATAAATTTGCCTATTGGGTGTATATATGCAAACCCTTATTTAAGATTCAAACAAATTTTGTACAAGCATTATTAATATATTTGCATAAGCTTCGGAATTTTCGTTACAACTTGATACCTTTTCTGACAAGTAGAGCAGAAATTTATAAATATTTCAAATCCATTGCTTGGCATAGTTTCAATTCCATGTCGATGAATCGGTGTTTGAAATTAATTTTCAGAAGCTTTTAAAATATCAAGAACTAAACACATTAGTATTGAGAAAAGAACCCAATTCTTTCTATAGAATGTTACCCCGAAAATAAGATCCCGAGAGCAAAAAAACAAACAAAAAAAATGGCGTGCATTATTACATGAAGCGACATGCAGAAACCTACGCAAATGATGACAGAAAAATATCTGAGAGGCACAAAGTAACATATGTTGCGGAGAGTAGAGAAAAATAAATGTATTTCTTTAAAGACATGAAATTCCTTTTTAATTTTAGATGTAGGGTAAAAATTCAATGTGGTTCGAAAATTTTGGTCAGTCGTAGTAGTGTGAGTACATACATATATATATATATATATATATATATATATATATATATATATGAGAGATATAGAGATCCATATAAGAAATATAGTCTTAAGGTGTGCTATATTTATGGGATAAAGTGCTCAATATCAGAGAGTGTAAATATAAAAGTGAACATTGAAGTCAACACTTAAAGGCGACAGGCTGTTTCATGCTAAACGCAATCGTCAGGCCACCGACGATTGCGTCTAGCATGAAACACTGTCGCCTCTAAGTGTTGACTTCAATGTTCACTTATAATAAATGCGCGTGTCAGTCTGCCCTGCTATTTCTCCGTTGCTCGGTGCCTTCCTAAAGAGTATTTATGTCATAGTGAATGTAGAGAAATCGACTAGATTTCACATTCCTAACCCTAACCTACGCACGCAAGAAAACACACGGGAATTAGCGGTAAATTTCTTAGCAAATTGATTGAACTTTTATTTATTTATTTTTTGCAAACACACACCAGGTGACGCTTAACTATTCACGGCACGAATAAGAATTTTTCTAATCTTTGGTCATTCGATCAAATTTATGGAAAAGGGCCAAGATGGGTAATAATTCGTGCGTACAGTCGTATTATAGTCAATGACTGGGGGACAATTCCAACGTTGGTCGAACTTTGGGAAGTATCTGAAAAGCATTTCCCGAAATGATCCAGTTCTTGTGAGTGAATCTGAGTAGATGAAATTGTTCGGAAGTTATCGAGACGGAAAGATGAAAACTTACTAATTTTTGTTCAGTTTCTAGTCATACATGATGCTCTCTATCCCAGAAACTGCAACTAACGTCTTCTCAACCTATTTCCAGTGTATACCACACATTGGGCCAATGCGCTTTGAAGAATGAAATATACTTGCATGAGCAGATGTCTGAATTAGAATTAGCTAGCTACCCTAGCAGATGGATGTACGTTGAAATGAGCAGATAGATGAATGAGGTTTATCAGTTATAATTACCATTTCTCTCCGAATCGTCTGATCGGTTCTTGCTTAAAAGAAATAACTTAGAAAAATGAGTTACCATAATTTCTTGGAAATAATACCCATTTTTTTTATTGTAAAATACAAGTGAAAGAGGAGGTGCGTATTATAAATTAGTTTAAACAAAAATATTTTTGAACGTACTTGTTCTAAAATAAGAAAGATGTTATCTCAATTTTCATTTTAAATCCAACAATAATTGTAACACTTTTTGTCTCTAAGTTTATCAGTAACCGCATTATTATTATTATTATTATTTTCGAAAAAATTAATAAAAATCTATAAAAAGATTTTTTCTTGAAGAAAAGAGCATATCAAGTTATTGAAATTTTCATCATCATCATGAACACTTTATATTATAGAATCAATATCTAAATTGTCTTTAAACAAATCACCATTCACAATATTATCTTCTCCCTTTTCATTCTTGCCAGTGGATGTCATCTTCAGAACCACCCATGACCGTCGTCAAGCAACACTTCTTGAAACCTCTTTTTATAATATCCTCACTGACGGATTCCCATTTTGGCGGTAAAATAAAATGTTAGATTTATCGGAGAAACCGCATAGTATTTTGCAACATTATTTTAGCCATTTAGTTTTGATTGTATTCTGAATGTCAAGGTCGTCAAAATGTCATCGTAATTATTTATTTATTTATTTATTTTATGTTTGACAAAATTAATAGATGCGTATTATACTTAGGGATATATATATATATATTTCTTAATATTTGGTTCATTTGTTGGGATGCGTATTATTTATGGGTGCATATGATTTTCGAGAATTTACAGTATTAATTTCCGACTTCGTATATTTTTACATTTAGAAATAAGCAATTTTTTTGGTGCATTTCATAATTAACCAGAATACTTATTCAAATAAAGATATTTTCTGGTCTGGAAATAGTAACGACCTTAGAATTTCGATCATATTTTCTGTAAGTAAAATAGAAACTGGTGAAAATGTCCATGGAATTGAATTAGAATTTTGTGACTTTCACTTTACAGTATAGAATTTTTTCCTGTCCTTTTTCCCTTTTTTTTCTTTTTCCTTTTTTTTTTCTTTTTCCTTTTTTTTTCTTTTTCCTTTTTTTTTTCTTTTTTCCCTTTTTTTTTCTTTTTTTCCCTTTTTTTTTTCTTTTTTCCCTTTTTTTTTCTTTTTTCCCTTTTTTTTTCTTTTTTCCCTTTTTTTTTTTTTTTCCCTTTTTTTTTCTTTTTTTTCCCTTTTTTTTTCTTTTTTTTCCCTTTTTTTTCTTTTTTTTCCCTTTTTTTTTCTTTTTTTTCCCTTTTTTTTTCTTTTTTTTCCCTTTTTTTTTCTTTTTTTTCCCTTTTTTTTTTCTTTTTTTTCCCTTTTTTTTTCTTTTTTTTTCCCTTTTTTTTTTCTTTTTTTTCCCTTTTCCCTTTTTTTTTTCTTTTTTTTCCCTTTTTTTTTTGCCGTTTTTTTTCTTTTTTTTTTTTTTTTTTGCCGTTTTTTTACTTGCCGTTTTTTTTTCTTGCCGTTTTTTTTTCTTTTTTTTTTTTGCCGTTTTTTTTTTTTTTTTTTTTTTTTTCCTCCCTTTTTTTTCCCCAAGATAGGTGATAAAGCATCTGACACGCAAGGGTTACTCAAGCTGAAAGAATCTGATTTTAAGGAGACATAAGATGACGATCTTTAAAAATCATAGTTGATTGAAAATCAAGAAACTCGAAGTGTTTCACAAGCGAGAAGTGTGAGAGAAGAAATTATATAATAAAAAAAAAAAAAAAAAAAAGAGCGCGGATTTTGATGCGGAACAAAAAATGGAAGTCTCACCCTTGTAACGTCGAATATCATTGCTAGTATATATAGATGAACGGAAAGAATGACAACGCGGTATATTCTCGAGCTTTTATTTTTATTTATTTACTTCACTATTTTCACTTGAATACTTTTGGTTTGAGCATTTTATTCTCCGAGAAATAATCAATTATCTCTGAAAAAAACGTCATTATTTAGGTATCAAATACTTCATTGAATAACTGACGTTGTAGCTGAAAGTTAGAACGATTGGTTGCTTTTTAATTTGTATCGGCAATTCAGTTTCAAGCTCGTGGCCACAGATTTATAGAAAAACAGTGAAGATACTAAATACGATAAAAAAGAGAAAATCAGCAAATTTTGATAAAGAAAAATAAAGATACAGCTGTTATACACTCATCTATTAGTCTAGCCTATCAATTTTCAGGCCTTTAACAGTCGACCTACTAATGTGCTTAAAACTTGTATGAAGGAACATACTGGGAAAAGTTTCTTTTGCTCCCGGCTTTTAAAATACCCTCCCCCCCAGATCACAGTATGCAACTATAAGGAAAAAAAAATTTCAGTTGGTAGATACTTATTGAAAAAAAATATACATTTGCACAAATTGATGACATCGTTAGTGCAGAAGTGGGAAGAGGGTGCGACTGTATCGGACATCCATATTAGGTGGGTATCCAATCAGTAATAGCCCCTATAGTCCCCACCTTCTTGTGTCTTAGGGGCATACAATCCCACACCTCTGCACGTCTCTGCTTTACTGGGTGAAAAGTTACGATTGAAATTGTCGATTTGCTAAATGTCATAAATATCAGTGTTACAACATATAGCAAGTAGATTTGGCACAACAAATGTGGCATAGTAACTGTCCTCTCTAAATTATTAAGTGCCTGAGCAGGACATAATAAATAGCATTATCTACTTTTATCATGTATCTTGAAGACAAAAGGAAAATATCGAAAAATAACGTAGAAAACTTGAATTCTGTCTATAAATATTTTTTGTTTAATATCTCTTCAATGTCACTTTTCACCTCCGCAAAAATCGAACATTTAAATTCCGATGGCCTACTGCTTGTAATGCCCCAAGAGAAACATAGAAAAGTGTATGATTCTGAGAATGATAGACCTTTACAAATACGATTTCAGCTAAAGTCAGTCGGCTTCTTTTGAAGTATTTCGAATAATCTTTTAACTGTTCTCAACTGATTACCGCTAAACTGCCATATACAAGACAATAGTAACCAACGAATAGAAATAATGTTATTGATTTTTATCGAATTCATCATCAATGAGACACTAGACATTTAAAAATATCTAACTCAATTTCTTCATATTCTGCGTTATGTCCTCACTGTGCAAATAGGGGAAACACGGAAATTGTGTCTGGCACGGAACTGGCAGGTCTTCATCTACTCTAAAATAGTATCATTTTAACAAATAAATTTGATTTTTTTTAAAAAAAAGTATTTCGCTCAAAGAAAGGAAATAAAGCCACTAAGGTGCAAGGGATTATTGACTTTGAAAGAATGAGAAAAAAAGAAACAATACCAAGGAAAGAGAACAATAAGAGAACAGGAATCAAGTCAGAAGATACCGATTAACATCGCATTAAAATTTTTCTAGAACAAGCTTTACTGGAAAGCAAGAGGCCACAAGAGAGTTCCATAATCGGAAAGTGCGAGAGAAGAAACTGTTAGTATGTAACTTATGGTTACATCTAGTCATATCAACTGTAAAATGATCAGACGTAGTTGCCAATCTCGTACTGCGCTTAAATTCATAAAGTCTACGTACCAAAGATGAAAGCTCATCAGAACAATTAGAATGAAAATATTCATAGAAAATGCCGAGGGAAAATATGTTACGCTGGTGGGAAGTGACTCAAGAAATATACTGATATTTAACATAAAAATGAAATATATAACTCTTTGTGATGCTTCGATAGTATATCTGCCGCCCGTGTTCTACAATGGCGTGATATCTGCCGCCCGTGTTCTACTATGGCGTGATATCTGCCGCCCGTGTTCTACTATGGCGTGATATCTGCCGCCCGTGTTCTACTATGGCGTGATATCTGCCGCCCGTGTTCTACTATGGCGTGATATCTGCCGCCCGTGTTCTACTATGGCGTGATATCTGCCGCCCGTGTTCTACTATGGCGTGATATCTGCCGCCCGTGTTCTACTATGGCGTGATATCTGCCGCCCGTGTTCTACTATGGCGTGATATCTGCCGCCCGTGTTCTACTATGGCGTGATATCTGCCGCCCGTGTTCTACTATGGCGTGATATCTGCCGCCCGTGTTCTACTATGGCGTGATATCTGCCGCCCGTGTTCTACTATGGCGTGATATCTGCCGCCCGTGTTCTACTATGGCGTGATATCTGCCGCCCGTGTTCTACTATGGCGTGATTTTTCACAACTGTTGGAAATATGTTAAAAACCATTAAAGTTGCATAATAAACAGTTTGTAGTGTAAAATTCATTCCACTCAGGTGATTTTCCAGTAAAAGTTACTGTAAGAAAGTATTTTCGGGATTCTGTGAAGAAAATAATACACTAATTTTAAAATTTCGCAGATTTTGTAATGGAATTACATAAATACTTCCTTTATGAATACAAATTAGATATATACCCCACACTTTAGGTTAAAATAACACTGTATGCAGTTCGAGGAATTAATTGCTGTAGGCCGGATGTGGATTGTTTGGAAGAGTGCATAGTCATTTCCGGTAGGTCGCAAATGACTCGGTAGATATCATACTAGCACCCTTTTTATTTCCAAAGCAAAGTAATTCATAGATTTTTTTTTTTTTTTTTTTTTTTTTTTTTTCAACAATTTTTCTACCCTCTATATCAAATGCTTCGGTATCAAATACATTCTTTCATAGAAAAGCATTGCTTTTTTTTTTTTCTTTCTTTGATCTTTCTAGGAAAATCCCAGACTTTATTGTAAATCCACTGTTACATATAAATATATATAATCTTTTACACCGTTCAGAAATACTTATTAGGTTATTAGTTGCTTATTGCTACTTTCTTAAAGAGTCGCAATATTATTATAAAATCTATAGTACTCGGTGTAGCAATTTAGTTGCCGCGATGGCCGCAGCTTTTCACTTCAGTAATTAGTAAAGCAAATATTTGCACCCTTCACTTTTCATGCTCTTGATGTTCCAATTATATTCGTTGCTAAGCAGCAGAGGAAGTTTTACGTGTTTCTATTATATTGTTGGCTAACAATCAGTGCAAGTATTTGTAAACAGTGGATCAACATCGTTTATAGAACCGTTAGTCTAATTATGTTTTTCGGCGAATCTGCTCTGAAGAAATAGCGATGTGTGTGTGTGTGTGTGTGTGTGTGTGTATACACGTGTGGCACAAGCAGTTGAAAAAAGGGGTAGTCGATGAGCATGATGCCACAAGAACTGGACAGTCCAAAACACAAAGAAGGGATGCTTATTAGGAAGTGTTGAAAGCGTAACGAGAATCCATTCGGAATAAATGACCCGAATGATGGAATCTCCGCCATGTCGATTCCCCTGCGCAAAATGCGTCTGAAATTCGCGACTTCCTGGTTGAGGAATCTATCCGAGAATTCTCCATTCTTGATCTAGTCTGGCCCTTGTAATGATAAAGCAGAATATGAGTTCGATACTTCCTGACGCGAACCGCTTTTTTTTTTTCTTAAGTCAGCCAACAATCTCTCCAGCTACTTTAGATCAAAGCCTCGAGCTTCAATGAGCTTCCGACCGTTCGCATGAGTGAAGAAATAAACCAATACTAGCTGGGTGTTAAAGTAACAAGCCAGATAGATCGCCATTGATCTGTTAGAGCGAGACCAGGGAAGAAAGCAGCTACATCTTGTTTTTTTTTTTTTTTCTGAAGTATGTCCATAAAAAGTGCTATCATCTAAGTAGGTTTTTATTCGTAATCTGAGAATGCTCCTAGGCTTATCGTTAATAATTTATCATTAATAAATAAAATAAAATAAATCTGGTTAGATTGAATATAATCAACTTATGCACAGCACACATTATAGATTGATGTGTTCATTCCCACCCTCCTCCTCAAAAGAAAATCAAAATTGTTTGACTGACCTATACACGAGATACTTAAAGTACATTTTATCATGGTGATTATTGTATTATTCACTGAAGAAAAATACTCCCGCATTTTATATTGACTGTTAGTGCGCCAGACCCGCAAGCTGACATTTGGCATTTTTGGAACTTTTCCCAAATGGTATGTATTATATCTAGTATGTGACCAGACAGTCTCAAGATTTCGGAGCTGGTCGAACTTTGTCCGAACTCCAAGTATTTCTCCAAGTTTTAAACGGTTGAAGTTAATCAAAACTCGTACATGATAAATCATTTATTATTAGTTCTGGAGAGTTACATTTTTTTTTTTTTTTTTTATCTGCTTCTCTTTGTTAGGAAAGACATTGGAATCATGTTAAAATGATGTGACAGGCAGGCGTAAGTTGATACTTTGTAAAAAGAATAACCTATATGTTTTTTTTTCTTTTTTTTTTTTTTTTGTGTGTGTGTGTGGGGGGGGGGCTCTAGCACAAACTTTAGTCAAATTAACACATTTTTTTTTTTTTTGCCTTATTTTAACTGTTACTCTCTAGTTTCTAATGAGGCTAACAAAAAAATCACGAGAAAAAAAAATCTCCATTTTTTTAATCAGTTCACAAATATTAAAATTAATTCTTAAAAAAAAATGATTTTTTTTTTTTTTTTTTTCTCCGGGAAATATTTAAAACCTACACTGTTATTTTCTTCTTTTAAAAAAAAAAAAAAATTGATCTCTCTTTTGGCAATACATGCCGGGTACTCAATAGAAAATCTCCTGGTATTTATCAGAAAATTTAGATGATTTAGACATCTTAAGCAGTTTCTTTTTGTCCTGCATTCATTTTGACACTGAAAATTCTCATTATCACAAAAAAAGTCTCCGTAGGTTTAATGCAAAATTTAAGTTATTCTCAGGAATTTTGACTCTTCACTGCCGACCAGGATTTCTAGAGATAACCGTGTTTGAACCTTACTCTTAAGTAGAAATAGCATTAGTTAGTCGATTAATTATCATACGTGATACACGCTCGAAGTATTATCTCTCTCTCTCTCTCTCTCTCTCTCTCTCGGACGATGACTACTAGGAAGTGATTTTCCCGTAGTAGGTTTCTTTCTGTGGTAGATTGGTTGCCAATCAAGGCTATAGGAAATGCTCTGTCCTGCTATTCAAACCATTCAAAATTAATCCGGTTTCCTAATTAAGTTGAAAATCATTCAGGTAGTGGGCAGCTCAAATCATATACATGTTCATTTAGCTATATTAAAGATTATGTGTCGTCTCTTAAGGATGGCAAAGTTTACAGTCTCTGTTCTTTTTCGTTCACTTACTTACTGACTGGTCACTGGGAGGTTTAGTTGATTACATCTTGTCCAAGCATCAAATACTGAATCTGCCGTCCATTAAACATGGGTCGTCACTTAACACACTTTGTTTCTCTCTTATGTACCAAGAGAATACAATGTATACTTGTCAACGAATGTTTGGAATTAAGTGCACTTAGGACCAAGTAGACGCTATGAGATTGCATTTATGTTTATAAAGTCTACTGCAGAATGCCATGACGTACAGAAATAGACGCATTTGGACTCAAAATGTTGCACACCTGCACAATGCTTGCAAGAAAATTGCTAAAAGAATATACAATTCTTATCAAGTAAATTTTTAAAATCCTGATCTCCTGGGAGGGTATTAGAAGGAAACGATAAAAACGGATTAATCATCAATTGCAAGAAGACAGAAAACGTGATCATCAACAAGAGTGCAATTCCAAGATTCTAAGTACGAAGCGGGTGTAGGCGTTCAAATATCTGGGAAACGTTTTAACAGAGGTTTGAAAATGTGACACCGAGATCCGAAGTATGCATTGGATTAGCGAAAGAGGCTTTCCAAAACCTAAGCAATGAGCTGAAAAACTGAAAGATTTTGTTAGAAACGAAGAAAAGCGTGCTAGATTGCTATATGATAGTCCAGCATCCACTGCTATATTAGAGGATGGATATCTCCCCACGGCTAACCAAAAAACGCGAGGCAACAGAAATGTGGTTATTTACATTGTTCGCACTGTTGTTCTCATCTTTATTGCCATATTCACGACGATTCGGCCTTTGCATGCTCCAGCCTTCTTCCGGTGATTTTAAATTTCGAACTGAGTCATTTATTTCGTCCAGCGAGGTAGATGGCCCAGTGGATAAAAATGTTGGTTGAATCCAGTAACTTGACCCAAAAAGTTGCGAGTTCAGTACCTGTCTACAGCAGTGGTAAACAAAAACTTGAGAAGTTGAGTTAAAGGGAGATAGCGGAGACATCCAGAAGAGGCATGGCACGTGGAACTAGAACAATCTACGTATTCTCAGAAATGCATGAAAAAAAAAAGAACTTTTAACTGTAAGAAGAATAGCAAGAGAGAAAGACTGAGATGCGTGTTACGAACAGAGAGATATAAAAATCAATCAGGTGCAGATGGTCAAATATCTCGGAAGCGTTTTAACAGAGGGTTGAAAATGTGACACCGAGAGCCGAAGAACGTAGTGGAATAGCAAAAGACGCATTCCAAAAGCTAATCAATGTGCTGAGAAACGGATAATTCCGTTAGAAAGATGGAAAAGAATGATTGATTGCTGTGTTATCCATCCTCCTAAATAACAGTGAAAGGTGGACAATCTCCCCATGGACGTAGGGAAAGCTAGAGGCATCAGAAATGTTGCACGACGGAAGGATACTGAGAATTTCATGGGCTGAGTAATAAGCAACGAGGAAGCATTCCAAAAAATAAGGTGCAGAGAAAGAAACGGAAAGAATCGTTAAAACAAGAAAAGAGATCTGAATTGCTACATGATATTTATAGCCGTGAATGTTGGACAATTTCCCCACGAATTTCTGGAAAGTGTTTTAAAGGATGGAGAATGAGACGCCGAGATCCGAACACGCATTGGGCTAACGAAAGAGACATTGCAAATATCTGAAGTTGTTGAGAAACGGAGAAAAAATTACGAGAACAACAAACAAAAGAGTGCTGGATTGCTGTTACACTCATCCTTTTTTAACGCAGTGAATGTTGGAAAATCTCTCTATGGACGAGAAAAATTAGGGACAGCAGAAATATGGTTCTACAGAAGGATAATTAGAATTTCATGGATTGCGAGAGTAGGCAACATGTCTTAAAGAAAATGGCAACAGAAAGAACACTTACATTGATGATCAGGCAAAGACAACTGAAATTACTTGGATACAAATGTGGTGGGAGGATTTGAAAAACTTAAGCCCCACGGAGCATACTGGGGACAAGAAAGATAAGGAAAGGCAGTCAGACGCTTACCTGATGAGCTTTTGGAAATGGAGGGTAGAACCGGTGCATGAACCATAGCTGCTAATAGACAAACGATAGAAAGTTGTGGAAACCCATGTCCTGAAGCGACACGGCACAAAAGAAATCACTGGATCTCTATAGGCGAGTTTGGTTTTTAATTTTAGCGGTTCCTTTATCATTTTAAAAATAATAATAATAAAAAAACTGGGATATCTCTACACACCCATGTCTCCAATAAATAAAACGTTTCAGTAAGGAATAATGGAGGTACGGTGAAGTAATGGTTAGCGGCTCGGATTGAGGAATCCGAGAGCCGAGTTCGAATTCCAGTCGAATTTATTACATTCACTTACGTAATATCTTTGGGAAAGATACGAATCCTCTTCTCACCTCGGGTATGGGCAGGACAGACCAGGTTCTATAGCCTTGGATGGTAACTGGTTTACCGCAGAAAGAAATGCCAACCTACTGCAGGGAAAATAAATCTGCCTCGTCAGTTATGTATCGAAAGATTCATGATCGCCTACGCGTATATCACGCATGGCACACAACTAACTGAAGGAATAATGTCCGATTATTAACAGAATCCAATAATTCCTTGCAAATTATTTGTACATGCCTCGGATATGAAAATAACAAAATGATATGGACTTCAAGTAACCTGAACAATATATGGGCTAATTGTAAGTCACCTGTGAGGTCTAAAAGTACGCTGGGATTCACGGAGATTTTCCCCTTAAAAGGTGGACGCATTTATTTATTTTTCCGTAAATTTAACTGATTAAAAACTGGGATGTTGACTCGTTTATTCACTTAATATAACGCTTAAATAGTGTGTGTGTGTGTGTGTAAAGAAAGAACAGTAAGTTATATAATCCGGTGTTCTTACTTTTTACTTCTATTTTTACAAAACAGTGCTCAGTGTAAATTTAAATTTACAGAGTATAAATATTATAAATTAACTGATTTAAAATATGATTTTTCGCTACGCAGTAATAAACATGTTTAAAAAATGGAAGCTAAACACTTCAAATTTAATTATATCATTAAATTAAAAGCTTTAGTTCCGTTTCATCTTCAAGCGAATATTGAAATAACTTATTTTTAAATTTACTGTGTTTTAAACACACATAAATTGATAATTTACTGTTTTCATAGATACAGAGGAATCCAATCATTCAGACAGGGGCTGTAGCGTGTTCATTTTTATTAACTATTGTTGTATCAATTATGAGTTACGTTCGAAAACATGTTAAGTTTAGGAAGGGTAGGGGTTTAATTTTCAATGAATTCTGACATCCGTTAAATGCATGTCGTCTAGGTTTGTTTTTTGTTTTTTTATTAACGGCAAAAAGGTTTTCGGCATTTTTTCCCCTGTATACTCAAAGATTTCTATGTGAGTTTGTGTTAAAATACGTTTTATTAAACTACAATTTTAAAATATTTTCACTCTTAATGTCTTTCTAAGAAGTAAATGTAATAGAATTACTTACATTGTTTAAAATTATTTTTTCATATCACATATAACTATGTATATTATCAGCTACCATTTTTATTTTTAAATTTATTTTTAAATATTATTTAAGGAAAAGTTTTGACAATGAAGGCAAAAAAATAGCTCTTTCATTTCTGATTCAGTAATTTTTAATTTTTATAAACTTAGTAATATATAGTTTCTCATGTATGCACAAAGACATGGGCCATCTAATGACCTACATATTCTAGCTTTTCTTATTAATTTCCATTTTAATGTAGGTGTTTTATGGGATTCTTTTAATTGCCAGAAATACTCGGAGAGCGATGTTTGATTTCTGTACTTATCTATCCTAAATAAAGTTTGATGTTGATTGAACCGCTTTTTGAACTCATGGCTTGTGCAATCTATATAGATTTTTACGTTTTCAGGGTTATCAATAGATGAGATATTGCACTGGTATACTAATGATTTCGTGCGAATTTTGTAGAGGACAGTTATTAGGGTTTCTGCAGTTACATAATTTTTGTTTATCTTCATCTGTTTTTATTTTTATATTGTCTAAATTTCTTTGGTTTTGGTCTAAGTGTTTATTGAAGATATTAGCATCATGTTTCTTAATAATTTTTTTTAAAGTTTTCAGTACAGTTTTAACTTAATTTTACTGTATTTTTTATTGAAAATAGTACTTAGTTTACTTTCTCTAGGAAAGTGTTTAACTATTAATGCAAGGAATTTTTGTTCTTTACCATTTGGTTGCATGTGGTGTATACAAAACTATTTTTCTACTTTTGTGTTTTCTATGCTTTCCAGTTTCCTTTTTTTTATATAAGTTAGTTTTGGGTTTTTGTTGCCGCTATCTTTTAGAGCTTTATTATAGAAATTAATATATTCACAGAAAATATATGTGTGTGTGCTTTAAATGTTCAAAATAAATATATATATATATATATATATATATATATATATATATATATATATAATGTGTGTGTGTGTGCGCGCGCTTTAAATGTTCAATATATATATATATATATGTGTGTGTGTTTGTGTGTTTTGAATGTTCAGTGTGTTTTAAATGTTCAAAATATGTGTGTGTGTTTAAATGTTCAATAATTTTAGTGGTAGAATGCTGGTTAGTGGAATTAAAGCTCTTATTGATGTTGACAGTGAGAACACAGGAATCAACACTGCACTCTGAGTGTCAGCTTCACGCTTCGATGGGATGTCTCAGCCAAGTGAAGAACAGTCTGAAGATTGCACTGAATCGTGTAACTGACAATTACTATGCAATTTTAAATATTATCTCTCTCATCTGTCTGTCTGTATATATATATATATATATATATATATATAATGTTTCATTAAATAATATAGACAAGTCTATTTTAAGGAAG
Source organism: Acanthosepion lycidas (assembly GCA_963932145.1). Lineage (NCBI taxonomy): Eukaryota > Metazoa > Mollusca > Cephalopoda > Sepiida > Sepiidae > Acanthosepion > Acanthosepion lycidas. The sequence goes on from OZ010572.1 coordinate 123,874,276, forward strand.
TTCCTTTCATATTATCTGATAAATAATTGTTTAGTTATAAACGAGTTGAAAATATACTAAAAATTAGTAAAATACCAATATATCTACAGCAGATCCTAGCAAAAAAAAAAAAAATGTTAATCATATACTACAGTAAATCTAGTATATCCAGCTTAATTATTCGCAATGATTCTCCCTCCTCTCCGTTAATGTTTTGCAAAAAACCAACATAGTTTACAAATTCAAGTGCCCTTTAGGAGATTGTATCTCCAATGGATTAAATAATATTTATGTTGGTCATACCACAAACTCGCTTTCACAACCTTGACTCGACATTTGAGTCATAACTCTAACATTTTTAGGCATTTAAAACAGCATACCTGGCCGCGTACACAATTCAGGAAATTACTTGTTGAAAACACAATACTTGAACATGAAAATAATAAACAAAAACTAAAAATTATTGAAGCTATATTTATAAAACAATTGAAACCTAACCTGAACAAAATAAACTATAAGGTCTCCCCAAATATTCTTAAATGCCTGTAATTGATAACAGAATCCATCAGTTTATACCAACGGCTTCCCATACTTAATACTTCTCGTTTTAGCTTTCGCGCGGTCATGTGTGACGTCACGAGTTGCGATGCGATTTTTGCTTCTGCGTCTCGTATACACGAATTTGTCGTTGCTTTGAAATTTTTCATGCAACAAAAACAGATTATCATCATTGTTTTATCCGTGTATTGATTGATATGTTGAAATATAATTGTCATCTTCGATAATGGCTTATGTAAGCCGAAAGCTTAGATTGGATTGAAACATGTATCAATATGGTGATTTCCTTTCGTCTTTCAATGATTATGTTATTAAACTGATTAGACAATATGAAAAGAAATTACTTAAAATAAATAGACAACACTTGTCTATATTATTTAATGAAACATGCATCAATGAAAAATTGCTGCCTAAATACACACACAATATATATATATATATATATATATATATATATATGCACACACATCTCTCTCTCTCTCTCTCTCTGGTGATATCTATGCGCATACAAGGATAGAGCATTATCAAATTTGACAGCAAAAGGATGTATTGTCCGAATGCCGTTCACTTTATTCTGTCAATCATTGTATGACAAGACCTTGGTCTGAACAACTGGTCATATGCAAAATGGATTCATGCCTTTCTCAAGGACATATTAATATGGCCTATAGAGACAGCCTCGGCCATTATTACTTTACCGTCCTCCTTTCTCTCATAGAAATCTGTGGGATACTTCATTTGACAACGTCGACTCTCTATTCTACATTTCTTTTTCCCTATTTACTATGTTAGAGGGCAAGATTTTAAGTATACCTAATGTTTACGTGGACGTCTTAAAATAATAAATCATTTCTCTCTACGCTACATTTTCCGCATCATACAAATTTTGAAGGATAACGACTCCGAATGCGTATCGTCGCTCATAGTGGAGATTTAATGATATATTTCGTAGTATGTAAAGTACTATTCAGTGTCTATTGAGTGTGTGACGTCACTCCTTAAAAGCGTTCTTACGCATGCGTATAAGTGTATGACTAATGCATAAAATGGTGAGCAGGGAGTCATTTGTACGGACTTTCTCTCTAAAGGAACTAAGATTAATTTGGGAAGCTATAGTAGAACATTACGACTACAACGATAATGCATCAAGAGAATAATTACTCGGAATATTCAAATCTTGAAGTTCAGTTGTAGCATATAATCCGTACAGCCTTACAGCGTTTACTGTTGCAACAGAAAGACGCGTTGAAAGGTCACCATTTTTTATCCGATGTTTTCTTTTTTTCTTTTCTTTTTTTCTTTTCTTTTTTTCTTTTCTTTTTTTCTTTTCTTTTTTTCTTTTCTTTTTTTCTTTTCTTTTTTTCTTTTCTTTTTTTCTTTTCTTTTTTTCTTTTCTTTTTTTCTTTTCTTTTTTTCTTTTCTTTTTTTCTTTTCTTTTTTTCTTTTCTTTTTTTCTTTTCTTTTTTTCTTTTCTTTTTTTCTTTTCTTTTTTGCTGTACACAGTTGGACCGAAAGTATATTCCATAATTTCTTCACGGACTACATGAAAAGAATGATAGAAACTTTCCAAAATTATGACACGAAGTGGTGACTTCTAATTTTGTCTTCCCGTTCTTCGTCTTTCTTCCCGTTCTTCTTCCTTCCCGTTCTTCTCTTCCTTTCCGTTCTTCTCTTCCTTTCCGTTCTTCTCTTCCTTTCCGTTCTTCTCTTCCTTTTCTTGTTCTCTTCCTTTTCTTGTTCTCTTCCTTTTCTTGTTCTCTTCCTTTTCTTGTTCTCTTCCTTTTCTTGTTCTCTTCCTTTTCTTGTTCTCTTCCTTGCCAAGGTTAGTCCAATGCCCGTTCGGATCGTGGTGTCTAATTTTCAATCTTCTATCAAAACGCTTCTCAGATATTTGAATTTCTGCACCTGCTTCATATTGTTATCCCTAATATATAAACTGCACCTTGAACTTTTTCTGTAGTGATGAACGTATTTTCTGGTTAGTCCTTTTTTTTTTCTCGCGTTCTACTGTCCTGCCAAGAAACTCCTGCAGTTACCTTTCAGTTTCGTATCAACATCATGTCATCCGCATGGTCAAGATAGTGAAAAACTATCTGTAAAAGTTTTGAAATATGTCATTAATAAAACTAAAAAAATGTTTAATAGACTCCGAATGTTTATTTACTAATCAGTCATCGTGGCTTTGAGATTTTACGGTTGAGTTTAATGAAGACGACATATATCTCATATATATATATATATATATATATATATATATATATATATATATATATGTATAGTAAACCTAAAGAGCCAGACAAACCTACCTAGGTTTACTTAGTTTGCTCTGCTTAGCGTATTAAGCATTTTGCTTAGTTATTTTTACTTTATTTTCTTTGGACTCTGATTTTTGATTCTAGAGCATTATTTTCGCTGGAAATACATGTTCTTAGTCCTTTCTTTTTTTTTACCCTTTTTTCCTTTGGGTATTGGTTTGTCCATTTACAAGCTAAAACACCTAAGGTTTTGCCGGACGAGTATAGCTGCTTATATTTATAAGATTATTATTATTAGTATATATATACATATATAATATATATATAATGTAAGTATTTTCACGGACCTAATGACGGTTTCCGCATAGGATGCAGATTCCACATATTCTGCGAAATGTCTCGAATATTCAGGCCGGTAAATGTAATTAATACTGTTTAATTAAAAACAGTGTATTTACTCAACTAAGTTGTATCCAGAAAAATAAGGTATAAACTTAACTATATTTTTATCATATCTACCTTGTATGATGTCTTTACTGTACACGTTATGAAAATCATTCCTATGTGAATTTCAATGGATTTCACATTCTTTTTATTACTTGTATATGCTTTCCATCGATTCTCCTTCTGTTTTGTCTAACAATCGCTAGACGATTCTTCACGTTCAAAAACATATCTTGATCGCATTTCTGTTAATCTTTATTCTTCGACTCTTATCACTTACAAACGCTGAAATCATTGGAAAGGAAAACTGTTGAAAGACATGTGAACCTTTACCTGACCCTCTCTCTGTCTCTGTCTCTCAGCTGTGGTAGATCGTCAGAATTTTCCCCCTTTAAGTGGGTGTGAATTGCTTTATATTTTATTTAAAAATGCCTTTAGCTGATTGATAGTGACAAAATAGTCATGGAACCGATACAAAACAAGTTGGCCTTGCCAATAAATACTGGTTTTGTTCAGTTAAGATGGTTCATTCAATGTGTAAAAAGGTCAGCAAACAAATTTTGGGTTCTTCACAAATTCTAACAGATTTCTTCACGTCTAAGATACTGATATTTTGCAACAGATTTTGCTTAAGATTTGAAGTGTGCTACATGGACGGAGCACCGAGTAAGGAACAAAACCTACGATTAATGACTTGCCAGATCTATATGGTAATGACTCCCCTACAAAAACTACTAAATAAAAAGATTTTTTGAGTAGAAAAAATGCCATTAGTTCTTATTTATTTCCCTTCGTTAGGCACAAGGCCAAGTGCAAATCAGCAATTAGAATTGAAATTGCTTATAAATTAACCATCACCACCTGCAGAGTCGCCACACCACTAAGGCTCTTGATATATACTAACTTTAACGGGTTTTAGCATATTTATGGAACGCCCAGTTAGGATCAAACTCACTCCTCATCTGTAAAGGTGAATTAGATTACTTCGGTAACCCTTAATCCATGGAGAGTTGTTTGGGGCAAGATTACAAGTATAGGCACCCCGTTTGGATCAAACTCGTTTCTCTATATTAATAATCAGCCAATAATGTGCGGGTAATTTTTTTTAAGCATTCAACCCCAAGCAAGACGGGAAGCCACTAGCACGCAAGGGGTTACAGAGTTGGAGCGAGAGAAAAGAGGTGTGATAGCGGAATGGATGAAGAGAAGATTAGGGGATTGATCTATCTGGAGACGTCGATTACATTACATTTGAATAGTTGGAGGTTATAGTTATCAGGGAAACAGGAAAGGGGCAGGGAGTTCCAAAGGCAAGAAGTGCGAGACACGAAGCAATTTGAGTAGAAAAGACGGCTACATTTAACAGTTTCGATTGTGACAGGGTGAGAGAGAGAGATGCCAACCTAGTTGAACGCTTAAATTTATGCAGTCTGGGAACCAGCGAAAGCAGCTCATCGGAGCAATTACCGTGAAAGTATTTGTAAAAAAGAAAGAGGGAAGCAATGGCACGTCTTTGTGAGAGAGAGAGAGAGCGGCTGCAGACGAGATTCCAGATCAGGGCCAATTACATTGCGTATCCGTCTTTGGATTTTATTAAGGACCTTGAGACAAACAGAAGAGGCTCCAGACCATATATGGCAGCAATACTCCAAGCAAGGGCGAATGTTTGATTTTTAGATGTGAAGGATTGACTCCAGCGAGAGAAATTTTATGGCGCGGAACAGGGCGCCGACTTTCCTTGCGGTTATCGTCACCGGATAAATCTAGTTCAAATTTCAGACTAGTTTTCTGCGTTCATTTCCACACTAAAACCTTCTCTCCTTAAACGTGACTTAAATAATCCGGTAGACTGGGTTACTTAGCATTAGGTGGTAGTCGGTCTAGGACTATTTTGAATTTCACTCCTTGAAGCATACAATGAGAAACCACACCACCATATTTCCCAAGAAGCCATGACAATCCACGGAAAACAAAATAAGCGAAAGCTGTGGAGAGCTATGATATTTACGTGACATGACATAAAAAAGAATGGTCAACAATATTAGCTCGTTAACTATAAACACGCTCCAAGGAGTTTCACCATGATAGCTATCGTAGGTGCAAAAGTGTCCAATAGTTATTAAAAGATAAATAAGTTTTAGTAAAGTATTCGAACTCAGGTTGTGAATGCTTAATCACAGACTTTTTAAACTGTAGGAAAAAGCTCGAATCCAATGTCCCTGTGTTTGTTCTTGTCGCCAGACACATTGATCCTGTCCTTGTTGTTGACCATATCTAATGCTATATTTATAAATTGGCCATTTCTTTTAAAAGCTTATTCAATCTTGTAATTCTAATGCAAATTGGTGTAGATAAAGGTGTCTTGAAGAGTTTAAATTATTTGAAAATATATTTACTTATATATATATGAATTGCCAAAAGAGCAAATATATAAATTTCTCATGCTATCCAATATTTTTTTTCTTTTCGGTGATAAATTATATAAAAACTGTCCGAATGTTCTTTTTATCCGAGCGCTTTCGGCTATACATTTAGCCATTTTCAAGGATTAAATATTTTAACTGTTAAATAAGAAATATGGTTATTAATAATCTTAATAGTATTAACTTTGAACATGGACACAATATCTTGACCGTGTTTTGAAAAATGAAAACATTTTATAAAACAAGCATACAACAAAGTATTTCTTATCAGTTAAAATATGTAATCCTTGAAAGTGGCTAAATGTATAGCCGAAAGCGCTCGGATAAAAAGAACATTCGGACAGTTTTTATATAATTTATCATCCGAAAGGAAAAAAATATGAGATGGCAAGAGAAATTATATATAAAAAAAAAGAAATAACAGCACCATGTCTGTTGTATTCAATGAAATGTGCATGAAAGAAGGATTGCTGCCTAAATACACACACACACACATATATATATTTAGTTATTTATGACTAAAATAAGTCCAGTATGTAACATATTTGCGGTCTAGGCACGTGTCGTTGTTGCACACGCGCAGTCTACTGCTGTATGGTTAATCTCCCGATGACCCCTATGCAAACTCTCGTATGCCAAAAATATATTAAATAGATAGCTAATAACGTATAGCCGCTTCTTTTTCCCTTGAATAACCGCAATTTCGCGATATTGTATCGAGTTGTTGAAATCTTCCGCGAGCATATCTATCCAGGTTAGGTCCGGAGATGTAAATAACTAAGTTGTTTGTCTGATGTATCTCCAGGGAGTTTAGTAAAGTTTGCAAAATAATTAAATCCATAATATTTTAAAAGAGGTTTTCGAAAAACTCACTGTAGTACTGTTGGGGTAAGAACCAACAATGCTAACGGTGGATAAAGTAAAAATATAGAGGCCGGCAAAGAATCAATCTTTGTTATATTTGAATAAGAAAAAAGGTCAGTGTCTGAGCTCCTGCACAATATTAGAATTGAGATAGTTCGATATTTTACTCTAGGCATGTCCTCCCCGTCATTTTTATAATAAAGCAACACATTATTTCTAAATCTGTTTTCTTCACATTTAGCTGTGCTTGAATTATCGCGTATTTAAACAAAGAAATAGTGTCAAAGACATATTGTTATCGTGTAAGACTGTGTTGGCTCACTCTGTATTTCATAATTAATCTTTGTTTCCAAGTTTTTTTTTGTTTTTTTTTTTTTTCGTTCAGTAAATACATACAAGGCCAAGACTAGTGTGATGTAAGAATTTCAAAAGGCAATGTGAGATTAAAAATACTCCTTATGAAATACGATACGACTATTGTATTATTAATACGCCCTCTAAGTCAACATATTATATTCGAAGCAAGAACGAAATTAAAACCAAATAGAATAATATCAATGTTCTTTTTTTATGGAGTCAATGTCTACAACGCTTGAAAGCCACTCGAGATAATGTGTTGCATTTACAATTATAACGATGACTGAGATGTGTAGTAGGAAGTGGAGATTATAAGGATAAGGAGGATAGATAAAAATTGACCCTTGACTTGACGAGGTTAACATTAAAATGTTTCGATGGGAAAACTATTTTACAGTTCTTGATGCGAAATCTGAACATTTTCAACGCGGAGGAAACGAGGATGATTCGACTCCGTGGAAGTCGAATGTCGTGTACGATCAGTAAATTTTCGAACTGATGGAACTAGAGAATAAAGATTTTTCTGAACATTTGCCATGGAAATAGCGTTCCGATGTTGCATCTGTAGGTACTAACCAAGGTTTGTTTTATTTTTACGAATTAAAAAAAAATTGCATATAAAGAAAGTAAAAGAAAAAGTATAGCAGATACGAAAAGCTTAAGGGATTAAAACAGCCATTAGGATTACCTTGGGTTGCTAGATTAACAGATTTGGTTATATCTAGCTGACTTTTTCCCAGTTTGATCGATGAAAATATACATTTAATTTTTAGCATTTTTTTATGCTTCTACATTCAAATTTATCTTTATTTTGCTGTTTTTTGTTTTGTTTTTTTTGTCAATTAATGTCATACAACTATTTTATTCGTAAACCAGTTTGAAGTAGCTTAAAAGATTGACATGGTGTTTGCCAGCTATTTGATTGTACATAAATCCTGTAATTTTATTATGCGCTCTTTGCTAGGATCACTGTCTGCCAGTAGTAGCTAAGATCTGGGTTTTCCAAGCACAGGAAAAGGATCAGCAACTACAGCATCTGCTATGAGAGAACCACACGTTGTCGAGAATACATGTTCCAAACACAGAATTGGAAGTTGTATGTGACACCAGCACCGGATGATTGCGCCCCTTCGTGCCTGAGTCAATGCGAAAGACGTTATTCTCTTCCATGCATACAAGTGCACTACGAGGCTGGCATCCCGGTCTCCCCCTTTAACTGTCGAAACTACTAAATGTAGCTGTCTCTTCTACTCCAACAGCTTCATGTCTCGCACCTCTCGCATGTGGAACTCCCTTCCCTATTCCACTTTCCCTGAGAGCTATAATCTCCAGCTATTCAAATGTAATGTCAGTCGACATCTCTAGTTGCCTTGATCTATCCACGACCCTTCTCCTCATCTTTTCCTCTATAACTCCTATCTGATCTTGCTCCAAATTTTCTGTAACCACTTGCGTCCTAGTGGCTTCTCGCCTTGCTTTGGGGTCAAACGCTTAAAAAAAATCCTATATCTTGCTTTTTCACTTTGGAATCTGGCAATACACTCTGTGGTTAAGCAACTTCTTCCAGCAGTGGCGTTATTTTCTGGCAATCAACGTATGAATTGGTGCATTGTATACTGAGAAAAGGTTTTGGTGCAGATAAAGCAGCCAGCATTGTCTTTCTGTTTAAATCCATGATGGCAAACCCTGCTCATGTAGAATTTTAAAGTTTTTTTTTTGAATGGTTAAAATTTTACACTATTGTACAAAAATTATTCAGTTGATTTTTTTTTTTTTTTTAAATTGATTCAATATGTTTACCACTTTTTTCGAGAACTTAAATTAAAACAAACAAAAGATTCCTTTCTAAATTTTTTGCTTTAAAAACGTTTTTGTAAAATCGATTTCAATAGATGACTTAAAAAAATTATTTAAATCGTGATCAGTTTGATTTAAATCGAACAGCCCTGGTAGTAACGATTATATGAATTGGTCTTCATTCTCTTAAAATTGAATTTCTTTTCCTTGTTGAGGACCTGATATTTGAAGGTCGGGTCAAAAAGAGGGGAAGGAAATCTGTAGTGTTATTCACTTACTGATTTTATTGGGTTTAATATGTCAACTGAAAACTGTTTCTATTTGGGCGGGAAGGAGAAACTGTATATCCTGTGTCCCTTCGATATACGAGCACCGAAACGAATTAAAATAGTTTTATAACTTTGCGAGATAAAATAGAATTGACAAAGACCGGTGGATGTCGAGCGCCTGGTCAATCCACGACATGCACGTCAGCTGGCATGCGTAACGAGTCCTATACATGAGACCATTTGTCGAATTCACTTAATTTTCGAGCTTTACAAATTGTATTTGTAGGAGGCTACAGAGTATAATGAATGAAATGTGAATATTTGTTGGAATGTTAATATAAATAGGACCACAGCTGTACAAGAGAAACTGCAGTCTATTTTTTTCTAGTGTCGTCGTAAGGTAAATTTGTAACTCAAATAGAATTTCCTGTGTATTTTCAAAAGATCGTCTTTAAGCAGATGCATCCAATGTTTCCATGCAATGATATTGCATTATAAAAACAAATGGAAAAAAATGTTCTGAGATATATAAATCCATAATAATAAATTATACAAGAATATATGCATAATACTGCCGGGTTAATTTACAGTTTAGCACCTGCGATCAGCTCGCATTAAAAATATTTACATATATGTGTATATGCTTCATTTGAATCTGGATTGAAAAATGTGATAAAATCTACCGTTTTGGAGTTATCGACAGTAAAATTTTATATTCATTCACGTCCCGGCAGCCATTGCTGGTGTTGTTTGCATACATTCGTTGCGGATTAGCTATGCGTGGGGTATTCACTTGATTATTACGCACGCAATATAGATCTGTTGCGCAATAATTGAGACGAGTATGACCAGTAAACAAGGCCGTTAACTACGTTTTCTTTCGCGCTTAGCTTTCCACGGCGAATGTATGTAAACAACGCTAGTAATGGCTGCCGCAAACGACGCGAAGGAATCCGAAATTTTACTGTCGATAACTCCAAAACGGTAGATTTTATCAAATTTATGAAGTCAGATTCGAATGAAGCAAGAATTGCACATAAATGTAAGTATTCGAGAAATTTTTTTATGCGAACAAAGCGCGGGTATAAACTGCCAACTTACTGTCGAGTAACTTACTAACGTCTACTATACAGAACAACCTATTCCATCCAAATAATCAAAAACACTTGCAAAACTATTATGGACATAATCATATCTACAAACATATAAAAATATTTCTGAAGCAGGCATATATAAAATAAATTGCCAAAACTATTCCTCACAATATATTGGAGAAACCTGCAGAAAAAAAAAATGCATCTATGTGCACAAAAGAAACCTCGGAAATAACAATTTGACAAATGCGATGGTCATACATAGAAATAAATTTGACCGTATTTTTTACTTTAAAAATGCTACATTCATAAAAAAAATTAAAAAAATTTATTCAGACGTAAAATCGTCAAGTGTGCCGCTATTGAATATTATCCAAATATTAATATACGCCCCGTTTTTGTTTTCCCAATCTTACCTTTCCTAAAAAAATCACTACTCTCCCAAGCCAACATACACAATAAATATATCAAGAAATCAAAAGAAAATGGTTGAATCCGTTAAAACCATAATAAAAACAATATTCACTATTTCTGAAAAAAATTGAATTACGTAATTTTCAGTTGACCCAATGAAGATATAATAGCGTTTTTAAATTCTAGTTATTAATGACATTGCTTTTTGTTTGTAGATACATTGTTTCACTAAATTCATTTCTTTTTTGTCTTGAAAAAGTTCACATTGAAAGAAACGCGTCAGCTAAATATACATTTTTCCTATTGTCTTTTTCCTTTATATACACACACACACACACACACACACATATATATGGACTCTGCAATTTTCAATCTGCTTGTCGGAATCATCTTCAAGAAGCGAGAGCAAAATCTAAAAGGTCAGCCAATCTAACAGTAATCTCATCTCACAATACTCACACATGCCCCATATGTGGACTCCTTTGTAAATGACTAGCGGGTTTAAATGCCACTTAAGATTATCGCACAAAATTTCATAACTGAATCAATAAGCTGTCAGATCCTCATACGTCGAAACCGACAGGAGAGTCCATTATTTTTATCATTATTATCATTATTATATACTACGAAATGGACAAAGTCCGACAATTATTTTAATATATTTTATTGTTATACGTTATTTACATAGATATAAATATTTAAGTAAATGTTCTGTTTATAATAAACAGTATTAACAACATTGACCGGCTTGAATGTCAGAGAAATTTTCATAGAAAATATGCGTCCTCCGACAGGAATCGAACCTGTATTCTACACTGAACCGTCATAGAGCGTCACATGCTTTAC
>OZ010572.1:123890575-123913075 GCA_963932145.1 Acanthosepion lycidas
AAAGATTTATTGTAAAAGAGAATACATTAATGGAAGAAAGGGAATCGGGTGGCAGGCTAGTAATTCCCCAAGCAAGGTTAGTAGCTGTCTACCACCCCAGACGAGTATCTTCCCTTCGGCATAGCCTTGTCCGGACTCCTCCCAGCCCGAAGGCAGAGAATTCGATGATCACAGCTGGAGACGAATCGCCAACTAATTGCTGAAGCAAGGTTATTTACCTTACCTCCCCGAGAGGAAGGACGCGGGGCAAAACCGGGCCCGTAGTTTGGGGCAAAAATTCCCTCTCGGATATTAGAAAAAAAAACTGTTGAAATCGCTACCCATTAGCTTTCGGTACTACGTTTGGCCTCTTCAGGGGATGTTAAGTGGCAAGTGATTAGACTTAGTTTTATAAAATAATCATGTTCCTTTATAATGGGAATATTCTTAAAAGAGATTTAAATTTTTTTTCCATGTAAATTTAAAAAAAAAAAAAAAACTAAATGTAGAAAGTGCTCTACCTTGAAGGGAGCGAATTATCCAAATGAGAGATAGAACAAATGAAGTAAAATTACTCTGTTCGGAGCATTTTTTTTTTTTTGATTTAGTATCCTGTAATAGAATAATATAATATTGCTTTACATTATATTGAGCAATCTTATAAAAGTAAATGCTACGAACAGCGGAATTTTACTTCATCCATTCTTTCTCATATATATATATATATATATATATATATATATATGTGTGTGTGTGTGTAACAACACATTCAAAATTGCGTTTTAAAATAACACTTAAGTTCAGTAACTGTTAAAATGAAGGAGCGATTTGAAACCGTATTTATTTTTTTTAACAGGACCCGCTTTCGAATAATTTATCAACGATGCTAATCTACAAATTTGTTATTCCCCACACATAATTTTTTTTTTTTTTTTTAAGGAGTGGACCACTATTTAAATAGTTTTAGCTGATAATATTCAACTCCGGGCAAAATATTTCAGAACGCATGGTATCAAAATCTAGTCACATATGAGAGTCGAAATACAGCTTTACAATGTTTGCTATAACGTTCTAAAAAAATAATATATATATATATAAGCACCGTATCATTAGTATTTGTGATATAATGAGACACCTGAGAACAGACTGAAATCCATTGAGAATCGTTATATTCACTTACGCGCAAATACCCTGCGGTGTTTGTTCTTTATTTAAAACAAACAATTATGACCCCGCTCCAACTACCTGTTCTTACGAAAACAGGCTACGTCTAATAAATGTAAAAATCAGAGATCGATCTGGCACTCTATCGATAATTATAAGGACTTCATCTCCTTTTAAATAGTTTTTTTTTGCGTTTTAAAAGATAAAAATAAATGTGTCATCTTAAAAAAAAAAAAAAAAAAATCCTAATTCACACACTTAAAAACAAGTGGACCACTATATTTAAGTAGTATTAAAATTGCCAACGCTGTTATCAACACAACGTTTCAGCTGTTGTGCCCCTGAGTTTGTTGTTGACTCAGAAAACCTTCAGGGAAATTCGAAGAGAAGCCTTTAGTTAATCTTCAGCGTCAGATTGTTTTCGTTTCACTGTTCATGTCTTGGGGTATCTTGTCCTGTTCTTGTTTGTTTATTGCTCGACCTATTCTCAGCTCAAGGACTGAACTCAAAATTATTATGTAAGCAAGTTCACGAGTATACCCTTCAAGTTATTGTCGAGTGGTATAGTAGTGATGAACGGTTAACGGTCATCTCCTTAAATCGCTGGAAGACTTTTTATTGATCTTTTAAGACGGTTTCTAGGTCAATATTTTGGTTCAGCAGCAACTAGCGGTGTTGGGGAAAATATGCTAAGCAAAGCTTATTCTTGCTTCAATTTTGTTATATTCTAGTTTGTTTACTGAGAGACTCGAGTTTAAAATTGAAAAATATTTGCCTATAGATAATAATATAACCCTAACCAGTATTTGCATATTGTCCCTAGTATAAACCTAGCCAGTATTTGCATACCGTCTCGAGTATAAGCACGACATTTGTTTGAATTAATCCATACGCAGAGATATTTGAAGTGTTCGTGCTCCCACATGACTTGCGTCGGCAAAAAGCAAATAGAAAACTGTAATTCTCCAGTCGACTATAGCCAGTTTCAGTAATTAGCATTCTTTGCTGAGTTGTTGGTCGATCCCAATTGCTATCGGTTATGCTACAGGAATAAAGGAAAATTGAGCTTAAACCCGCGATAAATATGAATGTTTGCAACATCCCATTAATATCAGTATTTTATTATATCTTTGTTGACAACCCCAATTATGGGAGCGGTTAATACGGACTGCGAGAGAAACTTGTTAACCGCAACCCTGCAGCAGGGCGGACGAAAGCTAAACTTATTTAAGTCTGGCACCGGCCCCTGAGCGTTATAGAAATCGGATTCCTAATAGTCTCTTAGTTATTAGTATATAATACAAATTTTTATCAGACATTTAAGTTAACATTGGGGCGGGAGAGATACACAGTCGATAAATATTAACACTTTTTCCTATCACATGCGTCGCCATATTTGGTTCAGTACCGTCGTCAGAGCTGTTTCGATTTAAAATCACACTGATTTGCAGTTGAGACTCTTCACAATCAGCATGGCTGCTCGTTTAGGAGCATGACCATCTGTTCCGTTTTCGAGGGTTATTTTCGCCTCTCCTGAAGGGACGTGTCCCATAGATGTCAGTCTCGTGGCCTTATTCCTGTCGTTGGTTTTACTTAACGAACAAATGGAATGGCTTTTTAATGCTGAGGTTTAGTTATGGAAAGACACTGGGTATCTTACCAGTGTTATTATTTTTGTTTAAATAATTCTAACTATCACTGCGTATTATACACGGATTTTTTCTCAGAATGTCGTCGCCTATTTTATTTATTTTTAATGAAATTTCTCTTCAGAACATTGGCAATCATGATTCTCCAAAGATATTTCTTAACTGCAAATTACCATGCATTCTTAAGAAATATTGTGGACTAGCTTCCTGGTAACTTCTCTGAGTTTTGGAATTCTGAGTTTTCCATATGTTAAGCTGGCCTCTCCCACCTTCGATGTTAAACAGTTTATCCTGCTATTTAACGACGGGAGAAGAGACGGATTCCTACCTTTTCCCAGGACATTGATACGGAATTGAACATAACAGACTAACCCGGGATTCGAACTTGGTTCGTCGCTTTCACTTTGAGCACCTATATCCACCACACTACCAACCTATCCAAAGGTTAGGAGTGCGTATTTTAAATGATTAATTGCGAGAGCTCTAATCTCGCTAACCTAAGATTCACAATAAATTTAGCCTAGTATAGTTCAAGACCAAGCATAAAGGCCCACCTCTGAGGACTGAACTCGAAATCAAAGCCTGCAAGAAAAGAGTTCTACCAACTTCTCCAGCTTAACGACGAGCTGTGTATATCTCTAGATTATAGAGATGACTGAAAAACTGGTTCCCCGAAATCTAGTTCATGGTGATAATGTCGGCTTCTAGGTGTGACCTTTGCTCTCCTCGCAAATGCCATCGCCCCCTTCTGATTCTGGCCTGTCAGTTGATGTCTCTTTTCTGTTGCTCATAGTTGACCCTTGTAATTACTAACACACAATCGACGCGCCAGTTACTACAAGCTGAAGTGATAAAGAGGAGAGCCTTGTGTATGTGTATGAGAGAAAAAGAGAGAGATTCTCTGTACATCTCCCAACTTTGCTTTATTTCGCAAGCGTCTTTTGCCTGATTCTATATGCCTTCTCTCCATCGCAGTCTGCGGTTCAGATCTGTTTTAACCTCTTGGAGGGTATCATTTTTTTTCCATCGGGCATATTGCCTTCAAATTTGTGTGCGTGCACGGGCACAAATATTGCTGTTTGTACGAGTATTGTTGTGTGTGTCTGTGTGTAGGATTATTGTGTGTGTGTGTAGGAGTGTAAGCGTCTTGCTGTTGTGCGTGAATGTAAACGTCTAGTTGTTGTTGTGCGTGTGTGTAAGAGTGTTGTTATTTGTGTGCGTGTGTGTAAGAGTGTTGTTATTTGTGTGCGTGTGTGTAAGAGTGTTGTTATTTGTGTGCGTGTGTGTAAGAGTGTTGTTATTTGTGTGCGTGTGTGTAAGAGTGTTGTTATTTGTGTGCGTGTGTGTAAGAGTGTTGTTATTTGTGTGCGTGTGTGTAAGAGTGTTGTTATTTGTGTGCGTGTGTGTAAGAGTGTTGTTATTTGTGTGCGTGTGTGTAAGAGTGTTGTTATTTGTGTGCGTGTGTGTAAGAGTGTTGTTATTTGTGTGCGTGTGTGTAAGAGTGTTGTTATTTGTGTGCGTGTGTGTAAGAGTGTTGTTATTTGTGTGCGTGTGTGTAAGAGTGTTGTTATTTGTGTGCGTGTGTGTAAGAGTGTTGTTATTTGTGTGCGTGTGTGTAAGAGTGTTGTTATTTGTGTGCGTGTGTGTAAGAGTGTTGTTATTTGTGTGCGTGTGTGTAAGAGTGTTGTTATTTGTGTGCGTGTGTGTAAGAGTGTTGTTATTTGTGTGCGTGTGTGTAAGAGTGTTGTTGTGAGCGCCTGTATTTATTGATGTCTGTGTGTTGATGGGTTTATTGAACTTTTAAACACCCACTCACACAAATACAGACATTCTCGAAATATGTTTCTCATAGACAGTAATTGTTTGGGTCCGAGTAAAACTGAAGACGTGCCCTTCCCATATGTAATAGTGACGCAATACAATCCCCATCACGGTTTAATATCTCAATCTCGCTTATATTTTCGTTTACATGTATTCCTTGATTCAAGGGTTTCTTTTTGTCCTTCTGGTTGACTTCATTGTCTAATTAAATTTACTGTTTGAACGAGTCGAATGTAAACGAAGATCTGCAAAACGCCCGAATGTAACATTAAATCTACGCTCTACGACTGTCAAAAAGGATTTTGATTATTTAATGAAAATGGATATTTGCTGACAGATTTACAATAAGAAAGAAAACATTTCCGGGAAATTGAGTTAGAAAGTCACCTTAACTGAGAACACGTGATGATGATTAAGACCATATTGGTGTTGTAGCCACCCGTACTTCGATCCTGTGGTAATTTTCATAATTATATGAATACACACACACACATATATATATATATATATATATATATATATATATATAGTTTTATCGTTAAAGAAGGTTATAGACAAAGGTGGTACTCGAGTGAAAGGAAAAGCAACACTGGTGTAGATGAAAGAAAGAGAATACACTACTAAAAGACAGGGAATCTGTTAGCACGCTAGTAATTCTCGAAACAAGGATATTTACCTTACCTCCCCGCGACACAGTATGTGGCACAAAGCCTTTTTTAACGCGAGGCAAACGAGCCCACAGGCTCGAGCAATACTTCCCCATATACACGGGGTCGTGTAGCTGTCTACCACCCCAGACGAGACTCTGGCCTTCTGTATATCCTGTGCTCACTCTGTATATCTACTGATATAGTCAGTGCACATATGCGATAGGGAGTTTGGAACATTCCAGTACAACAATAGTGTTACAGCATAATTGTCCATCCCACAAAATGTTCAATATCTAAAAAAAAAAAAAAAAAAAAAAAGACACTGAACTAATTCAGTTTTTATTTTGCACATTTTCAGATAAGACGTTTAGTTATCTTGACACCATTTATTGCAAGAATCACTGAAAAACCCATTGAGATATTCAGCTAGAAACAGAACAGGTTAAAATCGTTTGGTGACGGCCCCACTATGTCTTCCCAAATGAGCAATGGCTAGAGGAAAAAGATCATTCAGTCCTTCAGTAAAGGTACCAACATTCATATTCGTCAGCACAATTCTCTAGGACGTCAGATGGGATCCCGTCACCATCACTCACCTTATGGGAGTCTCATTTAGAAAAGATGTCCGGGATCATCGACGGGGTTATGTACATATCTCTAAATTTTGCCACAGTGGCGGGAGTCCGGTGTCGGGCACCCCAGATGTGTCACGTGGTTAGTTGGAAGAAAATTTACGAGCAAAGCATTAAGTCATATCTGTTGGAGATGTTAGGACTTCGAATTGATTGAATGGAAGAGGGACTGTGGGAGGTCTTTTCTCCCGCACCCTGTACTACTACTAACTATTTTCTCATCGTTGTTACATTTCATGCGCAAGGAAATCCCCAGCACTCCAACACACACACACACACACACACACACTTTATATATATATATATATATATATATATATATATATATAATGGAGTTCACCTAAAGCAAGCCAATAAAGTTACCGAGGTGCAGATTTGTGTGTGGGAGAGTTCGAAACTGGAATATATATATATATATATATATATATATGCATGCATGCATTCCCAATTAAGTTGTTCATATCCAGGGAGGAAAATTGAATTCTAACGGATTCAAAATATTATGCCTAAAAGCGGTCACCTGAGGTTTAGTAATAAAATTTTGGCGATAATTTACAATTTTGAAAAGCAATGAAATATAGTTGTAGAGACTGAAAGAAAAATCAAATAACCTGAAACTATAGATCAAAACAACAATACCGCTTTATATCGGTTACGCAGACTGATGTTCCTTCTTTGGTAATGAAACATTCAGTCATGATACCAGGCCGTATTACACTACGTCAGTAACAGATGATACCTTGCAGAACCAAGTAATATCCTATTTGTTATGGGGACCAGGCTGCTGATACGTTATTTTATTTCTTTTTTTTTTTTTTCGTGTGTTAGATTTATTTGGATTTTTTTGTTTTGACTCTTAATGATCAAAATATTTTTGTCTGCTGGGATAATAGTTAATATTTGAAATTATTTGTTTATATTTACTTCATGTGTAATCAGTGTGTCGTATCTCCAAATTTCATCAGTCTCAAAACCAGACATTTTCGTCAACTGTGAAAAAAAAAAAGCACACGACACCTTTGAGAACCTCACCAGACAGAAAAATTCAAGATAAAAAAAAAATTTCAATTCGCAATTTAGATGTAATCAAAATACTATATTCCATTTAAAATAAAAATGTTTTTGTGGGCAAATTTGAGACGGCAAATAGAGAATTTTCTTCAGAAGCTCAATGAAATCAGATGATTCTCCACCTCGGTATGCTGAAAACAGTTACAAGAAATGACCTTTTCGAAACTGCTCATTTGTCACTCACAAAACGAAGCAACCTACATTATAAGATAGTTTTCACATTTGAATGCATTCAAATAACTTTTCTATAATACGCATTTTACAAAAGGAAATCACACATTTTTTTTCTCCAAACATTTTAGAAACCGCCATGATTTCAATGGAATTTTTCGTACTCAATATCTTTTGATAATATTCCTGCATAAAATGTTATTAAATGTGACTTGACTTGTCTCGTTTATTTTACACCGACAATCTTAATTTCCACAAATGTTACCTGATTTGCCTATACATTCTTCACTGTGACTTTATTTTCTATGCTTCCCTTTCGGTGTCGTGTCTTGTCTATGCTCGCCGCCCCTCCGCCAGTGTCGTGTCTTGTCTATGCTCGCCGCCCCTCCGCCAGTGTCGTGTCTTGTCTATGCTCGCCGCCCCTCCGCCAGTGTCGTGTCTTGTCTATGCTCGCCGCCCCTCCGCCAGTGTCGTGTCTTGTCTATGCTCGCCGCCCCTCCGCCAGTGTCGTGTCTTGTCTATGCTCGCCGCCCCTCCGCCAGTGTCGTGTCTTGTCTATGCTCGCCGCCCCTCCGCCAGTGTCGTGTCTTGTCTATGCTCGCCGCCCCTCCGCCAGTGTCGTGTCTTGTCTATGCTCGCCGCCCCTCCGCCAGTGTCGTGTCTTGTCTATGCTCGCCGCCCCTCCGCCAGTGTCGTGTCTTGTCTATGCTCGCCGCCCCTCCGCCAGTGTCGTGTCTTGTCTATGCTCGCCGCCCCTCCGCCAGTGTCGTGTCTTGTCTATGCTCGCCGCCCCTCCGCCAGTGTCGTGTCTTGTCTATGCTCGCCGCCCCTCCGCCAGTGTCGTGTCTTGTCTATGCTCGCCGCCCCTCCGCCAGTGTCGTGTCTTGTCTATGCTCGCCGCCCCTCCGCCAGTGTCGTGTCTTGTCTATGCTCGCCGCCCCTCCGCCAGTGTCGTGTCTTGTCTATGCTCGCCGCCGTTGGGCAAACCTAATATCATTGTAAGTGGCGCAGATTCTACCTGTTGATTTTAGCGTAGTCTTTTTCCAAGAAAATGAATTATTGAGAATTGAAAGAGCTACGCTACTGTCTCCAAGGTGAGCTTCCTCATCACCTTATTTTTGTACAATCAAATCTATGAAATGACTCAGGCCCAAGGCCACCAATATATGAATCACACTGAAAATTGAACCCGTTGTAGTAGTAACAGTAGCTAGAAACATTTTAGTGTGAAAATTGATTTAATAACTAATGGAGCATTGCAACAACACTAACCAAATATTCGAGACAAAAGCCTATTTTATATTCTACAAGATCAGCAAAAGATCAGATAGTTATTAAAATTGCATTTGTGAAACAAACATTACATACAATCAGATGTTTTTCTTTTCATCCTTTATATTTGTGTGAGAGGGATTTTTTTTTCCTATTAAAACTATAAAGAAGTCTATTCTGTTTTCAAACGGTGTTACATTATTTCTGTATGTACTGACAAAAAATTGTTGCAACACCCTAAAGACAATGCAGTTTTTTTTTTCACTTGGGTACAATGTCTGCGTGTTAGGCATGAGTAAATATTCAGTTAAAATTCCGCCATCTTGTAACGTCCATAACGCAATCCATGTTCCGTGTGAGCTTCAGAGCTCAGTGTGCGATAGAAATAAGTAACTAGAAAGATGCCTTCCATAAACAGAAAGTATTAAGAGAGAGAAAATATCGTTATGAAAAAAGAAAAAAAAAGAGTGTTAAACTGCTACTGGATAACGATTGTTATTGTATTTATTTATTTTTTAAGACGCCGTTGACTTAAAAACAAGAGACCGGAAGAGAAGTCCACAAGCGATAAAAAGAGTATAGAACTTACGGCCATATCTAGCGATGTCGACTAAAAAAAATGAGATCTAAATACCAATCTAGTACTGCGCGTAAATACGTAAAGTCGAGGTACAAAAGAGGAAAGCTTATCCGAACAATTACCATAAGAATGTTTATAGAAATTACACGAAAGGCTACGTTACGACAGTGGAAAAGTGATTCAAGCGAAAATGCCAGATCAGGGCCGATAATGTTGCAAATTATTCTATGGATTTTATCAAGAATCTATAAATACATAGTAAAAAAACGCTAGAATTAAAAAAAAAAAAAAGGTTATCTAAGACGATTAAAACAGAAGTATTATTTTTTCTAAGATGTTTTAATTAACAAGCCATTTCTTGCATCGGTTAACAAGATTGTAGGTCAGTTTTGAGTTCAGCTTCTCGAACTGTTTAGACTTATTAAAACCGGAGTAAATATTTCTTTTATCGGCATAGATAACAAAATAAGATCTAATCACATCGGAAAGGTCGTTGATGAAAATTTGGAACAGCATTCTTATAGATATGTTTTAACGGCATTTTCTCGTTTGTTGCACGTAGATCTTGTCTTTTGGAAAGAGATGTGTAATTATGCCAGGTCGTAGTAGAGATATTACTGTAGTCGAATGATTTTTATTTTAAAGAGTGATATTGTAGCACGTTGGGTGCGATGCGACACGTGGTTCAGTTGGGATTAAGAAGCCCCACGAAGAAGACAAAGATATCCGTCTTGTTAGTATTGCATCATGTGCTTCAAGGGAGAAAGATGGGAGAATGTATGTGCGCGCTTTGCTTTTAGCTGTTCTACACAAACTATCTAATGAACATGAAGAGTAGTTAGAGTAGAAAATTTGGGGAAATTCCACACACACGTTAAATGGATAAATTGTACTTTTTTTCTTTTTTTTTTTTTTTTTTTTTTTTTTTTGTTGAAGTTTAAAGCAACACAAATAAGTAAAATTGAACGCTTATAGC
The DNA here is from genome assembly GCA_963932145.1 of Acanthosepion lycidas. Taxonomy (NCBI): domain Eukaryota; kingdom Metazoa; phylum Mollusca; class Cephalopoda; order Sepiida; family Sepiidae; genus Acanthosepion; species Acanthosepion lycidas. The sequence goes on from OZ010572.1 coordinate 123,900,541, forward strand.
ATTAAAAAATTTTTGCTGATCTAACATGATAAAACTTTGTTGCTTTCTTTTGAGGTGACCTTCAGCAAAACAATGGTGACTGGGTAACAAGATAATTTGTAATTCGGATGTCTGCGGCCTTTATGTGACCTTCAATTTTACGTTTGTTAGATTCTTCCTTAGTTACAAAAATGAATCCTAATTTACTGTGCGTGTGTAAGAGATGTAGCCAGCTACACACACACGATAAACATGACTTGCAAAATTTTACCACGAATATCATTTCAACTTGGTATTAGTAGAATTCGAGCATTTGTTTTTCTACGGTATATATATATATATATATATATATATATATATATATATAAATATATATATATATATATATATATATATATATATTTTCGTGTCCATTGAGAAAATTCAATTACCTGTCGTAACCTCTTTCAGTGTAAACTGAAAATTAAAGGTCAAGTTTCAAGTTGTGTGAAGAATGCAATCACCACTAAACGGTTGGCGCTTTATATTCTTTCTAAGTCCTACTGTCTCTGTAATTATCACATATTCAGTATTGCCAACTTCCTGAAATGAAAATGTAAGACGGGTTTGCTGGATTCCCTAGCTTTAAGGACAGTTTCCCAACCGAGGAGTCAAGAGTCCACAAAGCAAAATTAAATCCTTTTCGAATAAGGATTTATAGGAAACAGATCATCATTCAAGAAATATATATACGGTCAATGCAGAATAACAGTTTCAATCTGAAGTGAAACAGAAGTGTATCTGAAGAAACATAATATATAAAACCTCATGCAACTTTTTTTTTTTTTTTAATGTTGTGCAAATATTTTCGATGTATTCCTATATTGGTATGTACTAATTGAAGATCATCGATATTACATATATTTTGGAATAAAAAGAAAAACAAAAAACATCAGCCGAAATTATTACAACAATCCAGAAAAAAAATACTTTCAACTCTGAAAGATAAGATTCAGATATAAGTTGGTAAATGAATCCGTTTTAGATTAAGTCCTATTAGCCATCTCTCTATAAGCAGCAGCTCTTGGTAGGCTTAAAGGTAACTCATCTGAATACGTTATATTTTTTTTTTTTTGTGTGTTTGGTTTCGGGTGTTGATTTTTTTTTACTCGTTGTGAACATTTTTTAACCTCGATTTCTTAGCACTCTGAGATGAATACCGCTGTTCTATCAATAAAGCTAAGTGGCCGTGTGGTTAGAACCATCGCTTTCTGACCACGAGACTCTGGTTCGAATCTCGCTCTGGTCTGTTTTCCGGAGTGCGGGAAAAATGTCTGAAAACCATAGCAAACCTTGTGAGTGAAATGGAGTAGTAGGAACCCTTAGGAGCCGTCTACTTGCACTAATCACAAGTCATCGTGACCGAGGGGTTGAGCGTGCTAGCCTTGTTCAAACTGTCGAACACGCGAGATAACGCGCTCTCTCTAAGGATAGTTGCTGTATAAACCACAGGTGGGCACTGTGTGTGTGTGTGTGCTAAACAAAGACTAATTTACCTGTGCAGGCGTCTTCAATGGGGATTAGCTAGCCGAGTTCGAGTCGCTATTTACATTTCATAGGATTATACATTCCCAAAATGCACATGAGGGTCAGGGGCTAAGCTGAGCTTTTCCAACCAGATTGTAGCGGTACCTGTTGATCTATCGTAAAGAAAAATTGAAGAGCTCTATGAACCCACAAAGTTGAATTAAATCAGTTTGATATTTTAGCTAGAAATTCTTTATGCAACAGATTATCATTCAAGAATTTTATGACGTCAGTGCTAAATAACAACGGTTCATTTAGAATATTCGAATGAAAGTGAAGTATATTTGAAGAAAAACGTAAAAATACATCATGTCACTTTCTTTTTTCTCCGAAAAATCATTTTTTTTATTTCTTTAATCATTTCGCCCCAAGCAAGGCCATAAAGCCACTAAGACGAAGAGAGTTACTGAGTGCGAAGGAATATGAGAAATGAAAACCTTTTTTATTTACGAGAGGGAACAATAAAAGAATAGGAATTATCAAGATAACGATTGACATCACATTTAAATTTCTTAAAGGCCAAATTTGACTGGAAAGCAAAAAAGACGTGCGAAAACAAGAAACTGTTAGCAAAGAACAGTTATATCTAGCCATTTCAACTGTAAAATGAGACCTAGTCGCCAATCTAGTACTGCGCTTAAATTCATAAAGTCTAGTTACTATAGCGGAAAGTTACATTTGTTTTGAATAATACAAAATTGTGACACAAGTCCAAATACGATAATACAGGAACGATGGTTTTCAAATGCCAAAACATACTGAAGTATTCATTACACGAAGACAACACATTCTTACTTAGCATTCTTATACCAACCACCATAATACTTTAAGTCTCTATGTAATACTAACTTATCCTCCATATGTACAATTCGTCTGTGGCGGTTGTGGAATAAAGATAACATTTAAAAATAAAACCCCAAATAATATTTACAGTGAATACAATTTATAAACAGGAAACTGAAACAAATAATTTTAGTGATAAAAAAAAATCCCCCGACAATCCTTAACTGGAGCAGAAAAATCAGTTAATTGGACGAAAATGATGCGATACTAGGTAATTAACACTCATTTGGCCAAAGACTCGCTCATCCAGACATAAAAACAGATACAAAATGCACACTCGAAAAACACCCCGCATCTGCCAGAGAACTTCTATGTCACCTAACGAGGGAAGGGAGGGAGAACTTCATCAGAACAATTACAATTAAAGTATTTATAGAAAAGGCAGAGGAAACCTAGGTGACGACGGTGGAAGAGCACCTAAAGAGTATTGAATTTTTCAATTCGTATGTACTTATCCAAGATGCACAGTTATACATATTGTTTGTAACGAAAACCTCAAGAAACATCAAACGAAATTAGAAAAGCAATTTAGAAAAAAAAAAAACACATTTTTCTTAAAGCATTTTTTTTTTTTTTTTTTTTTTTTTTTTTTTTTTAAGAAGCATCGATTCTCAAAATGTTGTGCATGTCCTACAGCTCAAAATGCAGAACTGTTGATGATTCCAGCTTTAGTTGAGGAGATAAAGATGTACTTTATGGAGATATTGGAAAGATTCTTATTGGTTAATGCCTTAACTCTGTTTTGTTAATCCGTCATGATTTTGCATTAAAAAAAACATTTTTTACATTATTCGGACTATTGTCCTCATCTTTGTTGCCATATTTATTACAACGTTTCGGCCGTGGTACGCAACGGCCTTCTTCAGGCTATTGGAATGTCGAACTGAACCCTTTATTTCGCTCACTAGGGTAAACTGTTATAGTTCCACGTGCCATGTTTAAAGGATGTTGTCAATTATCTCCTGTTAATTCCCCTCTCCAAGTTCTGCACTGTCTTAACGGGGTATTGCACTCACACTCTTTGGGTCCTGTCACTGGATCTAACTAACGCCTTTATCCACAGTGCCATAGTGCAATGATAACAGCAAAAATTGCAATATGAGCACTGGTAAAAATGGTTGCTGAAAAATAAAACCCAGAAATTTTTCATACACAGATGTCCTCAAGGACACTTGGCACAGTGGATAAAGGCGTTAGTTAGATGCAGTGGATAAAAACATTAGTTAGATCATGTGTATGTATGTGTGTTCTTATCAGTAAAAAAAAAAAAAAAAAATACAGTTATGAAATATTTTTGAAGACGAAATATGATCTCTTTTTTTATTTTGTCATTCACTTACTCGCTAGTATTAGTAATATTATAAAATCGTAGCACTTTTTTTAAATAAAAAAAAAATATAACTTCATTTTTAATCTCCGTTTTTTACTCGTTAATTTTGTTATCAAACTGAGTTTATATCCAAAAGCTTATAAATACATATTTTAGACCACATCGTGTTTCGCAAAAAATCAAGCTGATTATCACATCTGCGGAAATCACTTTCGTTGTCGTACAATTGAATAAAGTTTCCAGACGAGTCCGATAATAAATGTATTATGCCAGTAAAAAATGTTTCATATATTGCTTATATATTTAGCTACCATCAGATATATTTGCTCACAAAGATAAAGAACAATTCCAACTTCCTTTCCATTAATCAAAAGCAACCAAGCCATCTAAATAGCGGCTTCAGTTCCTTTTCTGATATACCGTACGATTTCGAAACTGCGACCTTTCACCTTGAATTTAATTTTAGGGAACCCAGGCGAAATCGCAGTTTGAGTGGGGGATAAAAGTTTTCTGCATTTTTTTTATGTTAATTGCCCTGAACGCTCTACAGAATTAACCTTCAGTCAAACGGCCTTGAAGAACACAGGCTATTCAAAAACCTACCTTGGACGGAAAGAATATTCATCCAATTTGATTCCTGTACGTTACTTGAATCTCTCTGCTTTTGTAATGATTGCAGAGCTGTTCCAGCATAACAATACAAATCATCATGTAATCAGTTTATATCATTTGATATTGTTTACTAAAAATTCCAATTAATGAAAATTAAATATTTTTAAAATGTTGCTTATTGTTGAATTCTGATTTGCGTTTTAATGTCAATTACTCGTAACAGTGAATCGTTTCGCAATTTATCAAAAGCGTTGAGTGTGTTTGTTTATTTTGTTTGTTCGTTTGTTTTTGTTTTTTTTCTTTCTAAATATCAATATTTCTGGCCTTGAATTTGTTCAGATTGAGCCTTCCTCTACCGACTCCCCGCTATCCATGTTAGAAAGTAACATCTGCTTCCACGGTATGAGATAGAAGAGGTGGTTGGCAATAGTCAGGAAACGTCCTGTCTGTTAGACACTAGAGGCGTGACGGAAAGTAGCCGTAGCATCCGTGGTTCATGAAACATTAGTATTGGAGAAGGTTTCCAGAACCAAACCACTATCAACTATGAACATGGCGAGAATCATTGTGTATACAATTCCATGCAGTTGTGGCTGCTAATATAAACGCCAAGCATAACGTTACCTTTAACATCGATAAATCGCAATCTGAGGAATAACTTTAAAATCAGGCATAGCTGATCATGTGTAACAGAAATAGAGCAAGTAAGGATCACAACTAGCGCTGAATTAACTTAACAAATAGGTAAAGCAACATTAGAAAATAAAGGGACTGATAGAATTAGAACATATGCTACGATTTCATAAACTCTTCAAAAAGCTCCGTATGAAATTGAATATTATACGAGTGGAACTGATTAGCAGCAGTAATAATAATAAAATAAATTTGAGGTTGTAAAATTTCGCCATAACGATTCACATTATCATCTAGTTATCTTGTGGTCGAAATTTGTTTCTGATTACTATCGTAAAAGAGTCGGAGGACATATCTAGCTGGGCAACAGTTTTTTAAATGCAATGACAAACCGACATTTGGTGAATTCGTTAAAGTGAGTAATGTTAACCAGCTTTTAATTGGTCAATTCCATTTTTTTTTTTTTTTTTTTTTTTTTTTCACTTTTGCGCTCCACGGTTTCTTTTTCTTTTTTTCTTTTTCTTTCTTTCTTTTTTTCTTTTTCTTTTTTTTTCTTTTTCTTCTCTCTTTTTCCTTTTCTTCTGTTTTTCTTTCCTCTTTTCCCGCTTAATCACTTTTTCATTCCTCTTCTGTCTTTTTTCATTCCTCTTCTGTCTTTTTTCATTCCTCTTCTGTCTTTTTTCATTCCTCTTCTGTCTTTTTTCATTCCTCTTTTGTCTTTTTCCTTCCTCTTTTGTCTTTTTTCCTTCCTCTTTTCTCTCTCTTTTTTCCTTCCTCTTTTCTCTCTCTTTTTTCCTTCCTCTTTTCTCTCTCTTTTTCCCTTCCTCTTTTTTCTCTCTTTTTCCCTTCCTCTTTTTTCTCTCTTTTTTCCTTCCTCTTTTCTCTCTCTTTTTTCCTTCCTCTTTTCTCTCTCTTTTTTCCTTCCTCTTTTCTCTCTCTTTTTTCCTTCCTCTTTTCTCTCTCTTTTTTCCTTCCTCTTTTCTCTCTCTTTTTTCCTTCCTCTTTTCTCTCTCTTTTTTCCTTCCTCTTTTCTCTCTCTTTTTTCCTTCCTCTTTTCTCTCTCTTTTTTCCTTCCTCTTTTCTCTCTCTTTTTTCCTTCCTCTTTTCTCTCTCTTTTTTCCTTCCTCTTTTCTCTCTCTTTTTTCCTTCCTCTTTTCTCTCTCTTTTTTCCTTCCTCTTTTCTCTCTCTTTTTTCCTTCCTCTTTTCTCTCTCTTTTTTCCTTCCTCTTTTCTCTCTCTTTTTTCCTTCCTCTTTTCTCTCTCTTTTTTCCTTCCTCTTTTCTCTCTCTTTTTTCCTTCCTCTTTTCTCTCTCTTTTTTCCTTCCTCTTTTCTCTCTCTTTTTTCCTTCCTCTTTTCTCTCTCTTTTTTCCTTCCTCTTTTCTCTCTCTTTTTTCCTTCCTCTTTTCTCTCTCTTTTTTCCTTCCTCTTTTCTCTCTCTTTTTTCCTTCCTCTTTTCTCTCTCTTTTTTCCTTCCTCTTTTCTCTCTCTTTTTTCCTTCCTCTTTTCTGTCATTTTTTTTTTCCCTTTCTTCATACTTTTCTTATGTTTTCGAAGACATTTTTCGCTATTCCAATGCGCCTTTCCATCTTGGACTCGCATTTTTCGTCCCCTATCACAGATGAATTTTAGTCTTTTGCTCTTGTTATGCTTCATTAGCTTCTTATAAGATTGGGTTCATTTTTAATTTGCAGTGTTCCTAGTGAACGCACAATCTCAGCTTTATTATGTTAATTATATATATATATATGATAGATGGATAAAAAATTAGCAAGAATCATGGATGAGTTATTTCCATGGAAAATGTTCTGACGAGCTACCTTCCTTAGTTCTACTAACCCTAACCCTAACCCTAACCCACACAGCCAAGACCCGCAATACCACATACACTGAGACGAACACTTCATAGTACATTAGTAAGAAGGAAATGTTATTCAAACAGATTCTTATGAACAGTTACTTTGTAGAATCAACTCCCAAGCGGATGCTTTCCCGACCACTACAATCTTAACCTCTTCAAATCGAGAGTTAATCGTTCTTTCTTGTATATCGACATAAACAGGGTCTTGTTATCGCTTAGACAACAATCTTTTTCAGTAACCTTCTACCTTATGTGGCTCTTACGCCTTTTATAGATAAACGTTAGTAAAAAAAACAAAAACGGAAATCTTTTGAATCCGAAGTAAGATGTCGTCTTTTCTTTTCGTTACTAAATGACTTTACCAAAATGATATTTTTTGTAAGTAAATACTAGAAAAACCCTGAATACATGGTTTTACAAATGCGATTTTAACATTGTTTTCCGTCTGTGTTTGCGATTGGGGATTCAATTTAGTTATTAGCTAAGTCTGCTACAAGACCGCGAGCGAAAGTCAGTATGGTTTGAACTCGATAAAATGGGTAAGCAACTACTAGACTAATGTACTTACCATCACTGAATGGTGAGCATTATCTGTTAGCTTAGTGGAGGACGGAAGTCTCCAACCTCCAATGGTGGACTAGGTCTAAAAATATTATTTGGCAAGAGACACCCACAACTACAATGCTGTCATTTGATTTTCATAACGAATATGTAAAATTTAAGATAAAATATATATAGAAAAGAGTAAAATTAAAATTTCTGGAAAATAAAATTTCTTAGTAATAACAGATTATATATATTCAACATAATACTGTCAGTAGATATCAAATGTAAATATAGAATTTTAAATTTGTTTTAATTTTAATTAACTGATGTTTTTAAATAATTTCCTTCACAATTGTTCAATAGCCCAACAAAGCATTACATAGCGTCTACTATATTAAGAGTTCATTGGATAATTGTTCGATTCTGCCAACACATGCTCGTGCATCTAATTCATCTAATAATTCCTTTTTAATGGATAGCAACATTGTTGTGTCGGAAACCTACCACCCGTCTTGAAGATGAACTTGTCTGTGAACAAAGATTTTAAATAGTTGACATGAGGGAGACAGAGAGACCGAGAAGTTCTTAGCTGAGCTAGTTACAGACTACTCAGGCGATTTCTGTACCAACCTATTAAAACCCTTTTTATTGTTACGTGTTATTTGGCGTTTGTCTTTACTAATCCCAAATCAACATCATAACAAACATGTAGGATTCAAAATTCTCCTCAGACAGTGAATTTCTTAATCTGTTGTTTATGATCTATAACATTGAACTTTAGTGACTGACTGGGTGCAGAACACTTTATAAAGTACTTATTCCTTTTTATTACTAAAATAGTTGTCTGTTTGGTTACTTTATTGTATTTTTATTTTGTACACGACACTCATTTGCACCGGTCAAGCTAACATCCTGGACAGTTTAATAATTTTCCAATGCTTGTATTAATAATTAAGTGAACTTGTTTTTTCACTTAGAATAATTTGGCAAGTTTTTAAAATCTAATTAAATATATAATTTTGACTTGTATAGAGAATTTCGTTTCTTTTTGTTTTCAAACTCCATCATCTAATTTGTATCAATGTGAAATGTCAGACGACAACACTAGTTAACACGAACACTGCGGGAATTTAAATGTTAACTGAAGTTGCGTTAAAATTATAAATTTCTCTTAATTAAATTGATATTTGTAAATTATTTACTTTGTTTCTATAAACAATAAAAGTAAATGATGTTATTTTTAGAAGTCGAGGTAACATTTTAGGTTTTCTTTTAAATATGAAACAACGATATTTTTCTAACTTATGATCTTAATTCTGCTAAAGCAGATATAAATTCTTTCTTTACAAATCGGATGAATTAAAGAAAAAAAGATTTTGACAGGTACATTACTCATTTATGGCCATTTTAAAAAGTTGATGTAAAAGCGAATAAAACGGAAAAATGATTTATGTAAATATGGTTTTAAAATTTGTTATGCAAAAGATGCTTACGCTTTTTTCGTAATCTATATATAAAATTCTGTGACTTCCGTTAGTACGTCTATCACACCTTCTAAAATAGACATACATTGACCGATCAAAACCAAATTTTGGGGAGTAGTGAAAAAAGGTAAGGAAGTACAAAGTACAGTTGGTTTTACTAGGTTTCATAGCTTTGTACAATAAATTTTCATTAATTATTTTTTTTGAAAAATTAAGTTTTGTGTAACATACAAAATACTCCCACTCTTTTAGAAACAATTTAATGATTAAAATAACAAATAGCTACTTAATAAAAATGCAATATTTTTTGAATACCTTTTCTTTAAGTGTTTATATATACAACAATCCAGTTTCCAGTTCGCCGTGCGTTTTCGAGAACTATAAACAAAATGACAACACCAAACGCTTCAAAAAGTTGGTATTTTTTTTCCAGAAGAAAATATTTACGTTTGGGTAGTTGTATGTTGCATGCTCAAGAGTTAGAAATGCTTTCTTCTTCGCTGTTAAAAATGAAAAAAAGTTTTTAAAAATATTATTATTTACAAATAGTCCTATAAAATTAAATAAAAGAAATTGCGAAGTAGGTTTTATTTTGTCAAAGTATTTTACCAAACAATCAACTTATTCAAATTTCATCGATTGGTTTGCGTTATTGAACGAAGCGGAGAGTTTGCAAATCTCAACGAAAAATGTTATCGACAACAGTATTAAATACGGTCAGGTTTTCAACCTTAGCGTGTTAGAAAAAAAAACATTCTAGCATATATAAAAGGCTGATATCAGAATTGTTTCTGTTGGTGATGAAATCTGTTTCGTTTTACTGTTGTAAGGTGGGCGATAGACGAGCGTTAGCCTGACGAGAATTTATAGGTGATCAAAATTTGTTCATTAGAATTTTTGCCATGTTACCGTCTACGGTGACTCAGAGAAGCTTTAGATTTCTGCTGGTTGTAATCACCACAACAAAGATTATTTACGAATGTAATCTTGAGGTGATACAATTCTGTCAGAACCATCTTAGGTCAGACTGTTACTTAAATATTCGGTTGGAAAAGAGTTCGTAGCGTTTTTCAGCTTGTGGGGTACTAAAACAAGTGATTTTGTTTCACACTTTCTCTTTCAGTATGTTTCGTGTGTGGATTGTGGATTCTAAATGCTTTTACGTGAAAAATTAATATTGAGAAAAATGAGATGTATTTTCCGCATAGGGAGAGAAAAATAACGCTGTATAAGCGACAAAGCAGGTACGTGCTGTTTATAGAAATAGCGTTGTGTTTGGGAGTACTTTTCAAAAGTGTTTCTCTGTCAGAAATATTTACTTTATTTTTGATTTTAAGGCTTATCATCGTTTTTCAGTTGATTTAAAGCTGAAACATATTTGGGTTTACATATATATGTAAGTCTAACAAAACAGTAGTATCCTGAAGATCCATTAGGTGAAACCTTGGTAGGGAGGTTCTGGCTCACTAGTTCTTTTTTTTAGATTTTGCTCTTAGTGTATTGAGCACTATTACATTTTTACTTAATTTACTTTGTCGGTTTTTTCTTTCCTTTTGACTAGGCATTGCACTGCTGATTATTTTCGACCAACACTGATGTCTTTAGTCTTTTTTGTAAGTTTTTTTTTTTTTTGGGGGGGGGGGGTACTGATTTTTTTTGGGGGGGGGGAGGGTTATTAATTTTTTGCTGATGCCGGTTTGTACAAATTATATTATCCGGGTTTTTTCACACCGCCAGACTGTATTAAAATTCTATCTATCTATCTATCTATCTATCTATCTATCTATCTATCTATCTATCTATCTATCTATCTATCTATCTATCTATCTATCTATCTATCTATAGAGAGAGATGATTTCCTGATAGAAATTTTACGGATTAACCCATAGCTGGTGGGAAGAAGCGTTAGATTCCTACCTTTCCCAAGGGTATTTGTGGGTAAGTCAATATAACTATGTTGAATGGATTCCGCACATCCTAGCTTATAGCACCTGGTATTCCCAAGAAGTCACACGTATAGGTACTGGCCAGGCTCGGCGTTGCTTAACCTCGGTGATCGGACGAGAAGCGGTGATTCAATGTGATATAACCCTAAGCCTCAAAACATTGGAGATGGCAGCTTTAAGCTGTTATGCTAAAAGATTAATAGATGGTCGTAATGAATGCTGCGTGTGATAGACAGATTGATACTGTCAACAGCCTGAGAGTAGTTTAATAATAATTGTCCTAAGTAACGCTCTTACAGGATATAATGTAAGACAACATACTACATAAGCAGGATGTCAGCTATTATGAATCCTGAGTATTTTATTTCATGAATCAGTATTTGTTAGAGTTGTTGACTTTTTTTTTTTTTTTACTTTTTACACTGTAAAGTCTATTTACGTTTCTTTTTATTCATTTTGACTCGTTACGTTCATCATCCCTACTTACAAACTGCCTTTTTTGTTAGGTGATAATGATGAGTATAGATATTTCCATCCAGAAAATATACTACATTATTTGCTTTCAATGATGATAAAAAAAATTAAGTTTTTATCAAACTACAGGACACAAGGCTTACACGGTCAGCCAGTCCGAGACACGTTTAATAAAACTGTTCTAAATGAATAGTTTTTAATGTAAAATAATACACTGCTTAGGGTTCATAATAGATTCGTATTTTAGTCAACCTGTCTGTGTTTTTGTAATGTTATTTCTTTTGTTTTTGTATTCTCAACGGTCTTCTACAAATATTTTCATGGCAACTTCTCTGACGTGCTATTTTCACTGGTGACCCAACTGCATGAATTTAAACGTGCTACTAGTTTGGCATCTCGGTCCCAACATTTTGCTGTCGAAATAGTTAAATGTAACCGCCTCTTCTACTCTAGCAGCTTCTCTTGCACTTCACGACAGTGAAACTCCCTTCCTCTTACTTCCCTGATAGCTATAATCTTCAAATATAATGTCGATCGACATCTTCTGATACCTTGATCCTGATCCCCGCCCTTCTCTACATCTTTTCCTCAAGCACCTCTCTTTACACTTGCTCTCACGCTTGCGTGCTAGTAGCACTCCCGCCTTGCGTGGGGTGAATTTTTTTTTTTTTTTTTTTTTTTTTTTAAATGTTACTGTGTCAACTGTGGTACTTTTGACAAATTATTTTTTCTTATCATTAAGTGCTGACAGTTTGGACTTTTTTTTCCCAAATTTAATATTAGGTTGGTGCAAAAATAATGACGTAATAATGTAGTTTTTGACGTTACAAAATACGTCAAAAAACGACATTAAGTCATTATTTTTGCACCAACCTAATACTTAAATCTTAATAATAATGTGCTTGTCACTCCTTTCGTTACATAGCATGATCGTTAGGTCCTGTCAGCACTTCATAAATAATGAACTCTTCTGCGTTTTAATCACATGGAAAGAGGAGGGAAAAAACATGATTTTGTTTCAGGGGGAGGGAATGAAAGTATCAAAGAAAGGAAGATAGAAGTAGAGAGAGATAGAAAAAAAAATCAAATAACAGATACTACACTTTGATCTCAGCTCAAAAGCCGAGAAGCTATAAAAGCAAATGCACAATATTATCGACGTAACAGTAAGTAATCGCTAAAAAATCCAATTACCATTAAAGTAAATAAAATAATATCGACTAATAAAATATTTTTTAAATTATTATTAAGATAAATTTTCGT
>OZ010572.1:123918075-123955575 GCA_963932145.1 Acanthosepion lycidas
ACTGTTAACTTTATTCTTATTGTACTGGTTCATTACAATGAAGCTTTACTTATTTTATCCACCTTGGTTTTCAAGTGTATATTCCTATTAGCACGGAATATAACAAAATATTTGTAGATATGACGGGGAAGCTACGTCACGGCGATAGAAAAGTGACTGAGATCCTCCCGATAACTGGTCACGGTTGATTGCTTTGAATTTTGTCAAGAATCATGAAATATGTTGCAGGTGTACAGGCCCAGATATGGTAGCAGCATTCAATGCACAGACGAATGGTAGATTTATAAAACGTGCAGTAGGGATTCTGGCACGACACAGTGAACCAATTTTGAATTTTTCTTTGGGTGGGAGTGGGCAGAGAGGCGCTTCTTACTCGACAGCCATGCGCTACTTATCCCCACTTTATTCTTCATTTGGACTCTTGCTGTCTGAAAACAAGGATGTTAAATATCAACAAAAGACAGAGAATGACGTCTTGGACGAGTTTTCTTGGGCTTGCTTCAGCAATTAACTCGAGATTCATCTCCAGCTGTGCTGGTCGAACTCTCTGCTTTCGGGCAAAGACCAACCCAGACAAGGCTATGCTGAATAGCAGTGTCTCGGTTTTGCTCTGCAATTCAAAATGGCCTTGTGCCACATCCTACCTCGCGGGGAGGTAAGGTAAATAATCTTGGACGAGTTTTCTTAGTCGCACCTGAAAGGCAAATCAATATTCTCTTGAATGTCTTATTTTTAACCATATCATATTTACCAAGTGGATTTGATTTTTCAGTGTCCTTCAAGGGACAAATAAATATTTGAACAACCAATGCTAAGTGCATAAATGTCGCTCAATGGCGAAAGTATGAAGTACCCAGTGAGGATCGTACTTTCTATTGAGTCGTAACTAAGAAATCTTGTTAACCATTACACCACGTGGAAGTGTTCCAGCGCTTTTTTTTTTTTTTTTTTTTTTTAAGCGTAGCTTAGATGTGACAGAAGTCTGAAAGTATGGAGTACCCGGTGAGGATCGAATTCTCTACTTAGTCGTAATTTTTCTAGCGAGACAAGCTTGTTTACCATTACACCACGTCGAGGTGCCCACATTGGAGAAAAGTACTAATCCACCTTTTCTTGATATTTGACACAAGTGCATGACAAAGTTTAAGCTTCTAAAGTCTTATTACAAACAAAGAAAACGATGCTGAGTTATTATGTACAATTTCGTCTCTACAATGGCAATCTGTGACACAGTGAGGATCGAACTCACTATTCAGTAGTAATAGATTTAGAAGGACAAGCTTGCTAACCACTACACTAAGTCGAAGTTCTCTTTTCTAAACACGGCTTAGATGTGGTACAAGGCCGAAATTATGGGGACCCATTAAGGATCGAACTCTCTACTCAGTCGTAACTGATCTAACAAGACTAGCTTTAAATTATGACACCACGGCGAGGTGCCCCAGTGAATCCGGGCATGTTGCTTCGAACAAAAGGTACATGGACACTGCCATGCAGAATGAAATATGTATGATATCTCTGTTTAAATAACATCATTGCCTTTCTTTTCAATCGATGCCTTTTTGCTGTCACTCTTTATTTTTAATACCGAGTGTCTTAATGTTTGGTCCATTCTTTATTTTATCTCCAAATAAGACAGTAAACAGGCGGGTATAGAATGCTATCTGCTATGATGCCAACGGTTTTATCAATAATAGATGTCTGGTTGTTTTTTTTTTTCTTTATCTTGAAGCCGTCGGAACCAAGGAGGGAGAGAAAAAAATAACATTGCTTCACGTGGTGAGACCAAAGGCAAGTGACATTGCCTTTTTTGCTAAGATCGATGTTTACAGATATGATCGTATATATATATATTTTTTTTTTAATCAGATCTAAAAGCCGAATTTATATGCTGGTTTGCTTGAAGAATGGGAGATAAATAACATTTCTTAGTGCACATATTTTGCATAATAATGAAACATTTTGTACATGAACGTAAATGAAATTTATTTACGAATCACATAAAATCCATGTTAGAATAGCCAACGAATTACTAGTGAAAATTCAAGAACAGAATTTTTCTCCTTCATTTCCACCAACTATTATTTTCCCCTTCTCCCCTCGAGTGGGGACAATTATAATCTCCCCACACCCCACCAAGTCATGCGGGTCGGGACTGTTATCTCTCATTATCGTCCAACAAGCCATACGAGTAAAGACTTTTGTCCCTCCCGCTCCCATCAAGCCATGCGAGTCAAGAAAATTATTAGGTTGGTGCAAAAATAATATCGTTTTTTGACGTTAAAAAATACGTCAAAAAACGATATTATTTTTGCACTACCCTAATATCTCTTTCCTCACCCCAAAAAACACTGCTTGTCGGAACTGTTAACTCTCCCCCCGCCCTCCTAAACAAACACTGTGAGTCGCTACTGCTATTTCTCCCCCTCGTTTCAGGACTGTTATCTCACCCCGCCTCATCCAAACAAACACTGTGAGTCGGGACTGTTGTCTCTACACCCCAACAACAACAAAAGAATACCTGGCTGCACTATTATGTCTGTCCCCACTCAGCAAAACAAACACTGCCTGTTGGGACTGTTATCCCCCCTCCCCCCGGAAAAAAAATCAAAACAAACAATGCGCGTCGGGACTGTTATTTCCCCCTCAAACTAACACATCGTGTCGGGATTTTTTTTTATCCCTCCTCACACACAAACAAATAATGCAAGTCCGGATCATTACCACCTCCACTAAAGAAACCCTGTGAATCTAGGTTATTAACCCCTCCCCACAATATGCCTCGTGAATCGAGATTGTTTTCTCCTCCATCGATTAGGAACTTTTAGAAATTTTCTTCCCTCCATTTGAAACTGTTAGAATTCCATCCACATTTGAGCTTGCCTCGCTATCAATTGATCATGTATAATCGATTGCCAGTGGCTTTGAATATTTGATTCCAGTTCTGGAAAATAGAACAATTCCCATTCTTGTAAAGACAAAAATATAAAATATTTATTGAATGAAAGTAGATTCAGTTATGATTTAATTTTAAAGAAACATGTAGCAAAATGTTATTTTCACTCCAATTCTGCGATAGTTTTCGTACCACAACTTCTTTGCTATGATTACCACTTTCTCTACTTCTGATGTACGTTTCTTTAAATCGTGAAAATATGAACTTTGATCTGTTAATAGAGGTGTATTTAGGTCATTTTCTTTGATCGCCGTACGTATTTTCTTTCGACAAACTCGTCCGTATTGACGATTTTTAAAATGAAATTCAACAAATGTTGAGATTATTTTATTTTATTTTTTGTTTAAGGAACTTATTTTGATGAAATATGGCGGAAGGCTTCGTTTAAAGGTCTAACATCGTGCGTCCATTCGATTAGTAACAGATGTTGTCCAGTAGCACGCTCTTTCTTTTTTTTTTTTTTTTTTTTTTGTCAGGGTAGGACTTTGATTCTCCACGCCATATGCACACACACTGGAAAGCGTCACTGGAATTCGAACTCTGATTTCTCATTTAGAGCAGCGCTCAATTACCCCAGCTGTACACCAAAAACACTCTTTCATGTACATATAGAGGTCACTTATAATCCAGATAATATCGTAAAGTGATTGAGTTTCAAGCTGTGCAGCATTAGCTAGGAAGTTGACTTTAGGAACGTTAGGTGTCGTTGCTGCTGTTTCAATGTGTGTGTATATATATATATATATTAGGTTGGTGCAAAAATAATGACGTAATAATGTCGTTTTTATACGTTAAAAATGACGTCAAAAAACGACATTATTACGTCATTATTTTTGCACCAACCTAATATATATAAGAAATATAGTTTTAAGATGTGCTACATTTATAGGATAAAGTGAACATTGAAGTCAACACTCAGAGCCTCTGAGTGTTGACTTAAATGTTTACTTATATATATGGTGTGGGAGCAAAATTGTCCAATTGACAGATTAAGTTTTGAACTGTTCTGTCTTAGAAATGATTAAAATATATTACTGGAAGTTTTATAAAACTATTGGACTTTACTTTGAGCAATAATAATGTACGTTTAATCTCTAAGCTTAACAGAAGACGCGTAATGAAATCGATCATAAGCGAAAATCGCATTTTCATCATTAATCATAGCTAAGGATCGGAAGATCATGAACGATTGGTATAACTTTCAAATATATATATATATATATATATATATATATATATATATATATATATATATATTCCAGAATCATATACCAATTTATTCGAGACGATCTTCGCCCTCTATCCTTCTAACTTCCTTTCCTGAAGTAACAACGTGTCTCACATGTTTCACGTACGATTTCAATTTCAAGTCTTTTTTTTCACCGCTCTTTCGACTGTCATCGGTGGAACTCATCTCGCATGTGCCAAACGTCTTATGGATTGATTTGGATCTTTTTAAATTGATCTCTTTAGCTCTAAGGTGAAATGATGATCCCTCTTCCTGTTGTGGACTCCTGATTAAGTTTTCCTCTCTACTGTACCCTCTTTTTATATATATATATATATATATATATAGATAATTCCAGGACCATTTTCCAAATGATTCAAGATGATCTTCGGCCTCTCTAACCTGACTTTCTCTCCTGGAGTAACAAGGTGTCTCACACGTGTCACGTTCTATTACATTTTAGTCTTTTTTCACTGCTCTTTGGACTGTCATAGCTGAAACACTTCTTTCTCACATGGCAAACGTCGTATGAACCGAGTTGCATTTTTTCAAATTGATCTCTCAACCTCTAAGTTGAAATAATGATCCTTCTTCCTATTGTGAACTCCTGATTCAGTTTTCCACTCTACTGTACCATCTTTTGAAAATTTACTCTTCGTTCCCTTGATAGTTCTTGAAGGGAAATTGAAGATGGAAGCCAGAAAATGAATGTTAGTACCATTACTGAAGGCCTGAATGATCTTTTTCCTCTCACCATGTCTCATTTGGGAAGACAGTGGGTCTGATACAAAACAATGTTAACCTGTTATTTTTCTAGCTGCTTAATTTAAAGGGTTTCTAGGTGATTCTTTTGGAAAATAGTGTCAAGATGTCTAAACGTCTTATCTGGAAAGAAGGCACTCAATTAGTTTAGTGGTTTATTAGATATTAAACATTTTGCGGTATGGAATATTATGCTGTTTCACGATATTGCACAATTTTTCTGTTACGTCCGATATATATATATATATATATATATATATATATATATGCATACATATATATATATGCATACTGGTCCATGTAAGTGTAAATATGGTTTTCCTCATTTTAAATAAGACAAGTGGCTTAGAACCGGGGCTTCCAACCCCGTGGCAGCACCTTCCTGATCGCACTAAAGCGTAACAGTGGAAGCTGGAGAAAAATCAGTTTTTGTCGTTGGCCCATATGCATATTTATATGTATGGCGCTCCACACGTAAAAAAGGACCTTTTGCCTTGGTGGCGAAGCTGGCTAAATATATCTGATCGGAGTGTTCGAATTCAAATATTCTAAACATAAATAACTTCACCAACCCGCAGTTGGCCAAGCATGGTGAATATCGATCGCTACAAACATGGTCAATCAGAGAGGGCTTCCTCCAGGGATTGAGAAGGCTCTGGATCTGTTCTAATGAGCTTTCATCCCTGGTAGCTTTTGCAATGGATTGTATATACGCGTGAACTCAAGTACTAATAAAAATTCAACATAGTCTGATTGAGAGATGAACCAATTATCGTAACTGGAGAAAACCCAGTCTGATCGGTGATGTTGAAATGTTACTGACTCATTTTCTTGGGCATCGTAAGATACAAGTCAGTTTAATATTATGGAGTGGTTAATTAATGGTTAACTTAAAAGTGTTTGTAATATGACAAATATCAAATTTGACAAATATATAATGTGTCAGTTTTGTGTCATACGTGATAGACGCTTAGGCGATAATGTATCTTTCAAGGACATATGGCACAGTGGATAAAGGCGTCCTCAAGGACACATGGCACAGTAGATAAAGGAGCTGGTTAGATCCAGTGACAGGACCCAAATAGTGTGAGTTCAATATCCGCTTAAGACAGTGGAGAACTTGGAGAGGGAAATTAACAGGAGATAACGGATAAATGACATCCATTAAACATGGCACGTGGAACTAGAACAGTCTACCCCAGTGAGCGAAATAAAGGGTTCAGTTCGACATTCCAACCACCTGAAGAAGGCCGGAGCGTACAACGGCCGAAACGTTGTAATAAATATGGCGACAAAGATGAGGACAATAGTCCGAATAATGTTGACAGTGTACATAATACCTCATCTCAGAAATATAGACAAATACATTATTTTTTTATCAATACTCGCACGTTATCCACTTAAAAAAAAGCAACAACAATCCTCATTTCTCACTGCTTTAACCTTGTTTTATTATACCAACACCACTGACGACTAACCATTTAGCGTTCTTCGCATTTGTCCTCAGTTATACAGGCAAATACTCTCCTCCAGTTCGACCAATCAGCATACGACTTGCTATTGGTCAAACCACGCTGAACTGTACAAAACCCACCGTTACAGAATACACACTGTTGAAACAAGGCGCGGGATTCATGCCATTTTTCAATGAACAAAATGCTGATGCTACATGTCGTGTAATGAGGTAAGGAACTTATTTTCCTTTGCACCAAATGGAAGCCCCTCTGATCTGCTTGCTTCTACATAATTGTTCACCACAATTACTATTATTTTTTTTATCTTTATTCTTGCATCATATCTTTGTCAGTCAGTATTCTCTGAGTTTAATGTACCAATTACATTACTGCCTTTGTTTAAATAATAAAAAAAAACTTCGAAGATTTTAAACTAACTGCACTTCGTGATTCATGTGAACTTTTGTAGGATGAAACTTCTGAAAGATTCAGTAATTTTCGCAGCTTTCATCTTTATTAAACAAAATTGTTCACCAACATTTCGATAACCAAATGAACGGCCCGTTGTGCAAAGAATCCATTAGGACCGACCCTGATGCATATAATAACCATGATAAGCATCGTTGTGTTAATTAAATGTATAAGTTCATTATTGATTTTAAGATTCCGTTCATCTTAGCGTTTCTTTCCTCGCTTTCACTTTGACAATTTGTTTATCTTCTCATTTGTTAATCATATTATATCACTAATTTGGTAAAATGAACTTTGGAGTCCATGAAAGCTTTAATGTCAAGAATACTCTTCACAAGTTAGTCACATGATTACAATTCTGTCAACAAATATCATTGGACACCTCTGTTAAAATAAAAGCAGGAATTAATATGAAATCCAATATATACAGCGTGATTGAAATGTAACTCCCTATTTTATGTATGAATGGCCAGTCAGGAATCCTGACTAAACACACTGTGACTTTATTTTTTATTTGGGATTGTTTAAGGAGAAAGTCTACTATACGAACCCATACTTTGGGAGAATATGAATGGAGAATACAAAAAGTTATATCTTCCATACGACAAGAGGTGAAATCAGTTGATGCGATACTCGGGCCGCTCAAGATGCTGATAGCGAAATCTGGTATACCACTTCAAGCAAGGCGGGAGTGCCACTAGCACGCAAGGAGTTACAGAGAGTAAGAGCGAGATTAAAGAGGAGTGTTTAGGGAAAGGATAAATTGAAGGACAGCGATCAAGATCAAGGCTTCAGAAGATATCAATTGTCATTACCTTTGAAGATTACAGTTATCAGGGAAGCAAGTGAGAGGAAGAGAGTTCTACTGTTGAGAAATGCGAGAGAAGAAGCTGTTGGAGTAGAAGAGACGGCTTCATTTAAACGTTTTGACAGTGAAAAGGTGGGACCGAGATGCCAACCTAGTCGCACGCTTAAATTCATGCAGTTGGGGCACCAGTGAAAGTAGCTCGTCAGAGCATTTGCGATGAAAATACTTGTACAAAAGACTGATGGAATATCTAGAACTATCACATTGCATATCTGTCTCTGGATTTTGTCGAGGAACTCTAGTTGACAGCGGGGGCACGAGACCATATATGGCAGCAGTATTCAATGCAAGCGAGAAAAACTCTCTGGCACGACACAGAGCACCAACTTTATTTGCGGTAGATGAAGCTATGGATGTAGTTGTGCCAGTTAAATTCAGTAGAAAACATGAAACGAAGCAGACGCATAGAGGCGCTCTCGTGGAGTTGAGCATCAGCCATTTTGTTGGGAGGTAGGGAGGGTTCTCTATGGCGGGTAAATGAGAGCAGTTTAATTTAGAAGGCTTTCAAGTTTACAAGCCGTTTCTGCCTCTGTCAATCACAGATTGGGGGTTCTTTGTCAGCGATGCTGGATTTACTATTGAGAACTGATGATATCTGGAAGATCGTTGATGACGATCAGGAACAATGTGGGACCCAGGATAGAGCCTTGGGGAACACCAATTACACTAATTGTAGTTCTACAGAGAGAAGGACACAGAATTAAAAATTATAACCTGGAATAAAAATTTAAATCTAAAATCACTGGAAAATATGTTGATTATTTGTTTAACTTTTTACTTTTCGTTTTTTCTTTGAACATTTCTCCATTTTTCTTTCAACGTTTTTTCTCCTTTTCTTTTTTTCCTCATTTCTCATTTCTCCTTTGCGTTTTTTCCTCATTTCTCCTTTGCGTTTTTTCCTCATTTCTCCTTTGCGTTTTTTCCTCATTTCTCCTTTGCGTTTTTTCCTCATTTCTCCTTTGCGTTTTTTCCTCATTTCTCCTTTGCGTTTTTTCCTCATTTCTCCTTTGCGTTTTTTCCTCATTTCTCCTTTGCGTTTTTTCCTCATTTCTCCTTTGCGTTTTTTCCTCATTTCTCCTTTGCGTTTTTTCCTCATTTCTCCTTTGCGTTTTTTCCTCATTTCTCCTTTGCGTTTTTTCCTCATTTCTCCTTTGCGTTTTTTCCTCATTTCTCCTTTGCGTTTTTTCCTCATTTCTCCTTTGCGTTTTTTCCTCATTTCTCCTTTGCGTTTTTTCCTCATTTCTCCTTTGCGTTTTTTCCTCATTTCTCCTTTGCGTTTTTTCCTCATTTCTCCTTTGCGTTTTTTCCTCATTTCTCCTTTGCGTTTTTTCCTCATTTCTCCTTTGCGTTTTTTCCTCATTTCTCCTTTGCGTTTTTTCCTCATTTCTCCTTTGCGTTTTTTCCTCATTTCTCCTTTGCGTTTTTTCCTCATTTCTCCTTTGCGTTTTTTCCTCATTTCTCCTTTGCGTTTTTTCCTCATTTCTCCTTTGCGTTTTTTCCTCATTTCTCCTTTGCGTTTTTTCCTCATTTCTCCTTTGCGTTTTTTCCTCATTTCTCCTTTGCGTTTTTTCCTCATTTCTCCTTTGCGTTTTTTCCTCATTTCTCCTTTGCGTTTTTTCCTCATTTCTCCTTTGCGTTTTTCCTTTTTTTTTCCTCTTTTTTCCTCTTTCTTACTCTTTTTTTTCCATTTTTTTCTCCTTTTTCCACTTTTTCTCTCCTTTTTCTTCTTTTTTCTCTCCTTTTTCTTCTTTTTTCTCTCCTTTTTCTTCTTTTTTCTCTCCTTTTCTTTTTTCTCTCCTTTTTCTTCTTTTTTCTCTCCTTTTTCTTCTTTTTCTCTCCTTTTTCTTCTTTTTTCTCTCCTTTTTCTTCTTTTTTCTCTGTCCGTTTTACTCTTTTTTTTTTCTCTGTCCGTTTTACTCTTTTTTTTTTTTCTCTGTCCGTTTTACTCTTTTTTTTTTCTCTGTCCGTTTTACTCTTTTTTTTTTTCTCTGTCCGTTTTACTCTTTTTTTTTTCTCTGTCCGTTTTACTCTTTTTTTTTTTTCTCTGTCCGTTTTACTCTTTTTTTTTTCTCTGTCCGTTTTACTCTTTTTTTTTTCTCTGTCCGTTTTACTCTTTTTTTTTTCTCTGTCCGTTTTACTCTTTTTTTTTTTCTCTGTCCGTTTTACTCTTTTTTTTTTTCTCTGTCCGTTTTACTCTTTTTTTTTTCTCTGTCCGTTTTACTCTTCTTTTTTTTTCTCTGTCCGTTTTACTCTTTTTTTTTTTTCTCTGTCCGTTTTACTCTTTTTTTTTTTCTCTGTCCGTTTTACTCTTTTTTTTTTCTCTGTCCGTTTTACTCTTTTTTTTTTCGTCTCTCCTTTTTACTCTTTTTTTTCGTCTCTCCTTTTTACTCTTTTTTTTCGTCTCTCCTTTTTACTCTTCTTTTTCGTCTCTCCTTTTTACTCTTTTTCGTCTCTCCTTTTTACTCTTCTTTTTCGTCTCTCCTTTTTACTCTTCTTTTTCGTCTCTCCTTTTTACTCTTCTTTTTCGTCTCTCCTTTTTACTCTTCTTTTTCGTCTCTCCTTTTTACTCTTCTTTTTCGTCTCTCCTTTTTACTCTTCTTTTTCGTCTCTCCTTTTTACTCTTCTTTTTCGTCTCTCCTTTTTACTCTTCTTTTTCGTCTCTCCTTTTTACTCTTCTTTTTCGTCTCTCCTTTTTACTCTTCTTTTTCGTCTCTCCTTTTTACTCTTCTTTTTCGTCTCTCCTTTTTACTCTTCTTTTTCGTCTCTCCTTTTTACTCTTCTTTTTCGTCTCTCCTTTTTACTCTTCTTTTTCGTCTCTCCTTTTTACTCTTCTTTTTCGTCTCTCCTTTTTACTCTTCTTTTTCGTCTCTCCTTTTTACTCTTCTTTTTCGTCTCTCCTTTTTACTCTTCTTTTTCGTCTCTCCTTTTTACTCTTCTTTTTCGTCTCTCCTTTTTACTCTTCTTTTTCGTCTCTCCTTTTTACTCTTCTTTTTCGTCTCTCCTTTTTACTCTTCTTTTTCGTCTCTCCTTTTTACTCTTTTTTTTTTCCCTTTCTCTTTCTTCTAATTATTATACTAGTCAGCATTTTAGCCATCGTATTAATGGATGGCTGTTCTTTAGACAAGTTTTAGAACAAATGTTAATTTTAATGACGGGAAACTTCATCAAAATTGCGATCAAATGACATCATGGCCAATCGAGACTGCTAATAAAATTAATTTTAAGAAAATTATTTTTTTTCCAACGAGTGAGCAATAATTAAACACTTAGAAGAATACAATTATAATTACCACTTTAAATATTAAGGCTACAATTGCTGTTCCTAACCTAGATAATGTGTATTGTCGCAAGATTTATTCAATCTTTTGTAAAATCGTCAGTAGATTTAAAATGTGGTTGGTTTTTCCATCTTTTCGGAAGCTGTTGTACACAGCAAATAATTCGACTTCAGCATTTAGCCGATTTAGATCTAATTTTCTTTTGGGGATGTTTTCAGTGATCAAAGTAGATTCAGAGTTCAAAACAAATCCTAATAAAGGGAGGTCTAGATCATGATTATCAGATAAATACTAAGAAACTTATTTCAAAACCTGATACGGGGTACCTGGAAAATGGTGTCAAAAGTTGGAACAATCCATTTTATGTATCGAAGGAACTGCGTATGTTTTGTGTCTCTTCCAATTACGAATGGTTTTTTTGTTTTGTTTTGTTTTTTTGTAAATATTTTGTGAACTGAAACTGTTTTAATAATTGTGAACTTTGAAAAACTTAAAACAAAAATTTTTCGATTATTTTTTTTTTTCTTAACGTTATTCGAAGTTTAGTCAGAGACGGTAGTAACACGCCAAATAGCTAAAAGAATTATGCTAATTTGGGAGCTTTCTCGTCCCAAATATCCACTTGATATAGGTCTTTTATATTTTTAGAAAGTGTCAAGTTCAACCTGCCTGTTACTTAAAACGTTTTACTTCAACGTGATTCAAATGATTTTCCTATCAGCAAGAAGCAGTAAATGCAATAATCCAGAGTCGATCATTTCAAAATAAAGGATTAAACATTTACAAGTGTGGATTAAATTCGAACGTTCAAAACTTGACATATAATTGAAGTTCGGATAACTCTGCATCAGTTCTGAAATCTTGCTGTAACACATTGGGATGTTTTAAAAAATGCCCCATGACCCCTTGCCAGTTCAAAATGAGACGGAAGACGAGCACAAACTATCTTAGACGTTAATAGGTTTTACTTTCCTTGAAAGTCATCATTTTAAATTTGTTTTTTTTGTTGTTTTTTGTTTTTGTTTTTGTTTTTGTTTTGTTTTTTTGTTTTTGTTTTTGTTTTTGTTTTTGTTTTGTTTTTTTGTTTTTGTTTTTGTTTTGTTTTTTTGTTTTTGTTTTTGTTTTGTTTTTTTGTTTTTGTTCGTTTTTTTGTTTTTGTTCGTTTTTATTTTATTTTTTATTTTTATTTTTTATTTTTTTAACTGCGTTGAACAAATTGCAATATGCAACTAACTCTCCCAGGAATCCCGTGTGCGTTTTACATATGTATATGTGTGCTAAGCAATCATGATTATTATATTTCGATATTTTATCACTGAAGGGGATCAAGTTTCTCAGATTAATGTAGGTTCGGCCGAAATATTTTTAAAACAGTCGCTCTCTTTCACAAGGCATATATATATATATATATATATATAAAATGGACAATGTCCGACAATTATTTTAATACATTTTATGTTTATACATTCTTTTTATAGATACAAATATTTAAGCAAATGCTCTGTTTATAATAAACAGTATTTATAACATTTACCGGCTTGAATGCCCGAGAGATTTTTATAGAAACAATTCGCCCTCCGACAGGAATCGAACCTGTATCCTATACGGAGCCGTCATTTAGCCTGACGTGCTCTTAACCGATCGGGCCACGGAGAATCGTTCGATTAGCAACGTCGAATGTACTGCCTTTAAACTTCCATCTTCCATGAATCTCTCACGTACATTCATATCTGCTCAAAGCGTAGCCAAATGTAAACAAATGACGTCACATTATGAAATGGACAAAATCCGACAATTATTTTAAGATATATATGTAAAGAGAAACCGGAAACGTTTTTGGTTGCCTTCATCAGGCAAAGAGTGGATATTTCCGCATATTAATAAAAAGAACAAATGTTGCTTACGTTTTTCAAAGTTAATAATTCTCTTTTTGTTTGTTAGTGACAAATGTCTTTCTTGAACTGGTAGTGAAAAAGTTCTTCTGCGTAATTCCGAAAAAGAGTGAGAAAAGATATCAGTGTTCTTATCTTTTTTTGTGTTTTTCTCAATATCCGTATGTATACGTGTATTCCCTCTCCAAGCATACATACTATCTTATATGGAATTAGTATACACATATACGTACATGCATACACAAATTTTTCGTATGTTGTGTAGGGTTCGCGTTTATGCCCGTGAGAAGTCTTGTTTTTGACTCTGTGTGTATGTATATATATATATATAGAGAGAGAGAGAGAGAGGGAGAGACTATACGTGCATTCCCTATCCGTACATACATACCGTCTTATTATAAGGAATTCGGATACACACATTATACACAATTCGTATGTTATGTATTATTTGCGCGCGTGCCTGTGAGTTGTCTCGTGCTTCCTTTTTAATATATATATATATATATGATATCACGACCTGGAATTTCATTCACAACGCAGTGTGTGTGTATATATATATATATATATATATATATATATATATATATATATATCAGAAAATAGATTGAATAATGGATGCGATGATATCATACATAGAATTACAAAGCGGTCATAAATCAAATGGTTAGAAGACAAGTGCAACTAGCGCCCCACCAGTTCACCTGACATAAGATGCGGGAGTTTCGATTTGAATCCTTTTGTATACTTTATTTCAGTTCTCTTCATCTTCCTCGGTTGTATTCAAATACAATGCAGAGTAAAGTCGCTCACGTTCTTACTGATCAAAGAATAAGGAGACATCAAAGTTTCAGCACAATCAACCATGACACGTGATCGTTCTCTTTTCCGTGTCATTTTGGTAATTTTGTAAGGTCTTCAAAATTCAAATGACAATTTGGCTTAGAAGAATTAAATAGAGTTGGAATGAACTTAAGAAATGCCATCAACAAACGTCGAAATAGAATTCCAATTTTCCTGTTAATAACAAACAGTCAATTTATTTTTGTTAAATGTAAATCTGTTGCTTTTCTCATGAGAAAAACTGATTTATTATAGCGCTGAGTTTAAAACCGATACAATCAGACCTATATATTAGGTTGGTGCAAAATAATGTCGGTTTTTTAACGTAATTTTTTACGTCAAAAACCGACATTATTTTTGCACCAACCTTATATATATATATATATATATATATATACACACACACACAGTGTAGCAGAAAAATTGTCCAAGTCATGTAAAAGCAAAATTGTCTATTTGTTAGATTAAGTTTGAACCATTGTATCTTAGAAATGATTAAAGATAAATTACTGGAATTCTCCGAGGATTTTTTTTAACACTATTCGACTATACTTTAAGCAAAAATAATGTACAGTTACTCTCCAAGCTTAAAAGAAACGTGATGAAATCGATCATAAATGAAAATGACTTCATTAATCATACCTAAGGATCGGAGCCTCATAAATAGTTGAAATAGTCTCTCTCTATCTATCTTTATATATATATATATTTCCAGGACCATTTTCCAAATTATTCAAGATGATCTTCGGCCTCTCTAACCTTCTAACTTTCTGTCCTGGAGTAACAAGGTGTTTCACGTACGATTTCATTTTCAATTCTTTTTTCACTGCTCTTTGGACCGTCATAACTAAAACTCCTCTCTCACGTGTCAAAAGTTTTATGCATTGAGTTGGATCTTTTTTAATTGATTTCTTTGGCTCTAAGGTGAAATGATGACTCCTCTTCCTGTTGTGACCTCCTGATTCAGTTTCCTCGCTAATATTCACTGTGTTTTAAACTTCTTCACCTTTTCTCTTCATGGATATCTGAATGGACTTTGAAGATGTAAGCGAAATTATGAATGTTGATACCATTACTGAAGGCCTGAATTATCTTTTTCCTCTCACAATTGCTCATTTGGGAAGACAGTGGCGTCTGACACAAAAACGATTTTAACCTGCTCGCTTTCTTTCTAGCTGAATAACTCAACGTTTGTTTGTTTTTTTTATTACGGCATATAGTGTCAAGAAGGTTAAATGTCTTAACTGAAAAACTGGAAAAAACTTAATATTTTTTTGCTATCATATGATTTGCACAAGAGACAATTCGCGCACTATCGTGATAATTTATTGAAAGTAAAATTACACAAAAATTTCGATGTCCGCCGAGTTCATTAACACATCATTTTAATGCATTCATATTTAATTCTTTCTTTAAATTCGTCAGTATTTCTTGGGTCCGTCTGATAACTGATTTCAAATGGCCCCACAGGAAGTAAACATCTGATGGTTAGCAGGGTCGATTCTGGAACTCTGAAAGTGTGGTGAGGGAAATTTGGGGGCTGAGATTATTATGTGGAGGAGGTAGGGGGAGGCAAATTCAAGCAGCGTCTTTATTTTCATACTACATCACTATCGTATACACAACTTAGGAATGAGATTTAGTATAAGTATGTTACTTCACTAAATGAAACGAAAGAAATTTTCCTTCATTGTAGTTGAGTTCTAATATATTCTTGCCTGCTTTTCCCCTCTCAAGCTTTTGGACCAAAAGAGAGGTTAAATTCAAAATAAAATCGAAGGGTTACTACTATCGTCAATACTAGCAGAACAGTGTAATTTGTCAGCTCTGATTTTTTACCTCTACAAAACTTAGAAAGGGTGGGGGGCAGCCGAGGGGGCAGCGAAAACTCGGGGGGTATTCTACCACCCCGTAGAATCATCACTGATGGTTAGGTCTGGTGACATCAGTCGCCATTCAATAGGACTTCTTCATTAACCCCTATCGTTCGCGACTTTTGCCAAAGCCTTTATAACATTGATATAGATGCCTTGATAGAACATACAATTGCTACAAGCTAAATGTGTTTCAATATGCCTAATGTACAGCAACCATTACTCTAAAGTAAATGATGAGATGTCAGTCTCAGTGAATCAGTTATGTGCCATGCGTGATACACACTTAAGCGATCATGTATCTTTCGATACATGACTCACGAGGCAGATTATTCGCGCAGTAGATTGCCATTTCTTTCTGCGGTAGTCCAGTTGCCATCCAGAGCTTTAGAACCCGGTTTATCCTGCTATTTACCCATAGCTGGCGTGGGGAGGGGAGAAGAGGATTCATACCTTTCGCAGGGGTGTCAGCATGTGAATGCAATGGATTCGACTGACATTCGATCTCGGCTCTTCGATTCCTCAATCCGAGCCGCTGTCCATTACTCCACCGTGCCTGGTCCCTCATCTGATCTAGCACTAACTTGCCAGTGGTGGAGGAATAAACTGGCTGGTTGCATTCATTGCTTTGAAAACCAAACTAGTTACATTTTATCATCGCCGATCGGAACCCGAACTACTGCCAGTCACGATGAATGGACATGACATAGTCTCTTAAGGCATGGAGCCTCCCCTATTGGGCCTTAAACTCACCCCTGGCATCAGTTGGAACTAATACATCTGATCCATCACTAAAGATGCAGTAAAAATAGTCAGTTCCATGTACCTCTCCAGTGAGTACCTGACTCCTCATGCTAGCCTCTACTTTTCCAAGATCAAGATCAGGCCAAAAATAGAATATTGCTGCCTTCAATGTTCACTTTTATATTTACATACATTCTATCTCAGATATGATCACTTTATCCCATAAATATAGCATACCTTAAGACTATATTTCTTTGTTTGTTATATATATATATATAACAATCTACAACTATTCAAAAATGTTTGATCATCACTTGGTGCTCATCACAATGGGCCTTTTACCAGATTAAAATATACTTAAGCGACCCACATTATATAAGAGAGGGTGATAGAGAAACAGTGTGGAAATAGGAATCAACACTACATGGTAACTCTCAGTTTCATGTCTCAATGTGATCTTCAGACAATATTAAGCCCTCTTCCCTTATAAATAGTACAGATTTAGAACATAGGCCTGTGTTTATATGAACACATGTTTTACAAGTTTTTAATTGCAGGTAACAACTCTAAATTTCCCAGTCTGCACCACTGAGTATGAAAAATATCCTAAATATGCTATTTACTCTGACAAAAAAACGTAAAAAAAAATAAAATAAAATGAAATTTAAATAAAGTAAAATTTCAATGAATAGGAGGTATAAGAGATTAAATCAAAGATGACAGACAAGAGATTTCAAGTCAAAATTAGGTCCCTGAATGTAGTTAACGACAAGTTGTATAACTGGAGTGGGGTGGGGATCTAGGAATCAATGCAGGCATCCCCCAGTGGTCACTTCTCGGAGCAACACTCTTTTTAATTTACATAAATGATCTGCTTAAGAGTATACTCGTATCATTTGTGATATGATGATAAAATACAGGGGTGTACCCCCAAAACTTGTGATGATCAGAGATTGGCAGATGTTCTAGTTCTAACATCTCAGTAGGGGTTTGGCTGGTTACATTCAACGCCTTGAAAACCGAAGTAGTTACATTTTATCATCGCCAAATTGACCCCGAACTATCGCCAGTCATGATGAACGGATGTCCCCTCGAGGAGGCACCATGAGGGACTATAGGGTCTTAACGTTTATCACAAATTCTTTACATGCTTTAAAATAATTGGAACCGGAACCCCAAATAATACACTGCTATATCCTCTTGGGCGTTAAACATAAACCTATAATTCTTGTATGCATAAATTCGTTCAAATGGCGAATTCCATCCTGTGATTGCTTCGTAAACTCTGCATAACGCGATACAGCTAGATTTGTCAGACGTTATCCCATATTTGTTAAATTGGACAGCAGGCTTGAAAACCCCTTTTGAGCAGGCGACATGTTGTTGAGCATTATCATTCTGGGACAATACATCACTGCCTTGTTGAATGTAGAGCAAAAACATGGGTTGAAAAATAATCTGGACTTATATACTCCAGTGTAGCTTCCCCTCTGGAAACATCCAAAGTGAACGACTTGTAACTCAAGTCATTCTATTTAAGTCCAGTAATGAGGCTTGTGTCGCGGGCAAAAACATTCTGGAAACCGGCGCATGATGGCCGGACCTGCTTCCGTCAGTAAAAAAGAGAAAGCTTTACTCGATCCCCTAAATAATTGTCTTTGGAAATTTTCACGGCGTAAATAGCAGTCCCGTTAGAGGCAAGCGTAGCTGTTGTCTCTGTTGAAATTGTTTTGGCTACATTTATTTTCATGTGTTTTGGGATAGCTACGTAGTCTTCCGCTGCTTCCCTTGTATAAGACATGTCCGTTCAAGAGCTGGTCTACAAGAGTAGGAATATTAATTTACACACAGTTTCGACATCGAAGTAACACCGGCGTGTTGCGTCCAACATTGGCAGCAGTTCACCAAAATCATCTTACAGCCTCGGCAAAGTCTATAATCGTACATTTCTAAATTGACCTCAACTGAATAAAAGGTGACTGTGTATGGCTCGGTGAATTGTTATCTGCTTGAACCTGAAATGTCCCTAATGAACTTAACCGCACCATCATTCGCGTGTCGTTCGGAACGGTGGCGTAGTGGATATAGGCGTTGATTAAAGCATGTATTACTTTTAACTAGCAGTGGTAAGATTGATTGCTGGACCAAGTAGTAAAACTTGTGGGACGAGTGTGTAGCAACGAAGAAAAATAGAAGCAAAAAGGAAGCAGTCTGAATCGGAAAGAAATTTCCTGGACCCATAATAAGGAAGGAGGGCTTGGAGAATTTCACATTCACAGAACATGTCGAATAGAAAAAGGGACAGGAAGATAGAGAGGACCGCCAAACTGCCCGCCCTTCATATAAAGGGTGTTCCAATAAATTGGGCTAATTTTAAATGTGGATTAAGTTTAAGAGTCTAATGATTTCTTTTTTCTTTCAGATTTAACAACTTATGTCTTTGGCAATTTCAGCCATGGACAGATTAACAATCAAACAACGTGTTAAAGTTTCAAGAATGCAATTGGAAAAATTGTTCGTAAATTCAAACAAATTGGGCCGGTGGAAGATATGGAAACACCATTGCGTGACGTTTACGCCGTTCAGCTGAAAACATTGCTGCATTGCACAAGAATGTTGCCGAAAGTCCAGACACCACTATTCATCATCGCGCGCAGGAACTGAACCTCTTCACAACGTTATATTGTTTCCAAATGCACTCTCAGTTGGTCGATTATGTTGACCAAATAATCGCAAAATGCATTTCTGTTTGAACGTCCATTTTCTTAATAGGCTTCGATAATTTTAACACGTTGTTTGATTGGCAATTTCAATCATGAAAAGATTAACAAAGACATAAATTGTTAAATTTGAAATAAAAAGAAAAAAATCATTAGACGCTTAAACTTAATTTAAAATTGGTCCAAGTTTTTGGAAGAGCCATTAGAAATGGATGGCGGAACGGACATGAGAGGCTTGTTAAATGGACAAACGTTGCCGCGATGAAAAGGAGGTTGTCGAGTACGAGTAATTTTCCAAGGCCGAAAGTATGGAGTGCCCAGTGAGGATAGAACTCGCTATTCAGTCGTAAACGTTCTAGCGAGACAATCTTGATAACGATTACACTGACTCGCGTTGCCCTAGGTTGTCGAGTACTATGATCTGTCACTCCTTAAAAGGACACGGCATATAGAAGATGTCACCTTGTAAATCCTGACTTAGGCAACACGCTGGTATATCGCAAGAATATAAGCTAGCTTTTAGCATGTTCATTTTTTTTTTTTTTTTTTTTTTTAATACAGTGTAACCCGGATATAAGAGTTGTCGGGACCGGAGAAGAAGTCTCTTATATCCGGGTTTCTCTTATATCCGGGTTTGGTCTATTTTGTTTAGGTAAGTATGGCTCTAATTTGGGACCAGATACAATCTCTTATATCCGGGTTTCTCTTATATCAGGGTATCTTATATCCGGGTTACACTGTACCATAATGTAGGCAATCCTGTGTCTCAACAACTTCCGTTTTTTGATTTCTGTTATCAATGAATTACCATGTATTATTCGGAAAGATAATGGACTTGGTTCCCTCTACCTTCTTGATTTGTAAACCTGTTTTCATTCTCCTGGATAGGTTGTCACCCAATATAAGAGATCACTGTCTTGTTTGCTATTTAATATATACCTGGTAAGAAGAGATAGATTCGCGCCTTTTCCAAAGGTATTAGCGCAAATGCGAACTCAACAGAAATTTGAACTCGGCGATTCCACTTTTTGGGCCGATATCAGTTACGCTACCCACATATCTCTAACATCAATCTACTGTACACATTTCAGAATCGGGGTGTTCGATTTTTATTTTCCCCAAGTACAATGGTTCAAAAAAGGGTTTTTCAAAATGTCAGAAAAAGCCAAGCGGTTCAATAGAACCTAGTCTGCGAGTTTAGGGATATTTCTTTGACTATTGTTGCCAAAATCGAAGCAACACCGACACGTCACGTCCAGCATAATCAGTAACTCCCCGTAGTGATCTTCCGAAAACCCCAAATCTGACCTTTTGTAAAAATGACTTCACTTGAACAAATGCTACGTGCGCATCTCTGTGGTGTGACACCTGCTTACACTGAACCTTATCACAGCGTGTGCTACTGTCTAAAACACGGAAACAATTGGTGCATTGGTCGGTTAGGACCTTGAAAGATGGCTGACGACTTTGAAAACCTAACAAACAGAATACCTATTAGCCTTTCACATTCCCAAACTAAACCCGGGTCAAAATCGTACAAGCTGTTGCAATTATATTTTCGACACTGACTCGCTCAAATGTATAAAGAATAAATTGTTGGAAATGAAATCCGTCAATATGTCTAACAAATTTATTTATATTTATAAATATTGACAAACTGTGGTATAATTCCAAAACCTCGAAGTAAGACATGAAACAGGGTCAGTGAGTTGTCGATTCAAATATCAAATACGTTTGCTTTTATACTTTTCTCTGCGTGTGCGCTGAAAATGTTTCCCTTTTGTGTACGGGATTTTTTTTTTTTTTTTTTTTCAAGGGAGATGACGTTTCCGTGAAAAGTGTATACATGTGTGCATATAATACTCGTAATACAAACAAAATTCAGAAATTCGTTGTCGATAATGTATGCTCTGTGGTTATTTAAAAGAACGAAAGGGAATAAAATGTTTATAAGAATTTAACCGATTCCCCTCAGAATTAAACAAATTTGAAAATGAGTAAGCCGTAAGTTTTAATCCGGACGTGATATAATAGCCGAAGAGTGGAATAGTTTAAGCGGAAAAAATATTAAGATTTTTATTGATTTGGTCATTGATTGATTGATTGATTTATTTATTTTTTCTAAAAAAGATCGTCTGTAAGTCTCATAAAAAGTAACTTCGTTTTTTGGAAGCTCTCATTGGTATATATATAAAAATATGACAATTAAAATTTTTATATCTCTGGGTTCTCTGCTTACACTGAAACTGCAATATAATTTCTGTAAGAAAAATAAGTAACGTTTGTTATAAATATTCTATATATAAAGAAATATACTCTTAAGGTGTGCTATATTTATGGGATAAAGTGCTCAATATCAGAGATAGGGCGTGCGTAAATATTAAAAGGAACGTTGAAGTCGACACTTAGAGGCGACAGGCTGTTTTATGCCAGACGAAATCGTCAGGCCACCAAAGATGGGGACATCTGTATATATATATATATATATATATATGTGTGTGTGTTTGTTTTTACATTTATATCCTTTTCCTTTCGCACCCTTTCTCTGACTAATCTTAATTGTTTTATTACCCTTTAAGCAGAAGAACTTTCTTACCAACTGTCCAAGAAAGACATTTGTGTCACTACTACTCACAAAAAGTGAAAGTTTAATATCGAAAACCATGAGGAAAATTAATTCATTTTAATATGCACAAATATCCACTCTTAACCTGAAGAAGGTAGCGAGACTGGAAACGCGCGTAGCCAAATTCTGGAAAACAAAATAAAATATATGTTTAAAAAAAAATCCACATTACAAACAAAAACGTTTGCGATTTCTCTCTTCTTTTGGTAATAGGCACATTTCTTTCGTTGGAACAATAATAACCTCTTCCATTTCATATATATATATATATATATATATATATACACACACACACACACACTCTCAATGTGGGAGAACACGTTCGAATTTTGCCGTATCTTCTCAAGTCTGATGTATGGTAGACAAAATAAACACTTAAAATAAACGGAGCGTCTACTCAAACACGGGTGTCCGATAAAAATTATATTTGAATTAATAAAAATATGTTAGATTAAAAATTGTTACCATTAATTCTTTAGAAATAGCTTTCTTTACGTTTCGGATACGAAGCTGTGCAAACATGACTTTCGAGAAAAATCTAAACGCCTGTATGTGATGTGAAGTTAATAAAACAATGTTTGTTTGTGAAGTTTTTCGTAGCTGAGCAGTGAAAGCCTCCACCTCTCGGATCAGACGGCGATTTCTTCGGTAAATGTGTAGACCGGTAGGAATACTTACGAAGGGTACATATTCTTTCATCAGTTTTCTCGAAGGTATAGGCTGGTAGACGAAATTAACACTTTAAGTAAACTGGGCGTTTGCTCCAACACAGGTATCCACTAAAAATCACGTTTAAGTTAATTGTTGTATCTCGTGTTTTCGAGATAACAGAGTGAAATGAATGAGGAAGACAAACTCGTAGGTAAGTAATGAAATAGAAGGGTTTACTACACGAAGGTCGACTTAGCAACTGACCTAATGCTATCTCTGCTCAACTCCGCTTGACAACATAAACTGACGATTCCATTAATTTATGTCCTATATGGCAATAATATATCAATACATAATTATACATACTCACGTTCGCATACATGTGGCAAAAGTAAGTGTTATTAAAAACAGACATGTTGCGTCGATTAATTTTATTGATCGATATTTCCAAATTATGAATCATCACTCACCGATAAGGAGGTTATTCCGTCAGAAATGATCCAAAGTTCATTTTGCAAGAACTATGGTTCAAACATTCGACTTCCTTAAGTCATCATCAGAATAGGTAGACAAATGGTAAGTATATTGATAGGTAACGTGTATTGTGTTAGTGTTTATTTATTTATTTATCGTTTACATTTTAGAATGCGGACTGTGCAATTATGTAGGTGGTTGGATTCTTCTAAGACATTATATATATATATACACATATATATATTCTATTTTATAGATAGAAATATTTAAGTGAATGCTGTGTTTATAATAAACAGTATTAACAACATTTACTGACCTGAATGTCTGAGAAATTGTCATAGAAAATATGCGTCCTCCGATAGGAATCGAACTTGTATCCTATACGGAACCGTCATATAGCCTGACGTACTTTTACCGATTTCGCCACAGAGGAGTGATTCGGTCAGCATGGTCGATTTTCCTGTTTTTAAAATATAAACATTATAACATATAATAAAAATTGTTTATTATAAACAGAGCATTTACTCAAATATTTGTATCTATAAAAAAGAATGTATGAACATAAAAATGTCTTAAAATAATTGTCGAACTTTCTCCATTCTTTTATTTATTAATCCAATAGATTTATATTATTATTTTACTTTTTTCCAAAGAGCGCATATTTTTCTCGAATATTTAGTCCAGTAGAGCAAATTAAATATATTGTTAAATAAATATACGGAGCGTCTATTTAAATACGAGTATCCACTAAAAATAGTAGTATATATAACTCTTTCACAATGGGCACCAACATTGATCTCTGCACGAAGTAAGCACCCATAAATAAATTATGCAATCATTTTTTTTACAAGTACTATGCTTAAATATATATCACCCAATACAAGGTTCAAGTTCGACTTGAGATAGGTTACAGTATGAAGTGTATGATATGAATATAGATGTAAGTGAAGAATATCAGGATGTCGAGAATAAGTAGCATTGACATTTGATTTGAAGAGCTTTAGATTCTAGTTTTAAGGAAGCATACACATCAGTGTCACCCCCCCCCCCCACAGAAAGCAGCGGTTCTTAAGAAAACCCGGTCCTTACATTTGCAGAGTGTATGGGAGTGATTCACTTACGTAGACACTCTCAAGGCCGTGTAAAAGATTTTGAATACTGTAAAGTTTGGAAAGAGAGGATTGGGCAGCTCTAGAGAAAATATTGCAACAATACTTCATATTTTTATGTCAAATCAGACATTCGTAACGTCAGAGTATGCCAAAAGGCGTCAGATACTTTCTGGGGCAATAGAATTAGCACGATGATTTCCAGCACCCATTGTTAAAATGATGTTTATATAATTTTCAACTATTGCGAGAATTAAGATGATACTGAATTGCACGTTGAATATAACTTATATTTTCGACAGATGACCAGTGTAAATTTTAAGAATTAAGAATTCATCCTTTTTATACACGCACACACGGTACTGATCGGACTCTGTATAGTATTAATGGCCTGCATGACATAATTGCTAGCTGCATCTCCATTGAGAAGCATGCCGTAAACAACGATTTGCTTAATATGATACAAGGTCACAAGCTGTTTCACAGTGTCTCTTGCCTCTCAGTAGTCACTCACCCAAATATTGATCAGGTTATATTGGGGCCGATGCCTAGCGGATATCTATGAGCCAATTAGATTTCGCCACGCCTATTTATTTTTCCAGGCCAATCATGTGGCTCGTTTATTTCGATCAAGAGAGCGCTGTTTGCTTGATAACTGGTGGATTTCACGGAGACATAATTTTCAAAACAGTTTGAATCTTCGTCTCTTTTATAATTAACAATATACAACAGTATTTATATTATTCGAACAATTGTCCTCATCTTTTTCGCCATATTTATTACAAAGATCCGGCCATTGTACGCTCCGGCCTTCTTTAGGTGGTTGGAAATTCATACACAGTTGTCCTCAAGGACACATGGCACAGTGGATAAAGGCGTTGGTTAGATCCAGTGACAGGAACCAAAGAGTGTGAGTTAAGGCAGTGGAGAACTTTGAGAGGGGAATTAACAGGCGATAACGGATAAATGACATCCATTAAACATGGCACGTGGAACTAGAACAGTCTACCCCAGTGAGTGAAATAAAGGGTTCAGTTCGACCTTCCAACCACCTGAAGAAGGCCGGAGCGTACAAAGGCTGAAACGTTGTAATAAATATGGCGACAAAGATGAGGACAATAGTCCGAATAATGTAGATAGTGTACATAATACCTCATCTCAGAAAAAATAGACAGATACTGAATATACAACAGTGTTTTATTTAGGGATAATTACGAAGTTTGTGTGCATTTGGTAAAAGAAAAGTCTTGATTATAAAGGGTTAGATGCTGATTCAAAGTAGCGCTAAAAGTTAAGTGTCAGATACATGTGAGAGACTCTCAACAGTCCTGGTTCAGCATTTCAAGTTACTTATTGTCTTAGAACATTGTCTCAGATAACTTAGTTTTAAAATAACTAACGTCCGGCATAATGTGGCTGGACAGTTTGTCTATTTCTTTTGACTTACAACTTTTTTAGGATTTCGTCTATTATTTACACTTTCGAGGCAGAGGTGCTAACCTAACCTGTGTGTCAAGAAACAATACCAACCCTTTGTCTTTCTCAAAAGTAGCAGATGGACTTTAGGAAAATGGACAGTTTGGGCATTAAAATCAGATTTGATACAAATTCGAGAGGGTGTTAGTTTGTAATATGCAAAGGTAAAATTTAAGGATACTTTCAGAGAAATCCAAAGAAAAAAAATCTACGAAAAATTCAAGGAAAAAAAAATTAAACTTAAATTCCATGAACAGCCAAGAACTGTCACTTCGCAGCTGATTTTCTTGTTACAATGGGAGATATATATCTCACTGCCATGAATAGACAAAAAAATTAGTTTTATTATTATCATTCATGATAATAAAAAGTAAAAATGAAAAACATTGGTGAGAAAAAAAAAATTAAATGTTAATTAGTTGGAGGCCTAATATAAAGTCCTTCTGTTTACAAAGAGAAGGCTTTATAGATATTCTATCTTATTATATATATATATATATATATATATATAGGCTCATATATTCCATGCTTATAATTTATTACATTGGGATCGTAATCCAGATCTAATTCATCAGACCTACATATTCAAAAATAAATCGGAAAATATAACTCCAGGTATAAAAAATAAAATATTAGTGAGTTTACACTCTCACTAATATTTTATTTTGTATATTTTATATTATATTCTTGCTCTGTCCTGAACATTGAGCTCGTCTTGGATTCTATTCTCTTGGGAATTAATATATAAATATATATGCGTGTGTGTGTCATCCCTTGCTAAAGATACTGCGAAAATGGACGGTTTCCTATATTACTCTAAGAAGCAAGCGTCTCCTTTTGTCGTGCTATATCTTGACAACAGTTAGATTAGGCATAAAACATGTCTTGTTGCCACATCTAGGCTAACGCTGATCAGTTCTGACTGTCCATCCTGGGTAAAAATCAAAATTTTACGCGTTCACCTAAAAGAAGACTTTCCACCCAGTACCGACTTTTCTACCATGAATGTTTATCGTTCGGCTATCGCTATTTCTATAGCGAATGTTCAGATGAGATCCATCTTTGACTTCCAGTGGCCCAAACCGTTACCGGTAGTACACATTATGCTGCTTCCCGACTATCGAATTAGCCACCTTTCTCCCGTATTTCAAATGTAATAAGCCTCCTGAATAAGACGATAAGCTACAACCAACAGCAAGCCTCTGATCAGGAGGTTTTGAGAAGCGTGGAACCACCTCTTAATTACTAGTGTTCTCAGGGCCACCCTGACCTGGGGTGGTAGCCCCTGGTAGGGTCCCAAGTATGGAAAAATAGTTAACACCCAAACTGGAGTTAAAACAGTGTGGTAGTGTAAAATAGGATTTAATATCCGGCAATATCTTCTTTTTTTTTTTTTTAAGAAAAAATATTAGCAACAATATATTATTACTAGCAATAATATTTTTGAAGGGAAAATTATTACCAGAAATACATTTTTGACGGAAAGGGTTATTACCAGCAATAAATTTTTGAAAAAAATATTATCAGTGATAAAAAAATATTACCAATAACCCATTGATATTGATATGCAGTATAACAAAACTTAACAAACAAACCCAAACGTAATAAGAAAGCTCCAGACAAACAGATTTTACACAAGAATATCTACTTAATGGAACCGACTCCAGATTCTAGTGATTAGGGAACCACCCAATAATAAGCTCTTGAAATCAAGAATCATAGCGTTTTTAACAGTAACCTCCTATCTTGAGTGACTTTTCAGCATTGTATTACGGGAACTGTTCCAGGAAAAAAGTCGTACTGAATTTTACATGTCAATTAACCCAGCCTTTGCAGTCCCTTTCTTGATATTTAGCAAATCTTGTAAATTATTCCAGCAGTTAACAGAAATTTTCATTTTCTTTCTTTTCTTTGGAGGAGTCATTTTGTTCTTTGAAGTTCCCAGATATTTTTGAATGTTCCTCGATCCTTAAAGCACGAGAAGTGGCCACCATAACAAGGCTACGTTCTTTTTTCTTTTCTTTTTTTTTAATTCATTGTTCAGGATCCCGTATATATCTTGTTGGAACAAGTTATCAACATGTTACACAAAGATACCAGGAAGTTGACCATAGCTAATTTAAATTCCTCAAAAGTTCTATTAGTGTTTTTTGTTTTTTTTTTTGTTCTCTAAACCACCTTTCTCACACGTATGTACGCACCTTTTATTTATTTCTTTACTTATAGACGTACACATTTTTTCCTTACCGGTAGCACAAATAATATTGGAGCCGTCATTTTATTTATTTACTTCTGTTGTACACCGTGTAATATCTATGCAAACACAGACTAACACACACACACACGATGTTTTAAAGAAACACTGTTTAGTTTTTTCTTTTTTTTTTTTTTTTTCTTTTTGACTAAGGCGCCTTTCGGCCATCATTCTTCAGGGACAAACATTGGCAAAAAAAAAAAAAAAAAAACACTAAACAGTTTTTGAGATATATATATATATATATATATATATATATATAATATATATAATGTGTGTGTGAATATGTCATGATTTTTGTGTATATTTGTATTATATTTACAATTATTAGTGTTGCGTATTTGAATTATAATGATAATTTTGTAGTTGTAGGTAGTTATTTGTGTGTGTATATTTTAATTATTTTATTTACTTGCCCAACTCCATAAATAAAATGGTCTTCTGTATTATCATTATAGTACGGTATATATAATCAATATTTAAATTGTGAGGCGCGGCGGTCAGTTTTCAGTCAGCATATGGCGATTGAGTCCTGAATGAAATTCAGTTTTGTTACTGTTGACAAAAAATACATATTATACATCGAGCAGTGTTTTATTAGAACCAGCACGCAATACACGATTTTATAACATATAATAATATAAAATTTTATATTACATACAAAATTTAGGAATTCTGTTTGTTTGTTTTTGTTTTTTAAATTTGAGGACTTCAAACGCTATTTTAATACTTACCCGTATTTGAGTTTACACATACCGGCCTTGATCACACGAGGAAACCGATTTGAGAATGCACCGACCGTTACACGAAATAAACACCGTTTATATGTCAGGTTTGCCACGTATATTTCCTTGCAAAATATGGGCACAGGTTTGAATTTTGCCAAATTACTTTGATTTCTTGAGTGTGCTGGACAATAGACAAAATAAGTACTGTCTATATTTCTGAGATGAGGTATTATGAACACTATTTACATTGCTCAGACTATCATCCTCATCTTTTTTTGCCATATTTATCACAACGTTTCGGTCATCGTACGCTCCGGCCTTCTTCAGGTGGTTGGAATGTCAAACTGAACCCTTTATTTCGCTCGCTGGGTTAGACTGTTCTAGTTCCACGTGCTATGTCCAATGAATGCCAGTTATCTCCTGTTAATTCCCCTCTGCAAGTTCTCCACCGCCTTCAACAGGTATTGAACTCACACTCTTTGGGTCCTGTCACTGGATCTAACTAACGCCTTTATCCACTGTGCCATGTGTCCTTTAATAAATGTTCTTGAGTGTGACGGTCTGTAGACGAAATTAACACTAGCGTCTCCTCAAATTTGAAGCAATATATGACACCTAAGTACATGTTTTTAATCTACGATAAAAATAAATTCCAATTAGTTTTATGCATGTACGTAATAGCAATACAAATTTCGGGAAAGCTTAAATGTGTCTACAAAACCTTTTGCTTTTAGTCTTTCAAATTCGGTTCACTGAAGACTTGGGAAATGGTAAGCCGACTGCACGAAACGTGAAGCCCGCAAAACTCTCTCGCGGTTTTTTTTAAACTCTACTCTTCTTACTCTGGAAGCTTCAAATCTGTTATACACATTTAAGCCTTCTTATGAATGACATCATTTATTGAATTATTTATTAAAGCTTTAAGTAACGATTGACGTCTAGCTAAGGAATGCTTTGGATGGTCCTTTGCTAGAGGCTAATTACGATTGCAAGGCGGTTATGTTTTCTTATTAATCGCTGTTATTGTCTTCTATATATGTGTCTTTGTTTGTGTACGTGTCATATACATTCCATATATATATATATATCTTCCGAGGTTTATGAAGAGCGGAATCGCGTAAGACCCAAGATAGAGCTTTGGTGAACACCGACGTTTTTGTGAAAGAATCTGGAAGCGAACGCGTTCAGAACATTCATTTCACGATTTGATACAAATGATTAAATTATATATATATATATATATATATATATATATATATATATATATATATATATATATATATATATAATATAGTAGCGGCCATGATAAAAGGAACGGAAACAACAAAGACGTGAATATATGCATTACTTAAAAAATAATGCATGATTAGCAATGAAATTTTTACTGAATGAAGATTAGGGTGTAATGCATAAATATTGTACAAAGTTACAAAAATTTACATAATAGTTTTTTTTCTTAAATAAAAGATTAAATGAAACAAAGGAAATAAGCTACTGGACAAAAGTTAAGGAACGTTGTTAATAATTTGCATAAACTTTTAATTTACATTGTTAAAAAAACTCGATGGAGCTTTTCAACAATAAGTAAAAGTTCATTTCTATTCATCTCGAGGTTCTTCACCAATCCAAAGAGGGATCTGTAATATAATCCATCCTGACATCTCAACTTCAGTCATTTCCTCATTGACGGGATTTAGCTTCCTACTGTATTTTTTTTAGAAATATTTTAATGGCAACTGCTGAAGTGATTTTTTTTTTTTCACTGGTTCCCCGACAATATGAATTAAGCGTGCTAGTAGATGTCTAGGTCCCACCATTTTACTGTTAAAATGGTTAAATTTAACTACCACTTCTACTCCAACAGTTTTTTTTTTCTAGCACCTCCCGACAGTGGAAATTTCTCCCGCTTACTTGCTTCCCTGATAACTAGAAGCGACAAAAATTTAAATGCAACGTCAGTCGCCGTCTTCAAACCCGTTTAGCTTTTATCCTATCTTTTTCTCAATCCTTCTATATATTTTTTTCTCTCACTTTCAATCTCTGTAACCCCTACGTACTACTGGCACTTCTGACGAAATTATATATATATATATATATATATATATATATATATATATATATATATAAAGAAATTGACATAGAAATAATGGGTAGACAAATGGAAAACTACCGCGTTTCGTTTCGCGAATGAACTTCTTTAGAATAATAAATCTGTTACTTGTGCATATAGTTTTATATCTTCCTCCTACCTGTTGTTGGCTGAGTTTTGATCTGAAATTTTCTCTGTATAATGTTCGATCTAAATTCAAAAGTGAACTTAAAAGGAATTAAATGTTGTAAAGTAAATATCTGTTGCTTTCTTTCGTTATTAGATTACAGGCTGATGGTGTGCGCGCGCACACACCCATATATATATATATATATATATATATATATATATATATATATATATATATATATCAAAACAAAACTCAAAAATGCCCCATCCATATGGCCATTTCACACGCAAGAAATTAATCTTCGAGATTTATCAACACCAAACCAAAGCCCTTTGGTGG
Source organism: Acanthosepion lycidas (assembly GCA_963932145.1). Taxonomy (NCBI): domain Eukaryota; kingdom Metazoa; phylum Mollusca; class Cephalopoda; order Sepiida; family Sepiidae; genus Acanthosepion; species Acanthosepion lycidas. Next base: position 123,949,039 of record OZ010572.1, read on the forward strand.
TGATAAACCTCGAAATATAAAATTATTTTATTTAGATGGGATATTTTTGATTTTCATTTATATGTAATTTATTTATATATGCTCTGCAATAGATACATTGAGCTCTCTTTGTGGATTAGTTTTAATATTTTATATTAGGATTCACTTTGTATACTAACCCACGGATTTCTACCTGTGTTTTTATATATATATATATATATATATATATATAGTTGCCATAGCGTTTTGCTATATCCGATTTGTCAAATAGAGGACCACTTGATGCTATCACCGAAACCACATTCCCCACGTTGGGGAGCAAAATCTTTTAACTAAGTGTGCCTTTACCATTCAGCCACAGTAATTCTGAAGGTCAAACTTTAAATACCTTTTTGAAGCAAATATACATATGTCTTTGAAATTTTTCGGTATCTATATCTGCCAGTTTAAAACGTTACTTTAGTAGGCACGCGTTTGAATAGACGTTCGATTGTGTTTTTCTCTAGTATGTGGGCACAATACTAGCTTATGAGTTAGTACTTATTTATGTCTGCATGCTATTATGGCACAGGATTTTCTCATGTGAACTCCAGACTATTTTCACAGTTGTTGCTAACATTTTGACTGCTCGGGGTCAATTACGATATCTCACTACTACCGCCAACTTTATAATAGCCAACTTTGGCAATAAAAAAAAAAAAAAAAAACATTGTTACAAGTTGATTTATAGCTTCATTTGAAGTCTTAACATTCTTTTCACACTAAAAGTATCACTGTGAATCAGCTTGTAACTGAAGCCCGCGGATGAAAATGCACCATAAAATCCCAAGCACGAAATAACTCTCGTAATCGCCTTCAAAATAAAAATGGCAAATGCAACATACGTCGGAAGATACTCGTCTAATTTTGGGAGTGGTTTATCGCTCGCAATTTTGTTTTTAATCAGTTCACGCCAAGCAAATCGATAATGCCATTAAAACATGAGGAACTCCTGTGAGTGAAAGAGCATGAACAGACTTTTAAAAGAACCGGAATCTTAATCCTAAACAGGAAACATGGAATAAAACGCTACTCGCCTTCATAAGGCCGGGAAGATGTTTGGAAGAGCTGGAAAGAATTAAGTGATGAACTATTCAAGTAGATATTACAAGGAAGAAAGTTTGTAAAAAAAAAAAAAAAAAAAAAAAAAAAAAAAAAATCGCTTCTGAAATGTGAGGTTCCTTAGCACAAACTTCAGAAAGTAACATCAATAGTTTACGTATATATTATTTTTTTTCAATTTCATACTGCGACGAGCAACTGGAAATTGAAGAACCTATGAAAATTGACCGCCATTGAGCGGGTCTTACAAGAACTATTTGATTCTTTCATTCTGTTTATATCAATCTCCGACGCGCAGTTTTCGTCTTCTTCTTGAATCGCTACACCACAGGCATCCAGTCTTGAAACCCCAGGCAAGGCTGAGTGTACAACGTTTTAATACCGTTTACCCTAGAACACTAGCCATCAATTAAAGTTACACCAATACTAACCATGGGTATATCATATCTGATTTTGAAAATATCAAAAAAAAAATTAAATAGAAATCTTTATTTGAAATATTTTACATGCAGACACTTCAAACTTTTTACTTTGAGTTCACATTAATAGGAACTGAAAAACATTATTTAGGTAAGAAAATCAGGTACTGAAAATTGTAATGAAAAATATCAAAATTTGCACTGGGTACTATATACACATGGTTAGTGTTCTAGGGTTAAGTGTGCACGAATCTTCAAGGTTGGGGGCAAACTACAAGTTGAACCATAGTTTGTGATTGCACGCATTGGCAGTTGAGATCATCATCAGTGTAACCTCCCCATTTCTGAAGGTTGGCTCTGCAGCGAACAACAGCTGTTTGGACGCAATTTAGGCAAAAAGGCCAGGTATCACTGGAGCCAGTGGGATGAAATCATGTAAGTGAGAGAGGGAGAGAGACACCGTGATTCACGTTTTTAAGGTGGCTGCACGACAGGGACTTGCTAGGATTTACGTTGTTCAGTGGTTCGGCTGAATGTAAAACGCTGTCTTCGGCTAAGCCTTTTTGTCATTGCTTCACTGCCGTGGATTGGATGACGAGATTCAGTTTCCTTCTTCACCTTCTCAAGTTGATAGTGGACTGTTCACTTCACGCCATCTTAGACAGTAACAAAGTGTAAAGGCACTGAACTCGTTTGGGTCTACTGGTTACATGTATATGCTGGATCCTAATAGAACAAACGGCATGATATATGATAAAAGTTCATCTGACAACTGTTGATTACCTAAATTTATGCGCGGCAACTACTAGCCTGAGAACTCTGGTGAAATGCAACCAAAAACTCTGTAAAAAGATGCGATCTTTTTTAGAGCATTTTTTTTATTTTTTTTTACAAATTATCAATTTTTGCAGGTTATTTAAAGCCAGAAAATATTTTAGATTGTAAGAAATTTTGGAAGATAATGATTTACTGATATATGTACTACTAATTAACCCATAGCAGGCGTAGAAGAGGTGAATTATTAGCTTTCTCAAGGATAATTGCGCGTAAGCGAATATAACGAACCGGATTGGAATTGAAACTTGACACCCCGATTTCCAATTCTTAGCAGTTATTCATTACACCACCCGCATATCCAAGCTTACAGTACCTGGAATTTCCAAGCGGTCACCTATGTTGGTTCGACTAGGCTCGACGTTGCTTAACTTCGGTGATCGTATGGAAGCAGCTGTGGAACTCTGGATTCCTACCTCTGGGTAGAAAGGAATGGAGAAGTGTGGCCGGGCTGTATGATCCACAAACACTTGTTAAAGAAAGAAAAAAGAAAAAAACTTGAATACAGGATTAAATACTGTGTAGCGCCAAATTACCGCGCGTGGTGGATCTGTTATATTAAACCAGCATTTAAAATACTCACTCTACCTTGACTTTGACAAATGTCGCTATTTCAATATGGTTAATTACCTTTGCTATAATTTAGGTTTGTCGAAATCGAACATGTCATTGTATGCTCTTAGCGTCAGTTTAACCTAACGGTTTTTTTTCCTGACATATTGTCAGGATTTTGAATGATCCTCGTATTTTCTTGATTTCACAGGAAAAGCTAGCATTTCAGTTAAATATTCACTTTTAAAATTTATATTTATAATAATTTAAATACATTGTAAACAATAATGTGTCATTTTAAACTGACACCAGAGGGATATTGGCTGAAGCTAGAATTATTGTCTTTTCTCTCCGTGTGGACGCCTTTAAAGCCATAGTTATGTACTGGAGTTTGAAACGATTTCCATTCGTTTCTATCAATTATGCGTTTTTTACTAATATAAAATTATTATTTTTGACAAATGTCCTCAGAATCGTTGTTCTTATACCAAACATTCGGTTGGGGAATTCTCTGGCCTTTCTAATTGTGTAGAAATGTCAAAATGAAATCAGTATTGATCTACGTGTCCTTTTTTCTTACATCAGTTATCGATACCAGTCAAACCCCGCAAATCAATTGCCATATATGGCATTGCCAGAAAGTTACCTAATGGGAGAGATAGGAAGGTTGGAATTTACATCGACAGCTGAGGAAATCTTGTAATAAAAATAAAAAGATTAAAAAAATAGACAGAATTAACCTACACTATATTTAATTTGTCATTGGATTCTGACGCTATTCTTTTGTAAATTTCATAAGTTTCTCTCAGTTCAAATGTTTGGACGGAGCTGTATAGGTTTTCGTGTGTTCAAATGGATTGTAACTGAAATATGGTCTATGAATATGCAACCATAGTAGTCCAACCCATATTTGTAGTAAAAAGAACAAAACGGCGCCGAATAGTGTAAGCATTCTTAATAGTAAAAAAAAATATATGAAAAATTAATAATAAAAAGTAAAAGCCAACATTCAATATTGTCAACTATGAACAGGGACACAAGATTCTGACAGTGTTTGGAAAATGAAAAAAAAATCATTCCCATCGCTAGCTTCATATATATTCGGTTAAAAAAAAAAAACTTATTTACTTTATTCGGACTGTTATTCTCATCTTTGTCACATTCACAACATTTCGGTCGTTGAACGTTCCAGCCTTTTTCAATGATTGAAATTTCGAACCGAACCCTTTATTTTGACCACTGGCATACATTGTTCTAGTTCCACGAGTCATGCCTCTTCCGATGTCTCAGTTATTTGCCTTTAAGACAAATCTCCAAATTAATTTTGTTTCACCACTGCTGTAGCCTGGTATTGAACTCACAACTCTTTGGGTCTCACTGGATATATATATATATATATATATATATGTGTGTGTGTGTGTGTGTCTGTGTGTCATCCACAGACCGTGTTTCATTGTATCTTAGCTCTTTTGTGTGGCTAGACGACTGCTTCAAGCCGGGATCAAAACCCAACCGATTTGGCATCAGTCAGCGAATCTAGCCTATCGTCGCACGGCAGAGAGAACGTTAAATTTCAACGTTTTCTATGCGAATATATATATATATGCGAATATATATATATATGTATATAATACACGCACACACACACACTTACCTGTTTTCGCGTATACGAGTACTGATCAGAGTCGTATCAAATGACTTTATTGTATTGATAAATAATATATTGATTCGTAAGCGTTGCAAAACGAAATCTCGAAAGTTATGACTACCTTTGTCGGGCAAGTACATTATTTTCTATTATCACTGATTTTTCTATCTTTCTTTTTCCATCCGAGCTTTTGTTCTGATAATCGATTCTCCTTTCTTTCCGCCGAGCAATATCTAGCTTCCTTCCAAATGTAAACTTGCTCCTGGTTCCAAGTGGACAGTTCCAATCTTAAAGAATGGGAACTAATAATAATAACAACAAAGAATTACTAACAATAAGCTTTTTGTATTTGAAATATCATTTCCTTTCATGACGAAAGGCTTTCAAGAGGGTCAGGATTGTAAAGATCGCCCTCTTTTTCTCTTTGCTTTTTTTTTTTTTTGTATCTTCCTTTGTATTACGTTTTAGAAGCAAACCCTCAAATCAAAGTTCCGTACACATGATTTTTTTTTAAATAATAAAGAAAGCAGAAAACCTCTATAAATACGTATATAAAGACGTAAATATTAACGACAGGATATACAGAGATTTCATCTTGAACATGTACCTATATATGGATAATCTTTAAATATGTCTATATGAATTAGTGTCGGTTGCTAACGAGCGATCTTTACTCGTTTCTATTAACAGATTTCCATTACCAATTGGTCACCAATCAATGGCGCTTGATTGTTATCTAACCGTCAAACCGGCGCTTGGTTGCTATCTAGCCAATTTTTTCTGTATAAACATGATTATTTTTTCTTACTGCACATTTTCGTTTCAGTCTCACTAGACATAATACTTAGAATATTTTGATTGCTTTCTATTCTTGAGAACTCTGGTTTATACACATATCTATCTATCTATCTATCTATTTATATATATATATATATATATATATATATATATACATACATAGTAGCTGGTCACTCGTATTCAAGAATACGTGTCTACTACCAATCCCTATAGCGTACGCTCGTTCGCTCAGGCACATTTGTGTTTGCTCAACGCTCAAAAAGCCCACCTGTGGTTTATACGGCAACTATGCTGAGCAGACCGTAGTTACAGTTTCTGGGAGAGAGCATTTCAACAATTTGAACAAGACACGCTAAAGCCCTCGGTACAGCTATCGACGGCATTCAAGCCTTGGGTTATCTCGTGGTATGGTTTTCAGGCAATTTACAAAGGTGCCGCACGCTGGGAACAACCTTGAACCATTTCGATAACATCAGGAAGTCCCCTAGATTCGAAACGGGGTCTCATGATTAGGAAGCAAACGTTCTACCCACTTGTTCATATGTGTGTGTGTGTATATATATATATATATATATATATATATATATATATATATATGTTTGAATAAAAACAGACTACGTTAAGTTTCCATGTAATAATTTATTTCACCAGAACCCCTTTAACAGGGATCATCAGACTTTACTTCCAAAAATTGAAATGAAAAATGAAAAGAAATTCACACATTTTTGACGGACCTCATCAAGAATACGTAATATTAACGAAGTGAGGAAGGAAAGAGGATATGAATGTGTCATATGTATCATTTCAAATTCTTATTTTTAATTTTTAACTCCAATGTGTCGGCTAGATGTCGTTCGAATTTATTGTGTCTAGTCTCAAGTTATAGATGTCTAAGGAGTGGAGGGGTGGAGACCGACTTTAAAGGAAGAAGCTACACTACTTTCACGAGGACAGTTTTTCTTTCAAATTTTTTAGACGCTGTTAATTCGCGTTACTTTAACGGGCATGTTTGGGAGGTTAAAGTTTTTTTCTGTATCTAAATGTTTAAACAATCTACGAAGAAATTAATTTGAAATTCGGTGGAGTTTTTTGTTATTTTCTATGAAACAGTCGATTAGAAAAATTCACAGATAGTACATTGAAAGAGTAATCTATTATATATTTAGTAATCTTATTAATTAATTTATTTTTATCTTTTATTAATTA